>OX421843.1:641080-1282160 GCA_949127995.1 Suillia variegata | reverse complement strand
TGATAGTGCATGCGTGTGCGTGAGTGCAAAAAACCATTGCTGCAAATGCTGCGTTTACTCACTTAAAAAATTGTGGGAACAAATTTTGTTTGATGTGGTTTCGCTGCCAAGGCAACATATGAAATTTGCTGTAATCATAGCCGACAAGTGGGAAAAACCGCAGCAGATGCGCGCGTTCAGAGCACAACTCGAATGCAGCTGATTTAAAATAGACCTGCGCTCGCTTAGCTATGATGGTGCGGTGCAGGAAATTAAGGAAAGTGTTATGTCATATTGTGGTAGAGGCAGGGGTTCCGAAATGTGAGTTGTGTTTACACAAAACACAAAAAATTATTTATAAAGCTTTGAAACATAAAATTCTGACAAAGCTAAAGAAGTTTTAGGCAATAAAGAAAATTAAGCTTAGAAGTATATTGCGAGTACATCATAAGTAAAAAAACAAATAAAAGCTTTACTTTAAATTTCAATTATTTTAAAGCTTGACAAGACTTAAAGCTTAATTACAAATCTTTAACTTATACGACTTTTAACTTCAGCTTTTTTAGGACGATAATTTTATTACTAAAGTTTAAATCCTTCGCACAGCATCAAAAACTCAAAGCATTTGAACGATACTTTTTTTTGTCTACGTTTATACGTTTATCTAAAGATGCATTTGGCAACAGCTGAATACTTTTTGTTGCCAACATTACGACGGACGGCAACGACGACACAAGGCACAACATTTGCTCGAAATGAAAATTACTGATTAGAAAATTCATATAATTTTGCCAACGATTTACGTAGTTTAATGGATTCTTAGAGGCGGATTATTGAGATTAAGTTTGTAAAGAAGGCCGGAGCTGAGGAGCTGAGTGAGTGAAGGCAGCTAGAATGAGTAGGTTTGCTCTACGATGAGGGAGACGAGGTACAGCGCAGCACGCAGAAGGTGGAGCTGGAGCTGTGTTTGGTGTTTGGCGTTTGGCGGTGGTGGGTGCTTACAACTGTTATTAAATCAAATGCAGCGACAAGCGAAAGCCGCAAAAGAAAAGTATGCTGGAATGGATAGACAGAACGAACAGAATGGTCAGTTGAAGGTGCTTTAAAGAAAGGCGCATATGTGCGTTATTTTGTTTTTGTATTTCGTTCTTACAGCTGCCTTTCAGATTGATGGGTGCAAAAGTTGCAGAGTAGTTTATTGTTTATGCGCTGTCAAGACTCGTTATACGAGTGCGAGAGATGCTGCTTTTGCGCAAAGCAGTTAACAAGGTCAAGGTGGGTTCAAATGGTCGCCTGTGTTTGTGTGCTTGATTCAAAAGTGTTAAACTTTTTCAAATTGCCGGCAAAGATAACGTACTTAGAAGTTTAAGTGGCATAAATGGATTCTAAAAATTTTTGTTGCACGTCGGACATTCCTAAATTTAAACAACTTTTTCCAAGTTTTAAAGCAACATTTACAACTTTGTTTAAAGACTTCTTTAAAGATTAATTTTATAAAATTGCAATTTTTGGGTTTCCTATAGTATAATAATTTTCATATCGAAAGCATTGACTCACCTTGGAAAATCCTATATTTGGCGTTGGCGCATGATGCACTGAAATGTCATGTCTCTTGAAAACTGCAATTGGAAAAATGTGACAGCGGAGTAATTAGAACAAATGTCATAAAAATGCTTTGTTAAAAAGAAAAGCTGTTTAAATATCTTAACAACTAAACACATGTTTAATAAATGCTTAACCATGTCAATAAACAATTTTGCTTGCTAAAAAAAATAAAAATAAAATAAAACAAATCAACAACAACAATAAAATCATGTCAATAATTCATGACATTAAAATGTATTTTAAGCGCGTCAATTGTTCTTTGCAACATGCGGCGGCAACATAGCGGGGAACATTTAAATGTGTAATGCGATTTTTTTTTCTTGTTTTGTCGTTTTTGCTCGCTGCTTTTAATAATATTGCTAAACTGTCATTTTGCCATTTTGCAAAAATGATTTACAACAACAAGAATGCACAATATATAATGTCGGAAAAAAGTGCTTCCCCGCAATCCGCGTATTCCACCCTCTTGAAGCAAAGTATAAGTTTAAGCTAAGCAGACAAAAGTGCTGTCAGCATGTAGCAAACGACAACAATAACAACAAAAACAACACAGCAAGTCAAGACCGTCAACTTGCCAAGCGCTTAACTCAACTTTACCTTAGAGAATTTCGTTGTTATTTATTTTTTCTTATTACCAAAACTGTGGCCAACTGCAATGCAACTGCATTCTTTTTTTATATTCCTAAATTGAGGACATGGGCACCCATTTTGGGGGAAGCGTTCGTTGAAATTGTTTTAAATTATAATAATATTAGAGAAACATTTGCAAAATACTTGAGCGCAAGTGTTAAACGTTTATCTGCCTTTGGGTGACGTTAGACGTCTGCACCGGCAAATACATACTAATACATACTCAAATGTGTGTATGTATGTATGAATGTATGTATGTATGTATGTATGTATGTATGTATGTATGTATGTATGTATGTATGTATGTATGTATGTATGTATGTATGTATGTATGTATGTATGTATTAACTGGAGGTTAAAGTGTCGCTATTTTACGTTGTCGCGTTCCTCTGCGAACTATAAGAGGCGCTAGGCCATCGTTAACTTAAACATTGTAATTTTATACCGTTTTTTTCGTCTTTTAATAAATGTAGTTAATACACAAATTATGCATTCAATTGTGTTGTTTGAAGACGAAAGATTTAAGCCGCGAACTTTATTTCCATTAATGAAAATATTTAATTAATAAGTACGAGTACTAAAATTAAATTGTTATTAACTTATTCTGAGACATTTACTTTTCTTTGTCTGATAATGACATTCAGCCGTTTTATAATTGATATTTAAATTGTTCAAAATATTTTTTAAAAAAATATACTTAAACGACAATTTAATTATTTAAAAAACAATTTTAGAAAAAATCAATTACTAGAAATTGTTAACTTTGATTTGTTCGCGTTAAAATACAATTTGTATTATTTGAAATACATTTCTATATCTGTTCTTTTTTTATTTCATCTTTGTTCACTGCCATCAAAATTGGCGCACCTTTGTAGCTGTTGCTGTTGTTGTTGTTGTTATTGTGGATTTCACATGCCCCACCAGGTGAATGCATTGCAAGGTGTTGTCACAAAAGCCGGAACACATTTCCCGCTAGGCGCCGCACCAGACCACAAATACAAACCGTAAATCCGCGTGGGTGACATTCTACGAAGATGTTCTCTAACCGAACCCAAAATAGAAGAAATACAAAAAACAAAAAGAAAACACTGGCATTGCAGATATCAATGACATCGCCAACAAATTGTCACAAGTTCAATTGAAAGCTCAACTAATTGCCTTCGAGTATTAGCATAAATGTTGCGGTTTTTTTTGTTTTATGTCTGTGTGTATGTATTCTTATATTGTTGTTGAAGCCGCGCCTGTAAAGCATTTGACTATGTTGTAAATTGAAAATTGATGCCTTCACCCAACAAAACTGATCTTGCTGTCCCGCCCTCTGCCGCCCCTTTGAATGCCGGAGTGATAATTGCCGCTTTAAGGTGGCTGTAGTAGACAAATGGACGAATGTGTATCTAACAGTAGGCCTTGTAGAATTTACGATTATAACTTTTATAGTAAATGTTCTCTGGTAATTTCAACAAAAAAAATATACTTCTTCAAAGTACTGTGCAACAACAACAGAATTCAAGGCGTAATTACAATTTCGCTTAAGCCGTCAATTTAAAAGCGTCATCGCGTTCTGTTCTGTTCTGTTCTGTTCGCATTCGCATTCGTATTCGGTTATGTGTAATGCGATACAGCTGCTGCAGCTTTAGCTTCAGCTTCAGCGTCAATTTCAACTTTAGCTCTTTGCTTTTAATTGTTTTGGATGCACTTTTCGGATTACATTGGTGTCTGTTTGTCTGTCTGTCTGGCAGTCTGTCCGTCGATCTGTCTGTCTGTATGTCTGTCTGGCTGTCTTTCGGTTTTATATTTTCAATTACGATATTTTATAAGATTGTTAGGTATTGAAATTATGGAAAATTGCCCATTTTGTGGGGAAAACACTTCGACTGTGGCGGGTGATTTAAAATGTGCGAAATACGTCAGAGTTATAAATATTTTTAGATTTCGTAGTGGCTGTGCTGCATGTGCGCTGCCAGCGAAAGGTAGGGCAGAGTTTGTTGCTTGAGTCTTTTGTTTTAGAATGGGATTTTACAGTGCGGAAATTTGATTTATGGTTAGTGTCACTTTATATTAAATAACATTTAATACTGTTTCTATTATAATAATTTGTTATTTAATAAATGCTTAAGTAGGCAACGAGCTTATGAAATCATTTGAAGTGCTGATCAGAAATAAATAACATTGAAGTGACATTTTTATGTTGAGCTTTTTTTAAGAAACTTAAAACAAAATTAATTTAATTTAATCGAACTTTTTTCACTTTAAACTTAACGAACTGGTTAATTTATCTAATGTAGTTTTTATGTATGCTGCACTTTAAATTCAAAATTCAAGTTCGCATCCTTGAACATCAAAATTTGCATTTAAAAGATTTGCTTGCAACAACAATAACAATAACAACAAAAACAAAATACTGCAGCAACTTTGGCTGCTGCACCGTTAATAATCGCAAATGCGCCTCTAATAGCTCCGCTAATAACCGCCCGCTATAGCATATAATTTGCACCGCTTAAAAAAGCAACAACAACAACAACAAAAATACCTCCCACAGCCCTACCTTCGAGAGTGGCTTTGAGCATTTAGCATTTTTTCTGATTGTTATTGTTGTTTTTTTCCTTTCCTTTCCTTTCCGTTTGTTTGTTTGTTTTTTATTTGAAATCAAAGCAATTTTGTGGCTGTGCAGTCAAATTGAATCGAATCGAACCTTTGCAATTTTCTTGCAGCCGGCAACATTCAAGTTCATTGCAATTAACAAACAATTGTTTGTTGCTTGTTGTTGCTAAGGCTGTTGCTGTTGCTGCTGATGATGCTGTGACAATGACACAATTACTGTGATTCATTTGTTTATTAGTTTGTGGAATTGTTTGTTAGTTAATTTATTTTCGCTGTTATCGGCGCAGTGTCATCGATTGCTCAGTCGACGCGCAATGTATTATTAACATTTTTTTTTTCATATTTTTTTTTATTTTAATTTTTAATTGGCTGCAATTTACTGCACTGTGCGGATCGACTTTCAAAGCGCGAACTTAAATGCCGACGCGGAAAAAATTTGCATTTGTTGAAATTTACAATTTTTTTTTGTAAAATTGTTTCGTTCTGCTGTTGTAAAAGTGCATTTTATTGTAATCGCAACAAAATTGGAAATTCCCTGCTGACATGGTTACATCGATTCACATATATATCTGCAGTTCTACGATTACAAGTTCGTTGTCGCAGTCTTTTGTTTTGTGTTTCATATGATACAGCGATGACAGCTTGGATGACTTTATATCTTGTTTTTCTTGTTTTTGTTATTTGGAGCTTTTTCAAAGTCATTTCAAATAATTGTTTTCTTTTCACATTTCAATTTCGCATTTGTCTAAAAACAGAACTTCGAGCGTAAATAATTTTCGCAAATATTTATGTTCGGGCGACTAAGTCCAACTGCGCATGTGCCGTCCACTGTCCGTGATTTAGAGGCGTTTGTCATGGAAATGTCGCTGCTTCTAACTGTACTATAGCCGCGCGAAAAACAATTTAATATAGCACACGCGACTGTCACATGTTGCTCCTGGGTATTGTTTACTCGGCATTTGCTTTTGTCAGTATGAATTTGTTTAAACAATTAGCAGCGGTTGTAGTCGCATTTGAAATTATGCTGAGCAAACGCGCGCGCCCGATTTTGGCCGCAAGTCTTTGAAAAACGTGCACAGGTAATTTTCAGGGAGCAGTTCAGAAGTTGTTTTTTTTTCTCGGTATCATGTTTGCATTTAAAGTTCAGTGGTGAAGATTTAAGAAACAAACGCTGTGTGCTTTGAAAACTTATAATATTCAAAATTTATGAACAAAATAATTCTGCTTTTATTTTACTTTAGAAAAAAGCGTATTTCTAATATTAATACTCTCCAATTTGAATTTTTTTTTCAAAACTAAATTCTAAACTTTCTAAATTGCTTCTGGTTCAATTCGAATAAAAACCTTTCCATCTTTTTCTACCAATTTTCTGTGAGAATTTAGCTAATTTAGCCAATTACTTTACAACGACATACAAATCAGCAAGAAACAATCTTTCCTGCTCCGTACTGCTCGCTGCTCATCTAGCCCTGTTTGACTGCACTAGCCACATTCAAACTCATTTTGCACTATTAAAGTTTAATTTAGCAATTTAAGCGCACACAAATCGCATTGTTTATTTATTTATTTATATTCTATTTTTATTTTTATTTATTTGTATGTCTGTCTGTCTTTCGGTACGTTGCTTTGCTGTCTCCTCTCTTTCACGTCCAAGTGTCCAAATTGTTCATATTGCATTGGCCGGAAAAGAAATATCCACAAATGTGAAAGAAAATGTTCAGCTTCAACAAACTGTATCTGTAAGTTATATCCTACACACTAATTTGAAAAACAATTTTCGTAATTACCCGCAAAATAAAAAAAACAACAAAAATTACACACACACACACACACACACACACACACACAAAATCACATTTTCAGGCAACCAAGGAGAGGAGATCAATTCTGCGCCGCCAGCATCCTATGCGGACAGAGAACCCAGCTAGCAAAAGTGCCACAAATCGTTGACCCTACAAACAAACAAAATGTGCTCATGCGGATGAGCAGCATTTGCCGCATCAGCCACCGCCACTCTAGTTGTAATTGTGTAGTGCGGCGCAGTGTTATCCCGTTGAGGACCGTATACGATCGGAGGTTCCAAAGTACTTGTGATACTTGTCAAGCTTTCAGTATTTAAATCAATCATTAAAATTTTTTAAATATTTCGTTGGTTCCAAATAGATTAAACATTTTTTTTACACCAAATCTAAATTATTCAATTGCATCGATTTGATTGTTATGGTAAAACATCTCTTATCTTATTTGGAAAGCAATCAATAAAAATACTTTAATAATTCTACAATCATTTGTAAAAACTTAAAAACTTAATTCAATTAGTATTAGATTATATTTTAAAAATATAAGCAAAATTAATTTTTTGATAGTTTATATTTTTTTGAAGGTCATACCTGGGACACAAGTGTTGTCTAGACTACAAGGGGTTAAAACAAGAATAAAAAAGCTTAAAGAAAAATTGGCTAGGAAAAAAGCACAAGCTGGGAAAATATTATTAAAAAAAAATTATTTACAAGCTGGTATTGGCGCTGCTTATGCTTGTTGTTGTTCGCACATGTTCTCCAACATCCCATCCGCTGCGGCTGCTGCTGCTATTGTAAGTTGGGCGCGCAGACACTCTTAGCGGCGACCACAATAATTGAACGCATCTGCGCAAAAAATTCGTTTAAGACATTTTCTTTTTGTTGATTCTCGTTGGGAAAGCAACTGTTAAGGTAAATATTGCAAAGGGGAAATTGCAGTTTGTTGTGTTTGTGTTTGTATTTGTATTTGTTATCAGCAATTTGTGATTTTTAATACTTTGCTGCTAATAAAAGCAACTTTAAACGAATATTGCAAGTCTTTAAGTATTTTTTTTTTCATTTTCATTTTCTAGTGCGATTTAAAAAAGAGGAAAAGAGGAAAGGATATCGTGTGAAGTGTGCATTAAAGACGCAATTTAAACTCTTCTTAACATTAACTGGTTACAAATCTTCTTTCGTTGCATTAAAACGAGTTATTTGGGAACAGTTTTTATTTAATTGTATTTAAAACATAAACTAATTTTATTATATATTACAACTTTAAGTTTCTTAAAATAAAATTTTTTGTTTGTTTTTAACTTTAAAGCAAATCTTTGTGAGTTTCGAACAAACTTAAAAATATTGAAATCCCTTCTAGAGGATTACCAAGTTTTAACCAATTGGCACATTTTGAATAATAAATGATTTTTTAAAAATTGGTCAGTTTTTATAGAAATACTTCAAGATTTTAGAAGCTGTTTCCGGGATCATATTTTCTTTTTTTTTCGGGTCTACTAAAATTCTTTCTTTCAGATCGAATTGGGTAAGAATTTATTAGACTGGTTGTTATTAATAAAAATACTGTTAAAAAATCCATATCCGTCTAATTTAAATAAGTTCTCACGCTAATCGCCTACTCCACTAATCCGTATCCCGCTGCCTCCGCCAGCATGACATGACAAGGTACAATAACAACAAAAACACCAGTAAGAATTACAAAAATAAACAAGAAAATATTGTCAATTCTCGAATAGCAGCACTCAATTTCAAAATGTATGGTAAGCATGCAAAAGCGGAACAAACTCATAAAACACAACAACAAAAATACAATAAAATTGCGGCATGAACCCAAACCGAACCACGTCCACCGGCGTTTGCGGCGGCTCTCACCTCACTCGTTATTCGCTTACCTTGTTGGAAATAGTTGGCCTTTCGCACGTAGACACACACCAGCGCCATCAGCTGCAGCTGCGACAGACGTTGCCTTGTCGACTGCGGCAGCGGCAACAAATCGCGTAAATTTGCAATTTCAGCATTGATTAAATCCCGGCGCAGCTTCGAAGCGCCTTTCGTTGATTTATTCGCATCGAATCTGTAGACGAGGGAGAGACAGAAGAAGAAAGAGAAGTGTTTAGTTTAGGTTGTGAGCCAAGAACATGAACCTTAAAGCTTACGTATAGTATAAGCGTTTAAGAAGGTTTTCCAGTTATAGATTATGCAAGACTGCTAGAAAATATAAATTTATTGCATTGCAATTGTGACGTTTTACGTTGTTTTGCCTGTGGAGTCGTCAATGAATTGGCACGATAATTATATTATTAAATTTGCTTTATGCAATCAGAATGGAAGCTATTGTTTTGCTTAGGGGCGGCCGGGCTACTTACTACAATTTCAATACATATAAATTAAAAACAAGGCAGCTAACTTTAAGTTAACTTTTTTAACCGTGCAATAAATAGAAAAACTTTTTTTTTAAACAATGTGCAAAACTTTAATACATTTTTTCTAAATTAATATGATCTTACTATAATGAATTATTATTATATAAATAAATAATTAACCAATCTTACGATTAACAAATTCCCAAACGAAACTAAAATCATCCTCATTACCCACAAACTTCTCAACTTATAGAGTCTGCCTGCCAACAACTCAATACAAAAAAAAACAAAAAAAAAAACTAAGGTTGGTATACACTATAAAAGATTTTCACTTGAAGATTGAATTTCCGAGAATTTTTCACCAACAATCGCCACAATCGCAGCAATAACGAGCAGCGCACTCAAACAACTTAAGTGAGGCAAATGCATTATTTGCTTATCCATCAGCAACATGCTGCACAACAACAGCAGCAGCAGCAAGAACAACCACCCACCCCCGCGCAGACAAGTGTTGAGCTACAGCAGCAGCTGCTTGTGTTAGTGGTGATCTATGCGCTCATGTGCAACAACAACAACGCGAGCAGGCAAATAAAAGTAAAACATCAGCAGCCGCATCATGGCAAGTCTCGATTAAGATCTTCCTTGAGAAAAAAGTGAAAAATCCAAAACACACACAAATACACACAAACACACAAGGATCGTGTTTTTGCTTTTAATTAGCAGCAGTAACAACCAACAACAACAACAACAACAACAACAACAACAACAACAACAAAACAGCAAGAACAAACAAAAAACAGCAACAACAACGCCAACAACAATTTTACAACAATCTGCAAAAGATTAACAGCTGCGATAGTTGATGATGATGCGCCAGCAACGTGCGATGTTGCTGCTGCATTTTTGCTGTTGTTGTTGTTGCTATTGCTTTTTCTTGTTTTTTTTTTTGATTTTTTTAAGATTTGATTTGAAGATTTTAGCATGAGGCGCAGCAGAGCAAGTGAAGGCGTGGGCGTTGAAGCGGTGCGAGGCGTTGTTTTTTGGCATTGCCGTCCACTCGGCGTTGAATTGAACTGACAGTAGCGCCAGCGTTTCATTTAGATTGATCCGATTGATCAAAATTCGGTCGAAATGTGGCGCAAAATTTGTTCATGGTTGTGGCAATCAATTTTTCTGTTCAATGAAACGATTTGTTAATCATTCAAGTTTCTATTTTTAGTTATTTATAAACAATTGTTTATTTAGATTTTAAGATATGAGGACAAATTCCATTGAACTTTTTTTAATTTAATTAAATAAAACGCAAATAAATTTCAGTTCGGTAAAACAAAAGACTTAACTACTCGAATTTTGCTATGCAAATGTGTGCGAAACCGTTTCCCCTGCTGACAACAACCAACCAACACCTCGGCCGCACACCAGAACTGTGGGCAAACAATTTAATTAAGCGATAAAGCCATAAATTACACTTTCCCCTCCGCCGCAAAATGTTTGTAGCACATTTGCCACACAAAGACAACAACAGCGAGCATTGTTGCAGTTGCATGTTTCGCTTAATGTTTCCAGGGCAACATATTCCATTTTATCTGATTGCCAACAACAAAATGTTGCCATTTAGAGACACAGCAACCACAACAATTGCAAGTATGAACAATAACAACAAAAACAACAAGAATTGCAACTACTAACTCGCACAACAACAAAAAAAAAACAACAACAACAATACAATGTTTACTACGCTCAATTGACCATAAAGCAAAGCATATTAGCTAGCAACAACCTGTGCTAGCGACGACTGTTGCAATCCGATTTGCATGCAACACGGCAATAGTACAACAACAACAGCAACAACAATAACTACAAACGTCGCTACAGCGTAAATTCTTGCGCACAAAGACAAATTTATGATTTATGAATGGATTTGAGGAAAAACTTAAACTCAGCACAGCGCAGCGCAACGCAACGCAGAGGCGCCTTGAAAAAATACACGCAAAAAAAAATTATTAAAAAAAAATACGATATATTAAACATTACGAAAAAAAATATGGTTGATCATGCCGATGTTGGCCATTAAAGGAGCGCGCGTGTTTGTATAATATAAGTTTTTGTTTTGGTTGTGGTTGTTGTGGTTGTTGTTGTCGGTTAATGTGTTATTTATGAGTTAAGTAGTATGAGCAACTTTATTTATGCCGCAAGTGCAGCAAAGTAAGTATAATAAAAATTGAAATACAGCGTCTTTTTGTTGTAAAATCCATAAAATGCATTGATGACCTAATTCCTGCAAATATTCAAACTAGCTTGAAAGTGATTTTAATATTTTATGTTTTGTAAGTTTTATTGACACACTTTTGAAATGTTATTTTGGCAGCATTATTAAAATTGTTTTTTTTTGAAATTTTCAAGTTCGTTTTCTTAGTCTTCCGATTGTTTGGCTGTGTAATCGTGCAGCTTTAGTCGTATAGAAACGGTTTGAACTGCCAATTTTGCCTACACTCCCGAGTGCGCAATTACGCACTTAAGCTGCTTCGGCAATTTACAGCTGCAACAGCACCTTGCAACATCACCTGTTGCTGTTTAATGTTTGCCCACGAATAACAAAAAAAATTAAATAAACAAAATAGAAAGACAAAAAAATAAAAACAAGTTGAAAATCAAAGTCGGTCCTACCAATTATTACAAGCGCACCACAATAATAGAAGAAGATTATTCTTTTTTCAAAATTTGTTCAATTCGTCAAGCACACCAGACAGCTTTGTACACAATCTCAGCCTAATATCTTAACTTTTGTTCGGGGCATCCTATTAACAACAAATTTGCAATAGTGGGCGTGGTTATTGGCTCCAAAATTCAATCGCTCCGTATAATTCATAAGAGAGAGAGAGAGAGAGTTGTTTGAAATTGTATACCGTTGAATAGATAACTTAACAGACGGACATGGACAAATCCATGTGTCCATGTGTATCTTGAGTATCCACGTTACGAACTTTTACCCAAGCACAATATGCTCTATTGAGTGGTGCATCCGAATTTATGCACCCACCCGCAAGCAATGCCAAGGGCAAACAAATTAGTTCAACTCGTCTTAAGCTAATTGCCACAAAAGCCGGCAGCAACACCAGCAATAGCAGCAACACGCATTCTCCAGTGCCTTCATAAAAAGCAGCAGCAACAGCAGCAGCAGCAGCAAAATAAGTCATGGGAAAATGTGCGCAACGCGGACATACAATTTCGATTTGATTTAAAAGTTTCGCACGCAAATTAAGATAATCGAAGGCAGCAACAGTTGCTTGCGACTATACAGCAAATATTGCCCAGTAGCAACAAATCATAAAATAAGAAAAATTGTTTGTAGCTGCGACGGCGACCGTCCGTCCGACCGTCCGAGAGACCAAGCGAGTGTGCAAGTGTGCGAGTGTGTTGGCAGTCCATCATTAAGTGCGGCTGATGCGATTGCCGCCACACGAAAACAAAAAAGTATCGTTCAAAATCACGCACTATCGCTGCTGCTGTTGTTGTTGTTCTTGTTGTTGTGCTTTTGGTTTTGGGCTAAAATGAAATTTCAGCCAAAGCTTAGAAGAGCCATAAACATCGGAAACAGTAGCAACAGCGCTAAACAACATCGAAGAAAACAACAACAACAACACTAAAAAGGGGATAATTTATTGCGCAGCAACAACGGACGCACACTGGGTCACACTGCAAACCGATCAAAAGAATTCAAATTTTTAACTAACGAATACGGAAGTAAAGCCCAAAAAGTTTTAAAGCGAAGCGAGAGAGAGAACAGAAAATACCAAATTGCAAATGGAATTGTTTACTCCTTAGAAGTTATTTAAATTTCGTACATTATTATATTTTGCATGCAGCGAAAAGTAGTGAAGCCCAGTGTTAGATTTTGTATTTTTTGTTGTTGTTTATTTGTTTATTTTTTTATTATTTTAAGTGTTGTTGTTGGTGCTATGTGCGCAACACCCCATGGTTATCCTTTTTTCTACGTTATTTTGTTTTTGCTTTTCGGTTGAGTTTGCATATCAGCTGCCGCTGCCGCCACCGCTGATGCTTATCTATACCGGGTCTAAAGCGCAGTTGCTCAGATTACTCCACACGACGAAAGGAAGCTATGGCTACTGGGCTTACGCGTCGTCGCCAGCACAAATGGTTGTTGTTGCTGTTGTTTTTTCTTCTTTGCTCCTTTTTTCGTTTTAGAATTGCGCAAAATCAGAAAATAAGAAAATATACGAAAATTAAGCTAAATAAGCGGAACAGGTTTTCAGTTGTTGCTGTTGCTGCTGCTGTAAACCTAACGGCCAGCGGGAGTAAAACAACAATAACAACAACAACAACAAAGTAAAGCACTTCTGCTGCTTTTGATGCCGCTTGGGCCATGGGAAATTTAAATTATAGTCTCGTCGGCAGCCGCTGCAGCAGCTCCGCTTAGTGGATTGGACTATATTATTACTTCGCTGAAGGAGTTGTTATACTTGTGTTGATGATGATGTGCATGTGTAGTGGTTTGATTCGATGCGATGCGATGCGTCGGTGTTTCAAGTTGGGCCTTAGCGCGTGTGCTTTATTGCATTTTATTGAGATCGAGAGAACCGAACCATTCCTGGAATGCGCGAATGCAAAGAAGGAATTTCAAAATTCTTGCACTGAAATTACAATCAGCGCACTTAGGGGAGCTTTAATGTATGAAACGCTCATGATTATTAATGTTACGCGTAATTGTGTGTGTACGAGTATGTGCTGAATCGAAAAACTTAAGCAAGAAACTCGTTTTATGAATTCTGTAAAACACAAAATAAGAATTTTTTTTTTAAATGTTGTCCCATTGATTAAAAAAATAAAAACAACCTAATTAAAATGAAAAGTATATAGTTTGTTTTTCAAACTCTAAACAATCTCATATAAAATAAAATGCATGTAATAATATTTAAATATATATTTTTTTTAACATTTTCTAAATTTTGAATATTAAATGTTTAAAATAAATTAAAAGTAATGTAAAATTTTCTGAATCGGTTACTTGGGGTAGACGTAAACTTTTTTAATCCATGTGACAATCCATCTCCAATATAAGAGTGGCTGCAAAACATTTTCCTACAAAGGACTGATATCAAATATGAACTTGTTGCATTGCTCTTGAATTTTGAAAGCATTTTTTTTATTTCGATTTCCACTTGAGCTGCACAACTTCTTTCTAAATCCTTCAATCCATTCTATATAGTACAAGACAAGCGCCAATTTGAGATATTAAAATTTTACCACGCCGCTTTTAAAGTTGATTTTTATTCCACGAAACACACACTAAAATTAAAATCACATAAAATATCAGCAGCAACAGCTACCGCAATATTAGTCGCCGCCACAATTGCCGTTGTTGCTGTTGTTGCTGTTGCTGTTGTGGCTGTTGTTGATGCGCACAGCTTTTATGAATCATAAAAATTAAAGGAAGCAAAAAATCATAGAATTCGCTTGAATAGGCGCAGTCAAACTACGCGAAAGTATCAATTATAAAACAATATGGCTACTGTCTTACGTCAGCGGCAAGCGAAAAATACCCTCAAACGATTTGTTGCTCAGCAACAGAGCAACAGAAACATCAGGCAACAACAATAATTTCGTTCAAAAAGTCTCTATTACACTGCGGCGAAAACCAATCAATCGCAGCAGCCCCCAAACGAACGCCGAAGCGGACAGATAGACCGACGAACGCATCCGTGCAATGGCAACGGCGACCATAGTGCGCCATCGCCACCGCATCGTACTTAACTTTGCTTTTATTTCTTTTGCCAAGAATTTCACATAAAAATTCCGCACAAAAACAAAAAAAAAACAAAAAAAAAAAAATTTGAAAAAAATGAAGCGCCAAAGTTGGCTCAAAAAAATCATAAAATTCATATGCATAAAGATATGAAAATGTAAACTCTCGAAGAGGATGACGGTGATGAAGGAGAAGAAGAAGAAGAAGAACTGCTGAAATCATAAAAAAATTGTGCGCCCTGTGGCCGCCACTTTGGCAGCAAGCAGAACAGCAATGTTTGAGGATTGGAGTTTTTGTTGTGGGCCACATGCATGCAAAGACTTAGTTTCAGTTTTGTTCCTTTTTATTTTGTTAGTTTGGCTTTGGCTGATAATGGGAAATTTATTAGCAACTTTCCCACGATACAGATTTGTTGTATGCTTTTGTTGCTGCTGTTGTTATTTTGGTTGGGATGGGCGGTTGCAAAGGTTTGCGGGTGGTATAGAAATTGAATTGAACTGAACTAAATTTCATATAAAAAAACAAGTGCGGGAACACTTTTTTATAAATTCGTTTTTAATAAATATTCTCTTTGTGTCTCTTCAAAATGTAAAATTTTGTTTTAATAAAAATGAAAAATATTTATTGAATATATTAATAAAATATTAATTCATAAATTAAAATTAGATTTCCATTAAACTAAGAAAATCTGAATTAATTATTCTTTCACGATCACTAAATAACAAAAGACTCCAGCAACGAACTTGGGTTCAACAAAATGTTTACCGTTGTTTTTTGCTTTTCGGCTAACAATTCAATTAACGCGTAATACAAATAGCCAAATTGCAAAAGCAACAAACTGGCTAAAACTTCATATTTATCGACTATTCGCGTGTTTCTTCCGCCGCCGTTGATCGCCATTTTTCAACTTCAATCGGCCACAAGCAACGGTACTTAAAATATTTTAAGCATTAATTAAAACAACATTTTGACGCGCTTTGCGATTGGTCACTTCAGCTGAGGTGAAACCAACGCAAAAGTCGCTAATAAAAAGTTAAAAAATCCAAAAAGAAAAACTTATAGTGGAAGAAGGCGATGGGGAAGACAAGACGAGAAGACGAGAAGACGAATGAGGAAGAAAAAGACAAAAACAAACATTTGTCCACACATTAAGCGCGATAGCTTGCTTCGTTTAAGCTTCGCTGAACATGTGCGCGTGCGCATGTGCAGAAAAAAAACGCGAGGAAACCATGCGCACGCCAACAAGAAAACCAACCAACGAACCAACCACCAACACCAGCACGAAAACATGACAAACGATGAATAATGCGCACCGGCGCAACAACAACACGTACAGACACCGACGACACACAGCGACAGTGAAAAAGAGACGAACGAGACGAGACGAGACGAGCCGAGACGAGCGACTCGATTCGATTCGAGCTGAAGTCGGAGTCGGAGTCGCACTTAACGAATTCATCAAGCGTAGCAATAAACTAATTGGCTGACGTCATGACGACAACGATGAAGCAAAGACAACAACAACAACAAGAAGAAGAAGAAGCGAAGACGACAAAAGGCCACTCACCACGACAACAGCAACAACACCAACAATATTTAAGCAGGAAGAGCAGCACAGCATGTTAAACGACAACACACAAAAAACAAAACAAAAACAACAAACAACAAACAACAAAAATGTGAAAAAGTGGCAGCCCCCAGTGGCGGCTGTTGGCGATATCAGCTGCCGCTGAGGTGTGCTTTCGATACGTTTTTTGTTTTGTCTCCAAGTGTGTTCCTTTTGTCTTCGTCCGTCGTCTTTTTTCATATTCGTAAATCTGAAGTGTGCCTGTCACTTTGCCGCCTTGCCGCTTTGGCGCTTGTTTGTTGGTGTTAAACGCCAATCACATGCGTCAAAGTCATGCCACACGCAAAAAAGAGCAGCTCAAGAAATGATGACGCATTGGTTTACAAGCTGCGGTGTTTTGAGATGTCATGTGGGAAGCTCGTATGTGACCGAAAATCGCAAATATTCGAATTAATCGAATAATCTCGCATGCTCTCCAGAACCTTTTTGTATAAGTTGTTGCAATTCCTGCCTAAGAATTTTTCTATTGAGCCTTGATTGAATTTGTTTTTTATTTTAAAACTACTTCGGGCTCATCTATTATTCCATCATCATGATTGGAAGAAGTCGCTTGAACATGCGATTTCATCAATGATACAAAAGACGCTACTCCGGGTTAATCTCTTTTAACTCTTAACCACATTTCGTAGTCTATTCTAAACGATCTTCATCGGTTTGCGACCTGATTTTTTGTATTGTATTGCGTTGTTAATTTAACTTATAATTCCAAACGAATGTTATTTATTTGTTTATACCACTAGAGCCATTTTAATAAAATTGTGAAATTTCTGTATATTATATTAACTGACTTTATATTACCACAGAACATATAACTACGGTTTAACACTTTTTTATATAGAAATGGTCAATGTAAGACTAACGAACAGAAATCCCCTTCCTCACAGAAACCGAAATGTGAAAAAGGTAACACAAAACAACACAAACTCAGCTATTAAACAAAAAACAAAACCAGAAAAAATGCGCTCTAAATATTTAATTACACTAATTAAACGGAGAAAATGTAACACATTCAAAAAGTGCGATGGCAGCCATCCATCCATCGAACCGTTCAATCGTCCAAAGAAATTCCAGTGCGACTGTGGCCGGTGCTAATTTTGCCAATTGACACCTTCAACCGACGTCGCGGTACGCTGCCGAGTTCAGCCATAAACAAAAATTTCATTTTGAACAACATCGAACGAACGAACAAATTATTTCTGTATAATAAAAATTAAAATAGGCAGACTAAGCGACTCATTGGAGCAGCAGCAGCAGCAGCATTTACCAACATTCAACCAACTCGCTGCGGTGGCAAATGTTTACACTTGCACCAACGGCGGCAGTCGACAGTGGTGGCAGCTAATTTCATTAACACTTTTATTATTACTGTTGCCGTTGTTGCTGATGCTGCTGTTATTATTGTTGCTGGGGTGAAAATACTGCAGCCACAGCAGCGAGTGGAATGCACCAATTTCTGTAACGTTTGTAATTTTAAGCGCAAATATTTGAGAATTCTAGCGAGCGAGCAAGCGACTGAGCACGCAAGCAAGTTTAAAGTTTCAATTATGTCTCATGGGTTCGTTTGTATTGGTTGCTGTCAGTGCAGCTACTGCAACCATTCTATACACAGATATGTTGCTGTTCATATAGACATGTTGCTGATAGTTAAGTTTTTTCTTTTCTGAATTTATAATTGAGAAATTCTAGAAAATTTTACGCTTAAACAGTTGCATTCAAACGCTGACGTTGAACCGCGCTAGGAATTAGAATTTAGAATCGATTTTTAGGAATATTCGAGTTGAGGTGCGCGTGCGTGAGCGTTACAGTTTGAAAGCGAGCTCAGAGTGTTAATAAATTCGAAATTAACACGTGTGGTAGCAATGCAACTGCAACGCTGTCATCCATTTGTGAAACGAATTTTGTTTTACTTGCTGTGCAAGTATAACAAAAGGCTCCAGCAAACAGCTTCACATTTGAGAGTTAGGTACAATGCAACACTTGCGAATCTAAGTTTTTGCATTTAAAAACAAACAAAACAACTTGAATTTATTAATCGGCCTAAGAAGAGATCCCTGATTAATTTATTAGATATTTTTAAAATAATATTGAAATTAACAATTAAAGTCGCAAAACTAATTATAATAATTTCAAACGCCAATTTGGTCACAAGTCACCGCAGTGTCACATGGTTGCGCGCATGTGACACTTGTGCGCATTCGCGCTCTAACGCTGACAGTGTCAAAGTTGCTGGTTGCCACTGCCAATGCCTGCGTCAAGCGCAGGCAGGCAGGCAGTCAGGCAGGCGGGCCTGGCTTACAATCGTTCGTTTTCAGTGTCACTTCGTTTGGGAAGCAAAAAAGGTGTGGCACTGACTTTTCGTTAATTTATTTCTTTATTTGCTT
The DNA here is from genome assembly GCA_949127995.1 of Suillia variegata. Taxonomy (NCBI): domain Eukaryota; kingdom Metazoa; phylum Arthropoda; class Insecta; order Diptera; family Heleomyzidae; genus Suillia; species Suillia variegata. The sequence goes on along the minus strand of OX421843.1, from coordinate 1,263,414 downwards.
AAAAGGTAGTTTTGTTTTTTGCTGTAGTAACTTTTTAACATTTCATAATTTATTGCGCCGCTGATATGAGATAAACGCTCAAGCATTAAGGTCAGAAGCACACACACACACACACACACACACCAATGCACAACATACTTTTGTTTTGTTTTTGTTTTGTTTTGCACATGTAATTCATGTGAGCAACTTGGTATGTCATGCATTTGTGTATGTAGAAGCGTTGCCGGTGGCAACTGTTGCATGCGAACAAAGTTTGAGGTCAAATGTTGCTGCTGTGTTTTGTGCTGCTAATTGGTAAAATAATAAAATGAATTTGATACTGATAATGCACATGCACATGCCACCACCACCGCAGCATTAAATGCCTGTATTAATAAACCGAGTCTTGTAATTTCATTTAATTCCACTTGGAATACAAATTGAAAGTGCCAGAGAAGCGTTTAATATAATTTACCTTAAAAGTATTTAATTCTTTTTCTTCGCAGTATTATTCCACTCGTATATTGTTTGCATTTGTATTTATATATCTTTCTTTTGCATTATTCTATTATATTTATTTATTTGTTATTATAAATGGAATCCACCGAAATCAGTGAGAAAATAACTGACATTTGCGTCAAATTAAACTGCTGCAAATAAATTGACTGCTTGTCGCTGCGCTCATTTGTTGCAACAATTGCCTGGACATGCGTAAAGTTTCTGTTTACATTTTACACACCTTATTAGTTGTTTATTTTTGCTTTTTGTTCTGCTGTGTTCTGATTTTCAATTCGAATTTTCCACACCGCAGTCTTGCGCAGACGCGTTCGTCGCTTGAGTCTTTCGCTTATGTTTTCAATGTTTCGCATTTTGATTTGTGTTTGCGCGCGTCGCAGCATTTGCTACGCTCAATCAGTTTACTGCAACAGTTTGGAGGGGGAATGAAAAGGCGAACATGCAGACAGGCAAAGCGACGGTCAGAAAGACGGTCAGACAGACAGACAGACAGACAGACAGACAGACAGACAGACATACAGACAGGCAGTTAGAGTTGCTGACAATGTGTGTACGCGAGGTCATTGATAAATGTCAACTGCAAATGCGGCCTTTTAAACAGCGAACGGCATTTTCGGCTGTGGTCAATTTATACAATTTCTATGTTTATTTATCGGAATAAGTTTTCCCTGGCGTCAACAACAACAAATGTCCATAAATCATGTGCGTAAAACATTTTGCTACGCCATATCTCAGACGAAACATTTCTCACAAATATTGGCGGAATTTTGTTCAGTGTTTCTGTGTCTGTCGAACGAGTAAATCGTTGTTTTAATACAATTTATTAATGCAAATGCACAGCAACGTAACGAATTAGAGCCGAAAGTCGATGTAAGTGTTCGGCTACAACTTGTCGAACACTTTGAAAGATGCGCTTTCGCTTTGGATTGCCACATGCCGTGTATCCGTCATCATGTCAAGTGGAAAATCTTCGCTGAAGCAGAAGCAACAACGCAAAACTTTGCCGTTGTTGGGTTTGCGGTCTTAGATTAGTTGTAAAGTTACACAGAGCAGATTGTGCGTACATTTTGTGATGCATAAATGCAATAAAACAACAAGCAACGACAGAATATGAAGTGCACTTGAAGAGAAAGTCGGTATTCATGTTTGATATATGTATATTACATACACATCATTCGTTTTTAATAAGAAGAACGCTGAAGGCAAATTATTTGGTTATTAACCAGAAGCCTTTGCAAGGAACTTGCTTGTCAAATGAAAAGATTTTTCTTGTGTGCTTTAATTCCAAACGTACTCGAATGCAACTGTGGTTATTTTTTTAACAAATTTCTTTTACGAGAATATTGTGTAGTCCAATTCAACCACGTGCAAAGAGAATCAAATGTGCTAACATAATGTAAGGTTATAAAAATTTAAACTGTCTTTTCTTTTGCTAACTATAAAATGACTGCTGCAAAAGAATCATAACTTTGGTTTTTAGTTTATCATAAAATAGCTTTATTGAATTTTTAAGAAGGTATTCCTCTAATTTCTTAGCTTCTATCTACTACATATGCATAAATAACTTCTTTAACGTATCATTCTATATTGCTTTAAAGTAATAAAAGTAAAAATCGAATAATGCACAAATTCCATAAAATATATTTAAAGAAATAAGTACTAATATTTTAATTGGCATTTTCCCATAAATCGCTACAACAACAACAAAATCATCAAACTTAAAAATGCGTTTTATCGCTCTTTCATATAATCAAATTATATTACCACAAATGAGAAGGTTGCAGCGTAAAATGCCCGAAACAAAAGACTTAGGAACGAAACTCCGTACACGAAATCTGCGAATCTTCACCGAAACACACACATACACACATACAGCGCCAACCAGACAAGAGCTGCAACAAAACGATTTCTTTTATAAAACAATTGCAAATTACTGGCGCCCTAATTAGTTTGGGTTCTTTTCTTTTGCTGTGGAGAAGCACAGCCTCAACCTCAATCTTAGAGTATCCACCACGTAGTCGACTGCTTTTGTTGTACGGGTATTTTGCAGAAGTTTGTCGGCTGGCATTTAATTTCGTTCGCAAATCGTCGTGGCTGACCAGCAGCAAGCAGCAAGCAGCAGCAGTACTAGCTCCGAAGCCACTGCCAGCAGCAAGAAAGCACAAACTCAAAACAGCAACACATTTTACCCAGCAGCGATTCCCATCGATTTTTGTGGTGGCAAAAGGAGGAACACGGCAAAAAGTATGGAGATACCAACGCAAACGGTTGAGGGTGTTTTTTGTTTTTGTTTTTTTTTTGTGTTCATTTCTTTTTTACTTTAAAGGTGGTACAGCACTCTAACGATACCGGGAATTACAGAGTGGTCATATTGAAGAGATGAATATATGGATATGTTGGATGAATTTAGGACTATATTCTATATTATTAATCAATACACATGCATATGCGCAAAAATATAAAATTTTAATAATATTATGTAAAATAAATATAATTGAAAAAACTTATTATGTCAATCGAACTGAGCTTAAACAAAAACTTTAAGTTGGCAACTAAACAACAACTAAGAGTAAAGGGAGTCTCTAGGCGGTAAAGTTGTAAAATAATGAATCACTTCTGTTTAATATTGAAACGACAATAGCATGAGCTATTGAAGCCAGTTAAATCTAGACCTCGCGAAGGAACAATTATTATCAGCTTCAGCTTGTGTAAAGTGATGAGAACTTTCTTTGGAGTTTTCATTTCCAATGTAATAAGTTAATTATTTTATGCGCTAAATGATTCTCCTTTGACATTGTGAAAATTGCCACGAATTTAAGCAAAGTGCTCTTTAAAACTGTGTGAATTTAGTAGCTAACAGCTAACAGCAACAACAACACAATTGTACTTCAATACCATTTGGCAATGCTGTGTAGTGGCAACATGCTATTTTCGACTACTTTTTTATTTCCACTCTACATTAAGCCACTGTCCATTAAGACACCGCAACGAGCTGAACGGAACACAAGAGAATCACCGCACCGCATACGACACAAGTGCGAGTAGGAAGTGTTAAATGCTTCCTTGTAGTTTTCATGTTAAGCTCATGTGCTGCTTCACATTTGTTCTTGTTGTTGTTGTTGTTGTTGTTGTTTGTATAAACCAACAGCAACGCGTGAAGTGGCAGAAACAATCTCAGCGGCAGCAATATGTTGTTGGGTTGCTGGGGTATTGGAAAACAAACATTTTCGGCGCGAGATAACATAAATTAGCACAAAATCATTTCAATGCGCTGCGCTGAGCTGCGAAGCGAAGTGAAGACGACGAAACAAATCGGAACGAAACGAAACAAAACGAAAGACAAAACAAAACTAGAAGTGTTGTTAATTAGCTAAAATCAGGGAATGGTCAATTGCCAACGTTGGCTAAGATGCTGCGAAATCCTAGAAGCACAAAAACAAAAGCCACTCGTAGTAAACCGCAAGTAAAAGTCTTGGAAAAAAATTATTAAATATTTTCACAATTCACCCTTTATTATTTAAATTGTACAGTTTTGAAGTTTCTTTGGCTAAATTTTATTGATTGTGTTTTATTATAAATTAAATATTTCTATAATTCTTGTTTACTAAATCTAAACTAAATCTATTTACTGATTTCACACAATTCGAATTCCAAATCATTATTAAGGCTTTACAAAGAACAATCAATGTAAGGCATTTAAAATTCAGTAATTAAATGATAAAAGTATTTAGCGAGCGACTGGCGCTACATAAGAAATCTTCGAGTGAATCTAGTTGAATAGAATATTTGCATTTTCCTTTTTATGGTCACGGGGAATGTTAAGAGTTTCAAAAAATGCCAACTGAATTTTTGTTGAAATTGCTGCTGCCAGGCACGTTTTCAAACGACTCACAGAAATGCGTTCATTTTAAGGCAATTCAAAAATGTTTAAACCGCCACCTTCTACTTTGGCCTTAAAAGTTCTTCGCCTGCGACTGTGCTGAACTGAGCTGAACTGAACTGAACTGAATGGAGCTCCGCATAGCAATTATTTTCGCTAAAAGCGAGTGCGCGCGAATGGTAAATGGTGCCATACTGAAGCGAAGGCTGAAACCAAAACTGCAGGAACATCACCATCGACAGCATCATCAGCAGCATCTTCTTCGTCAGCAGCAACAACAGCAAAAAGAACGCCAGTCGCCGTCGTCGTAGTCGTAGTCGTCGGCGGAGTTAACTTATGGCATTGCATTTGAAGCACTAATTAATTGGAACTAAATAAAAATGGCTTAAAACGTTTTATTTTCGAAGTAGAAGTCTTACAAAAAGTACAAGTTGCCCTCCTCACGCAGGCTACGGATGCGATTATGTAGCGCTGATAAATATTGGCTACAAGTTGCTTCTGCTGCTGATGCTGCCACATAAAAACCATTAAATTTCGAGGCACAGAAATCTTTGTACATACAACATTTAACTTATATACACGTATATATACATATGTATGTACATACTATAAGAAAAAGAAAATAAACGTAAAAAATATTACCAAATCTGTTGAGCTATCTTCTCGGAAAATCGCTCCGATGACAAATAGCTACTGTCAGTGCTTAGCAAATTGTCAATAAATTGTTCGACATGACATGACACATCTTCAATAGAAATAAAGGTGCGTTTATCTAGTACGCACAAGCACATACAATAACAACAACAACAACAAATAGGAAAACATCTCACATCATCTCAAAAGTTAAAGCACAAAAGTGACGTCTTCGACCTGCAATAGTGGAAAGCAAGTATTTTCCATTATAGCTGAAACCGTGAAATTTTCAATTTTTTCTAATCGTCAAGAGAAGTGGGCGTGAAATAAAAACAATTATTTTTATTTTAGATTTGCTTCTATCTTCTCCTCGTGTGTCACAGCACATGCGCCACACATCAATTTTCAATTTCAATTAAAGAAATTCTTAATGGAAACGCATTTTATAATTTTTAGGCTTGTCAAAAAAATAAAAATAAAAAAATTCAAATAGAAAATTTATTTCAAAATAACTTTGATATTGTGAAGAAGTTAAAAGAACTGTAAAATGAATGAATGACAATAAAAAATAATATTGATAGCATCCTATTTCTGGAAGTCAGCTCATTAGTTAAATAAATTAAATGAAATAAAGAATTCTGTGAAAATGTTTATTGAGTAATTGTGATGTTTGTTTGTGTTTTGCTTTAATTGATCTGATTCCGACATCAACGATTTAACTAATATCGAACTTTAAATATAATTAAGTACTACATGAACCATCTTTGAATCAGAATGCCTCATTTAGAAACTTGACTTCATTTCAACCGAGTCACAAATCAGTTTCAAGTTTAATTTTTGACATTTGAAGAAAAATTATAGGTGTATGATCTGCAACGATATCCATTAAAGGCGCCAGAAAGGCCAACACAACAAAGCCAAAACTCGAACGTTGATACTCCTGTTGTTTGTGACGTGTCTGGCGGTGTCAAGGTTTTTGTTTTTGTTTTGTTTTTTTGTTTGTTTGTTCTCTTTTGGATCGTTACAGTTTCTCAAGCTTCCAAAATCTGCGCGCGAAAAATGTGAATTGGCATTTAAAATGTTGACATTATTTCGCAGCGAGCGATAAAGAGGCAACAAGTATGCAAAATAATGAATGAAGTTGCTGCGGAGCATACAACAAACGAAACAAAACGATACGAGACGAACGAACGAACGAACGAATTTAAAGGCCAAAATGCAAGAAATATGTGCAATATGCGGCAATGAAACTTAAAAAACGTAGTAAATGAAATAAAGCGACTTGAGCCAACAAAATGAAAAGAAGCGCCTTAAAGCGAACTTGCCAAACGGAAAATGTTCTTTTGTCAACACGACTGCTACGTGTGTTGCCTCTCCTCTGTCACAGTTCGTAGCTTAAATCTTTTGTTTTCGGAATTTTTATTTTGGAGGAAACTAAACAAAAATCGCGCGCTTGATCCTGAGCTGCAAAAACTTAACAGAAACTAAAAAAACAAAAAAATAAAAGTGGGTGCTTTACTTTTGCTGCAGTTGCTTCTGTCTGTCTGGCTGTCTGCGTTTGTGTCTGTTGCTGCTGCTGTTGCTGCCACTACACAATATCAGATGGGAGCTTGTGTCTTTAACATTTTTTTTGTTTATTTGGACTGTACCCAGTTTTGTTGTGGGTTTTTGTTTTTGTTTTTAATTTTATTTTGTTCTTGTAAAGTTTATCAAGATCCTAATCCGCAAAAAGGTAACAAAACTGAAAAACGTTAATGAAAACAAAAGCGACCAAAAGTCTCGTCACAGCAACAGAGTCAACAAAATCAACGCCAACGGAGCGCAAAAAAGCGCGACTCAGTTTTAAGGAGTGCAAATGCGAGCGCCACAATTAAAATTTGCGCTAAATGCAACAAAATTGGTGAAAAGAAAAATACCAAAAAAAGAAAAGAAAAGAAAAACAAAAACAACAACAACAACAACAACTTAAGAGTGGCATATAACAAAAATCAATGCCACCGACTTGAAGTCTTGCTGCTGTTGTCGCATGTTGTATGTTGTTTGTTGCTGCTGCTGCAATCAATTCTAATAAAACCGCTTGCCGCAACTTTGCTTTAATTAATTTTGACTTTTGTTGGGCTTTAATTGCAATTTTGTATTTTTTATGGAATTTTTATTTGTTATTTTATTTTGTTTAGTTTGGTTTGGTTTCGTTTCGTTTTGACGCGCAAACAAAGTTTCGCTTTTTAAGTGCCAAGTTCGATGTTTGAGTTTGCTTTTTTTCTATTTAACGCGGTGTTGTTGTTGGTTTTTATGGTCGCCATTAAATTTGCGTAAATGGAGCTTCTGTGTGCGCGACAATCTGTGTGCATGCAAGTGTGTGTGACAATATGTGGGGGTGGACATTTATCGCCGACCGAACAATTTTGAAAGTAATTGAATTGTTTATTAAATATTTAAATTAAAATAAATCGGAGATCTCGAACAGTTTCATTTGAAAATCAAGTTACGCGCTCTTAAATATTTGGATTTGTAGTTCTCACAATTGAAAAATTCGATTTTATGTTTACACATTAAAATGTTTGTTGTTTTTTTACTTTAGCGTATATATAGCGTACTAAGTTGAATTATTTAATTTCAACATTTAACTGGCAACTTTGAAATTAATTTAAGTGCAATCCGAATTAGTTTATTGACCCCATGGCCACTTCTTGCAAGTTAGCCTTGTTCTTTAACACTTCATTCTAATTTGCTCACCCAGCAATTGTTCAGAACAATTGCTCACATGTCAGATTTCTGATTTACTATATCAACATTGCGAAAAACGTTGTTAAAAGCCAGCTGAAAACTAGGTTAAAATTTGCATATTTTGCAAAATACGCAATCATGAGGTCCCTTTGACCAATGCTACGCAGACAAATTTTTTCTAAATACTTTATTTCTTTGCGTTGTTGTAGTATTTTAGCACAACAAATCAATTTGCGAATTTAAAGTAAATAAAAGCATTTGGCAAGCAATAATATACACAAAACCATTGCTTAAAATGTTCAAAATTAAACAAACATAACCACAAGAGGTTGGCTTGTTCCGAATTGCGTGCAAACAAAAAAGAATAAATTTAAAGTTGGGATCGTATCAAAAATACAGAAAAATCAATTAAAATTAAATTTAATTGAATTATGAAAGGATTTCGAAACGAAGACAGCAGACGAAAAAATGTCAAATTTCTTGTTTTCAACAATCCAATAATTATATAACAAAAAATTATCATCTGAGAAGCGTCTACGCCTACGCCTAAGCCACAAAATTCCGCAATAAATTTGAAAGTGGATCGTTTTGTTGACTTATGCAAATTTGACTAATGGACCAGCAAAATTTGGGCAGAGAAAACACAAAGCAACAACAACATGTATTTAAACACTTACCTCGTAAACATTGTTGATTGTTGTTGCTGTTGTTGTTGTTGTTGCTGTTGTTGTTGTTGCTGCTGCTGTTGGGTTTGTTGGGTCTGCTGCTGATTCTGAGTTGCGACATGTTGCTGTGTATGATGTTGCTGCTGCTGTTGTTGTTGCTGTTGCTGATGGTGATGTTGCTGTATTTGGTGTTGTTGCTGGTGGTGATGATGTTGTTGTTGTTGTTGCTGAGACTGTTGCTGCTGCTGTTGTGGCAATTGTTGCGGTGACATCGCAATATGTTGCTGTTGCTGCTGCAAGTGCTGCATTTGCTGTTGCAGCACTACCGCATGTTGCGTATGTTGCGTTTGTATGTGATGCGGGTGCAGTGGATGATGATGTGTATGGTGGGCGGAGTGTTGTGTAAGGGCGGATTGCGAATGATGCATATCGCCGAGAGGAGTAGCGGGCATAATTGGCGTAAGAGCGTTCAACCCGGTTTTTTCCAATCGTTTGTCAGTGTACATGTTTTTTTCCTTCTTTTTTGTATATATGTATTTTATGATAGAAAACGCGACATCTTAAGCAAGAATGCTTTATTCATTGAACGACCATTAAATCTGAAAAAATAAATCGAAACTTATTAGTACTTATTAGATTAAATAATGCAAGTTTATTTGACAATATAATTTAAGTTTGAATTCACTGTAACATTGTGTGTGGCTTTTCTTCAACATTTTTCAAAAGGTAATGCCCAACATGATACCTTTTTTCTAGCAATTTTCGATGCTGTCTACGGCCAGTTAACAATTCTTAATACAATAGCTACTTTAGAGAAACAAACAAAAAAAACAACAACACAAGAAATTAATAATTGCCATTGGTGCCCACAAAACCAAAATAAAAAACCCAAAAAATTCATCCTACAACATGGTCAAAATGCAAACAAACAACGTTGCATATAAAAACCAACACGACCAAAAATTCATAAAGAGCGAAGACAAAAGCAAAAAGCGGAAAAGCGAAAAGTGCTGCACTTGCAAATGCAAATCGCAATAATAATAAAAATAATCAAAATGGCTTATAATGGTAATAACAATAATCAGATAATGACCACGAAATTCTAATGTTTCGTTGTGGCTGTTACTAATTCGTTTGTTATGTTTGTCTGTCTTTCTGTCAGGTCGTATTGTTGTTTCTGTACTTGCACTGCGGCGATTAAAGTCAAGTAGTTGGCAATAAATTGCATCTTTGGTCTTTTTTTTTGTTGTTTGCTTGTTTATTTAGTTGTATATATAACAAACTATATTGTTACTTGTTAATTTCATTCAAATTGAAATTGAATTTTGTCATTAAGAAAAAAAAAATAATTGAGCATTTCTTCGTCGCAGCAAATTTATTCATACAAAAACTGAAACGACAAACTGTTTTTTGTTTTCTTTTTATTTAAGAAATATATCATAAGTAACTTATAGTTTTGTGATGATACTTTACATAATTATTCGAAAAACCTTAAAAAACTTATTTAAAAAAAACAACGAATTTAATTAAATTGAGAATTACAAAAGTTTTCTTTCGAAGAAAGGTTAAGCTGTACTGATTTGTATTGGATTATTCCATGAAATTTTGTGATTTAATTAATTTTGAATTCAAAGATCAAACAATTAAACATTATAAATTAAATTATGGTAGCTTTCAACAACAACAAGAGAATGCAACCTTTATTTAGTAACAACATCAAAATTTGACCAACACAAAATTCAGTTATATCCTTTGCTTTATGTCGTTTGCAGCCACGTCAACTTTTTTTTCTCAAAAATTGTTAGTAATTAATTTAAATTATTTACAAAGTCGTAAAATGAAATTTTCACTTTCGTTAGTTTTAAAGGAGAAAAAAATGTCATCCAAAAAAGTAACATTACTCGAATCGCTGATATCAGTCAGAGCCAAGGAGATGTGTGTTTTGTTTATTTAACTATTTATTTATTTACTACTTGTTATTGAGCTACATGAGCCACCAAAAGTGAACCACTTAATGGTAATGTACGCTGGCGTTGTTTGCTTCCGCAGCCACCAAAACTAAAGCTGGCAACTTCAGAAACCACGCTCTCAAGTGTTACTACTTTTCTTTTATATTTTGAATGTTTTCAGCTTCTTCTACGCTTTTTGTTATTATCATTTTAAATTATACAACAAAAGGCAAAAATCTAAAATCAAAAATCCCAACAAAAAAATACAACGCATTGTGGTGGTCCCAACTTGTGTGTGGCGATGATGATGACGACCGATCGACCGACCGACCGACGGCTCCAGCCAAATCATAGATCACATAAATGACACTTGAAACGTCAACTTGACTATTTTCGATGAGGTTACTTGACAATGAACACAGATGCAGACAAACAGACACACACATACATGCAAATGAAGAAGAAGAAGACGCAGAATCGAAATTACGAGTATACATATGTGTGAGAAAAGCAACTCAAATCGAGATAATTGAAATTAGAGCAAAGTTTTGCCTATTTTATTTTTTTGTGAGGTAAATTTGAAATAAAAATTTGCATTCGATTTGCTTTGTAATAATTTTTTTTAAAAATAGCTACCATTTATCAGTTAAAGTTTAAATTTAGCTTAATTTTAGTTTGCTCAAACTGTTAGCGTTTAAGTACCAAAAATGCCAGTCTTGCCCGAAAGAAATATCGAAACCATTTCGAAAATTTGCTGCTGTACATATTCAAGATGTTTTTAATAAGATTCCCAACAGCATGTGAGATTTAAGTTTATATCTTTTATCGTGGTGAAATTTGATTTGTTTGATTTCTCAGCGCTCCTGCATCATCAATCATTTTGCGTTTCAAAGCTACACATCGTTCGGTATTGATCGTCTGCCACGAAGTACGCCTTTAAGTATGCATTGTTTGTGCTCGGTCAATAGTGTCGGCGGCACTGAGCAGTCGCATAACTATCTGCCTGCCTGCCTGCCTGTCTTCCTATCTGCGTATCTATCGATCTGTTACAATTATATTTACATACAATTTCATTTTTGTGCTTTTTGCTGTTGTGTACTTTTTTTAAGTTTTTTTTCGTATTCAGCGCCGCTTTACTTCAATTTTGGTTTCCAATATTTTTTTCTTTTGTAGATTTTTGTGATTTTTTTGAATTTTGTTCACTTGTTTGCATTTTGACTTTTGACTATTCATCATGGTTTAATTGTGAGTTTCTGTGTTGTTGTAGATTACGTTTATCGATAAGTTGTTTACAGTTAAGCTGTTTTATTCGAAATGATTGAAGTTACCTTTGGTTTCTTTCGTAATTTAATTTTGCTTTAAAACAAAAGACTTAAACAAAGAACTAGGAACTTACTTTTCGTTGGAAAGATTTTTTTTATTATTTCCGTCGGAAAAATGTGAGTTTTGATAGCTTTGTTTAAAATATATAAATTTCAATAACTTTTTTTTAATCTTTTTCAAAATATTTAGGAAAGCTTTAGATCATCAATTTAATAGAACAAATGAAGAACTATATTCAGTTCTATATTGGAGTATTAGTAAAAGGGTCAGTGGGAGTGGATAAAAATGCAAGCGAGATACAAATATCGCACTACAAATATCTGTAACTTGAAAGTATGTTAGAGGATCATGGAAATAAATGAAGCATCTGTCGTTGCCTCCAGTTTTTTGTAAACAAATGTAAATTGTATGTCATACTTAATTTCGATTAATAATCATCGATTAATAGCAAAAAAAAGACAAAAACTTACACAATGTCAACACTTGAGCGGTAATTGCACGTAATCCAATTAAAATTGACAATAATCCACAGTTAATTCGGTTTGTAAATTGTAAAACAAAGCACCAACAAAAATTTTAAGCCGCGTGGCGGGCAATATCGACGATTTGAAGTGTTAAAATTTTAAGCGTGCGAGTGTTGCCTTACAACACTTTCGCAAATACTTAAATTGTAATTATAATTTTACTTGCTCAATTTTTTTTCCTTTTAATTAATTGAATAATTTCATATTTTCACATTAGCAGCGTGTGTGATGAGAAGAGACATTAATCATTTTCACACGTTTGAAAAGGCACACACACGCACACACACACACACTCACTCACTAAAGGCGAAACTGATATATTTATTTAAGCCATTTTAAAAATAGGAAAACTTTGATTGATTGCGCGGTAGACACACGCTGAATGTTGGCCACCGACCACAGTGTGAGGTGTTTAATGTGTGGTGATTGAGTGATTGTTGTAATTGTAGCGTAGTACTGAACGGAGTGATTGAGTGAGTGATCGCCTGAATGTGTGTTTACTTTATGGCCGCACTACTGTCGACAGTTTGACACTATAAAACTACAACGGCGTTTAAAATTATGGGAATGCAAATTTTTTGCTTTTTGGTTTTTTATTGCAATTGTTTGTTTATCGCTTTTGGAGAAGTTATGACCAATACGCGCACGATCTGTTGTGGAGTTTACAAAGAATTTAATATTTAAACAAATTCGTCTTTTTTTTTGGTTAACCGAAATATTTGTTAAACGTTTGTATAAAAGTTCAGTTTATCACTTCGTGCTGCTTTACTTTCAATTTAACATACATACATACAACAATGTCTTTGTTGGATTGTTCTGACGGCCGATATTTCGAATTGAAAAACTTAATAAACCAACTTTTTGTTTTCCAGAATCAATAAGTCAATATAAAACGAACTGCCACTAAAAAGTTGAGTTTTGTTGTTAAACAATATTCAATATATTGATTCTTATTTAGTCGTGTTGTTTTATTTCACCTTATTTCATTCCTTCATATTTTTCACCACAAAACGAAAGATTAAAACAACAAACTTTTTCAAAATATTTTTTTTTACTATTATTTTCGATAAATGCTTTTCATTCGTATTCGTAAAATATCCGTTAATGTTAAACTTTATTGTTCTTCACTTCACTCGAACAAACCGTCTGTCTGCGCTTAAGTCTCGCTGAACACTGAACACAGCGCCAAAGCGCAGTCGCAAAAGCCAAGAACCCTTCTTCTTCTTCTTCTTCTTTTCCCGGCCACTCTAACCAAAAATTAAAAAACATAAACAAAAGCAAAAGCAAAATCAAAGAAGAGGAGCCACGGTCAGGAAGACTACACGAAAAGAATGAATCCAAATACAACACAGCACGACAAACGAACAGAACGTCTTAAACCGACGGCAACCGAAGCGAAGCACCGAGAATATTTTTGTTTTTAAAATGCGCGCGCGAACGAACTTGAGCGGCTGAGAGCGACTTTGGGAGTAAAAATGTTCAACGAAGCAAAGCGAAGAAGGCAAACAGAAAAACCAACAATCGCATTAAACAGCTTTTGATCACCAGTGTGTGTGTGTATGTGTGTGTGTGTTATTGTGGGTGTTTTTGTGCTCGCTTACTCAAGCGGCAAAATTAAAAAAAAAAAAAAAAAAACATTTTTTAATAAAAATGTCCACGCCCACTTTTCGTGAGCCACAAACTGAGAGCGAAGAGAGTGAGCACATGCTTAGCTTACGTCATTACGTTAACGTAAGCTTGTAACTGTTAACGAAGCTATCGTTCGCTCTCTATCTCTCTCTCCCTCTCTCTAAAGTTCGGATTGCGCGTGTGTGCGTGTTTAGCTTATCGCGGATTGGCTTCAACTTTTTCCTGAATTAATTACGCTTAAATTTTATATTTTTGTTTGTTTTTTTGTTCTTGTATGTACTTTAAGGCCGCAAACTTGTTTCGTTGTAATTATTACAAAAGGCGTTGTCGTTCGCAACGAGTGAATTATGCAAATTTTTAATTTAACACCAATTATGGTAATTAAAAGCAGGCTACTCGATCTTATTCGCATCTGACTACTCTCCGCGGTTTGCTATAACGCTGCTCCGACTGTAAATACATTCGCATATGTATGTACGTATGTATGTATGTATGTTTATTTGTATGTATTTGTTAGCAGCGTTCGGTGATAAATGGCTGCTATGACAGTTATTGCGGTTTAATTAATGTCGTTTTAATGCGACTCTTAAGTAGTGCGGCGGCAAGCATAAATTAATTATGGCTGACGTGCGGCTTTTGTAAAACAAAAGACTTAAACGACAAAAGCTAGTTAAGGAAACTTTATATAAAATTACATGATTCATATCGCTTTAAACAATCGAATAGGTTTGTAAAATGATTATTTGCTTGCTTAAGACATTTGTTCGAGCTATCTTTTAATATTGATAGAAGAAAAAAGTATCTTCTAAAAGTTCAGAAATAATGATCAAGGAAAAATTTTCCCATTTTTCATCATTATAAATACAATTTAAAAGATGCAAAGATTACGAGTAATAATAGTCCCAAAGAGTGAATACAAAATAAATTTGATTTTGTTTGATTATAAAAATAGTTTTGAATGTACATATGTATGTTAATAATTGTTAACACAATGTCATTTAATTCAGATGGCCACTACAACAGTTTGTTGCTTAAGTCGTTCGTTTTGTCATTTCATAAACAAAGTTCGAAAGTTAGAGGTAACGCAATTTCAAAATAAATCTTTTTCATGCAATTGTCGCTTCTTATTTACATTGAATCCAAGAACTTTTTTGTTCACTTATAAAATAATTTAATTATTAACTAATAAAAAATAAACGAAATTAATTCACTACTTGCAGCCAACCACATTTCACTATATTTAGTTTACTTGAATAAGTATTCTCATTCATTACTTTGCAGACTGGCGTCAATGTCACAAAGGAAAAAGTTTCTTTAAAAACCATTAAAAGAAATGAAAAAAAACTCATAAACAGAAACAGAAATGAAAAGCAACGCTACCTTTTTAGCTCGAATTTCGTTCTTGGCAACTGCACAGTAGCGCATACTTAGCCGTGAAAAGGGTGTTAATGCTGCCAGAATGATGTTAAATGGAAACCACCAAAAGTTTGTTTTTTTTTCAAGAAGACCTGCAACAACGCAACGGACAAAACATCGCGTCGCGACGGAGACGGCGACACAAAATCCGCGCTCACTTAAAATAAGAAATAACAAAAGCAAAAAAAAAATGTATCCAAACAGAAGGCACAAACATAAAAGGCGTTTAGAAAAAAGGATTCTGAGAAAAAAGTGCATACAAAAGCAGCAAACAAATGACAAAAAAGTAAAAAGTTCCCCATGCCATGCTAGCTGGAAAATTAAAGTGTGCAATAATTTGTCGCTGGCAGCAACAACAGCACATTAATTTCCTCCCGGCTACAGCAAGAAGCGCAACAAAGAACAACAACTACAGTTTGCAGGTAGAAAGCTCTGTGGCATTGTTAACAATTCCGTCCGCCACCTCTGCAGTCGTCTTCTTTTCTCGCCTCGCCTCGTCGCGAAGTAAGCTTCCTACAAACTTAAACTTCTAAACAAATGGCAACACTTACTTACCACTGCTGGTTGTTGTTATTCTTGCTGTTTGCAAGCGGCGTTTACAACACACTAAAGCGCTATTGTGTTGCATACGGTTGGCTGCTTTTGTTGCTGCCTGCTTTAAAGACAACATGTTGCTGCCGCAGCAGTATCAGCGATTTGTTAAGGGCAACTTAACAAAAAGGAAATTTGGCGGTGGCGCCATCAATTTAACAAAAGCCACAAAAGAATGTAAATAACATTTTACCGAGGTACATAATTGTTATGGCAGCACTTACAAAAAATCTACATTCTCTACAACGAAGGTCTATAAAAGCCAAAACGGTTTAAACAAAAGTAAAAAGTTGTTTAGGAACACGCGATGGATTCGTTTTTTGAGTTCATATTTCAAGGTTTTCCTTAAATGTAAGCTTACAACTAGTTTTCTTTAAAGTTTCTTAAGTTTCCCTATAAGTAAATCGAAATGCTTTTCAAAATTTATTTCACTATTTCGAAGTTAGTAAATAAAATTTTGAAAGCAACTTCAAGCAGATAGCAATAAAAATCAGAAAATAAAACTCTTCTGATGATGCTGGTAGCACTGCGAAGTCTACGTGAAAAAGCGGTCCAGAACTCAATTTCTAAACGCAAGACCAACAAATGTCCACCTTGAAAGAATGAACCGCACGGATATAGTAAACAGTCCTTGCAATGATTAGTTCCCTATAGCAGACACGACTGTATATAGTATATGTATATATAATAATAATAATAATAATAATAATAATAATTTACTGTTAGTAAATTTTAAGTACTCATTTATCTCAATTTTTTCCACTTTAGTTGTATTTGACAATAACTTCAATTATAATGCAAATATTAATGTGGGTCATTGCTCGCTGAACATTTTCATTACGTTTAGCTACTCGAAGCGATATAACTAAATGTCGCCAATCAAAAGCCATAAAGACGTAATTACAAGAAAAACGTGCAATTGTCCTCAACGAAAACCAAATAATAAAATAAAATTAAGCAAAGGAAAGGAAAACTCAAAGCGAATTACATTTCGACGCCGAAAAAACAATACGAACGCGTATGTTGAATGCAAATTAGCCAAAAGCAGCAACAACAACCACAAACAATGCTGATTTAGTGCGCTACCAAAAAACTAACCAATATCCGAGCCGAAAAGAAAAGAATTAAACCAACACGAGGCATAAAATCGCTTGCTGCCACTGCATTTACCGCTGACTGAGCCGCGCTTGACTGTTGTTAGTTTTGTTGTTGATGTCGTTTGTCACGTCACTGCGTCGGAGTGAACGGACACATTCACCCACCACCAACCGAAAAAATTCAGAAACAACAACAACAAATACACAAAATATATTTGAACGTGTGTTGTCAGCGGTGAGCGGCATGGCATGGCATGGCATGGCGTGCCTGCAGCAGCAGGATGTTTGCTGCCGCATATAAATTCCGCAAGCTGTAAAAACTCGCGTCGAAACTAAATCAAAGCAGGCAGTCTGGCAGCGACGTTTAACGGAAGCGAGGAAGTACAACAACATGCTTTTCCAAATTCCTCCAGTTAATTCGACAAATGTTGTTGTTTGTTTTTTTTACAAGATTTTAGTAAGAATTAAATTTGGTTTTTGTCTACAAAAAAAAAGAGTCACGCGCATGTGAAGCGACTTTTGCTTCCAATTTGATATCATACAAAAGACTTCAGCGACATACTTTAAAGTGCTGAAAATGAGTTCACACTTTTATCAAGAACATTTAAATGTTGCTAACATTTTCTTCAGATTAGTTTCTTTTATTTTTGAAACACATTTGTTTTAAGTAGCCATAGTCCAAAAATAAAAGAATTTTATAATAAATACATTTATTTTAAAGCTACAAAGATTGTTTTAAAAGAAGATATAACTAACAATATTTTCACAATTTCGTCAAAACTCTCTACCACACTCACACACACACACACACCAGCAGTAACCGTTACGGTCTAACTAATTGCAAATTACTGTAATAATTCGCCGCGATTTCGCGCACAATCGCCCACTTGCTACTGGTATTTATTTTGAATTCACAGTGAAAATCGATTTTTATGAATGAAATATCTGCTTGCATTTATTTCAATTATGTTCACTTCTTTTTGTTTTTAGGTTTCTTTTGATTTTTCGGTTTTTTGTTTGTTTGTTGGTTTGTTTTTTCTCGCAATTTTCTCCCATTTCTTCACACACAACTTTGTGGCGCTCGTTGTACTATTTGTGTAATATTCCCAACGTTTGCATTTCAAGCGCAACAAATTTGATCAAATCACACCAAAACAAAACTAAAAACTATGAGAAGCAAAAACAATGATCGCTGGAAAACCAGTAGCCGCCGCCGTGCGCTCATATTTCATTTGTGGCTGTGGAAAATATCGCTTAAGCATCCGATCACGTCGAAAGTTGAAAATAATTGAAAATTTTGTGGTCGCCGAATGCAGTCGAGAGTGGATATTTTTTTCTTGTATTTGTATTTGTTTGCTTTTGTGCAAAAGTCGCAGCTACCGTTTGGCGTAGCGTATCAACACAATAGATGCTAGTCGCGAACATGGCTGCTGATTTGGACAGATTTAGTGTTTGCTCCATTATATGCTAAATACGTGTTAAATCTATTTTATTCTTGACCAAAAGGTTTTGTACACTTTTTTAAACGCAGAAAATATAATTAAAGTGTCTCAAGCAAATACCAAAAAGTGTAAAGCCAAAACTTGCTGCTGAAATGTGCTTTAACGAATAAGTTCAAGTAGAAGATAAAATTTAAATCAATCCATGACTCAGCGCATGCATTCAACCGTTCAGAGACTCAAATATGTACACCAATGGACAAAGCCATCTTGGCGCCAACAGCTGCTGGAGCAAAATCAAAAACAAATTAACAAACGCAAGTAGAACCAACAAGAAGGCACTTAAAATATTTTTATGCATTCTTAATCGCTGTTGAGAAATGTTAAATGCTCCGCCATAAAATGACACAGGACCGTTGTTTACTCATGTGTGTGTACGAGTGTATCTGCTACAAGCTGCTGTCATTTAAAATAAAAAAGATAATTTTAAATAAAGAAAAACGCAATTTTGGCGTATTTTTAGACGCTTTCAGAAGCTGGAAAGGCCAACAAGAATTTATCCCATATACAAAAATCACATAAATGTCTCAATTTAAAATTGGCTGGTTAAGATTCTTCGTAATAAATCCCATTTGAGTGTTTATTTTGAAAATTTGAAGATACGTTTCAAATGGTATGCCACCAAATGCTCTTATGCTCTTTGTTGTTATTGTTGAGTGTAAGGCGCCAGCAGCCTAAAGCGATTATGCATGATAACAATGCGACGGCGGCAGCGTTGACGTTGGCGATCACCAATGAACCAATTAGTTGCTGAAGGGCTTAAGTGAAATTTTATTTGTATTGAAATTTTGAAGAAACCAAAACTCACATGTGCTGTTTTGAAAAGGAAGTAATCATTTGTTGCGTTGTGTTGTTTTTTTTTATAAATTATTTTATTCAATAAGGTTGGAGGCAAACCGAATATCTATGAAATTTTATGAATGGTTTCCAATGAGTCACGATCCACACGAAACAGAACTGACAAAACTGACAAAATCCTTTTTTGTGTTTATTAAATAATTGTTATTATAAAAATTAACTGGATTAAAAAAATAATAATATATTAATATATTATCAATTTCAACCAACTTGATTTAAACTAAAAAAATGGAATGTCTGTGGAATCTATTTCAACTTCAAACTAAAAACACAAGCAGACAAAGAAACTCAAAAGAACTCTCCAGACAGTCCTCAATTTAAGGTAAATTACACTTTCAATTTAAAACAATTTTTCGCCTATTTGGCGCGCCACTGAAGTGTTAAGCTCCTAAATTGTAAAATACATTTTAAATTTTCACTTTTCGAACTTTTTTCTGTATTCTATACTACGAGTATCCTGCCCACTTAAACGCTTTTACACTGCACACTGTACACTGTACTATGAGCGTAAATATAGTTTATCGATCATTAGTTACAGCGGGGGGTCGTTCCAACTCCACAACGGCCGGTTTGGCCGCATGGTAAAATACCGCGTGTTAAATTTCACAAGCGCACCTGCGCGTGCGCACTAAGGCGGCTGCTGGTGGCTGTGGCTGTAGCTGTGGCAAGCAGGCAAGGCAAGTGTTAAAGCGTGCTTTATTGAAATTAATTGAAACTACAAGAAGTTAAGTGTTTATTAATAATTTTTATTGGTGTAAAGTGCCAGATTTATGTATGCGTCGGGTTATTCTTTTTCTGTGGTCGGTTATGGAATCGGGTTGTGGAGGTGGAAAAAGTGCTGGAAACTTCATTTAAGTGAGTTTAAAATAAAGTCCCGAAATCCAACTGAATTTTATATTTACATATATTTAATTTGTTTACTTAATGTTTCTATTGAATTCTATTTTAATTGAAAAACTCAAACTTTAAATAGTTGGAACTTAATTTATCGATGTGAGGTTTTCTCCGTTCATTAATAATTTCTTTCTTGAGTTTGGTGCTTAAGTCTTTCGTTTCAAATTGCTTCTTCTTTGGCAAAATACCAGCGCGTAAATGTCTGCCGTCTGCGGCGCGAGAGCGTAAATCACAATAAACTGTCAATGTCGTCGTCGGCTGCAGACTCGTGTCATCAATCAACAAATCCACGTCACGTGCGTGGGAAGTCAATCGCCCCTTTTTATTTATATTTTTATTTAATATAATTTTATTTAAAACTAAAAAATCGCGAAAATTTAATTGAAATGCAGACAGGCCACCAAATACCGTTAGTAAGGATACTCTCACATGGACTTTTTTCAATTTTTATTTCTTAATTCAAAACGTAAAATATATTTTCTTTATTTTTGCAGCAGAAAATAATCGAACATTTTGTTGCTGCATAATTTGTATTGCTATTGCTGGCCTCAGCAACAACCGCTCGATGACCATTTAAATAACACTTTTGTTGTTTTCAGATTCGTAGCTACTAACTTTCCAAATTAACGAATACCAAAGATCAAATAACTTATTAATTTTATAAACAAAAACTTAATAATTTTTGATTAAATTATATAAATAATTTGTTAAGCTTATTTCAAAGCAGAAACATGAAAGAACATGTTCCCCAAATGCCAGCTACCCCATTAGATATTTCAATACTTATGTGCAAGTTAAATGTACGTATGCAATTTATTTTATTTTTCCATTCATTTATTTATTTAATATAATTCATTATTTTAAGAATTTTTGTCATTTAAGATAACCTGAATGTTAAGAGTAAATACTGTTGTTGTTGTTGTTGTTGTTGTGTTTTCTGCTCAGCAAATTTTTACACCCATGACTGTTTCCACAATTTTCACAAACTTCCTTCAGCTGCCTCCAGCATCTTAAGTCAAGTAAGCTTGGCGTGCGTATTAACATTTTCATTTATTTAAAAGCTGATTTTTTGTATCTCGTTTTTTCACTGCGGTGGCGCTGACACATGTGCGCCACAGTTTTTATTTTTTAATTTTGTTCGTCGTTATTCTGTTGCCTGGCCCCAAGGCGTTGAAATGTTGCTGGATATGTGCAAAGAGGTCATTCCTTTTGCTCCATCCTAGGCCAGACAAACAAAGGCAAGTGCAAGCTTGGCCGGGCATCTTTGTCCAACTGCCTTTGCTATTTAAACATATAAGTGTGTGAGTGTGTGTGTGCGCATTTTGCTAGTGCACCTCTGCCCACAATATTAATTTCAATGATGATATCGATGATGTCGCCTGCGAGCACGTGCTGTGAATTTTATTAGGATATTTTAATTATAGTTCAGACTCGACTCAACTCAACGCTGCATTCCCTCTTATAAAGACAGATGGACAGAAAGACAGACAGACAGACAGACAAATAGACTGTATGTGTATGCGCATTGGACTAAGTGCATAAAAATCGTATTGATGCAATTTTATTTGTTTTATTTGGGGCGTTTTTTCGATGAAAAAGTGTTTATATGTATGTATGTATACGTTCATTTCATGTGTATTTTCCTTATGGATTGAGGCAGTCAGTGTTAAAGCAGCTTAAGTCCAAGCATCAAGTTAAAATATCATTAAATATGTACATGTAATAGTTGTTGTTTTAGTTATCAAGTTATATATATATATATTTATATACGAGTATATATAATAAAATGAAACAACAATTTTCTTATGTTTTCCAAATATGATACTGACTTAATTAATGACTTCAAAATTGTTTTTATAATTTCTGATTATGAGTTAGAATATTTTTGAACTAGCCGACTTATTGCATGTGTGTAAATTTCTGTCGATGTGTTAAATAATTGCCAACGTTTGGCTTTTCAATTAATGCTTAAATATGCGAAATAAATTTTCTCTTTGCTTCTTCGCGTGGAAATTGGCGAAAATGTTGAATTTTTTAAATTTTAGGTTGAATGTGTGGGCGCCATGGCAATTTTTTATATTTTTTTCTAGAGCAATGTGAGATCGCAGAGCAAAGCAATTTAAGCGCAGTAGCAGCCAAGTTTTCTGCTTCAGTCTTTTGTTTGTTTATTTTTTGATGATTCACGTTTTTTTTTATTAGCTTTGAATTCGAAAGATTTCGTATGCAGTAACCGTTTAAATTCAAAACTATTGGAAACTATCGTTGGCGCGCGTCGCATACGGCTGCTTTGATAAAGGTTTTGGTCGCCCTAATCATGTTTAATTGTGGAAATTAGGCGGCGACAATCGAGCACACCACAGCTCGGACGTGTTTGAAGGCAACCAAACAAAGCAAAACAAACGAAAAGAAACGGAAGTAGGACGGCACACGTCTCAAGTCATTTTTAATATGTACTCTTTTGTGTGTGTATACATATTTAAGGCTTTGATCCAACCGATATTGAGCTTCAACCTAAAGTGATTTGATTTTGTTACTCCGTTTAATTTGTTTTGTTCTATTGCCTAGAAATTTGAACTAAAACGTTTTTAAGTTAAATTCTGCGTTGTGCCGCGCCGCGCCGCCACATGCGAACACATACTGTGAGCCTTGCAAATGAATTTCCAATTACAGCCGCTGCCGCTGCGGCTGCCACTGCCACAGTTTTCGATTTCAATGTATGTAGCTGTGTGTAGCTGCAAGACGAAGCTGTAGAAGAAGAAGCGCTCGCTTCGCATTGACTTATTTGACAAGCGGCCTTAATTTAGCGCCACAATTTGATTATTTTGCAATATCGAAATGAGAAAATTGATTTTTTGTCCGATGCCGCTTGTGGTAGGGCTGGCGAGGCGGCACCCCTGCGGGATTTGCTTGGCGAATTCTTTATTTCTGTTTATTAACCTTTTCGTTTTGTTTCGTTTTGTTTTGTTTTAAAGGCGGCTTAAACTCAAACGCAACGAACGCATTTGGCGCAGTTCAGTTTTTGTTTTACCACTTAATTTCGAACACACAATTGTGTGCCGCCGCGCCGCTTAAATGAATGAAAAAGAGCGCGAACAAAAAGCGAGTCCACTGCGCCAACGCGCTTTGCCGACGACGCATGCGCGGTAACTCTGCGCACGCGCATTAAAGTCGAAATCTATTCGATTTGTTACTTTGTTGGCAAAGGCAGTGGTGGCGGCGGCACGGCTTTGGTGTTTCATTGAAGAAGGGTGATGAATAAACGTAAGGGCTAATGCTAGAATAGGTCATAACACAATGGTCCTGTTACCCACATGAACTTTTTGTTGTAACTGATTTTTGTTTGAATATTTTATTTTTTATACAACCAATTTAAAACAAATTTGTGAATTGACTTTTGTTATCTTCTTTGTTCGTATTTCGTATTTCTTATTGGCTAGAAATATTTTATTGCATTCAATCAAAAAAAAAAAAAGCGGAAACATGTACACATAAGGATTGATCTACGCATTCCAGCTCTAAGTACCACTTATTTTTAATTTATTTATCAATTAGACGCATGGTTGTATTAACCATCGTCTCAGGTCCATCGTCTTGTGTCCAAAGTCTTTTGTTTTGTGCCACATTTGTGGCTGGCGTCATAAATTCACATAGACCGAACGTAACGATTGACATTAATCGCTTATCCTGCGGCTAATTTCACAGCATCACGCCGCTCTGCTCAGTCAAAGTACGCCACACCATTCTGCACCAATCTACACCACACCAGACCTAAGTCGCCATCCCCCTTGCCCGGTGCTATTTTTCACTGGTTCCCACTCCGCGCCGCTTACAAATGATGCTCGTCAACACTTTTTGTCGCAAATAGCAACGAGCAAAACTGCTCAACATTATTAGCAGCGAAAAGGCCAATCCCACGCCTATCACCAACGGTCGGACAGACATTTCGTGCCACAAGTGAAAATGTCGTATTTTATTATTTTGTTAAAAAAAAAATGCACCGTTCAAAAAAGAAAACATAATAAAAATAAATATTCCAAAGGAAAACTAAACAAAAGCGACATAAATGGACGGTGCCAACGAATGCAACAACAACAACAACAACAACAACAACAACAAAAACAAACCCCAAATACAAATGCAACAAATGCAAATTGAATATTAAACATTTCGTACAGACCAAACGGAACGGACGGACTTAGACGACCACAACGTCGACGCACGATGTCTCTGTTGGGTGTCCAGCTAAACAACAACAAAAAACTTCAAAACGTCATGGGCGTAATTTGAAAAAAATATTTAATTAGTTTCGCAAGCTATTTCTACCGAGAAGCACGAACTGAATATTTTATTTTTATTAAAAAATTGGATTGGAATAAAAGATTGTCAGTGTCTTAAGTAGTTATCATTCTCGTATTTTATCAATTAGTTTGAATTTTTCAAATTGCGATTATTCTTATCTAGTTCTAATTAAAAATCATTTCAGTAAACATTTTTTACGATTGGTTTCTTTTAAATGCTTTTCTGGTAGATTGATTTGTGGGCTTCTTTTAAAGAATGTATCAAGACATTTTTATAGGTGAAATAACACGGGAGTTTATTTTTGTGTACGCCCATGAAAATAGCCACAGCGCCGCCGCATCCTAATCCTGCGCTTTAATTGCGCATTAAAAATACGCTACAGCTACAACAACAAAAACAACAACAACATCAACCAAAGCAAAATAAAAGAGTATAACGCCTCGCGGCCAATTGGCGCTATTTTTCATTTGCCAATAAATTTGAGCAGCGCTCTGCCCGCTCGAATACTATATAACTTTTTGTTTAGCAATTCTTTTGCTTTGCCCACCACACCACACCACACCACACCGCATCCCACCCGCACTCACCATGACGAAAAACGCCGTCAGCCACAAGCCATAGAGCGGTTGGCTTAGCTTGACCAAGAAACAAGCAACAAAACGAATAACAATAGCAACAACAAAACCGTCTTCAAATAGCTTTGATATCCTGGGCTGCGCAGTGTAGCGCAGCTTCGCTTTTGATTGTGCAAAATCAATCGATTCGACATTATTATTAATTTTTCATAACTTCTGCGGCTGTGCATCGCGGTTTGCGGCACAATATGGAAATTTTGCTTCCTTTAACTATGCTAGGGAGTTTCTTTTTTGTGTTCGTCTGCGGTTCTTTTCGACTATACGAAACTAATCTTTCAGAAAGTTTTTTGTAACACTGCAGAAATTAGGGAAACGCAATTTGCTTTGATTTAAGCCGCGTTTTGAGCGGAGGGGGCGTAATAAGGAAAAAAAGGCCATTCAATTTAGAATGAGTGTGAGAGGATTTTCGAATTTATTCGAATTTAGAGTTCTTTGTTTATTAACTCAAAACCAAAGACTTGGGCAACGAACTTTTCTGGTTACTCTAGAATAACGCTCATATGCAAATAACAAACTAAAGACAAATATTCAATATATGAAATTAACAACAATATTTAATTCTCAAGCTATGAATATCATTGCATGCCATCGAATACGATTTGAGGAGCCGATAATACTTTGTCACTCAATTATTCTGTTCATACAACATCCACACTTGTCGCTACTAAACATCCACTTCACTAAGCCCAGCGCCAAACAAACCTTTGATGAAACGTTTGAAATGGCTTTGTTGTTGTGGTCAACAGCAATGATGTTGTCAAACATTGATGGAGCGTTGAACAAAAACAACAACAACGACAACCACAAAGTCAAGGCACACATATACATATTTATAAACGCATTTTGTTTGCATTTAAATGGTCCTTCAACTAAAAAAATCTCTTTAATTTTCGAAACTTAAACCGCGCTACATGCGCGTTCTTTCCTTCACAAGCATCTACCTTCGATTTTCGGTTTCACTTTTTAATGTTTTCCTGCGCTCCACATTTAACTCCTTGATTTCCTTTTTTTTCATTTCATTTCATTTTGATTTTTGTGATATATTGCGCAATTTTCCACTTGGCGGCTGCATAAACAAAAACGTTCCTCTTGTTTATTTTTGTTTCATATCGTATACTCATGCATACATATACAAAAGTCTCGACAATTGTTGGTGGCTCTCATTGTTGTTGTTCCTCCTTTTGTTGTTGGAATGCGATACTATATACGCCAAGTTGTTGGGCAGCGCGATTTTGTTGTTGACTTTGGATTTATTGCCGAGATTATGAATTGCGTTTAAGCATTTCTGAACGCAAGCCAAGATTAATTTATTAAAGCCAACATAATGATGGGAGCCGTTGCTAAATGATGGTCGCGTTTAACATGTTGTTTACAAAGGCTGCCTGGGGTCGCGTGCGTATATTGAGTGCTTCGATGGTCGAGTATGTTCAACATCAATGAATAATTTTTGTTCAGATTTCAATGAATAATTTTCGTACCACAACAAATTTCTTCGGTTCCTTATTTATATTGTGATTAATATGAAATAGACGATTAATCAACATTTTTATAAGTGAAATTTTTAATTTAACCATAATTTTAATTACATATTTTATTAAATAAATTAGAATTTAGGAATGCAGTGCATAAATATAAACAATTAAATTGAATTTAAATGTAAGTCATACTAACAAAATATTTAATACAAAAATAAAGCTATTTTATGAACAGATTTACATTTTTAAGTAACACGTTTTGAACTAAATGATGATATACAGCAGATTTTTATTTTGTTGTTATTTTTACTACAAATTTAAAAACTGTAGTTGTCGAAGTTATTTTAGAAGTTGCCATTCCAGTAGCGCCAACTATTTGTCTGTGGTAGCAGTTCCTGCGTAAGTAACGCCTCCTTCCAGCCCGTTCGCTGGCAGCAACTGCGCAGCAAATCCAATTGCTCCACTGCAAATTCTTCTGCCTGCATCGATTCATCGTCATTGTCCAATATTATCGCAACAATTTCTTTTTTTAACGCAAGTTCTAAGGTTTTTTCTTCGTCCGAATCGATGCGTCGCCGCACTTCGCCTTCAAGATTAAACAAATGTTGGTCCTCGACGCCAGGAAACAGTTCACGCATTGCTGTAGCCAAATAAAAAAGGTATTCGCGGTTGGGCCCACTTGGTCCGGCGGACGTGAAAATTTGCTCTGCTATACGAGACACTTGCCACACCTGGCCGGCATAGGATTCATTGTCAGGTGTGGCAATGTACCTAAATTAAAAAAAATATTACATTTTAGTTTAGTATAAAATTGGATCGGAAATTTGTATTTACAATTTGGTTAAATTGTTTGATTGACTTAAAACTAAAATAATAAAATATAATAATACAATAATATACTCCTCAATGAATAACAAATTAAACTTTACATGATGATTTGAAAATGCGCGCCTGTTTCCTCAGGCCATTCCTTAAAAAGCAACGTACAGCGTTGGTAGCCATTCTTTTCGCGATAGTCCAGATGCTGGAGAACGTCACCCTTTTGCTGCGCCGCGATACGATAGGCCACGCCATAGACACGGTCAGTCTCAATACCAGTAGGCAGAAGAGTAACCACACGTCCCGGTTTAATGGGCGTACCGCGATGATCTATGCTGTGTTGGAAAAATCGTCTTTGGTAGCCAGTAATAAAGCCGCGACGCCGATCAATGTAAGGAAAATCTGCTTTCCACACAAGCGAACCATAGCCGAAAATCCAGATATCGTCAGGAGTAGGCCAAATGTTTTGCGGCTTCTGATTGGAGCGTTCACTGAGGTCGAGCAGTTGCCGAAACTGTTCATCTTTGTCGGCTGACACTTCCGGCTTTTGAGAAGAGGTCACAATTTCTTTAAAGAATTTATCGTAGATGTGGCCGACCACGTCATCCAGCTCCAGTGCGCTATTCTGTTAATTTAAAATATTCAATTTGATTCATAATAGAAATTTTCACAGCTTACCGCTCCTGTAATGGGCAATTGCAACTCTTTGCACAAATGCATCATTTTGTAGCCGTATTTCTTGTTCCACATTTTAGTTTCCATAAATAAATGTTTTTTTATTTTCTATTATTTAATACAAAATCTTATTTATCTTTTCCTAATTTTAATAATTTTAATCAATTCCTTTGAATGAATTGCTCCCTGTTGTTTGCTTATTTTTAAATGTCAGTGTTGACTACTTATCTACGTTTATTCGTGTATCTCAAACAATAGCCCCATACCTAAATTTACCAGAATCGTTCCTGTACTCGTATGTGAGCGCTATTGGTAGAAAACGATCAGCTGTTATGAAAAATCAGCTTTTTTGTTAAAAATACAAATTTTCCAATATTCTATCAAAGTGAAAAGTGATATATATTTAAAATCTATCTCTCTTCTTTTATATGTGGTTTCGTGTTATTTTTCTATTACAAATGTAATTTTAAGTTCAACAAGTGATTTCGTTTCAAACTGTTCTCTTTGCTATGTTCATTAAACACAATTTTATGAAAAAAGAAAAGGAACAGACCTGTCTCAAATACACAATGTCATCTCTAAAAGTCATCTTCCAAGAAATCAACATTTTCCCTCAACTAATGCAATTTAAATCGAAATCCCTATCAATAAGTGAAAAAAATGAAAATTTAAGCAATTTTATTTAGCAAAAAAGAACAAATAGACACATAAATAAGTGCAAGCTGTAAGCAATAAAATTAGTAAGTTGGATAAACGTTTGTAATAGTAAAAGTTTCACGACCGAGTCGCTTATATCAAAAGAAAACGACTCGAAATTAGGGCGTATGTATATGCACGTATTTGCGATGCCAGGTAAAATCTTAACCCACTCTGTTTTCTACGTCCATCTAAAACCCACTTTAAACAATAAATGGGTAAGTGAAGTCAGACCTTTTTTTACAAGTTCTAATGGCTCCAGGGCCTTTTGAGCCTCGGAACTTACTTGAAATCATCGATGAACCTAGAGGAAATTCTATATTTAAATCCACCCTTGAATTAATAATAAATCTAAAATATAAGGTTGCATATAATTTTACTCTAGCTCATCGCTGTACTGCGCTTACACACTTTTTGAGCTGTTGCGCGACTTGTTTCCGACTTCCGTTCATTGTTTGTTTTTAATTGTATCTGTCAGAAGAGTCAGTGGCAAAGTTATCTCAACGAAATGCAAATACAATTTGAAATGCGACACTCTAATGATAATTATAACATAAATTAATGAATTCAAATTCTGTTAAAATACGGTTTTTTTCATTTAAATATTGCGCATATTTATACCCAAAAAAACTTTACAGTTGTCAATATTATATTTAAATAGAAAGTTTGTTTTAAAGTTTAGCAAAAACTTTATTTAGCAAAAACTTTCTTTTAAGAAACAATGATCTCGTAAATTTTTTTAATACTAAATTAAAGGAATTCTCTTAAACCTGTTCCGTTTATGCAAAGATTTTGTTGACATTAAAAAAAATATGTCCAAATGTAGCAGGGGCACACAAAAAGCATATACAATAATATATGTGTATGTACTTGCGTTCAGGCCAAAAACCTTTAAACTTGTTTTGGCCAAAAATGCAAGAAGCATCTCAACTAAAAACTCAAAAAAAAAGAATAATAATAAACAACGAAATTCCGTCGCGACGAGAGTTCAATAAACTCTGTCGATTTAAAAGCAAAGACATGACGATAAGTCGCCCATCCGATTGTGTTGACTGCGTTTTTTGGCTAATGCAATACAAATTTTAACTCAAAATTAAGAGAGTCAAAAGCCATTTGTAAGGTGCTTGGTCTACTACAGCCAAAGACAGCTGATGGCAACACGACGACTACTATCATACATACAGCCACTTGCTGTATGACTCACGAAAGCGCCAGCAACACCTCGCATTGCTGGCGGCTTTTGTATTTTTTCTATTGACCCATATTCCCTGCTGCTGTCTAGGTTCTTTTATGCTTTGTGCCATTTCTTCCCCCCTACTCTTTGTTTTTTTTTTCTAGTTTCGTAGTATGCCTCGAAGTCATTGAATAAAAGTGAAAGAAATAAGCTATCTGCACGCAGCTAACTTCGCCTCAGCAAGTTTATTTTTTGGGCGCTTCGTTTGCACTGTTTCCATTGAAATAAAATTGCGCGATTAGAACTGCTGCGATCTGTCGTCTTTTTGCTATAATCCGTTTTTGTTTTTTAAAGCTATGCTAATTTGTGTTTACATATTTTAATGTTGCGGCTTTTAAACCGGTTTGCGTTACGCATTTCAAAGTTGTACGCTTAATATATAAATTCATTTCAATATTTGTTTAATATTAGCAATCCTAAATATTATTGAGCGATATTATATTTTAGTTAGGCTTTCGGTAATGTTTACTAATATTTTTTCGAATTTCTGGTTTTCGTTGTGGTGCTTTGAGACCTGCCTTTGCAGCTTCTCTTAATTTTGTTTTTTTTTTTCGTTCTTATGAATATTCAGTTAAATTTTTTTTTGTAGTGCCAGCGGAGAGTATATTAACCTCTTCTTTCAGTGATTTCGCTACAGAAATTGTGAGCATATTTGACTTATTTTTTTCGTGATTTTGACTTGGAATTCTATAATTAAAATATCATTTTATATCAAATTAGAATATATAAAAATAAATAATCGTGGTTAAAGTAATAATAATAATTGTTTCAAAAATAAATTAAAGTATAATTACAGAATTCTTACTTACGAATTTAAAGTATATAAAAAAAGTTGTTATTGAATTTTTTCTTGGTGTTAAAAAATAATCTAAAGTAAAAACAATGATAAGAACTTATTTTTAGTTAACTTTTTAAATATTTTTAATATATTGTTTTCAAAAACAATTCAAGTGAAAAGATGAAATTAAAAATTTGTTCATATGATTAATTTAAGAACCTGCTAAATTAAAATGTAAATTGATTTTTAGTATTTTTATTGGACAACTTTATTTACGCTAAAAGTCCTCATATCCATGTCATGACACACCGTATGTAGCAGTCTTAGTAAAACTTGAAAACAAGCAGAATTATCAAAAATCACTTTTATCCAAATTTCGAAGAAGAACCAGTCACCCAACAAAGTACAAAAAAGAAACGAAAAGGTTCTTTAATTCGCTCAGCTGAAGAAGAAGCTGTGTGCGAAGATAACAATTCCTCTGGTTTAGTACGTTCAGTCGTCCGCTGCTTTCGAAAAAAACAAGAAGTGCGTCGCACGGTGACGACAACGCGTCCGTCTACCGTTTACGTAAACCATTTGAAAATTTCCGAAATTAAATTAAAAACCCGAAAGTTAGTAAACCATTTAAAAATAAAAATAAGCCAACATCAAATAAAAAACCCGAAAGTTTTACTTTGTACAAAAGTTAGAATTATGTTAAAATTTTAAATTGATTTCGTACAAAAACATTTAAGTGAAATGAAACGCCGTCCAATGTTGAGCTATTCCTTCTGGTCGCTGCTCTTCGTGGCGATCATGCAGCGTACACATGCTGTTAACTTGCTGACCAGCTATCTGCCAGCCTCCATGCAGGCGTTGGCCTACTATATCGACCATCTGCAATACGAGCCACTCTCAATGACCACCGTTGAACCGCCCTTCAGTGCTGTCGATGATGATTTCAATTCTTCGCCTACACCGGCCAGCGCAACGACATCATCGACAACACGCCCGAGCACAAGCGGTTGGTGGCAGCCGCCTAATTGGTGGCAGCAATCAAGCACGACTACTGAACGACCAAGCGCTGCACCAACGCGACCACATGCGCCAGGACTCTTTGCACCGCCACCGCTCAGCTCTAAACAACAACCGCCTCCTGAAGGATATGCGCTCTTCAACACAATCGGCCCTAAGCCGGAAGGCTTTGATCGTCTGCCGCTCTCGCTGATACATGATATTCAAACGGAAATCGAGCACGACGAATTTACCAACGATGTTGAATCGCTGGATAACTTCCTACGCCTTTACGATGACAATTATGGACGTGCCGCTTTTGATCCCGAATCAGCCATGGATCGTTGGTCATCGACATCGACTGCCGGCAAGAAGCGTGTGCCACCCACAAAGCCATATGTCGAATTTTTACTAGTCTATGATCTGCTCAAACGTGATGCAAAAGCTGCCAACCTTAGCAAATACGAGGGTTACTCGGAGGAGCTGTTGCAGGATTTATACGCCCTCTCGTCAGCTTCTGCGGAGCGTCAGTTATACACCCTTCTTAAGCGCATGCTTGATCGTCGCGATATTTCACGTAGCGATGTAGTATCGCGTATTCAAGGCATTGTCAAAGATTTAGGGGATCCGAAGAGCGCCACTGTAAAGGCGCTGCGTTATATACCCGCCATGCCATTTTTACCATGATCGGTACACCAACTAATCAAAAAATCATTGAAATTTGTAATTTTCGGCATTTTTGCTTTTGTAGCATTTTAATAAAGTTTTCTTTTTTCATTTGGAATGTTTATTATTATTTTTATAAATTATTTTTACCATATCATCTCATTTTTTAACGGTTTATTTATTGAAGTTAATGAAAACCATAAATTGACGTGGAAGCGAAGAAATTATTGCGAATCGTATTGTAGGTAGAAGAAGAATAAATCTTCTGAATTTGTTGAATACATTTGTAAACAATTTTTTTTTAGTTATTACTCTTGATTGAAAACTCCAAAAATATTCTATAGGTGTTATTGGACAAATTTGTACTTATTTAAATTAAACAAACATCATTAATAAGCGAAATATACTTTATATTTGCCTAATTTTTCCTCTTCAGAATGTCAAAGTATTTCAAAATATCACTCGATTAAATCGTACGTCCATTGTTATTTGAAAGGGAACTTAACAGAACGACTCACTTAAACACGCAACGTTGACGCATTTTAAATGATGCATAAACTGGAAACCGACTGAAAAGATGCAACTCATTCATGCCATTCAAATTTAAACACAGAGCCAAACCAAAAGCTTATGCATATTTTCTTATTGAATCATACTAAAAAGGAATACTGAAAAAATGTTTTTTGTTTGCACCATGCATTCTCTCCGATATCGTTCCAAAGTGTTAAGTATGTGATATACTTATACAATACCTTCTTACCTATTATATTATCCTGCCGCACCTACAACCTGCTTTAGTAAGTTAGTAAAAAGATACGCTTTGAATTTTTTATAAGCACCTTCCTGTATGCTATTAAATCAACAGAATTTTCTTAAGAAGTGCTCAACATGAGAGCCGCTTCTTTCGCCTTTCGCCTTAAAGCACACAAGTTGTTCTGGCCACCCCTTTGTTGGCCGGGTATTGCTTTAAAAAATATAAAGCTTTTTGCATTTTTTGCCTACCCCACTAAAAGGAATCGATGACTGGTCGACCGACCGAATTTTCCAACCACCCTAAAGACAAACAGACAGCTGTTGATAACACGCGCGAAAACTACAAAGTGAAAAGCTCTTTGCATACATTTTAAGTAAGAAGTTACCACCCTCTCACCCATTCTACTTCATAGCATAAAGCTTTACAAGAAAAATGATAACACTTGTTTTTGTTTCTTTTCTTCTCTTTGTTGCTGTACTATAAAACTACATTCGTAATCGAGCTCTGAAGCGGCTAAGAAAACACAATTTTACATGATAAAATTTATTAATTAAATATGATTTTTTTTATAAAAATTTCTTAAATTGTTAAGTTTTGTGTCGTTTGAAAGGCATTCACAATATATGTAGTTTTTTTTAGTCATGAATAAGTTTTGATTTGTTTCAAAAAAGATGTATTAAATTCCAAGATTATCGATGTGAACCATTTATGGTATCAAGAAAAATGGAATGAATCTCAGCTATTTTATTTTGAATAGCTGAGTTACTGCCTTTGCTGTATTGTTTGGTGCGAACTTTGACGTAGGACCTTCCCTAAGCTTTTGTTGCGATTTTCCACAACTCTATTGTTGTTATGATTTTTTTATTTTTAACTGGTTCATTCCATTTTCAACAAAGCTCCTCAATGTGTAATGTTTGCGAAAGAGTAAAGGCATATTGGTTGTACATGCCTCTTGGTGCTCTTGCCTTGCTGTTGTAATTGTTTTCATATTTAGCTGGCGATGATGATGCTGTGCATGTCAAGAAGGCAGGTCGGTATGATTTGTTTAGCACACAGACTAGTTCTTTCGTTAGTTTTTCTTTGTTCATTCACTTGACTAGTTTTGTTTCTGTGTTAATTTTTTCTGCGATAAAGATGAGGAGATATACGACGAATCGCAATAGCATTGCAAATACAATAACTTTCTTCTGCTTGTTCCTGTTTGTTGTCTTTGAATAAAAATTGTTTTCTTGCAACAACCGTGGAACCAACATTTCAAAATTATTGTAATTTGTCTGATTCAAGAGATTAAAAAATGATGTACTTGTAATTTACATTTTTAATATATTTACTACTATTTTGAAATATAGAATTGGAGATAAGGGTACATTTTGTATCAATAAATATACATAAATTTCTTTTCTTACAATTCTGTGCTTCTTTACACCACTGTCTGTTGCGTCTAAAAAAAATGCGATATTTTCTATTCGCTGGGTTTTCTTTTGTGTTTTAATTCTCATTTTTTTGAGGCACTGCTCTAAAACAGCCAACAACAATACTTCACGACAAACAAACGTCGTACCCGGCAAAAAACCAACAATGTTGTTCATCGTTGTGTTTTCATCTGGCACCTAGTGCCGCACAACACCACCACCGCCGCACCGCAATCCACATGCCTCATCAACTGAATGGAATATAGAATAGTTTGTGTGAGCATGAGGCAAACAACTTCGTTCAATGTGCCTCAAAACTCACATATGGATGAAAAGGTGGTTCTTGTTTTTAAAAACGATGTCTCACTGTCTATTTAAACCATTGTCCATACAAATTTTGATTTTGTACGAAAAATACACAAATTCAGCAAGTTTGAGTTTAACTAATTCGAGTTAACAAGAAATGAACTACCCTGATTCAAAGGCATATCGTCAACAGTCGTCGGACATCGTCGTCGTCGTCATCGTCTTTGTTGCTATCGCGTCATTCATTTCCTTACAGTTCTTTGGTGGATACGGCTGCAGCGCATCGGATCGGCACTTTTAAAAATGTTAAATTTTAATTTGTGCGTTCGTTTGTGTGTGTGTGTATTTATGTGTGTTCATTGCATTAACAAATAAAATATCGTTGGAAAACATTTTGCAGTGCAAAAGATTTATCTAGCGTTTCTCGCAGGCTGTCAAGCTGGCTGGGCTCACTCGTACCCGTTAATTATTGATTTCTTCGAAGGAAAATATACGCGAATATTTTTGCACCACCAGCCAAAAGTGAATATGCGATAAAGTGCATTTCACCATAAGAAAATTCCCCTCCCGCATGTATGTAAATTGTGAAAAGTGAGAGAATTTGAACTAAGCCAACCATCTCAAAACGTCGATACCAAACAATAACAAAGCATGGAGAACCTAAACTTTGCACGCACTCCGCATTTTTTGCGAAAAGTTTTAACGGAGGCGAGAAGGTAAATTTATTGTGATTTCATATTTTGGAATAATTTCTGGGTGGGTTTGATTTTCTTTCTCAGTATGAGTTTCCTACTCGCGATATTTACAATTTTAACGGTGGTATATATTAAACTACCCCATCCTTGTTGGCCATAGTGTATGTGTGCAGTTTTCGAAAACAAACCCTTGTATAGTAAGTGACAGAAACGCATTGTTTTTGTAATATAAAAAATTTTAAAATTTGTGAACAAAATTCAAAGTCGTTTTTTTTAATTAAAAATTAAAATTTGGTTTTCATATGATTTTGATTCCAGCCTATGGATAAGAATAATAAAAACGGTTTTTTTTTAAATCCGTTACATATGCTATATGTACAATATATTGTATGTTAGCATACGAAATAAACCTTTGCTGCTGCTGAGCAAAAGTCCAATTTGTTTTATTTTCTATTTCATGCTCAAAAGAAGAAAAGCTTTTCCAAATTTAAGGTGCAATATTAAATTATGTAAGCTTACTTTTTATACACCCGTTGGTTTACTTGTTATGCCGGTCGTTGGTGGCGTACGTACACAAGTCTTGCAATGTTGCTTCCACCCTTACAGCCCAACCTAACACATCACTTATATACACACTCCTCCAATTCTTAATACAATCCTGTCATACTTCTTTTCAAGTTAAGGGTTTAGTTAAATAGTATTCTACCTTAACTATCAGTTTTCTCAAAAATAATATTTGATTTAATATTATTTTTTTTTCAATAATTTTTGTAAAGAATCTATCGACAATTAAGTAGTTTATTAAAAAATAGTTGATGCAATTTAAGATCAATATGAACATTTTTTAAAGATGTTATCAGCCGTGTTCCATGATTTTTTCGACATTTAGACATAGAAGTTCTTTTTTGAGAAACATTTAAAATTGAATTCAAATAACGCATTTTCTTGTTTTTTGGGAAAAACATAAACAATTTTTTTATTGTTTTGAATTCTTTACATAGACATTGTTTTTCACATAAAATATCTCGTTAGTTCTCTTGTCATTGTTTTGCTTGCTCACCTCTTATTATTTCCATGATATTTTACGCCTCGTTATGCACCATTCAGTAGAGCATATTGCGTTTGGGTAGATGTTTGTAATATAGATAAATATTTAAGAATGATATAAGTATATATATTTTGTCTTAAGCAGGTTCAAAAATCGACTCGTTTGTCTGTGTGTCCATCATATATAGACAAATTTATTTAATTAAATACTTCTTATTATGTAGCACATTTATAATAGTCGATATGATCGACAACAATTTCTCACTTATTTTAAAATGAGTTGCTTGCAC
This sequence comes from Suillia variegata, assembly GCA_949127995.1. Classification (NCBI taxonomy): domain Eukaryota; kingdom Metazoa; phylum Arthropoda; class Insecta; order Diptera; family Heleomyzidae; genus Suillia; species Suillia variegata. The sequence continues at coordinate 1,226,460 of OX421843.1, read as the reverse complement.
TACACATCCCCACACAAGTCGGTTTTATCAAAGGTCAGCATTTTGTGGGTGAAACATGTGCGTTGGTTTGTGTGCCGTTCTATTGTTAGATTATCTGCATTACTAAGTAAGTGACATGATTTCATTTTGAAGAGAGCTCTTGTAACTATGCTCACACGACTCGAGCTAATATCATGCATTTGCTACAGAACGCAGATACAAGATTAACAGTTTTGTTTTTAACGTGAGTCTGTTATATAATTTTAAGTCATCTACATAGATACTAAAACATTAGATTTATAAATTAAGATAATTTTTTTTTATATATTTATTTAGTAGGAAATTTCACCGAAACAAAATAAACATTTATCAAACATATTTTTTTAGGCTTAGTACCAGATTCGTCATCTATTCGCAAAACACCATGATAACCTTGTGTTTGAACAATTAGCATGACACAATCAGCCTCCATTCCCACATCAAGAAAACCATTCACATATATTTTTAAATTCAGTTGTTTAATTAAAATTCCAGATCGTTTATACGTAGCGAAGATCAAGAAGCAAATATCGTCGAAGTCGAGAACGACGCCGACGACGAAGAGTCATACATAGACGAAATGGAACTCTCTCATAGTCTGACGTTAAATGAAGAGGCGCTCAAGCAGTTGCCCGAACAAAAACGTCCCGTATTTATATTCGAATGGTTGCGTTACTTGGAAAAAGTTTTGCCAACATCACAAAAATCAGAAATTAAAGGGAGTCAGAAAAAACTAGTGCAACAGCTAAATGAACAGATCCAGGGCTCTCCAGGGCCACCAACGCGCAAGCTGATTGCAAGCTGTTTGGCAACACTGTACTCAGTGGGCGATACTTTCATGTTATTCGATACGGTTAATGCTCATAATGATATACTCAAGAACAAAGATGATTCACCGAGTTACTTGCCAACTAAACTGTAAGTACCTACGTTCTAGAGGATCCAAACATGTTAAATTGAAAATGGCCATTTTTATGAAAGGTTGTCAAAATTGACGTGCCTAGTACAGACTTAACAATTTTCAAAATTAAAAAAAATACATCATTCATTTTAGCGCTGCAATATGTGTACTTGGTTCCATGTATGAAAAACTTGGACGCATGATGGGTCGATCCTATGAAGATACCGTTCAAATACTCATTCGTACACTTCGGAATGGCGAATCGCAAACTCGTATCGAAATTATGGTTACACTAGAAAAGGTTTGTACTGCAAAACGTTGGTAATAAATTTTCATAGATAATTTAACGCTTTCTCAATTAAATTTTAAAAAGGTCTGTGCTGGCATGGGGACCGCCATCTCTAACGTGCACAAGGACATATACAAGGCAACCAAGCATTGCCTTACCGATCGCGTTATGGCCGTGCGTGTCGTTGCCGCAAAATGTATACTGGAGATGATCAATCATGCGCCCTTTCTCTATCAAACTGAACTTGAAAGTTTGGCTACGCTCTGTTTCCGCTCATTCGATGGCAGCAATTACGAGGTACGCTGTGCCGTGGCTAAACTACTTGGCACACTATTGGCCTTCACTCAACAATCGCCGGATGGTGCCAACAAGAAACCGCCAGTTGGCCAAGGCACACAGTCTTCGTCAAAAAATCAACCACGCTCGGTGTCACTCGATGAAGCACTTGGCATTCTGATGTCGGGATTCTTACGCGGCGGTGTCTCGTTTCTCAAGGGAACGGGTGAGATTATCAAGGGTAGTTCGGGTGTAAATCGCGAAGTTCGCGTTGGTGTCACGCATTCGTATGTGGTATTTGTTCAGTTTATGGGTGGCGTTTGGTTGGAACGAAATTTGAGTACATTTCTAGTACATGTGCTAGACCTGGTGGCCAATCCGAAGGCAGCTTCTTCCCACGTGGATGCAGTCTACTCGCGAAAATGCATTAATTTTATATTGCGTTCGATTATTGGGAAAATGTTGGGTGAGAAAGCGCAAACATCGGCTTGCAAGGAGCTCATACACATTGTGGCTAAGCAAATGAACTCGATCGATTTTAATCCGGAAAATGCAAAAGACTCAAATCAGGAGACGTTGTTCAGTCAACATTTATTAGTGTGCGCCCTGCAGGAACTTGGTTCGCTTGTTTTGGGTCTCGGCACTACCGCCCAGAATTTACTTGCCGATCACACCTTGAATTCGATCGATGCTACATGCGCCGTTCTGGTGCATCCTTGTGCGGCTGCGCGTCTTGCGGCCGCCTGGTGTTTGCGTTGCTTTTGTGTTGCTGTGCCGGCACAGATAACACCGCTGATCGATCGTTTTGTCGAGGCTATCGAACAAATGCGCTCTTCACCTGAGGCCATCGCCGGCTATAGCTCAGCGCTGGCGGCCATTTTGGGTAGCGTGCGTTATTCGCCCCTGGGTATACCACACACAAAAGGCAAGGTCGTGTTTAATGCTGGTGAAGAGTTACTACGCTCAGCTTCGCAAAATAGTCGCCTGTCACTGCAGCGCACACAAGCGGGTTGGTTGCTAATCGGTGCCATTATGACACTTGGATCGCCGGTGGTCAAGGGTCTGTTGCCGCGGATGCTGCTGCTGTGGCGCAATTCATTTCCGCGCTCTAACAAGGAACTTGAGTCGGAAAAGGCACGCGGCGACGCCTTTACATGGCAAGTCACACTGGAGGGACGTGCCGGAGCTTTGTCTGTAATGCATAGTTTTCTTCTGAATTGTCATGATTTGGTCACAGAGGATATAACACGACGTTTGCTAACGCCGATCGAGAGTGCGCTGGCTATGTTGGTCAAGTAAGTTTTCTTCGGCAAGAACTTTGAAGTTTTATGAATGGTTTCTAATTTATATTAAATTTATCTCCAGCTTATCCTCTGTTTTAAAAAGTTATGGTACACAGCTTAAAGCATCAGCTGCAATGGTACGTCTGCGTCTTTACGAGACGCTCTCTTTGCTTCCGCCTACGGCTTTAGAATCATCATATACGCATTTACTACGTATGTTGGTCTCGGAGTTTACGCTCTCCGAAAATCCCGCCAACACCACAAATTCTTTGTTGCGCGCTCTCTGTCACGGCGATGATTCTATCATTCTGGGCACATGGCTGCAGGAGACTGATCATCGTACAATTGAAGACCAGGTATTATCTCGAATATGATATTAATTGCCTTAGGAAAGTAACTAACGTGTTAATGGTTTATCCCTTGTCTGAATATATTGATTTTTGGTTTATTGCTATTTTTTTTAAACATTTATAAATTTGATGTTTCGTGTTGTTTGTAACGAATTAAAATTCATAGTTTTGTTTTTCGTGCTCTTCTACAATTAAGATGGCACCGTTATATTCGACAAATATTATTCATATCATATATTTTGAATATGTGTGCCTTTTATACACACTTTATTTTTGTTTGTTTATTTAATTCAATTTAATATCGTGCTGTAAATATGAATATTGATTCGTTGCCAATATCCTTGTAAGTATCTACCAACAATGCAACCCTTTCTAACATTCAGACTTGCGAACTATCTCTACTGGGGGAAAAGTTCAAGTGCCAAGGACAAGTATCTTCAGAATTTTACTAACATCAGATAAATATTTGTATTTGTATCTTTTCCTTTGTATATCTCGTTCTTATATTGCGTGCAATATAAAAATTTTCGAACAACTGCACTCAAAATGAACGTATTCCGTTTAACAAAACCATGAAACCACACCAAAAAAAATAAAATTCCAACTATGTCCAACAAATCAACCCAAATCAAGATGGAACCAAATCGTCGATCCGATGGCGAGCATGTAAGTGTTGTTCGTGTGTTTTCTTCTACGTAGCGATTTTATTTTATTTTTCCTTTCCTTTGGATGTGTTCTTTTGTTTGTGTCGACAAGTGCAGTGGTGTAATCGCATTAGTCTTATTCTGAATCATCGTTGGCTCTCTGCCAAAGGATTTTTTATTATTTTATTGTTTTTCTTTACGATGTATCCTATATTTTCAGCATTGCATGAGCTTGTTTTGTTTTGCCTCGCTCCTGATATTATATTCAATTATAATTTAAAATTTTTAATTCTCTGTTTGGTTTATTATGGAAAGCGCAACCGAGTTTATCATTTTAATAGACAATAAAAGATTTATAATGTATCTCTGCAAATATAAACAATATATTTTTTTATATTGTGAACTCGTTGTGCTTAAGTTTTTAGTTTTAGAGTATCTTTCTTTTTTTAATGTGAATTGTTTCCTCCTGTAGCTCCAACCTAATAGCGCTGCTGGTTCCGGAGCACTCGAACACGATCCTTGTTGTCTTTATCGTCCACCAATTGCCGGAGTTGTAGGTGCGGCCGCTATCTCGGCGGCACTCAACATTCAAGTCAACAAAACCGAACAATGTCCCGGTCCGTTGCCACTTGGTGTGGCTGTAATTGACATGTCCGTTACACTGTATGGCCTCATTTTTCCAAAAGTTGCAAATAAACATCGTCTACAGATGTTGGAACACTTCAGCGAGTGCATTAAGCAAGCAAAGAGTAGCCGACAGGAGGCAGTACAAATGAATATTTTCACAGCACTGCTAAGTGGTTTGAAAGGACTCACGGATAGCAAATCAGGCATAGGACAGGAGGATGTCAAGAAAAGTGCAACCAATTTAATTGTTGCTGCACTTGTAAGTGCCAACTCTACGTTACGTTGTGCTGCCGGCGAGGCACTCGGTCGCATGGCGCAAGTTGTTGGGGACTCGCGTTTTACTGCCGAACTTGCGCAAAACTCATTCGACAAGCTTAAATCGGCACGTGACGTGATCACACGAACCGGCCACTCACTGGCTCTAGGCTGTTTGCATCGATATGTTGGAGGTATGGGTTCCTCACAGCATCTTAACACAAGCGTCTCTATTTTGCTAGCTCTGGCGCAAGATACTTCATCACCCGTGGTGCAAGTTTGGTCTCTGTATGCCTTGGCGCTAATTGCCGACTCGGGTGGACCCATGTTCCGTGGTTATGTTGAAGCTACATTATCACTATGTCTGAAGCTTCTACTTGCCGTACCACATTCAAATGTGGATGTACATCAATGTGTAGGAAGGGTACTGAATGCCTTGATCACAACTGTTGGACCTGAATTGCAAGTATGTCATATCATAATATTTATTGATAACTCTTAAAATAAATCTTAGGCATTCTTTTATATTAATTTAATTACTATCACATTTTTATTAACTGTTCTTAATTGTCACCTATTTACGCTTTTACTCTCTAAAAAGGGTAACGCTAGCGCTGTTTGTGCCATGCGTTCCTCATTTCTATGCGCCTCAGCAATTATGCAATCGCATTCCGATCCTTTAGTGCAGGCGGAAGCCACCGGATGCCTGCAACAGTTGCATCTCTTTTCACCGCGTTTTGTTAACTTGTCGTCGCTGGTGCCAACCTTGGTCAAGACCTTGTCCAGCAACTATTTAATGCTACGAAAGGCAGCAGTTTCCTGCCTGCGACAACTGGCACAACGTGAAGCCAAAGAAGTTTGTGAGTTGGCGCTCGCCATTCCTTCGGAACAATGTCCCAATAATCACGAACTGGTAATTACGGAATTTGGACTTCCTGGGCTATTGTTTGCCATGCTCGACACGGAAACGGATGCGGAGATGTTGAAAAATATACATGACACACTCACTTCAATGCTGCAAATTTTGGCATCCGATAATCTAAGCTCGTGGCTGAGTTTATGTAAGAATGTGTTAACAGTTGCGGTTGAAAGTACATCATTACAAGATGATGCTGCCACAGCAAAGAACGATTCCACAAACAAGGCCTTATCGGCCACAGGTGATAATGCATCGAAAGAAGTACACGCAGATGACGATGACGATGAGGAGGAAGATGCTGATGATGTGACCGAATATCATGCTGAAGAGAACACATCGACACACCCAGCTGTGCAGCCGCGCTGGCCTACGCGTGTTTTTGCCGCGCAATGTGTCCGCAAGATTATTTGGTCATGCGAAGCAGCTAATCCTATACACTTTGACCTAATGCAAGCCAAGGAAATGCAACTGATTAAAGCACGAGGAGATTATCTAATTTTACATTTGGCTGAGCTGATACGCATGTCCTTCATGGCGGCCACGTCCGATTCAGATCAGTTGCGTTTGGAGGGCTTGCGCACACTACAAGAGATAATTGATCGATTTGCGGGCGTGCCCGAACCTGAGTTTCCCGGGCATTTACTATTGGAACAGTTTCAAGCACAGGTAAGAGAAGATTTTCTTTCGAATCGATTTGATGGCAATTACCATATAATTTGATAAAGTTAACTAATTCATTCAAATAATAATTTTCTCCAGGTCGGCGCTGCACTACGCCCAGCCTTCTCACCTGATACACCATCGCATGTTACAGCAGCCGCCTGTGAAGTTTGTTCCGCTTGGATTGGTTCGGGCGTAGCACGTGACTTAAACGATTTGAGGCGCGTTCACCAACTTTTGGTATCTTCGCTCGATAAGCTTCATTCTAAAACAAATAGCACTCAACTTTACAACGAGTCGATGGCCACACTCGAAAAGCTTAGCATTTTGAAGGCCTGGGCTGAAGTATATATAGTCGCTATGGTTGGCAACGGTACAGCGCCAGCCTCAGTTTTGCAAAAGAAGCTTACTTCAACCAACAATATTACACCACTTACAAGTGGCTTGGATTTAGATGGCTCTGAGGCAGCTTTTGGTGAATTTGGTGACTTTGAGAGTCGTGGCGAAAGTTTGCTTAATTTAGTCAAACCCGAGCTAGGTAATTTATCGACGCATTGGTTGGCCGCAATGAAAGACCATGCATTGCTACTGTTGCCTGCTGAGTTCCAGAGCCAACTACCGCATGATGGAGGCGCTTTTTACACCACAGATACCATCAACTCTTCGAAACCACACTATTTGACATCTTGGCCGCCCATTTTGTATGCCGCCTCTTTGTGGCTAAAGGACGAGGGTTTTGCGTTGCATTTAGAGACGAACACCAACGATGAATCCCCAACTGGAATACTAGATAAATCCGCAACGGCGTCTTACGAGGCTAACAATAATATTTCGCATGGGTCTTTATCGGCTGATCGATTTCATATGATTTTCGGCATTTGCATGGAGGCGTTGTGCAGCACGCGTACTTCTGAGAAGCCAAAGAATGTTATTAGCTGTCTACAGTCGCTCTACACAATATTTGATTCGCAGTGGGCGCGTCAACAGCTTTCGAAAGATAAAACGTTGATCATCGAGTTGTGCAATGTACTTCATCGACAGATACTAACAAGAGATGAGTTGCTAGTGCAACTACTGTGCGTTGAAATACTGAAGCAATCGCTGCATGCCGCAAAAGAGGATTTACAATCGAAACGTGATGCTGTTCAGCAACTGGAGTATAATAACGACAACGACAACAACAACGAAAACGAAGATAGTTCAGCAGAGAAATCTAATCTGCAGACCAAAATCGATGAAATCGACAATTTGGGCGAAGGAGGAGACTCTGGTGAAATTCTTCCAGGAAATTCCCATGTATATGCAGTGCTTGAGGTCTGTCTGTGCGTTTTTGTACGACAAATTCCAACGATGAATCCAAGTGCCGCTAGCAAAATAAGTACATTACAATTTCGTCAGGAACTAGCGGCAAAGAGCGCCTCATCACAGTCATTCTTTTCAGTGCTGGCCGAAGATAACGGCATGTTGGTCGCCAGCGGTCTTCAGTGCGTCGAGGAGTTGACCGCACTCTGCTCTCCCCGAGGTGCGCTTACTATACTCCCAACGCTTCTCTTTATGACCACTTCGATAATCAAGGAGATTGCGAATAAGTCTGCCATTGATTCGACCATTTTGGCCAACACGGGCGCCGTACAGGCAGCTCTCCATTGTCTCAAGTCAGTCTGCGTAGATAAGTGGTGTAAACATGAGGCCGTCAATGACGATTGGTTGGCATATTTGCAAAGCTCTTTGGCCACTATTATCGACTTGACAAAGACCGCCGGCGATGATGAGGAACGAAAGGTCGATGAGGTCACAATGTTACTTGCGATTGCCGTTTATATACTCCACACGCCCTCGTCGGTGGTATCAACACCTTCGCTGCAATACCCATGCATTAACCATTTCCGACAGTGTATGCAATCCGAGCTGCAATCTGTCAAGTTAAAATGCCTGCAAACAACGCGTTCAATTTTTGCGCGAGCCGAGCTAAAAATTTCGACACCCTACATACATGCGCTAGCGCCGCGTATCATCGAGGGTCTGTATTTGGAAACGTCGCGCCAGCCACGCAGTGATATGGAGCTGCAGATCTTGCTGGAAAGCGTGCTTACTGTTGAGACTTTAATTGAGCTTGCTGAACCACAAAACCGTAAGTTTTAAATTACTTTTTAAATTTACTGAGATTAGCGTTAAAACATAGTTTGTTAATATTTTTCTCTTTTTCAATATAAACTATACAAACATTTTTCGTTCTTCCCACCACGTCCTAAATATTCCCAATCATGGCCTAATATAACCACGCCCCTTATACCATTTTCTACTAACATTTGTTGATACATATATTAATGGCAAACATTTTAAATGTTTTTTTGTTTTCGTTTCATTTGTTTTTTAATATCTCTTTCTCTTTGAATTTCTCAAAATAACGCATTCCAAAATTACACAACCCCAAAATAAATCAATCCATCCCGACTTTTGTTGTAATTATGTTTAACAATAGGAAACTTGATGCAAGGTAATTACCATTAAAAAGAAACAAGTGAAGCGACTTGCTTCTATCACGTTTTATTTAAATGTTGAATGCACCCACCATTAGACGTGAGCGATTACTAACGAAATGGCGATACTGATTCATTAATAGTAATTTTTTTAAGTTATTAAAAGAGTAGATTAGTTTAACAATAATTATTCAAAGTTAAATACACAAAGTTTAAGCTCTTTGTTTTTGGTATTTAATAATCGCCATTTCGAAAAAATTAACTGTCGCCTGTCCTTATTCAATACTTAAGCGGTTCTTCACTCGGCTTTGTTTGTTGTAGACGTTTAAAGTGGTCACTGTTTCACTGTTCAACTCCTCTACTGCAGTTCTTAAATAATGCATGCTAGTATTTCTTTATTTCACCTTTAATTATTTTACTTTAGCACATACAATATTTATTTCATTGTCCAAAAGCACACTTTGTACAGTCATTCATTTCATGCGTAAAATCTGTTTTCAGTAAAGTTGAAGTTCTTAAGTTAAAAATCTTTAAAGGTTAAAGTTGTCTGAATTATGTCAAACATTTTCTTCTGACGAAAGTTATTTCTGATATTTTAACAAAGATGTTGTACTTTACTTTTTTGTAAATAAAAAAATTAATATACTATAATCTATAAATTAATTCAGCTACATTCGTAAATGTTTGAGGAATTTAATAAATTAAATAATTTCATTACGTTTGTGTCTTTTCTTATAAAATATTTCGAAGCATGTTTTCATAAATACATTTTTTTTTCTACAAACACGTAAGTTTTTTAACTGACTGCCAAATAAATTTCCAATCACCGTTTTGTAAGTTTGTAGTTTTGCACACATTTATTAACAACAAACAACAAAATGTAAAATAAAAATTAGCAAAAAACAAAAAGAAAACCATTTCTACTACCTCACTCACACCTACAGGAATCCAAATGCTCGCACTGCTTGTGCCCGTGCTCATCAACTACTTGGCCGAGCCAGCTAAGCTGCGCACACTTCCGAAATACCAGCGCCAACTGCATGAGCAGTCTTTGCAGTGGTTGATGAAAATCGGACCAAAATATCCGCAGGAATTCAAGACACTGATGGGTCAAACACTGGAGCTGCGTCAGAAACTGGAAGTGGCGATACGTAATCAACAACAGTCAATTAACATCGCCAACAAGGCCAACGAACTACAGCAACGTAATGGCGCAGCTAAGTTGCAAAAGCCGACAATTAAGCTGAAAACCGATTTCAGCAATTTCCAATAAAGATAAAATATTTGAATGCATAATAAAACAAAGGCATTTGTATGAGTAATGACGTTGTAGAAATAGCGCTGTTTTTTTTTCCTTTTGTTGTGGTTTTCTTTATCCTTTTTAAATTATAATCTTTCAGATGCTAAAGGTTTTATTTTTTCTTCTTAAGTTTATATAATCACAACTTAAATGTTATTTTATAAATACATTTATTTAATTTATTAACCAATTTTAAAATTCAAGCAACTATTTATTCCTGTTTTGCCTACAGCATATAATTATATTTGTATATAAGTATTTAGCATTACAAAAGCTGCATATCCATTTTAACACTGTATTAATACTTTCTTGTTTTTAATTTTCATTTATAGTTTTAACAATATAAGAAAATTCAATTTATATATGTATTGCATAGAAATTTAAATTCTGTTGTGTAAACAAATTCATATGTTAAAATACCAATTGAAATAACACAATGAAACAAAAAGGATGTGTGTGTATATCTAACGAATTAATAAAACGCATTATTAAAATCAAAACATATTACATAATGTCGTTTTTATTATCGTATCGTGTTATATTTCGAGTTAGGCAGGAAGTGATAAATTGTAAAATTATGCAATCAATTGATTAAGATCTAAATAAGTTAATTTTTTTTAAATTATGTTAACAAATACTTTCTATACACTTTTAAAATTTAAATCATAAAATCTGTTTTTGTTTCCGATTTCCGATTCCGTAATTAAAATACCTAATTCCTAATTAATACGGAACATCAATTTCTACGTTTCCATTTCCGTTTTAATATTAAGCAAAGGAAATGTCGTCGAAACTAACGATTGATTAGCATCCTCGCTTAGCTCTGCTAGTTTTGCTATTTTCTTTTGTCGCTTGGTTGTATTGGTCCCGCGCATTTTTTCACCGGTTTGCTTACGTTTGCGAGAAACAACTTTTACTTCTTCGGCAATATTTTTCTCGGTATTTAAAGGTTGTACATCAGTTTCGTTTTTAATGGAAAGCTCGATCGGATTGTAGTGAACATTTTTTACCATTTCCATTTGTGGCTGGTTTGAATATTCTTTAATTATTGCCATTACCGCTGGTGGTTGTCTCTGTTCCAAATTGGCAATTCCTTGCGGATGTAAACGACTCAGTAGCGCAGTTTTGTAGAACAAGGCGCGCAGCCGCTGACGAAAACGCTGCACCGCCTCCGTGTCGATATTCTTTTCAAAAGTACGCATTTGTGGTGTCACTGCATCATTAACACTACGCTGAACTTGCGCTGATTGCACGCAGAGCGCCCGAAACCCCATTGTCGTTTGCCAAGAGGGTGGCAGTTGAAGAACGCTAATGTGTGGCAACGTCGGCGACGAATCTTGATAGTTTAAAGCTCTGCTAGCAACGACAAATGAATCCGTCGTTGTGGGCCACTTGCCGTAAGGATCGGAACCCAAGCGCCAATTGTAAGAGTATTTAAAAAAATGATATAATTGGAGGCCGATTGAGCGCAAGCGCATCATATAGATGGGATATCTGTATTCGACTTTTTTTGTTTTTGTTGGCGCTACCAGTGTAGTCATTGAAGCATCTTTTTCGTCTACTTCAACTTTGAGAACACACGCGGCCACCTCATCAAACTTTTTTTTGGGAATCTTTTGTTTTGGTTCTTTTTTCAGTTTGGGTTCTTTTTCGGGTTTGAGTGCTTTGCTTGTCTTCTTCTCGGATTTTTCTTTTCGCGGCCTTATCCATTTCTTTTTTTCTGGCTTTAAACTGGCATTTGGATTTTCACGCAGTTCAGCGATTTTTTCGAGCCAATTTTCGGCTGAGATCACTCCATGTCGTGGGTAAGTTTTCTTACGTGGCAAATCCTCTAACGCTGCATTTGGATGCTGCTCAAAGTATTTTTTAATAGTGGTAAATCGTGTTCGACAGCTATGCCGATTGTGATTACCCAGCATTTGTGCGCATTTAAGCCACGATGAGGCATCATTCGCTGCTACAAATTCCATTAGTTTTTTATCGTCTTCAAGCGACCATGGATTCGAATTGTCACTGCGGTTTTTTAATGTGTTGTTATAGCGTGAACGAAGCTGTGCGATAGAGCGATTCGGGAAAAGTGTCTTCGGAAAGCAAGAAAATCGATCTCCATACTCCTTGACAGCAGCAAGTAGAAGCAGATCTTCTTCGGGAGAAAAGTGGCCTTCAGAAAAGAGTAAGAAGAAAAAATTAAATATGTACTTGGCTAATTATTTAAGACCTTATTGAAATTAATTTTATATTTACCATGAGATATGGTTGGATGAAGACTGTAGGCATACCGTCCTTGTAGACTTTGCTTTGATTTAGAGGGAAAGTGCGATGCGACCGTATTCCAATTAATAACTCCATTCATCGTATTTTCCTCGATAACTTTGAGAAGCCTTCCGTCATCCTCCTTTTTCCACTTCATCCAGAGGGTAGGCAGCTGATAGCAAACTTGCGTCTGAAACATAACAAAACACTGATAATCAGAGCGTCTGCTTTCCATTGCCTGAGCAATTGCGCCCCAATCCTGGAAATTATACGCTTTGGCCGTTTCTAGTAGACATTCTTTTTCCTTTGTCGACCATGCGGTACGGGTAACTGTCGGCTGCAGGTAAACCGTCCACATGGCTTTACAACTGCTAGGCGAATGACGGTGCCGAAGATTGTGCGCTGAAACTTGATCCCAATCAACTCTGAAGTCTTCATCTACCTGCTCCAACAAATTTACTAGTTTTTCTGTGTGTGCTGATACCTTGCGTTGTATACTGCGCAGTTTAGGCTTACCACTTGAAGTCGCCGTAGATTTATGGGCGGTTTTACGATTATAATCCGCCAAATAGTCAATGACCTAAAACGAAACGGTTTTTTTTTTCTTTAATAAAGCATGATAAAAAAAGAATTAATATTTCATACACCCACCTGCTCCTTTATTGCTTGCACAATGCTGACCTTATCGACCAATGACCATACATGCCGACCGCGTAACTCGAAATCCATCGGAAATATTTCACCCTCGGACGAACTGCGATGCTCATAGTCTGGATTATTCGGTGCATTGCGGCAGGTCCGATCTTTGAAGTACATGTTGCCTTTGAAGAAAAACGTACCGCCTTTAAGGTAGGCGCCTCTCATGCCAATGCCACTTCGTGATCGTTTAACAGCGAGCTTAAGTAGCGCTTCATTTTGTTCATAACGGTTTTGCAATTGGCACAGCAATGATCGAATGCGTGTACGGACGTCCTGTAGACGCAACTGCATCTCCTTGTTTAGGGCGAGTGCATTCGAACAGCTTACTTCACTGCGTGCATCTAAAATCGAAGTAATATCCCGCATATATTCCAGGTTAATAGCGGCGAAGTCGATGTTGTCCCGGCCGTTATGCGAAACTGTGGAGTCCGAATCATCCTCATCTTCATCGAATTCTCCATAATCGCTATCTTCCTCCTCATCGATGTTTTCTTCTTGATCCTGAAGGTTTTCGTTTTTGGAAAGCTCAATTCTTTTTAATACTATTGCAGCCGCCGTGCTCATAACTCTTCTTATTTTTTGCAAAAATAAACAAAACTACTAAATTTCAATCCATTAGAGATGGACAAAAGAACGAACCTGCTGCGAGGAGTAGAAACCAACAACCGAACTCTACAAATATTTATCCAACCCAGTGCGATTAATTCTACCGCAATTTACATATCTTGATAGCATTATTAATATCATATACGCAATATTCTTCGATTCTTCGTTTAAATTTTCATTAAAAAAAACAACAAATATAATACGATTTAATATTTTTAATTTATTTATGACGTGTATATCACACGAGAGTTGACAGTATATCTTGAGTTAGTAGCAATTGTCCTGCTATTTGCATATTCGACATGTGAGCTAATGCAAAATGACAAGGAGTTGATATCCAAAATGCTCTAAGTATGGCAACTCTGTAATTATTTGTCGATTATAAATATCATATTTTACATCTCTAATTAAAGATAAGTTTTGCTTTTGTTTGTGAAAATTTGGAAAATAAGAAAATAAAGATTTTTATGCGTAGACGCAGATTGAATTAGTAGAAAAAACTGCATTCTTAGCTTCAAAACATCTTCGTTTTAGCAGTGACTGTGATAAAACCGATAAAGTGCAGTATCCCTGCGAAGTCGGATTAAAATTTTTTCCACTTCGCAAAGTGAAATTTATTATTATAATTAGTCATGACGCGTTGGGCACTTGAAACAGCACCAGTTTTGGTGTTATTGGTTTTTTTTCTAACGCCTCATTTTGTCTGTGGCAGCGACATTACGGAGCAGGTTTTTGGAGAATTCAATGAAGGAGTTGTCGCAGCATTTGGTGACTTTAATTCAGACGAGTTGACCGATGTCTTCATCATACGGGACCAGATGAAAACACTGCAAATTCTTTATGGTAGCTACCCCAGATGTATTATTTAGCAAGACGTTTCGAATTAGAAAATAAACAAAGTTTTCTGCGAATATTTTGCTGGTCAGAGTTTCGTCCATTAGATCACTATTAACTATTATTCTTTAGGTGCTGAAACGGAGCCTTTGTTGCGGCGCGGTCCCTACTGCACGTATTCGGAGCATACGGTCACGAGCGTCGTACCAGGAGACTTTGACGGTGACGCTCTGATGGACGTTCTGGTTACGCTTCGCCCGAATCGTGCGTCCGATCGTGATATTTACAGTGTCTTTGTTAACTGGGGAGGCGCGGACGGCTTGAACTGCACGAGTGAACGATTAACGCCTCTACTGCGTACTAAAGGCGAACCACTCGCCATTGACTTTAACAGTGACATGATTATCGATCTGTACGGCCTAAATACGAGTGGTGAGCGAATGTTTTGGATCTTTTCTAAACAGCGCACACCACCGCAAGAAGTGCGTCAGGCACCTCCCACTGGTGCCACCGATTTCAGCGCCTCTGTACGCATTCCCAACGCAAATGCTTACCTCGATCTTAACGATGATTTTACTGCGGATCTGTTCGTACAAACGGACAAATACTATGAGGTTTGGTATGGGCGTACAGAGGGCGAACAGCGGCAGGACTTTAGCTTTAATCACACTATTGATCTGTCGATAATTGGATCGCCGGAATTTACGCTTGGCCAGGCAGTATTTGCAGATTTTGAGCTCGAGGGAGTGGAGAATATTATTTTGCCCGTGTGTTTCCGCAAAGACTGTTCCAACTCGACAATACTCGTACACGACGGAAGCAACTTTCGTGATGTGCACGTTAACTTTAAAGATCCGCAGGTAGATAACGATATATTAAGTTTGTTCTTCCATTTGTAACGCCCTGAAGGTGACGTAAATTTATTATATAAATAATCAGCGTCGGACTCCAAGTCGATTTAACTATGTCCGTTTTTCTGTCTGTCCCAGCGATTACAACCGTAGTTTAAGAGCTATCGAAATTTAGTATGTAACCTCTTATTCTCCAAGCGGATGCTTAGGTCAAAGATGGGCAAGATCGGACTAAAACTTCTAACCACTCGCATAAAAATCACCCCTATTTATGTGGAAAAAAATTTAATCAAAATAGTTCCAGAGCAGACATCCAGTTCGAAATCAATATTTATCATTTTAGTAGTAAATTAAAATTACTCACAAAAAATGGATTCGATCCGATAAAAACAACGATCACTTATAATAGAGATATGTAGCAATTATGTGCTAAAAGAAGCATATTTTTTGGAGTCAATGAAAGGGTGGAAGGTTTATGAGCTACGGCTTAGCCGAAGACAAATCTCTTACTTAAAAAATTTTAAATTTCTTAAGTTAAAACTCATTGAATAAAACTCGTAATTTGTTCGCATTTGTTTTCGCAGGGGGCACTATGGGGCTTTGTGCAACCGGTACCTACAGATCCTTACCTTAAAACCATAACAGCTCGTAGCGGTGACTACAACATGGACGGATATCCGGATCTAATTGTGACGCTGCAAACAATCGGTGGTGCTCCAAAACACCGACAGACTTTCCTGCTCGAGAATGTGCCATGCAAGATGTGCAACAAACCACTAAAACGCACATTTGAAGTCAAGTGGGGCGCATTGTATCCTATGGGCAACGAAACGGTTGCAGGCGCCTTTTACGATTTTTATCAGGACGGTGGGTTAAAAAATGTTCTTTTGAATTATTTCACGTTTCTTAAATTTGTTTTTTACATAAGTTAATTTTTTTTTAATAAAATAGCACATACATATGTATGTATATATGTAAATATATATTGAATTCTCAATAATAGACAAATATTTTGTTTTTCCATAGGTGTGCTCGATGTGATTCTTATTGAAAAATCCAAGGATGGTTCCTATCGGCCACTTGCATTCCGCAACACACTCGACTACGACGCCAACTTTGTTAAGGTTATCGTTCTGACTGGTCTCATCAACAAGAAAAATCCTACACAACACACACCGCTCGGGCGCAAAAAGCGCACCTACGGCACCAATTTACCCGGTCCGCGTATCACATACGCCACCACAACGCAAGATGGCGACCAGCAACGCGGCTCCAGCGTTCAGTTGCCGCAGTCGGCTTATTATGCGCTTCAGTTGCCTTACACTATTTTCGGTTTAGGCCGAACTCCTAACTTTGTCGATTCATTGACGGTAGGTTTAGGCAGCAAGTCGCGCACCTGGACACAGCTCATTCCCAACTCGCAAATCATTGTTGTACCAAAGCCGGTCGAAGAGCCACAGCGCTGGAAGGCGCAGTTGTTTGTTACACCCAGCAAACTGATTCTGATGAGCGTGGTAGCGTTGGGCGGTACATGCCTTGTAATTTGTCTTATTATTCTCGTTCTGTACATCAAGGAGAAACGCGAAGATAAGCAGGAGAAGCTGCAAGAGGCACACCGCTTCCACTTTGATGCAATGTAAACTTCTCATCCTCGACTTGAGGTGTTTTATTCGGTGATATTCAATTTATATATACATTATTATTTTTTTTTTTTCGCCTTCACATATTTAAAATTGTATTATTTAGTGAAAATAACTTTCGTTTTATTATATCTTCGTTGCTGACAATATTTGTTAAAATATTTTTAACTAAAATATTAATAAATTTATTGTGCTTAAATTAGTTTCATAATAATAAATGTTTAAAAAATTACTATTTCCATTGCCCATTTTTAAAATCGCAAAACTTGTCTACTAATTTTTAAATTTGTGTGAAACAATTTTTTAAATCGTCCAAATGATGTCGTAGTCCACTACTACGTGTAACTTACCCGTTCGGTTAATTATGAGTTTTGTTTCCTCATTCAAAAAAGCTTTCCGTTTAATGTTCGATTACAATTTGTGAAAAAATTGTTTCGGTTCGGGTTTTTGTTAAATTGAAAGCAATGATAGATTAAATTTAATGTGCTACACCTTTTCCGAGTTTCTATTTGAACTGGAAAAGGCGATGGAAGTTCGTTAATATTTGAAGTTTTGTGCTACCGAGGCTTTTAAGGCATCTCTATTCATTTTAGTTTTAGGCAACAGAAAAATTACACCGAATGCTTAAGGAACTCGCAATAAACTGCAATCAAACGGGGCGGGCCATGTGGAAAGTTTAGCTATTACTTCTACAAAAGCAAAACAAATTTTTCTCATCTCTCTCTAAGGCTAACATTGAAAATTATAAATTCCATGCAAGATTTGCATTTATGTTTGTTAGAACATTTGCGTTGCTTTTAATTTTCGCAGTAAGCGATTAGCTTTAAAACAGTTCACTACTAAATTGTATCGAAATATTCAATAAGAGAGCGGTATTAGGTACGATCAAAAATAAATTGTCGTTTTAAATTGACTTAACGAAATAGTTAAATTTTTGTATTCAAAAAATTAAATATTACTTTTCGACAAACGTTTCAAATTTGTCTTTTCCTGTACCGATTTACTTGAAACATGATGAATATGACACCGCCAACCCTCTATTGAGCAATGAGTTGAATCACTGAATCAACCAAGGATTAAATGGCTTCAGTAAGTTCCGAGACAAGCATTTAAATAAAGCTGATTGATTTTATTGTTCTTTTAGTTATTTGTACGTTCATAAGATATTACATGTTGTGCCACTACCTACATTAAATAAAAAGCAAAACGTTTATTTGTTAAAACCGTCAGTCTTAAAAATAAAGCTTAGCTTTAAAATTCCAACAAAAACCTGTTCTTATATATAGTGTGAATTGTTTAATGCAAATTGAAAATTGAGACTTTGATGGATTTAATTTAACGACACCCAACTTTCTGTCTGTCCGAGCGATTGCAGCCGAAGTTTAAGAAAGATCGACCGGAAATTTGGTATGCAAGCTAATATTCTCCAAACGAAGGATTAATTCTAAGGTAAGCTAAACAACTGAATAAAAATAGTTGCGGTGTTCAGTTGTAAGACAAGGTTACCTAAAACACGGTCTACAGATCGTGGGTTAATGCTGCTATTATCTTGAAAATACTAAGAACTAATGTTCGATCGATATTGTTATCTATCTATTGATTCTTCAGGCAGGGCTCTGTTACATAAATACCAGAAAACAAAAATTTATGCGCTTGAAAAAGTATTGAAATAAAGCGCTCTATTGCAAATAATTGTTTTTGCTACTTAATTATGGCTATGTACTATTTGAAACACAAGAAGTATTTTGAAAAATTTAGAATAAATTTTTTTGTAAGTCCTTTATATAAGTTTTCTTTGAAACCAAACCTAAGATAGAATATATTGTCACCGATAAGTTGTATAAAAGTGAAACTAAAGTTTACTAAAGCACAATTTGTGAATAAAAAAGCAAACATTTTGTTTAACGTATTTTTTTATCCCACATCTAATAATGCTGATACAAATAGTTTTTAACAAAACCACATTTTCCATCCATTGCCCCCTTTAATTTATAAACATTTAAACATTATAAATAAATAAATAAATAACAAATTTAACAACGAAGCCCTCGGCTTGGCACGCTTCTTTCTTTAGAGCCACAGCTCCAGATTTCAAATAAGAAAACTTCGGATGAAAGCCAATTTCAAGAGTTACGCCCTTTTCAGCAACAGCGCATTCATATTTAAAATACATAACAAAATTAAAATATAACGAAAATCAACAGCAAATGCCTCCATGGAAAACGCAACCGTGCCTATGGAAGAAACAAGAAGGAAGTAACAAATATCAACTTTAAATCAATACTTCCAAGAATAGACAGGCGACTTACTTTTTGCAGGGTGGCTACACTCATTACTGGAGTGTACAGGTTGCAACACTCAGACTACTTGCACAACTGTTGCAAATGCGCTAAAGGTTACTTTCTTAGGATACTCCGGCCCCGCCGTTCGACGTGTCTTGATCATCGATTTCAGCGGCGAGCGCGGTTTGAGCGTGAGAAGCCCTGCCGATGCGGCCAGTTCACGCAGACGCTGCGAAAATCCGCCAGTCGTTGTCGTCTCTTGTTGACTGTGACCGTCAGTAACATCTATAAATGTCACTCCTGCCATATCATTTGAGGTGACCGCTACTGTCGTAGCCGGATGCATACGGTTCATTTGGCTTGTCGTCGAGGGATGAATGAGGTTTGCTCCGTTATCAATCGCTGGAGTAATGTATCTGCAAATTAAAAGTTGATGTTTCTTATTTTCTTGAAAAGATTTTAATTTTATAAAAAAGATACAAAAGAAACAAACATAACAACTGCTATAACTACATAAAAACGATTGTGGTAACATAACAAGTGGATTTTCCATTTGTTTGGTTTTAATTTAACATTATTTACTGCAGTTATAAATTATTCCTGTAATTTTAATAAAAACAAATATTGATTTTGAGTTTTTGTTCGTATTCATATCTATAATTGACTTGTCAAATCCAGATGTCCGAATCGATGCGATCGCTCGGACTGACATCCGCCCATCTGACGGACTTTACTGTATTAATAATTTAATTTAATGTCTCCTAAAAAAAAAATTGTACGAACAATTTATTTAGAATCACTGTCGATAACTTCACTAAAACTAGGCGTGGTTGGATCAATTAACCGGCAAAAAATACTCCTATATACCACACAAACTCCTTCTTTATTCCAGAAAATATAAAAAAAAATTTCTATTATATTTTTCCAAGAAACGTAAAATTGTAATACTAGTGGTCCAGTATAAACGCTCAACAAAAGACATAGTTAACTCTTTCCATGACATTGAAATGTGATAAAAAAAAAGAAATGTACGTGGCACCATTTAAGCCATGCTCAATTTGTCCATATGGAAGTGAATCAATTGATTTTAATTCATGACTCCTAAAATAAAAATGGCTGAAATATGCGGATATGAATGCGCATGCGCAGCGGTGCTTTTTGCTTTCCATTGAAGCTGCTGAACAATGCTTCCGCTTTTCGTTGCCGCGAAACAGTGAAGTGAATGTATAGTAATAAATAGGGAATGCAGCAGCAGGTAAAATTATTTGTACGAGCATGTAATGGGCGCCGTTTTATTATTATGAAACAATTTCTCCGTTGTTTTTTGTGTTTTGTCTGTCGCGATTTTGCTGTTGTCCGTTTTTTGAGCAAATTGTAATATACTCGTACACACATATTAATTATATACAATAGATGCGCATATTGATTTGTTGTCCGTTGAAAAATCGCTGAATGATTATGATTTGATAACGTTATTTCAGTAAAGTTAATGTTTGAAACTGACACTCTAAACTAAAGAAAATAGTTAAAGTTGGGGTTGGATAGTAATTTGGGAGCTGAGTTGCATTGTCGGCACTGAGGCGGGGATGTTTCATAGGTGCAAATGAGTTAACCGAAAGTGTTCAAGTCCTAGGAGTTCAAAATTTTTAAGGACTCTTCCGTTAACTTTGTTGTGATAAAATAAAAAAAGTGGTTAATGCATAATTTGGGTCTTGATACCTTTCAGATGTGTTTGACCATGCATGGGTCATGATCTTCAGGCATCGAATTAAGTTGTCCCCAAATTCAAATTCAAATTCAATACACAAAAGCCGTCAGTGCCAGTGGCCACGGCATTATTTTTCAGAACTTTTGTTACATGGATTTGATAATATTCATGGAAAATAAAATCAGACATAAACCAAACAACTGGTTTCGGCTTTGATGCTACTAAGTAGTTAAGTCAGGTGTCTGGAAAAATAAAAATTGCATCGACAAAAAGTGTAGAAACAGTTTAAATAATCGAAGGAGAAAGTAATCAGTAGCGGCGGCGGTTGCATTCAGCATCCCACAAGATCAACAACATTTGTTGTCACAGCAGCGAGAGTGAAGGTGAGGTGACGACAACTTGTTGGTGCCATCACAATTGAACACGTTTAGCCGGTTCAGTTTTTTTTTTCCTTACACAACGCACAACACGGCCCGTTGTGTACATGGGGTTTCGTCTTACATTTGCAACGCCCATAAGGAGGTGGGTAAGGTAGATATGACAATATGTAAGCCGATTTAACGAAGTCCGTTCATCCGTCTAAGCGATTACAGCAGTTGTTTAAGAGTTATCGACTTGAAATTTCTTAAGTTAGGTTTTTTTTCTAATTGAAGGTTATACAAACTTTTGCTTATCAGGGAAAAAGATGACTAAAATTATAAGCAAGTGTTTGTAGTTTGATAATCAAACAAGAAACGTTTTCTATGAAATGGTGTAGGGTATTGAGCTTCGGCATATCCATAGGAACTTATCTCACTAGTTTTCATTTATTTCCTTTTATCCACTGTCTTGCTGATCTTCGTTTCAGTTCGTCTTATATTCCGATAGCATTGATACTTTTCTTGCGCTCCTAGCTTTTAGACCTTCACGAATTTATGTTTTAAATAATGGATGTATCACTATCCATAATGAAATCAATTTTAATTTGTCTGGATGGGATAAAAGGATTTTTTTACACAATGTATGATGGTTTTTTTGACTGCCGTTTGGTTTAGTTTTCTGCCTCAAGTGCCATTCTTAGGAACCCATTTGACTGCATTTTCGATCATTGTTGTTGCTACTCCAAGCAATGCCGTAACTTTTCATTAAGAACTTCCTGAGTTGTAAACATTTTTGTTTAAGCACTGGATGGCAGTGCTTAGATCTACCCATATCTGCCTAAAAGATGACCAAATAAAAAGTCACTGGATTTAAATTGTATAATAAAGAAAATATAAAATCATATTTAACAACAGCCAACAGCACGCACAGTGAATGGACGGACAGCATTACGCTGAAAAATAACGCCATTTTTCTTATTTTTGTCAAACCAATATGGCCGCTGTCGTTGCAGTTGCCGTTGTGATATGATCTTCTGATTTCCGGTCGCCGTTGTTAATATTCGCCACGTTTTGTTTTTCAATTTTGTTTAAAGTACGTGAGAATTATATACTTCCAAAATGTGTAAAGAATTTTATTTTTAAAACGTGTGCTCATAGCGAGAGAGAAACTCTTTCTCCAGCATCTTAAGCGACCGAGCATGATTTCGGCGTAAAATGCTGGACCGCTTCTTACCTTTTAAGCATTTGAACATAAGAGCCAAATTGATTTGAAAAACTTGCAACACTTCCACACTTCCATAAACGAACTCTTAAATCGGCTTTTACGGTGCCAACCTAAGCGACAACTGTGCAACAGGCAATATACGAGTGCCGTAAAATGTCCTCTGCTTTCAAATACAGACGCAGCAAGAGCTAAGTAAGTCAATTGAAACTCAATTAAATGAGGAAATTAATCATGAACGCTCGACTACACCTGCTGCTGATGCAGCCTGTCACAAACGCAACACCTTGGCCAACTGCAGCAGACACAAAAGTTGCGCCCGCCTCAAATGGCTGATGCCGCTTTTTGCATAGCAGCTTACAACATTATGTGGTGTTTTGTTTCGAAAAACCTGTGAAGAAGAAATTCTTTGTACACAGGAAGCGTTTTTGACAAAGATGGGCGGGCGGGCTTTAAAAGTTAGAAATATCTTAACAACAAAAACCATGCGATCTTCAAAAATATTTAATATTGGGAAATATTCAAATGCACGCTCTTCTCCGCATAATTCAATACATAAAAAATTTGAATACGTTGTTTCAGAATTTAATTTTATATTCTACTTACAGCTTGCACACACAACTGCAAACAAGAGGAAAAGGAGGCAACGTTTAGATTTATTAAGTAATGTTTTCATATTTTTACATTATTTTATTATAAACAGAGAACGTAAAACAAAAATTAATAAATTTATTTATCGCATAAACGCCTCCAAATGAAAATGGCGGCATCAATAAAAAATTCAATTTCTTAGAAAGAAGTTGTTCGACATTTTCTTTGAAGAAACCAAAAAATAAAACAAAAACAAAAACCGCTTTTATGATATTTATTATATTATTACATTTTTATCCAAATATACTTTCTTTAGACGTATAAATTGTTTGTTGGGTTTTTTCAGCGTCTTCATTGTCGTAGCATCTTATAAAGATGTGTATGTACGAGTATGTGCATGATTTGATTTGATTGTGTTTTATTTTATTTCATTTCTCATTTCTTATTTCTTATTTCTCATTTCTCATTTCTCATTTCTTATTTCTCAAGTGCGGTTTGTGATTTTTCACTCTGCACCGCCACTTTTCAAATCCAATTACGATACGCGCGGGCTTTTGTGTGACTCGAAACTATGAACGCAGATGGCGTTTGCCCATGGGCGTAATCAATTGGTAGAGGAGAAGGCGCTTTCCTTCCCTAGCTTACGTGTTTTGGTGTGGTTTTGTTGTTGTTTTATAGTAATACAAATGTAATTCGACTGGTTAATAGACCCCTGTCTCCAGGTAACTTTCATATTGGTTACGCCCATGTGTATACTTGTACATGCCTCAGCTGTAAAAACATTGGCAGTCGCAGCACCGCCAGTTTTGCTGCTACTGCGATGTATTACTTCATTCACACACCACGATACGAAACGCGATGGATCCAGCCGCTGCACAAGTGTCAATATATTATAGGGGTATTCCCTTAAACGTGAAAACTTGAATACTCGAAAAGTTGTAACGTACCCTTTCACGATCGTTGTATAATATGAAATTTAAACACTTTGTCATGGCGTTATTAGTTTTACACAGGCAATACTGAAACAAACGACCAACTATTTGAAGGTGTCGCGTCTAGTTTGCCTAGAATATTTTGCGCTAAAACTATGTTTCATAAAATGTTTGACAGTCCTTTCCTTTTTCCAGGCTCGAAAACTTGCGAAGTTTCGATGTTGAGGGAATACCCCGAATGTTCGAGTATGTTGAAGAGTGTTTTCCGTATGGATTTGTTTCGCTTTAATTTTAATTTAATTTGAACAAGTGTGGTAACTGAAAGCTCACTCTATCCGGTTTGCGCAACGCATTTGACTACAGTTTACTATCAAAACATTTGCTTTAAATACATTTCCGCAAACCCAATCTTCGAAGTTCAATAGCATCAATTTAAATGCCGCAGACTATGTGCAGCTTAATAATATTTTACTTGGAAAGAAATTAGGTTGTTATTTATTGACTGGTATTTACGAGTATATCCATACATACATATTGTATCTATGTGCTTCATATGTTATATAAGTATCTTTTGATTTTGAAAATAAAAATCACTGAGTGATATTTAATTGGTGATTTTTGAAATAAAAATTACTGATTTTTTTGACTAGTTGTTGCGTTTGAAATTTTTATGTTAACTTTTTAAAATTATACAATATATGAAACCTTTTTTTTTTTTTGATAATGCATTTTAGCAAGTGTCATTCACATTTTTTTCTGACACTTTATAGAAATCACTTTTAAAACTTTCATTCCAAGTTAAGAAAAAGTAATCGAGAAGACATGAATTCGTCTTCAACAATAAATGTGATAATTCAATTAAGATGCATTTACTATACTCGTATAAATTCACAACAATAATTACAAAAGAGTAAATTCGTTTGTATTTGTATTTTTATTTTGATGTTTGTGTTTATGTTTTGTGTTCAAAGCGCGTCTGAGGATTTTGAGATAATTAAAACTAAAGCATATTTTCAATACGAATGCCAGGTGAAGATTTTGTGAATGTTGTTGCTATTGTACCCGAGTTGGCGTTGAAAGTTATGTATGTATTAAGAAAAGTAAAATCAACGACGAAAAAGGTGACAGACAACGTAAATGGTGTTAATTGATTGGACATGGGCACTTTTTTTATAAACATTATTTTCCTCTTATTTCACTCCATTGTAAAGTAAATTGTTAATTGCGCTTTGATTTTTAAAAGTTTGACGAAAGTTAAAACTAAATTAAGAGGGAGGAGCGTAACTGAAATCTTAAGAAAACGCTTTTTCCAATATTTAATTTGAAACTTCAACAGGAAATACTTAAATACTGATTAAAGGCAAATACCTAAATGCGTCTCTTACAGCTTGAGCGCTTCTTGGAAGAAGTCAAAAAAGAAAGATCAAACAAATTTAAAATACTCGTAAATCGATTGGATTAAGATTAAAGTAAGAACTAATTATATACAATACACGATGTTGCAAATGTTTTTTTTATGAAACAAGTTCGTGCGTACAATTATAAGAAAATCGTTTTCGAAATCCATTGCATATTGATTTCAGAGCCAAAAGTTTAATTGATTTTATCGAAGTGAACAAAACTATTTCATTGTTAACGTCTGATGGTAATGTGTAATATTAATACTTTTGTCAATCACTCTTCAAGTGACTCCAACAATATTATTTGTTACCATATAATACAACATGAAGCAGAAGCAATTGGTGAAAGTAAGTTTATTTCAGAAATCATTTCGGCGGTAATGTAAGTATTACAAAATGTTTTGCTGGGATGTCTCGCAGACGGCTGCCTTTCGCAAATACGAAAAATACAAAAATCGTTCGCGACTTGTTTTTATACTTTCCTTTTTAAGTATAACAACAACAAACCAGATAGGCAGACCAGCAGTGAAGCTGTACGTCGCACAGTGTCTCGTTCTCGAATTTATAGTCCCTATAATTATATCTTCTAAACGAGTAGCGATTCTTTTTTTGAATTGTTAAAATAAAATAATTAATTAATTAATTGGACAAATTATTTAAAGTTTTAATACAAAAATTACAAATTATTCGTATTTAATGAAGAAGTAAAAACAGACTGGAAAAAATGATAATTGTCGAAAAAGTCAGTGATTTTATTTTTTATATCGTACGATATATTGAGTTTGTTCTTCCATTTATAGGCGTGATAATATAAACGGTGTCTGTTCGTCTACCTATCCCAGCAATTACTGCCGGAGTTTATAAGATATCGAGCTGATATTTAGTATGTGAGCTCCTATCTAAGCAGGG
Organism: Suillia variegata; assembly: GCA_949127995.1. NCBI lineage: Eukaryota > Metazoa > Arthropoda > Insecta > Diptera > Heleomyzidae > Suillia > Suillia variegata. The sequence goes on along the minus strand of OX421843.1, from coordinate 1,200,172 downwards.
CTTAAGATCTAAGTAAGTAAAATCGAACATTCTAATTCCATACAAACTCACTCCCCCATTATATGCGAAAACAAATTTATAAAAATAGTTACCTTACTTAGTTAGCAAGAGAAAAGAAAGACTTTTTCTCAAAGTTTTTATCTTCAGAAAACCACTACAAAGTTAACTGTACATTCGATAAAAATTCAAATTTTCGATTTAATTTTTCTACCAAGTTTCTCAGAACGAAACACTGTGCAACGAAAACACGGATGACTACTGAGCAATACTAAGATAACAAGTAAATCTTAAACTCGAATAGAGGCAACAACAAATTATTGTCCAAAAAATAATAAACAGAAAACCAAACAATTTGATTTTTAAGATTAATTTTCTTTCCAAATTTTTGAATTGTTGGGCGTAAAAAATGTAATACAAATAAAATAAGTTGATATCTTTCAATTTTTGTATTTTAGATTGGAGTTGCAACATAATACTACCAACATGATAGGAAAATGTCATTGAATGTTTGTAACATTTTATTAAGGACCACTTTATTTTTAACAGGGCTTCATACTAGTTACATACTATATATGAAATCCAACGTTTGTTCCTCTGTTTGTGAGCTGCTTTGTCCAGTGAAAATATTCGAAAATACCTCTCTCTCATTGCACCCAAATGGATTTAACAAAGGACGTGGTTAAATTATTATTACTTTATTTTTTTGAATATAGAAGTACATTAAGTTCGGCGATTTTTCTAGATGCAAGCAGACTTAGTAAAAAAATGCATAGACAATTATTTTTAAAAACCACTTCTTTAAAATTTATCAGCAAATGCAATACCAAAATAAGCAGAAAAGTTAATTGTTGCAGTTATTTTGTTGTTTTTTAGTATGCTTCTCGATAAACTATTGCCAACTGCCAATGTACAATAGCAAATTGCCGATGAGTATTTCTAAACTGCTTTTAAACATTGCCAAAAATAGCTGAGCTGCCTTTTTTATTTGGTATTCTTCGTTAATTTGCATATCAACAAAACGCCCAAATGTATTTGATTTTATTTATGTATAATCAAGTTTTAAATTTGCATACATAAATAAGTATACACAAATTAATGTTTATAATTTATTTTAAGCTTTTTAAGACTAGCTTATTATACTCGGCGTATATCAGGTTTTCTGTTAAGAAACGTTTGCATGAATTTGGTTGCACTGAGTTCCCTTTGCTTGATATTAAGTGTAAGATGTTAGATCTAGCTACTTTGTATCTACAAGAAAAATCGATCTTATTACATTCCCTAATATGTGGCCTAACGACGGCACGTGTTAGTGCATTGGCCTGCGGTGTCTTACGTTCCAGGTTCGAGACTTAGGTGACGCGAAAAACAGATACCGGTTATTTGTTAATTTGAAAAATTTGCTGCTGCAAGCGAATACAGATTGGGACATCTTTTAATTCAAATTATATATTTTTAATTATCTTGATGCTTCAAGGAATTGTTCCGAATATGTTTTAAGTTTGCAGAACATTGGTTCAACTGTTTGACGTGATCGAAGAATAAACAGACCAACTAAAGGCACACCACCAACACACACACATACACACATAAATTCCTTTTTTATAATATTAATAGCCTTAAAAAAATTAACATAGTAAACTTGTTAATGCCAGTCGAAATTTACTCTTTTACCAAACAAAGCTTGTTTGCATAAAAATAACAACTTGTTATTTGTTATTCGTTATTCACTTCTAAAATAAATATTATGTAACTACATTTTTAACAAGCAGAACTCGTAAATATTTTCAATTTTCGTCGACACGCATTAGACAATTATAGTAACTTGAATTAATTTTATTGGACTCGTGTTGCAAGGCAAATAATTAAATAAAACCTAATTGATTACACCTATTCACGAGTGCTTGACGAGACGTTGTTAAGCATTCCTGCTTAGTTATGACTTGCAGTTTTTTCTTCACAATTTTTTTTTTTAACATGCCTAATCCTGCCCACTTTGTTTCAAAGAGTAAATTTCTGTTCCCCTTATCTGCATACCATACTTTGTCAGTACAGCACGATTGGCGATGCTATAACCTTATATGCTAAGTAGGCTTTAATGAAATCTGTATGAAAATTTTTATTTTTATAAAATTAATTTTACAAAAAATATGTATATAAAGTGGGCGTGGCAGTAGTCCAATACTGTCCACTTTTGTAGGTCACACCTTTTCGCTCCACGTCTACCTATTACGACCAAAATTGGTGAAATTAATAAAATATAGCCCTCTGCCGTAACTCAAACTTATTTTCTTACAGATATTTCGATTCAAAACACGAGCAACACTGGGTACTATAGGCTAGTGCATATATACATATAAACAAATGAAAAAAACTACTCAATATACTTTACGATCTGTGCTGTGCTTGTCACAAAAATTTAAATTACACTTAAATGAAGGCAACTCGGCATCAAAGACTCAAAAATCAGCATAAGCGTATTTCGAAATGGTCCGCTAAAATATTTGCCAAGTTCATTAAGCTCAAAGCACACTTGGAATGAAGGTCATCACATCGAATTGTAAAACGAGACATTCAATCTGTAAACTCTCACGCACGCAAGCAAATACAAAACTAATGAATGACGAACTATTCATCTTCAAATCAAAAACTTTAAATCTGTAAGATTTACTTTATGAAAGGATTAATGCGATAAATAAACTATGTCACGCCCACAATTTGTAAAATAATATTCGATTGTTTAGTTAATATTGCACATGAAAATATGAAATTTTGTATCTAAGTATGTAATAAATAAAAAAAAAATTAATAAAAAAATTGTCATGGTTGGATCAACTTAACGCTTACTTTTACAAATAGGTCCGAATAATTTTACGCCAACCAAGTACCAAGTACCCAAATACTAACAAACATACCTTTGGAAAAAGAGGGCAAGAATGAAGTGTCTATACTATACTATTTATTTTAATCTATTCCAAAATTTAAACTTACCGTCTCGATTGCCTTGGAATTGACTGTGTCCAGCATATTGGCACCTTGTGCGGATGCTGTTGTCGAGACGATCTGTAGGCTAAGTCGCCACAGTCGGACTGCCACACTTGCAAATTGCCCTCAGCAGGATAAAAGGTGTACAAGCTGTTTGTGACCGAAGTAATCACGGGAGATCCACCTGCCGCTGCAACTAGAGTAGTAGCGGTATCAACTGATGAAGATGAAGGGGCATTGAGTATGGCCGTTGTGATGGTGCCTTGCGCAGAGAGAGTGGCGCTGGATATTGGCTGAACTAACAATGTCTGCCCTGCTGGGGCGACGCTAGGGTTGACACCAGTGGCTACAGCACTTGCTGTGTATTTATAGTTCATCATGCGCGTGTTAAGTGTGTCGCCACTGCTAGATGCGGAGATGCTGCCGCAGCCTTCGTGCTTTAATATCAGCGCTTGGCAAGGGTCATTTTGAAGAGGGTAGCTATGACGTTGATGTTGTCGTGAAATTGCGTCGACTGAATGCGAGCGTACACATGAGCCGCGCGGACGCAGAAACAAAGTTTGAGTTGTGCTTGGCGGCTGTAGGTTATTTGGAGCCGCACTTGTGGGAGGCATACTACGCGTTTTTACTCGACGAAAAACGCCGCCACTACCACTGTCAACCGGCAAAAAGCGATGATTGTGGACGTTTTGATATCCAGCTGAAGCAGCAACTAATGATTGGCGCTGCTTTTGGTATTGCAGACGCTGTTGAAGAGATGGCGATGTAGCAAATAATAACGCTTGAAACCCACGCACTGCCTGCTCCTGTATTTGTTTTTTCTGTTTTGCATTCGTGGAAGAGCCATCATGATATTTTTGGTCGCTCGTGCCGCGTCTGTGCTGCTGCAGCTCTTTGCAGTGCTTGTCGACAGCAACATCAGCGTATGGTCGCGACTGCTGACCGCTAACAGCGGTACTTGATGCTTGACGTCGTGTAATTTGAGGTGCCATTGTAAGCGTTTGGCGCTGTTGTAACAAATGCAAACCTGTGTTTGCTGTAGATGCTACTTTATGTGTTAAACCGCCTGTGGCAGCTGATGACAACTGAGCTAATGTCGAGCCTGCATTATGATGTTGCTTTCCACTTGTTGGATGCTCTGAATCAGTCGAAATCCGATCCGGATCACTTTCGAAACCTTCGTCAAGGGATCGTGTTGGACTGAGTATAGGCTTGGAGTGTCGTTCTAGTTTAGAACTCGTTTCACCTAGTGGCATCGTCTTCGATGTTACCGTCGTCATATTCACTTTATGTTTAATGGATCTAATTAATTTTAAGTTCAGTATAAATATTTTCTTCCTACTCAGCTCTCTTAAAGTGGCTCTTCAATTAGCTTTTTGATAAACAAACGTTTTTTTTTTTTTAATACTGTTCTTGAAATGTGTTTTGCTTCAGTCGCCTCTTTGGCAAGTATTTATTTTGAAAATTATCACCTTAACGTGTATTTATTATTATTCGTTATTTGCTATTATTATTCGTTGTTTTGCCTTAAGTGTTAGTTAACGTAACATGCACACAATTTTGACTCACATAATTGCTCTTATCTTTCGATTTCTCTCAAATTTGAACATCACTTTTCCACATTCACTTTTCGTTTTTAGCATTTCTCTTTGCAGTCTGCTCTGCGCGAAAGTCTTTTTCATACTGAACACCAGATCCGCTGAACACAATCACGACTCCACCTGACACGGTTGACTGCCAACAACGGTTGCCATATTTGGCGTTTTTGCACCAAGCTTTTTTTTTTTTAATTTGGTAAAAAAATTAATCGGGCCTGTAGCGCAAATATTTTGTTTAAAAGTTAAAACAAAAAACAAATCCCGATATTTTGAATATCAATTTTCACCAAAAGCGCCTACATTTAGGGTTTATGTTATAAACGCTAAATGTTGCATATCGCACATGCAAAGCCCTGCTCAATACGTTTCATATGACACCTCATTCGTCCTAATCTGCCGCAGAATTCTTAAGTTCTTACAAAAGTATACTCGTAGGATTAAAATGACTTTAATGGGTTCGAAGGTTCCAAACATTTGATCTTTTTGTCGCCGTACGTTTCATAGAAATCGAACGTGTTATTTTGTATAAATTTTTTTTTATGACTAACTCTATGGCGTAAATGGTAATTTTTTGACTATTAGTTCCACTTTACTTTTTTCTTACATCATTCCGGAGAATTAAATTTTTGTTTGGATTTTCACTTTAGTGTAAAATTCTCAAACGGCAGCCCTGGCCTTTGGTTGCCGAGGAACTTGCTTAATTCGTGCTCGTGTCTTTTCGTTTCGACTTTGTTTTGAGATGGGTTCTCCATTCATTCACTCTTTTCTTGCACCTGATTATTAATGGAGAGAAATTAAACAACAAAAAAGAGAGTAACAAGTAAATTTAATGAAATACCTCTGCTTTAAAATTATATAAAATAGCTTTTCAAAAATATCAAATGTGTCTTGATAAAATCTTCAAAAATTAAACGTAATTCTGAAAGTACTTTCCGAACTTTCAATGCTGCTTGCAATAACAATTAATTATATTGTTAATAAACAAATTAGAAATGCAAATAAATTACAAAAAACATTTTCAATTTAATTTTGATAAATTTCTGATTTCTGAGAGATCATCTCGCACAGTCACTTCGCGTTGTGGCAAAATTCAAAATTGAACTTTTCTGAAAATGCAAAAAACTGTTTCTGAGCTTGTAAAACATTTTGTTGAAATGAAATGCGACTCGTGGAGAGAAACTTAATGTTTTGGGTTGAGGTATTGAATTTGTTTTGTTTTTAATTTCGTACAAAATTTCATACATACATACATACATACATACATACATACATACATACATACATACATACATACATACATACATACATACATACATACATACATACATACATACATACATACATACATACATACATACATACATACATACATACATACATACATACATATGTATATTCATTTGTTGCTATTTTGCTTGGAACTTTTAATGCAAACAATTTTTAGTTATGTATATTGTATAAAGCGGCATGACTTCAAAACAATTAACAAAATCGCAAAATCATTTTTAGCCTCGAATGTGGCACTACTCAGTATATATTGTATAAAAGTAGACCTTAGGTGATGCCACTTTTGACGTGGGCGTGTGATTTTGTCACACACCAACCGCCCATCACCGAATTTACTGAACCTGTCTATTGAGTCATGCACACAAAGATTTTTTAAATAAGTGTGTAATTGTTACACAGTGTGACCAAACAAAAAAATATAGATCAAATTAAGTTTTAAGTGTGAAGTACATTTAAACAACTTCTACTTATAAAAAAGTATAAGAAAATTAAAGCTAGTCGAAGAGTATCGATATAATGTAGAAATCAAGTTGAAGGGAAAAATCTCAAGTATTCAAATGTTTTATGAAATGTATTTCATTATTTAAAATAACACATTGAAAAATGTTTAATGAATAATTTAAAAATATTCTTAGTATGGTTTTGTTAAATCTAAATCCTTATCTTGGTAAAATTCGCCGAAAATTGTAGTACACCTAATGGGAATTACAATTCGAGTATAATAACTTTTACTTTCATACATAATGAAAGCCATCTGACAACTGCAAAACCTACTAAATACATACCAAGAATAAAAGTTTCAGGTAGGTCATTTTGCAGTTGCGAGTATGATGCGTATTCCAAGTTCCAGAAATCGTTTTGGCCATTTAGTCGTGGTAGCAAAACAAAGAGAATGATAGAAAGATAGCGAAATGTGGATTTTAGGAAGTGTTTTTTTATCAATGACCGTCTGACTAGCCAAGCAGAAAATAGAGACCTTAGTACGGTCTTATACCTTAACTCTGCAGACTTTTGTTATTTTGCTTTTAAGTTGTTAATGGAGCTGTTGCCGTGACTTTCATTGATGCCAACAAAGTGCATTGTACGCTGGCTGTATAAGTGTGCTCTCATAGCGATTCAGGTCTCTCCAAATACAAATCCACACATACTCGTGTATTCTCTTTGTTTTTCTCACCGTACAGTTGTTGTTGTTGTTGTCTTTTTCGAGGCATTGCTTTCTTAGTTGGTGAGGGTACTGAAGTCGTGCTGCCGTTTGCCGTTGCTGGCATCATCAGTGGAGCCGAGCAATTACCCAGCCATATTCTTTAAATATTTAGTGCTAACTTCTCAGCACTCAATTGATTGTGTAATACGAGTAGTTCCGATGTTAATTTAAAACTAAAGACTAGCAGATGTGTTAGCTGTAGCTGTATCTAAGAAATCTGCGAGAAACAAATTTATCCTGAAAATGAAATTATTCACTACTCGTAGAAGTACTAGAAAACTTGAACTTAAGAAGAAGTTGTAAGCTCAGACACAAGAGACACCAGAAAGTACTATTTTAAGTAAATTTCATGTATTATCGCACAAAAAAGAAAAATGATTATGATTGAAAAATAACAGTTTATGCTATTTGCGTCCACCGGGTCGGGCAACAAAGCGGCAGGTACCGCGACTAAGATCATTTTACTAATTATCGCACTGCGTCACCGCGTACCACAGATTTAAGATACTTAGATGAAACCATTCGAATGGATGCATTAAATTAAAATGCCAAAAATTGAATTCACGTGAACAATGAAACAAAACAAAAGCCGATCTGAGCCTGCAGCAGCAGCGAAAAAATTTTCTTTTGTTTGTTTGTTTTGTTTTATTTTATTTTATACGTTTCAGAAAGAAGACGAATTGTGTCCGCTTGTGCGACAGTATCACCAACGCTATTCATTTGAAGCTGTAAGTGTAGACGTGCACTTGTTCATGTCGCTACTGCAAGTGAAAACTTTCTTTTGATTTTTCCCAGGAAAATAATTTTTCGTTAAGGTACTTTTGTTTTGTGTTGTTTTGTTTTCACGGCATCTCTCTCTTTGCACAATTGCAATTATTTACAAGCGGAGTTTGAAAGGTGTCAGGGGAAAAGGTGTTTAACTTACTTGCAACTGATTGTTTTTTTTTTTACAACATTCATAGAAAACAAAACTGTTAACGGAACTCAATCAAAAACTAAAAATCATTTAAAAATATTTAAGACAAAAGGAGAATTATCTTTGGCTAAGTCACAACTTAAATACTCGAAGTTTCGAAACTTTCGAATGAAAGTAACAGCCCTATTAAATGCCCTTCTCCATTTGAAAGTCAAATATTTTTTGTATTTGTCAATTTACAAAAATGTCCCCATTGTAGCACGCTTAATATACTCGTTTATATGTTTCTATTATAAGGGAGCGTTGGTCTTATCCCATTACGAACATTTTTTGGCAGTTCCGTTGTACATCTCGAATTTTAATTTTTAAACCGCAACTATTAAAAAAAAGTGAAGTTTTCATGGGAGGTAAGTTTTGTTGTTGTCAATCTATAACAACAACCTCATGGTGAAGAGAAGTTTCGCAACTACTTATATCAATTAACCTTCCCGGTAATCGCATTAAATGAAACTAAAATTGTAGTAGATGGAGTGATATGCTCCTTATTATACAATTTAATAGTTGTGCATCACATTCCTGAGTTATGGTTTTGAGTGAAGTTGTCCTGGTCACTGTGGACCAACTGATATACCAAATTTCAGATTTTTCTAGAACAAAATTAGGAAACCAAATTTATTCACTTAATTTCACTAAGTGTGGGCGTGGCAGATTTGAAAGGCTTTATCATTAATTCCACACCCATCCCGATATACGTTCCAGGTTTGAAGAAAATCCGTTCAACGAAAATAAAGAAAGAAAGAAAGAAAGAAAGAAAGAAAGAAAGAAAGAAAGAAAGAAAGAGAGAGAGAGAGAATCCCCTTTATAATTAGTATTGGTAATGATTACGAAAAAAAAATACAAATTTCACTGCTCGCCGCACTTCCACTTTTCTGCAACGGTTCTTTGCAGCGGAGAGCATTGCTTCAACCTTAAATCAACCTCACATCGCATGATTATTATTATTATTATTTTATGAACTAAACACAAACAAACATCGGAACAGACACGCACACATATGTACATTAAATTTGTGTGTATTTACGAGATACTCGCATACGCTTTTTTATTTCAAACCGAAACTAAAATTGTTGGCGATTTCTTGATGCTGAATTTCATCTTTAAAAAATATTTTCAACCGCAAAAATGCAATTTTACAGTCATGATTTGCATGCAATAACAACAACAAAAGCAACATAAAAAGAAAGAAAGTGAAAAAACGACACTGCAACTACAACTACAACTACTCATACAGATGCATTAGAGCTGAAGATGCGCTAAAACTAAAGCTGAATACGATGGATACAGCGTTGCTGCTTACGTCGCTCGAGCGATGTGAGGAGGATGCATACATTTAAGGTCATTCATTATCTAATAACATGGAGAAAATTTGCCCAAGTTCGAATTGTAAAACTTAAATGAAAATGCAGACAGACAGACAGGCAGACAGACATAAAGTGAAGTGAAGTGGTTAAGTTCAACAATATCCACAACGTTAAATTCGTTTGAACAAATTTTTCTGGCTGAGATACATTTTCTGAATACATTCATTCCTTTTAGAGTGTTACACACCCTTTGAGATTTTTGGAAAATGAACTCTTGGTTTCGTAGGCGAATGCATCGTTTCTTGTTTATCGAAATTTACTCAACTTATTTTCATTATTTGCCCACAACTTCTGTTGAGGTCCTCGTGGAGCAAAATATTAAAATAATTTGACTCATTTCACGATCTTAAAAGATTTTTATTCTCAAAATTTATTTCGGAACTCCCCAGAGCAAACTAATAAATTATTTATTAAAAAGAAATTTATTGGTACTATTTTTTGTTTTGTTTTTGGATTTGATTTTATTTTCTTTATTATATACGTTTCATATTTAATTATTATATACGTGTGTTTTATATATAGTTATATATATTATAAAATGTTTAAACAATATTGCTATCGAATTGTGTTTATTTATTTTTTGTTGTTGTTTTTGTGTGAAAACTTCAAACGTAGAGGAAAGCAAAATTTGTTAAAATTCTTTTTTTTCTGTTGATATTCAATTTTATAATAATTATCGCTTGTTTAAGGTTTTTCGAGAGAGAACCAACTTTTCCATATCAATAAATAAAATTATTTGTTTTTGAATTTATAAATAATGAACCTCTTTACTTTTCAAAATATGTTTTAAACAAAATTTCTGATAGTTTTTAGCCGAAATATGAACATTAATTTAATTAATTTTTTATTTTTATTTTTTGCTTTTATATAGAGGCAATCAAATTTTTTTCATGCATGAAATATTTAATTCATAATATTTTTATGTTGATTTTGAAATGTTTCACTTTTTATTTTAGTTGCATTTTCTGTGTTTTTTTTTTGTTTTTGTTGTTTTTTTAATTATAAATAACGTACATCACAGCAATATATATTTTTAAAGACAAACTAATTATTTTGTGAAAAAAAAACATAGAATAACTAAAAGTATAAACGGGTTCATTCAACCGGTACTGCATAGTTGGCAATTGGTTTATATTCTGCCCGTCTCCGTTTAAAGCTTCTTTAGAGTTCTTTTAAATAATTTCTGTTAGTTGAAACATTTAAGCAAATTCGTTATTATTCCAAGTAGGAGATTAGACGGTAGAAAAAACAGGCAAAAGCAAAGTCATTATCAATGCGAACCATTCGTACCTGAACAAATTGAAAAAGTTAGCTACAGTTTGTATTTCAACGGTAGATTAAAACTTCATCGATACAAATGTTCATAGTGCACGTACAAAAGGGAAAAAGTAATCTTTATGCTAATTTATTTGACTCTTCTTTGTTGGTGTATTTTGCATCAATTTGGAAACAATTCAGTTTGAATGAAATGTATTTAAATTTGCTTTATTTTATTTTAAATACTAATAAAAATCTAGAAAAAGCACAACACGTTTGCAATGGTCCTTCAGAAGTACCAACTATGTACATAGATTAAGATTATTTCAAATGCATACACACAAGTAGAACTTTAATTGTAATTACCACTACTTATACAAAACAGTGTTTTGTATCCTCCAGGTTTCGCATTCCTTTCGAATGCTAGACAAAATTTTAAGAAAACGATTCTGGAGATATTACGTAATGAAGATATTTCGCTTTTTGAAGAAAACTAGGTTTACTTATGATAAGCGCACATGTCTTCAGTTTAAGTTATCCAATTACTATAAACTGCTTTGGAGTTTGCGGATTTTAAGATGTCTCAGAAGAAAGTCACAACACTTAGAAAAGAACTCCACGCTTCCGCCTCATCTTCTGATAAAGTCAGACAAAATCTGTGGTCGTTTAGAATTACTTTTTTCGGTCCAACAAGCATGGTGAAGGTCTCACCAAATAACCTTTGATGAGATAAATTTGACAAGCACGGAAATGATTCGCCATAATTTATGACAACCTTCGCTTAGCCTTATAGCATAAAGATATAAAATAAATAAATTTTTAAGTAAATTTCCGTTTTTTTAATTAATTCTAATTTCTATACTTTCCTACCAAATTATTTTTTTAAATTAGTTTTGAATAAAAAAATCAATTTGCACTTGAACTGACAAGAATTAGGAAAATCAATTATCTGCAATTTGATGCATTTGTATATTTGATATTTTGTAATTGGATAATTAAACTGGAGACATGTGCATTTATCATAAGTAACACGTTTATCTTCAAAACGCAAAATATCTTTACTACGTAATATCTCGACAATAGTTCTACTTTAAATTTCATTCTCGGAATCAGTGCGCGACTTTTCATTGGAAATTCGAAATGAATGCGAAACCCTGAAGATACAATCAAAAATGCCAGATTGTTATGTATGTAGTGCTATTAACTAATTTAAAGAAAACGGAAATGTTTGTGGTCCAATAAAAAGTTCGAACTATGTAGGGAAGAACTATTTGGTAAGATAAGATAAGATAAGATCAATATCGGTGTACCTTTCGATATGGCTTAAACAAAGTTTACAAATGTAAGTCCGACTTTAAGCTAACAACAGTGAAAGAATGGCAGCTAGAAAAACGATTTTCATTTTTCATTTTCGATATGCCTAATAAACGTTTGAATTGCGTTGTTTTTTTTTACAAAATTCATGCAAACATTCATGAAATTCATAGAACTCTCCTAAAATTTTCAAAATACGGTTTGATTTCAACAACTAATCTATGAATGTTGGGTGCAAACTTTTCCTCAGTTCGGTGTGATTGCAAAATTAATTTAAAAAAATCTTCATTTTTTTATTTTTATTTTTAATGTTTGTTTACATAAATATAAAGTCAAAGAAATATAATATGAGATAATAATATTTATGAAAATGTTTAAAAATATTTTAAAGATTTTAAAATTTCGATTTTGATTCTCTTGGGAAGCTGTTTGCATTGAAATTATTCGACATAAGCGCTGATTGTGAAAGACGAATTCTTAAGCTATGCATGGCCCACAAACTATGTACATTGTACATTGACATTCAACTGACTATTTGCAGAGGATGAGGCGCTATTAACGTATGGATTTTCTTTTCTTGGTTTGAACGTGAAAATTTGGAAATTACTCATTTAATACATTCTATACAAATACGCGTTTGGGTGAAAAAACGGTGACGTTTTTGTTTGGTTTTGTTTTGTTTTCTTTTTGTATTTGTATTTGATTTTTCTTTTCTTTTAATAATAATACATGTTTTTTTTTTGTTTTGTTTAATAGAAAAGTGAAGATTATTATTTTTACTTTATGCAAGTGGAGGGCAGGAATCAATTTCAATTTACTGGTTACATTTGTTACTTTTATAAAATTTATAACTTGACGTTTCATTATTGTATTGTATTTTAGTTTTTAAACACGGCTCGTACATTTAAATATTGTATATATGTGAATATGTGTGTTAATACATACATACATATTTAGTTACGTAGTATGCGTATGTGTGTTTCGAGTGTCACATTCATTAAAAATATTTTGTGTTCTAGCTGTGCTTGGATATCTGTTACATACATATATATACATGTACTTGTACATATATAATTGTTTGTTTTTTTTTTTTTTTGTAAATTTATATATTTTGATGCACGCTAAGCTAAAAAGACAAGTCACATTAATTTAAGGAGGTTTGCGTTTTATAACATTTTTCATTTTTCATTATTCGTTTCCTTCACTAACTGGTGAAGCAGTTTTATGTATGATAATATACACTTTAAATGATGCATTAAATCTGTTACACATACACTTAACTATTTGTTAATTAATACATATACATATATATATATATATATATATACTAGGCCAACAAACGAATTTTGTATGCACGTTAATTTGTGTGCGAATGTACGCAGCAGGGAAAGGGTGCCGCTGCCAGGGTTAATGCATCCGTTTATTTTTTAAAAATCTTTTCATTTTGTTGTATATTTTCTTTGCCTGTGCCCGCTACTTAGAAAAGCATTAAAAAGATTTGTATTTAATTTTACAGTTTTAGTGAGTATAACTTTTATAGACACATACTAAAAGACACACATAAGAAATATTCGCATGTATTATTAATAATTGGTAATATTAACTGGTTTTGTATAGCCTAATTAGTTAGTTATTTTAAATTATGATTTTCTTTCGTCGTTTACTCGTTTCTAAAGATTGCTTTTGAGTTTACAAATTGGTTTGGATTGGTTGATTATTCGCCCCTAAAAATAGACTTTTATTTTGTATAGTTTGAAAGAGAAACAAACAAAATTAAATTTTATTTTATTTTTACTTTGCCAAGTTTGAAAACCTTTTAATCTGTGTTTGTAATTTTATTCCTTTATTTTTGTGTGATCTTTAAGAGCGGAGAGATAGGTTTGAAGTTTTCGATGCAGGCGTTCCGGAACCAAAATCATTAATTAATTAATTAATTCAGTAAAGTTCTTATTAAAAGAAATTAATTGATTTTGAGCTCAAGGTCGAAAACAGTGCAATTCCAACATTTCCAAGTTTATTTTAAGCTATTTCGAAATGCATCTGAATCAGCAGACTTTTGTATTGTAATTCAAATTGCCACGAGTATTTTTTTTGAGCCAATTGAGAATTGTATTCAATTTCAATTAAAAAAGGTTTGCTACCAAAACAAGCGCAACGAAAGTTGGATCAAATTCAGCAAGTTGCATATTTAAATTTTATTTATTTATCATATACCACGCGCACGCTCAGATCGTTGGGTATAATAAGTTCGTTTCTCGTGGTTGTAATGACAACATCTCAGTTTATAACTAGTCAGAGAGGCGTTACAAAGCTAAGAACACACAATGCGCGTGTCGACAACATATGGGCGAGGTCGAAAAAGAACAACGGCTGCTAATCATACAAACATGACCATGTCCCATTTTAATCACATTTTCGTAAGTGAAGAACTTTTTTCTCTAAAGTAGTGAATGGATTTGACCTTCATCATTGTTTATTGACCTAAATAGTTAGACTATTTTTAAAAAACATTTGCCCGATATTATGGGAAAGCATTTCAATATGTGTGAATGATTCATTTCGAGAAAGGACCAGTTAAAGAACGAAGGAGTACTTCTTATTCGTACATTTCAAACGTTCTTCGAGTTGTTCTTAAGTAATGACGCTTTATTGCACACCTTTTTGAAATCTTTAATTGCAGCCGCATATTTTTGTATTAATTTTAAGTAGAATTGATTTAGTGTTTGTATGTGAGTACATATACATACATATATATGAAAACGCTGTTTTGTATACACACATTAAGAGAGTAAATCATTTGAAGTTTATAGAAGTGTTTCTTTTTTTTTAGTGTAATAAAAAAATATGTTATTTGTAAAATGTTTTGAAGTTTTAATTTCAAGTTGACCCCCAGGATATTTATTTTATTCTATACACTTGTTTACAACTTAATAAGGACTATGAAAAACAAAATTAGACGTTCGCTACATTATTTTATTGGAAATTCCGGATTTAGAATTGTATAGGAAAGATTATTTTGAATTCGAACATATTCAGATTATTTTTATTTTGGCTAAAGTGGGAGACACATTATAAAATCAAAAATAAGCTAAGTTTCATTATGTTCGATTTAATAGATATATAAAGTTCGTTCATAACCTTTGGGTTGCACTTATTTACCAATACGCCTATTTTTTATAAGATCCTGACTATAACTTTGATTTTAAAAAAAATTATGCATGTACATATGTATGAATGAATGTATGTATGCATGTATGTATGTATGTGTGTATGATACAATTCCAAACTTACATGTGTGCTGCCTGCCTGCCCACATTTAAGTAGTAAATTAAAGTTTAAATAAAATTTTCTCATCGCAATTATAGTAAAAATAAAAACGGTAATATTAATAAAAAAAAAAAACAAGTATATAACTATGTTGTCCACATGTAAATACATATTGCTAATTATAACAATATTACTTTATATTTATGGTATAATTTTATCTTTGCTTTTGTTGAGGTTTTGTTGTATTTAAATTTATCGTGATTTCTTTTTGTTTTTGTTTTATTTTTTTTGGTTTCCTAATTTAAAATTAAGTTTTATAGATTTTGTTGTTATTGTTTAAAAAATTCGTTTTACGCAAATAGTATTAAAAAATATTAGTAAACAATAGTAGTAAAAGAGTAGTTTGGTGGTTATCGATTATAAATATAATTAGACAACAGCGGAAATCGGAAACACAAGAGCGCCATTTTGCATGGGTTGTGGAGAAAAACGACGATCCTTTTGATAAGTGTGTGTTTGTAAATAAGTTTATTCAAAATGTGGGTCTAGTGCGCCTGGGCGGCTTGTGTTTGCTGCGACTGCTGCTGTTGATGTTGTGACCTTGCTACTGCTGCGGCCGCTGCTAACGTTTGCAAGCTTGGCGTTGGTGTAACAACGCTCGGCGTTTGCGTATTACTCGACTGCTGCTGCTGTTGTTGTTGTTGTTGTTGTTGCTCAATATTCTCAAAGTAGTCTGAGGCATTACCACGGCAAATAGGGCACGTACGATTAGACTATTCATTCAAAAATGAAAAAATATATTTGAAAAAATCAAAATAGTTAAATATAACATAATGATACAAAAAAAGACACAACATACCCGCAGCCACTTGTCGACGCACTTGGCATGGAATTCGTGTGAACAAGGCAGCACGCGCAGCATTTGACGCAGCTCGAAGTCGCACATGCACACAACACATGATGTTTGATCGCCTGTAAGAGACAATTCGAATAAGTTTTCGTACAATTTAAATTCTCCAAGTTTGCAAATGTCTTTGCAAATACGATTAAAGAACAACAAATTTAGTAGATCTAAACTTAAGTCGCTAATCATAACAGCATGACTTGTTTATATTGTGTGTTAAAGTAACGGACTATTAAAATAAATAGTGAGTTCTTCTCATATCAGGAATCAGGTACACAGTTGACATAGATTTGACTCTTCAAAATGTAATTTACCATTGTGCGTTTCTGGATTAAATTTGTAGCTGGGCAATTGATCGATTTCGTTGCGTGCCAAACCACGGGGCTTCGCTTCACCAAGGCGCTCGGCCAGGCTAAGCAGAGCTTCGTAGTTCTCTGTTTCATTGGAATCGGGTGAACTCAACTCGTGCTGATTATAGGGTGACAATGGGAACATTGCGCTGCAGAGTATAAATATTTTTGGTATGAGTATAAACTATCACAAAATATTAGAGTCCATCACTTACAGGAAATTCAGCAAAAATCCGGGATTAATTATACCCGTAGTGGTTTGAATTTGCACCGGAGTTGCCTGGTGCGGCCCCAGCGTCTGAGGCGGCAGCACATGCCGATGTGGCCCGTGAGGGTGATTAGCCGGCCAAAATCGTGTAATCCGGCGATGCGGCGGGAATGTACGTCTCTGTAAAGGAGTTACAAGTAATGCATAATTTAAATAACAATTAATCGTAAACAGTATATTAATGTCCTTTCACTTAGTGTAAACTTTATATCCGTTCAGTAACACTTTGGCGAAGGGTATAAAAAAACAACCAAAAACTTGACTCATTTTGCGCCGGTTATCCAACTCACCTCAGTTGATATGATAATCTGTTGTGGCGCAGCTGATAACTGAGTCACTTGTGCCGCAGCAGCAGCTGCAGCTGCTGCCGCAGTGGAATGTAAGTGGTGTGCTGCGGCAGCTGCCGCTGACATTGATGTTATGTGGATTGGCGTCGGCTGAAGTTGAGCGGCATGGGGATGCTGCGGTTGTGCTCCGGCAGCAGCAGAAGCTGCATTTTGATGGTGTCCGCTGTCTAAATGGTGGTGATGTGGATGATGTGGATGGTGTGGAATATGCGGGTGGTGAGGATGACCATTCGGCTCAGCCAATGAAAGACTGGCTACGGCTGCTGCTGCAACGGCGTCCGTGCGCTGTTGTTGTGTCAGATGGGCAGCAGCTGCTGCCTGCTGATAATTTGCTGCGACAGTTGCCGCAGCCACTAAAGCGACTGCCTGCTGCGATTGTTGCTGCTGCACAGCAGCGGCGGCTGCTACTGCAGATAGTGGCGCCTGCGTCACTTGCAGCGGTGCATCAGCATATGCAGAGGTGGAGTGTCCGGCCGCTGCAGCTGAAGCAGCGAATTGAGCCGCGGCCGCGTGAGCATGCGCAGGATGTGAATTACATGCTTGTGCAGCGGCGGCAGCAGCGGCAAAGGGTTGCGTATATATTCCGTGCAGATGACAGGGTGCTAGACGTGCTTGTGGTGGAGCGGGGTATGTGCATATCGACGCCCAAATTGGCTCGGCATGGCGCAACGGTAGGGTGACAGGAACTTGGTTAATGTCGACCATCAGCTGCGGTTGGGCAAGAGCAGCGGTTTGTTGTTGGTGAGGATGTGGCGGATGGTTTTGTAGCGGAGCTTGCTGTAAGAGTGCGGCACTAACTGGTGCAGCGGAACTTGTGCTAGCTACTGCGGATGCGGCACTGTGCGGTACTTGATCCCACGGTGAACGATGCTGTTGTTGGTGTAGATGGTGTTGTGGATGCGAGTGGAGGTAGTGTTGATTGTGGTGAAGTTGCTGTTGTTGTTGCTGATGCTGCTGCTGTTGTTGTTGTTGGTGATAATTTTGTTGGTGACTGTTTATGCCTCCATTGTTATTGTTATGGTGGTTAATGTGATTTTGTTGCAGATGCTGCTGTAGTGGACCTACATCACGTAGGCGAGGTCGCCTTATAGGTGGGCTGCCCTGTTGTAACTGATGAATATTCGAGAATAGTAATTATAATTATAAGTCAAAAGATCAGCACGAATTTATTTCCACACTCACCAGAATACGTGGCGAGCGGCGCTGCTCCCACAATGCTGGTGGCGATTGACTTGGCAAACGACTAGATATCCGTCGCCGTTTACGCGAAGGACTGTCCGATTTGGGGCCATTGCCAGGTCCGCCGACTGTACTGTTTAAAGATGTAGTGGAACCAGATAAACCTGAACCAGAAGGTCCGTCCGAAAAAGATGAAGCAGATGAGGCAGCTAATGCGGAAGTAGAAGCTCCATTGTGACTTTGCTGATGGTTGTGGTGGTAATTGCTACTATTATTATTGTTGTTGTTGTTTATATGATTACGTCCATAGCTGCCGTTTCCACCACGAATTGAGCTATATCCACCGCCACTGTTGCTGCTTTCCATTCCACCACCACGTTCTAATCGCTCTGTTCGCGTATCAATGTGCAGTTCAGTGTTTCGGAAATAGCTGCTGTGAATACTGTTGTTGTTGTTGTTGTGATGACCATCAAAGTTCTAGAATGTCATTTATAATAAAAAATAAAATTGTTAAGTTCATATCGATTACTTCTCATAACTTTTCACTGCAATATTTCGGGGAAAAAATTCATTTCTAGTTTAGGAAAGTATTACACCATGCTACAGTAAAAAATTACTTTTAAAGCTGTGTAAAACACGAAACCATGAATTATTTTTCTATTGTATATTTCATAATCTGATTTAATATTGTTTTAAGTTGTCGCACTTACTAATTCGCACGGAAAGGGGTGGTTTGTAAGAGGGGGGATTGTAGTTTTGAACTACTGTAATCGCTTGGACAGACAGACGGACAACGTTAAATCGACTGAGAATTCGCGCTGATCATTTATATCTATTATCTGTATTAGAGCGAGTCAAAAAAAATACACCCTATTTGAAAGCTTATATGGATATACGAGTATACATATATCTATTATACATATATTGTCATGTCCACTACGCCCTCTTATGGTCGTTATAAATAGATGAACAAACTCGATATACTCTTCGTTAGGCAAGTTATGATCGATAAAGCTGAAAATTTGTATCTCCTTTCCCAAAATTATTTTGAAGACAACAACAACGTTGTGACTGTTGGTAAAATTGCTGACGTTGTTGGTGATTGGAATATGAAACTCATTCGCCGATAAGAATGTTCGATGCGATTCTTGAATGGATTGTTTTTCTAATTGAAATTCGGTGGTAGTAAAACTTCTCGAAAATGTGTTTAGGAGTACTTACCATATTGTTATTGTTGTTGTTGTTGCTGCTGTTTCTATCGAATAACCCTGAGCTAGAAGCATTGTTGTTGTTAACATTATTATTATTGTTGTTGTGACGTCGTTCTGCATATTGATGTGGTTGCTGCTGCTGCTGATTGTGATTATTATGCTGGTGATGATGGCTGCCATTGCTAGTGCCACCGACACCGCTGCCACCGCGATGGAGCAACATCAGGCCCCCATTATTAATGTTGGCGGTCGTATTTCCGCCGCGACGGTAAAGACCGTATTCACTATTAGCGGTGCTATTTATGCCATTATTCGACATGCCACGTCCATTGTTGTAGTGTTGCGAGCGTTGTGAATGTGGGTAGAATTGCTGGTGTTGTTGGTGATTGTGATTGTTGTTGTTGTTGTTGCTGCTAATAGTTTTATCAATTTAATATATTAAATGGTTGTTGTTGTTGTTGTTGTTTTTGGTGGCCCCATCGCCCGTCGTTGTCAATTCAAAAGAAGCAGCAATAAGACCATGACCAGAGGCATTCGTGATATTGCAGTTCGCATCAATGTTGGTGTTGTTGATAAAAAGGATTTAATGAATGACGATAATGTTGTTGTTATTATCGTCATTCATGATTATCGTCAGGTTGTAGGTGTTGTAGTTATATTTTTTGTTGGTATTGGTGTTGTTTTTGTTATGCATTGTTCGTAAATTATTTTAATTTATATTTCAAACATTATTTTTGTTGTTGTAGTTTGACGTCGTCGGTAAATAGGCACAAATTGTTGTTAAGCGTTGTTGGCGGTATTGTTGACGTTTGTTGTATTCGATTGCGGCAATGTCGTAGTTGTTGTGGTAATGGTGAAAAAGTTGCCATTGTAGTTGTTGTTGTTGTCGAAGACGCATATTGAGGAATTAAGTCAGTACAAGAATTTACATTCACAACATCAGTACAAATACTATTTGTTGTTGTAGTTGTTGGATTTGAAGTTATTGTTGAATTTAGATTTAAACTTGTTAGCGGGAGGGATTGTTGCTTTGTCTGTTTGTGTTGGTGTTGGTTTGGTAGGCATGAAGGTAATGGAGGTGTGGTAGATGATGGGAATTATTGTGAGTGTGATTATGGTTGCTTTGACTGTGTTGGGTATTTTGAGTTGGTGGTGGTAAAGCATGCGCCTGGGATATGCGGACATTTGAGGATTGTAGGGCAGTGGATATTTCAATCAAAGAAAACGTTTTGGGTGTTGTGTGAACTTGAAATTGGTCGCTGGAGCTTTGGTATTGTGACAACGACGACGATAATAAGGAAATATTTAAAAACTGAAAGGGTAGTAAGATCTGTTGCAAAGAGGGATTGGAATTGGGATAAAGGTGCTTGATGCTTAAATTCGAAACGGACGATATGTGCGAAGTTAAGTATAAAACGGACGTGGCACCTGTAGCGAGGGGGTGATGATGATGGAACTGATGACAGGATTTATTTTTTTTATTTTGTCTGTTGGTGGGTGTTAAGTTGCAATTGTTGCCGGTTACTATGGCGATTATATGGTGTGATGATGGAATGGTGGTTGTGGACGTGGACGTGAATGTTGTTAAAGTGATTTTCATTACTATTTCTGAGGACAGTTTCCGCTTTATTACTGTTGTTGTTACTTATTTGTACATCGCTGGGTTTAGTTTTTATAGGTTATGCGTTTAGGCCAAAATAAATATATTTTAATTTAAAAATTTTGTTGAATCAAATATGCAGTAGTGGTGGTAGTGGTAGTGGTAGTAGTAGTAGTAGTATTAAAAAACAACCCATAATAGTTATTTATGCATATACATGTACAGTTTCATATATGTAGTTGCCACATATATAAATTTTTTTATTTTTTATTTTTTTTCAAATATTTGAAGAAGAAAGAAAAAACGAAAAAAGAAAAATAATATTTAAATGCCAAAATGCAATATTTATATATAGATTATTTATAGTTTATATTTACACATAAAAACAATTACATAAGATAATAAATATATGTATGTATAAGTAATTAGAGCATAATTTAAGTTTGTGGAATGCACACTACGGTTCCAGTCTTTGAGTTCGATTTCGCAAATTGTCCAATTTTCTTCGCTCCGAAATACGCATTCCAGCACACGCTCCTCAAGAGCCAATTTAGAATCAGAAGCCATTGCTCAACGCACTACGATAATACTTAATACTCAATACTCATTCGCCATGGACCAAAATTGAACTAAGAAAATTGGACGATTCGGAATAAATGTTTTCCTTATTCGTTGAAGTTTGCGAAATCTTTTTTTTTTTTTTTTTTTTTTTTTTTAATTTTGTGCTACAGTGACTAACATTTACACTTTAACCGTGAAAAAAGTAAATAAAAATATCCGAAAAAATTAAACGAACAAACAAACAAACAAACAAAAAGAATTGCTGGCAATTTCATATGAAAAGTTGCACCATTAAAGGACTAATGTTGTATATTAATTTGATACTAAGCAGTGGACTTTCGTTTTTGGTCTTCTGAACCGTTGGCTCACCACACAAATCACCTATCCAGATTACACCAGCCGCGCTTCGAAAAGTTTGCATATTCTGCACATGACGTCGCAGTTGACCCGCTGAACAGTTGATCGACTGTCTGCCGTGCGTTTAAAATTTTAAAAACTTTCATTTTTATTTTTATTACTAAAATCATAATATTTAATTAACACATGAAACTGAATAAAGAATGCGCACACAAAAAGCGAGGTCAACTGTGAGTTCAAAGTGAGAATGGCAACATGACAATATGGCGGACATGTGCAAGGCGTCATCTCTGATATGGGATTAGTGGGCGCAGCAACATCACCACAGGTTCTGCAATTTAAGAATTAAGAACAATGCAAAAAGTAAGACTGTATATGAAACTTAAGCGCTCTAAATGAAATTGCTATTAAGATTGCAAATCTTTCCGATCTGCTACTTTGCACTATTCCTGCTTAAAAGCGGAAAAACGGAAAACATTTTCGGACGTTGACCTTAAGCTTTTAAGTTGTTTCATTATTTCATATAACACTAAATTAAATATGTTTGTTGATCTGTTAGCATATGTTCAAATAATTGCATAGTAAGAGCCCAAACACAAAAGAATGATCTTGTCCGTTTCATAAAGTATTATTAAAAATATACTTTGTAACCACTTGTTTGCGATATTTAGAAACTTCTCAGTTAAGTAGAGCAAAAAATTTACGATTTTTAATATTCTGGACAAAAAATTTAAGTTGCCAAATCGTAAACTCGATTACTTGATAAATATTACTTACAAAATAAGCAGATCATTTTCAAGTTGGTCTTGAAACTAGAACTTGTAAAGTTCTTTGATTTAGATATACATATGTACTTTGATCTTCCAGTTTTGTTAATTCCACATTTCATTTATATTGTATGATAAAACTAATGACAATCGAGCCAAAAAATTGTAGTTTCAATCCCGGATAAAAAGTGTAACTTAAAAGCTGGAAACTTGAAATTTGTAAAAGAACAAATACATGCTTACGTTTTTCATTGCTTCGCTTTTATATGGAACAAAAGCAACTATTTTATAATAGGAAAAGTACATTTTGTACAATTAAGTAGTTCTGCTTATCACATTTTTTAAAATGCGATTTTTTATTTGATAAACTACAAAACGAAAATATTCAACAAGATAAGCAAAATATCTTCAATTTAGTTTTATTAAATTTATTTAAAAGTGGAAAAGATGGTAACAAATTAACATATTACAGCAACAAACAATCACACAAAACGAAATATTAATTTCAACTAAAGTTAAAAGTATCGAACAAATTAAGAAAAAAAAAAAGCTGCGTTGCATTGAATTCGATACAAAATAATGGAAGCAACCAGAGCGAACACCAAACGAAATTAAATAAATTAAACGAATAAATTAGAATAAAGTTTTATTTTTAAATGTAACATAAATAAAAGCTAAATTTAAAGGATCCTCAAAAGTTAAGTCCAGCGAGAGTTAGAGCATTTAAATGAGCAAAACCGAATTTATCAATTAATTTTTCTTTAATTCGACAAACATTTTTTTATGTAGACTGCTATAAAAAAATAAATCTAATATTTTTAGACTTTTCTCATTTATGTTAAATAACAAATTTATGTCCTTTTACTTCCGGATAACGCTCGCCAAAACGATTTTTTGTTTGTGTTTTGTACTTAAGATATAGAATTTTCAAATATTACACATACTACTAATAAGAGTTTAAGAATAAAATTATTAACAAAACGAAAATAATGTAAACGCTGCTGATTAAAACCTCTAAAGCCGCAGTGTGCAAAATGTAAATAAATGAAAGGCTGAGCTAATTGATGGAATCTGACATTCTTGTATAAGGAAGTGAATTGAAACGAATAATCATTATCAGCAGTTGAATGAAACACAAATTTATGAGAATTGAGAGGAACTTCAATGAGCTCAGTCGAAATAGTTGCAATAAATACGTCATAAATATTTGTATTTAATTAAAAACTACACTTTGGATAAAGAGACAATTTTGTAAACACTTTTCGATGCAAATAAGTTTGTTAATTTTAAATTAAATCGATTTTGCGCGAATTAATTTAATTTTGTCAAAAAAAAAAACCCAAATTATACAATATATATAAAAAGGTGTAAAGTATTTCATAGAGGAGTCCAAATGAAAAGCAACCTTTAATAAGGATTGTTTTTCTGAATTCGATTACAATTTAAGATTGATGGTAACAATGTACACACGGTACCAATGTAGCCCAATGTACACATTCTTAACATAAAAAACGTATCTCAAGATCTTCTCAAGACATCTTAAGATATATTTCATCTTATATTGTACAATAATTTTTCTTTTTCATTCTTTTTTTTATTTTCTTTCTTCACTTCACTACATTTTGAACATTCAATTGATTTAATTGATCCATTCAAGTAATTTTATTTAGAAAAAAGTGTAGAACTCAGAAAAACAAGGACGAACATCAAAGGCCCTTTAAAGGGTGGCTTTAACTTGGGGCAAACGTTACAACTAGAAGAAAATGTTGATAATGGCTTTAAGTACTTAACTAATGTAGGCAAACAATGATAGAAAAGCAAATGAGGAGCTATTGCAAAAGTTATTTACGAGTACCACGAGACAAACCGGTTCGATCACGCAACATTTAGACTCCTCTCTTCAAAACATTTATAAACTAAACAATTAAAAACTGTATTCAAAAGTATGTAATTATAAACACTGCTAACTAAAGTAGGAAATTCAAAAGTTTTTTAACACAAACACAAACAAAAATGACAATGTTAACAATTAAACAAATGTATAAAATTTAAAAAATCGCCATTCAAAAATATCATGAAAAATATTGTATGTATAACTCAAAAAGAAACAAAACTATGAAAAGGTGCATTGCATTTTCGAAATGTCTGAAAAATAAGAATAATATACAAGAAAAGCACTTACCGGGCGCTTTTTTTTCCAAACCAAATCAGTTCGGGTATTTGCAAAAGTATTTGTTTGACAATGTTAGAATGGCAAGAAGTACCTCGAAACGTATTTGAATTTCTAAAAATGGTTGTAAGTGTGGTGTTCTAGAAACCGATCATATCATATCTCATCATATTTTTAACAAATGCAAACATTTCTGTATAATAATTTGAACAAAATGACCGAGTATCTAATTGTAAACATGAACGTGCTTGAATCGAAAAGGGCTCGAATTGGAAAACTGCAAAATTATAAATAATTTAACAATAAGAAATGTGAGTGGAAATTAAGTCATGATTTTCCTATTTTCATGTATGCATGTATGTATGTACGTACATGGTATATCGACTCAAATTCGTGTCTGCACTTACTTTTTAGAAATTCGTAGAGATACTTGGTAAGGTTAAAGTCGAAAATTTAATTAGGAAAGTAATGTACCTATGCACATATTGTATATCAGTGGGAATAAAAAAACAACACAACAGCAGTGGGAAGCTCGTTCCTAAACTGTTGTAATCTGACAACTGCACATGTTTGTTGGTTGAAATCTCTAAGCATGTGCAGAACTCGTAAAGAAGTTCATACTTATTAAATTTATTAATGTTTAAATGATGACAACTTCTCAACTGAAGTTGGGTCATATGTAAATGCAATGTATGTACCATTTACGTATAAACTACTTGAGAATTATGTCAATTTTATTTTCGGTGTTTTACCACCACGTTCTGTGCTTTTCATGCATTTTCTTCTTATGAATTTAATGTTGGAATATTGTGTGTGAGTTTATACATATACATAAATAAATAGTTAATGTTATTTCAGTTCTATTACGTGTTCTACACAGGATAAACTATCTTTAGAATGTGGTTCAAAGTTTAAGTATAAAACAAAAAATAAATTTCATCCAGCCTATAAGAGCTTTCAAAGTAATTAATCTAATGTTATATTATTTTATTTTATTTTATTTTATTTTAATTTCAG
Organism: Suillia variegata; assembly: GCA_949127995.1. Lineage (NCBI taxonomy): Eukaryota > Metazoa > Arthropoda > Insecta > Diptera > Heleomyzidae > Suillia > Suillia variegata. Next base: position 1,174,195 of record OX421843.1, on the reverse strand, counting down.
TCAATAAAAATTCAACTTATTGCTGAATTGCACAAAAGGATATTTAGCAAAAACAAAAAGAGAGAAGCATATGTATGTATGTATATAGAACAACAAACAAGAAACCTTTAAAAAGCTCTCTTTAACTATGCTTGCTTTAACCATTTAGAATTTATTTAGTTTTACATACATTTAGTATGTATGTATGTATGTATGTATGTATGTATGTATGTATGTATGTATGTATGTATGTATGTATGTATGTATGTATGTATGTATGTATGTATGTCTGTATGTTTGTATGTATGTATGTATGTATGTATGTATGTATGTATGTATGTATGAATGTTTTTATATGTATGTATTAATAAAGACGCTTCACACGAAAAAATGATGTTTGGTGAACAAAAACTTAAGTTTGTTTTATGATTTTAACATAACTGTATAGAAAAAAACTATCAACAGTTTCAAGACAAAAATGATCTTGATAAATAATTTTATTTTTTATTATTCTAAATTTAAGTAACTTTTTGCCGCTTTCGAGTTAATCGAAAAAATCAATATTTCAATCTTTCAAAGTTTGTGTGGATTAAACAAGTGCATCAAATGCATTGTTTATAAATTATTTACAACTTTGCACCTTAGGTCAGGTGTGTCGGCTATAAGATAACAACAAAATCATAAAATATACAAACAGTTTTTTTTTCGACAGGAACATCGACTTTATTTGGTGAGGCGCCGATATGTATGCTATGTACAAGTATATATTGTATTGTGTAAGATGAAGAGTACGAACGGTTATGAAAGAAGAATGGAAAAATAACGATAAATACAGGTGCCAATTATTAATAACAACAACTGATATAATTAATTAACAAAATGCGCATTTGAGAAATTAAAATGAAATGTGAAAAACTATTTCAGTATTTTTTTCTTTAATATGTTAAATTAATTTTAATTACAAAATTAACCCTTTATTCCGAAGAACCTGAGGCGTTAATTAGTTTCAGAGCGACGTGGATTGGGTGGTAGTTGGTAGGAGTTTAGCGGGATTGGGAATTTACTTCATTGGATGGGATGTTGATAATATTTTGGTTTTTCCTCTTATTCCATTTGAAATTGATCAAAAGATGTGACCCGACCACTCACATTTCACCGAATCTTTATAGCAATAGTATTTAATCCATAACACGATTAATTTCTTAACAAGATTAATGCAATTTGTAAGATCGTGGAATAAAACTTTCTTCAAAATTCTAATATCTAATTTTTTTAAGTAATTTCGATGAAATTTAAATGGTTGGATTACTTCAAATTTTCAATTGATTTCTTTTGGAGTTGAACCAGAATGGCGCTTAATACTAAGTATAATTGTGTGTACTTGTATTATTCTGTTTTTTTTTTCTTCTAAACTTTAAAAATTGTATCTTACCCAAGCGTGCTCCAATTGTCTATGTTGTTGTTGTTGTCTTTATTATTGTACCACTGAGCACCGCCGGCGCCAGATGAGCCACCTCCTAAACCTCCAGAATTATTACGCTGTGTGTGCTGGTGAGCGTGACTGTTGTTGTGGTGATGGTGCTGTTGCTGTTGTTGTTGCTGTTGCTGTTGTTGATGATGCGGATAATGGTGAGGCGAGAAGAGCATACGTCCCCGATGATTGCGGGTGGGTGCATTGCGAGAGAAAGGCCTCCGCGTGCCGCCAGCATTATTTGGATTTAACATGATATCGAGTGACGTCGTTATTTCTGATCCTGGTCGCTCGTTGTAGCTTGGACGGGACCTTTCTTGGTGCTTGCAGTTCGATTAGGATTTCCTGCTTTTGTTATCGTTCTTTTCTTTACTTTACTTTGGGTATTGTTTTTCTTTCTTTAGCTTCAAGTAAGTTAAGAAAATTTTGATTGGTTGATATAAACTTTATTGATATTAACTGTAATTTTTTAAGAAAAAGAGAGGAAATGCATTGTAAGAAGTTGCTTTAATTTTGGCTAAATTAGCAAGTTAACAATTATTAATTGATTTGATTGCAAAACCGTTTGACATATTTGATTTAGATTAGTGTGGCGACATATGTATGCCCAGCATTGGCCCATCCATCTAGGTCTAAAGTCATTATATTTCTTTGTTAAACAACCAAAACTACCTAACAATACATAATAACTATTTTAAAAAGATCTAAAAAGTTTTGTTTACTAAAATTTAACCCGAATTAGAATGCACGAATTATCTTCGCCCCTTGTAAACCTGGATTAGAGCCCCAAGTAAGTGAAATGTAAATCATTCCATAAATGTGCGAATAACTAACACCCAAAATTGATCAGGACACCATTAGTCTTTTGAATGAACTAAATTAGTTCCTAAATCAAGAATTTATTTACTTGTCAGAGATTTCAAGAGAGTTCATTACTTAGCTAAGACACCATTTGCTGCACAACATATATTTCGGGTCGCAACGCCCCTACAGCCTTTTATAAAATAATAATAATAATAATAACAATAAATAAGACACCATTAAATACCGCAATAAAAATGTTTCTATAACTTAAGCCATGCAATACTATTATTATTATTATTATTTTTATTATTGGAAAAATCACGCCGACCATACTTACTTTGGTGATCAAATTTGTGTTCATAAACGAAATTCACATTAGCAACAAATTTTTTTTGTTTGGAGTGTACGAGTATTTATGCTATGCTATGCTATGCTAAATTCATGGTAATCTATGTAAGAGGAACATGTAAATGCGTGCATTGTTAATTCGATAGATAGTTTTGACTTGTTTGTGGCGGCAAAAAACAAGAATACATTTTGTTTTTTGTTTTTGTTTTTGTTTTTTGTTAGGTATTAATATTGTGAAAACTAAGGAGAGCGGAAAAGATCGTTTAAATAAAAGTGTACAATAGCACTAAAAACCCTTACATTGTAAAAAAAACAACAATAAAAACACACATTTTGGTTGGTTTAAAATGCAAAAATGCTGAGGAAGTAAAACGGCCAAAATTTTATTAAATAATTCTCTAGTTAAACTATTTTGCTTTTTTATATAATAAGCTTAATGAATAATTACAAAAGTACAAACAAATTCTTTTTTTTTTGTTTTGTTTTGTTTTTTTTTTTTTTGTTTTACATAAAAGCATAAAAACAATTGTTATTGCTAAAAGTTGGAAAATAATAAATTATTGTATGATAGTTGTTGTTGTTCAATACATAATTAGTTGCTATATAATATAATAAAATGTTACTACAATGGCAAATGGTAATAAAAAAGTTCAAAGTACGTTAACGGAAAATATGCTCAACACAATAGATACGAGATACGAGTACATGAGAAATACATTGAGGTGGCAACACTGTCTCGGAGCATACTGATTTAGTAGTTTTCGAACATAATAATTAAATAAAATAAGTAAATAAAATAAAAATATATATAAAAATGGAATTGTGAAAAATAAATAATGCCGCACAAAATTAGTATTAAGAATAATTATGGTTTAGAAGAGAAGAGAAGAGAAGGTATTTAACAATTTTAAAGTGCTCTGTAAATAAAGAAATGATATATTGTATTAAGAATGCGTGAAGAAATCAAATGAGAATTTTAAGACAATTACAATGGTATTCATTTGTTGCTTGTGTTCCTTTGTTTTATCGTATACGAATATAAACAAATACAAATTTACAAAATGCTTAAAAGCTAAAATAGTTTGTTAATTATTTAAATACAATAAAAGTAGTTGTAGTTGTTGTAGTAGTTGTTTTAAAAGCTAACAATTGAGGTAGATACTATAATAGTAGTGGTAGCACTGTTTCGTATGAGGCTGTCAGTCGTTCAATATGGTAGTTTGTTTATTTGTATGGTACAGAAAACATGACATTCATGACACACGTTTATAGTTAAAGTTTACTGGGCTCTATAAACGCATAATGTTTGTTTTGTTTTTGTTTTATTTTATTTTATTTTATTTTAATTCGATTGCAACATTTACCACAACCACCAACCAAAATATTCAATAAAACAATCTAAAATTAGAGAAAAATAAAGAACAAGAAAAGTTTCTATAAGTTATTTGATAAAAAAAATTATGAGTAAATACATATTTTTTGTATTTAGATCAGGTGGTTAGCAAAATAAACAAACAATCAAACAAACAAAATTATTATGATAAAAAGTAAACAAAAATGCAGATTTCGTTAAAAATACAACTCGATTGTGCAATGTTTTACTTTGCGATGTTAAAAAATTCAAAGATAATGTTGTTCCAAACAATAACACTACTACAAAATATTTACAAAAATCGCTCACTCAAGCACACTCACTCCAGAAACGTTTTCTACTCGCTTCCTCCTCTTTCTGATTTCAATACTTTCGGCCCCTAAGTTTGTGGTTGATAAACAATTCAGAAGTGGTCACATTGAATTTGGGTAGATGTTTGTAACAGAGTGAAACACTCAAGATAGCGTTCTGGGTTAAAATCTCCTCGGCCCTTTACGATACCTTTTCAACTCCTTTACATTATAATAACAAATGAATAATGGAACACTAATTTTTCAATTTTAATCACGAATGCTTTAAAATCTGTAATATCAATGCTAAGCTAAACAATGCATCGAAATAACTCACGCCACTACTTACTTTCTGTCAGATACAGCATTAGACGATAACCACTAAATTTTTGTTTCAAAATTTTCCAATCGTTTTCACTTCACAAGTTACAACACCTCAAACGATTCAAATCATGTTTGCAAAGCAAGAGACGATATCATATTTTAATACAATATTTAATTCCAACACATATTTACAAGCACCTAAATCAATAACTCCTTAAACAGTGAAGTTATCTTGCAAAAAGGTCTAGACTTGTACAAAAGAATCCATTCTCATCATGTGGCACATTTATAATAATCGGTAGGACCGACTATAATTTATTACTTGTTATTAATTTAACATTTTACTTAAAAAATCGTTTCTCTTTGATTGTATGTACTATGTAAGTATACTAAACATACATGTAACTATGCATGTATATACATGTATGTATGTATGTATGTATGTATGTATGTATGTATGTATGTATGTATGGTTTTAAGTGCAATGTACTATAATAAATAAACATGTTTTTTTATTATTTATTTTTGTTATAACATTAACCAAGGTCGTCCGTCGCACACTTAATCGAGAATCTCCACATCAGTCAGGGTTGTATGTGAACGAACAAAGCCACAAAACGCTTGTGATCATTTATTGTATTTTAATTTCTTGTTTTTTCATCTTTTCAATTGTATTTGTTTGTTTGTTTGTTTGTTTGTATTTAAGTTGTCAAGATTCTGCGTGTTTCTGAAATAATTATAAATTATTTTCTTTGTTTTTTTTAATTATGACGACATTCAGTTCGGTCGGAACTGGTTTCCAGCCAGTCTAACGTCTCTTTCCCTTATTCCTCAGTTTGTTTAAATTTTGTTCTGTTTTTCTTGCAAATTTACTTTCAAAATATAACAAATGTACAAGTTATAAATATCAAATAATTGTTAACCAATCTACTTTTAGATAATGTATCATACATGGATGCCAACAAAGTTAATAATAAAATATACATAAACACATCTCGTATAAAACAGAGTGACATACATACGTAACGCCCCGCATAACTTGAACACGGATATTCCGATTTGAACTGTATTTTCTTTGTCTCCGCCCAAGAAAAACTTTATACAGTGACAAAAATGGAAATTCGGAAAATCGATTTTCCATACATTTTTTACGGAAAATTTTATGACCGTATTTATTCGATTACTGTGCTCACGATCAGAAAGGTTTTGAGCGAACAAAAATTCTGCCACGATTACCCAACACACCCACAATTTGTGAAATTCTGTCAAAAATATTCGATGCATTCGAAAATTTGGTTGCTGAGTTTGTGTTTGACGAATTTACTAAAAACGCAGAAACATGATTTTCATATGTTGACTACAATTACCAAGCCACAACGGGAAGTTAAGCATGCTGGAATATTCAAATTTGATATAAAAGTACCCAATTTTCCACATATACACACAAAATATTTCTATTAAAAGCAAAAACCGGGCAACGCCGCTTACTATGAGATAGTTTTTACACATATATGAAACAAAAATAATTATGTGTAGACTGTATAAAGTCCAGCATAGAGTTCAAATTCGATTTTCACTATGGTTTCAATTGTAACTGTGAGGAAGTTGTCAGCGTTTAATAATTAAGAATTGTAGAAACGCTTGCTATCTTGCTCATGGTCAGCTATTGAGTGACCTCCAAAAAAATTGATGGTGATTCGGGCAATATTATTTCAACAAATCCAAATTTTTTGTTGTTAAAAGTTTTACTTTATGTAAAAAAAAATGAGCTACTGACCGCGCCACAACAATTTTTTAAAGAGGAAGAAGTATTTTCAAATTTAGTGATATAAATTTTAGAAACTAAAACAAGTTGTAGATCAATAAAAAAATACAAATGGATTTTTTAAATACCTACATAGAGATAAAAATGTTTGTTTTAATTTAACAACTTAATATTTATTTTACTACAATATTAATGCCTAACAATATTATATGGCAGGGGGTCTATACTGAAAAGGGTGTCTATACTGAAAGAGTGTAAAAGAAAGTACCTATTATATATAAAAAAAAACTACAATATTAACTAATTTCAAAGCTAAAAATTAATATTCGTATAAGTTCGAATTGGAAATTTTTTTTTGTATCCCAACACCATTATCAATTATTCAGGATTGAAATTTGTGGAAAGTCAAAAACACGCAAACCCGCATTTAAATTAACATCCTGTCTCTAATGGCCTATTGAGATATTATCGGAAACTTTTTATTTAAAATTCTACGCTTCGTAAGCAGATAATACAATGAATGGGCATGGTTAGTTATTATATTTCCATCCGTCCAGTCTAGCTTATGCATGTCTAACAGTTCAGCAATATCGCAAAAACAATGGCAGCGTTTTTCGAAATACTCGTAAAGACACGCACAAGACTATTCGAACAACAAACCAGAACCACACGCAGAATGATTACTGCCAGCCATCGGAGGTGAAAAGATCATGATTAATGAAATATTTTGCACGAATGGAATTCAAAAATTACCTCGACGAACTATAAACACCATTTAACCATTATTACATACATATCTATGGAAGTGAAGTATACAAAAGATTTGAAACAGCTTTTTGCTAAATTTATTCATTTAATAATAATAAAAGTTTATAACCCGACAAACGACATAAGGCTGACACTTAAATGTAACGTTTTTTAAAAGCTTTCACGATCCTTCAGAATACATAGAATCTTCGGAAAATATGTTTTGTTCAATTCCACTCTGAATTCTAATTGATATTGATATATTGACAAAGTTAATTGAATCATTTTTTTTTTTTATATCAACCTATTTTTGTATTATTATCTTTGACGGGGGAAAAATCGAACAATTGGATATAGAGCTGAATCATATATAGAAAACGACAAATTGTCTAGGCAATTATATTTAAAAATATAAGGGAAAAATTCGCAGAAATAAATTTACAGCTGATTTAATTAGGACTGAATTATCAGACCTGAAATCAGATCTGAATTTTACAAACTTAAATGATCCAAGATAAAATAAATTGAATAGCTTTATTCACTGCTTAAACATTTAATTCGGATTTTCAGTACGTAGTCATAGTTAAAATTTTTAGGCCTGAATTGCTAATTATAAATTCACTACTGAACTGGTAACCGCTGAAGAAAATGTAAAGCTGCATTTAAGCGAAACGTTCAAATTAAACACTTTAGAAGTACGGAAGCTGTAGCCTCTAAGTAATTTTAAAACATTTTGTAAATCAAAAGCAATTCTTTACAGCGATTTAAAGAAAGAAAGAAAAACCTTTGTTAACGAAAACTTTAATAATACTTGCAAGAAACATAACTAAATAATATGTATGTATTTATGTACACACATTTTACTTTAGATCCATTTTTGATATGATACCATAAACAAAAGAAACTAAGCATGCAAATGCAACACTGATGGCTTAAAAGGATGGCAATGTAGGTATGTATAACGTTAGATAGGTCCAGTGCTGCCAGGCGAACGACAATTTCGGGACTCCGTACTACTCACGATAATATTCTACTATTAGAACTCGACAGTACGATAATTTCATTCTGTTTGAGCATAAGCGTAACGGACTTTCGTATAATTTCATACTATTTGAATATTCCATCTAATCATTTTTCAGGTATCAAAATTAGTAATTAATTATTAAACAAACCAAAAAATTAAATTTTTAGACGTTTAGTATTTTTCAATAGTTTCATTTTGATTCTGGTTCCTTTTTTATTTAACTTGTTTGTTAAGCAAAACGTTTAAGTTAAAAGCTAAAAGTTAGAAGTAAAAAGTCTCAAAATAAATGGTAAAAATGAAGGAGCCAAGCTCTAAAATGATACCACCGAAAAAATTATACAAAAATTATATATTTAATTCAGAATATAAAAATTAGTTGGCGTCTGTCAAAGGTAAATATATTCCAGGAAATATATTAATGAAAAGATTTGTTAAAACCTTAATAAAAACCGTTAGCGTTTGACATAAAGTATTTTAGGATACACAACTACACATAATAAAAATTCATTAAATCAGTAAGTATCTTAAAAATGTTGATTGTACGATCAAACAAATATATCTATTTTGCATGACGTCACAGCTGACCCTTTGTGTTTGTTCTCATTTCGCTTTAATTTTCGTGTTCATATTTTTAACAAAAACATGTGCGCTCTGTTAAATTGCAATAATAATAATGAATTTTAGCTTAAACAAAGATGTAACATGAAATCTTATTTTCATTAGTTAAAAAAATGCGAAGAAGCTACGAAAGCAAAATATAGAAAAATACACAGAAAACAGTCGATCAGCTGTTCAGCAGGTCAACTCTGACGACATGCACAGAACGTGCACCTTTTCGATGCTCGGACGCCGTAATTTACTTAAGTGATTTGTAGTACGATCCTGTACAATAATTTGACAGCCTGCGTATTGCTATCGGCCCGATGACCTGGCAACACTAGGTATGTATTTTTTTCTGTGCTTTAAATACGATACATACAAATTTTCGGTTTGCGGTAACTGGTAAATTTGTAAAAAAAAAAAAAAAACTCAAGTAAAAAAAAGGAAAACAAGACACGTACATAAAAAAGGAAGAAATCCCACCTGCCATTTTGTTTGCGACAACTTGCATATTTGTTTTTGTTTTTGCATAAAATGAGAAAAGAAAATCAAAACACACTTACTTGAAAAAGGAAGCCATCAAACCTGCTTTGAAGAGACAAACGAGTACTTCTTTTTTGTTTTGTATGTTGATTTGCGTAACTTTTAATAAAAATTCAAAATTTTACAATTCGGTATTGTTTAATTATTCCTTCGAACACAAACTTGTTGTTAACTGCAATGGTTATTACTTTTCAATTTTTAAAGCACATCATTCAGTTAAAAATGTTTCCTGAAGCACTTCCCATTTCCGGTTTGTCAATTGTTTAGACTATTTAATGTATAAATTGTTAACTTTTTGTTTTTCTTTCTTCTAGTTTCGGCTTGTATTAAATTTTTTTTTTGTATCTCACGTACTTTTTACTAGCGTACACACACTGTTTTTGTCGGGAAACTCTTGTTATTCCTTTTACGAAAGACAGCAGCACTCCAATGCAAACAGAATAGACATCGCACAAATATTCCACCGAATGTCTGAAAGCAGTGTGAAGCGTTTGAGCCAGGGCTGTCGTTTCAAAATTTTCTACTGAAGGGAAAGTCTATATAAAATTTAGTGTTTCGAAGTGATGTTAAGTGGAAAAATATGAATTTATCCATTTTGTTTTTGATCCAACTACGTCCATTTTTGGTGAAATTATAGACAGTAAATATATTTATTTTATAGGCGCAAATTTAACAAAATAATCGAATATTTTCTCTTGATTTCCAAAGTTGTGGGCGTCATCGTTAGGTGTGGCCAATTTTATAACCTATACTAAGATTCGATCTCTTAAGGCTACCTAATTTGAAAAAAAACGATTATACGGTTCTCGAATTTACCCGGAACAGATAGGCCGACTTAGATTATAAAGATAACAAAACAAACACACATCCATACATATTAAATATGTAAATTAATTACATATAAATATTATATAAGATATACAAAATCAAATAATAAAAACAATGAATATCAATTACACTGTTTGTTAATTGCACTTAAAATTAATAAAAATTCGATTTGTATTGTACACTGAGAGCAGAATGTAGTAATTAGTAACTATAGTAAATTTGACTATGTCATAAAGGAATTTTCGTTGACAATCAAATGTAGTTAAAGGTAAAGTGTCAACTACGCCGCAATTTTTTTTTGACTATTAGTCAAAAATATAAAATACTCTTGAGTAGTTAATTTCAACGGCTTTTGTTGTAAATGAAAAAATTGCTGATATATTATATATAGAGTATTTATTATATATTATTTATTTATATATTGTATTACCGATCAATGCAAAGTTCCACAATTTTACAAATCTTCCTGCAAATCAATTTCTAATGTCAAAATTAACGGACATTTTGTTATATTTGAAATTCTTCCGAACGACTAACAGCAAAATGTAGCCATAAACGTAAATTTTACAATTACCACGAAAGAATTTAAATAGTTACTATATTTTGCTTTGAGTGTAATTAAAAATATTTTTGTGTTGATTTCAGTCCATTTGGTACAGCTTCTTTTATCGAAAAAATTTCTTGTTTTGTTTTTTTATTAAGTTAGTTTTGTAGACGAATTCAAAACCGTGAAGTGATTTCATGAAAGCAGAAGTGAAAAACTCTAATTGAAGTGATGGCGACCAAGGAGGATAGGAGTGGAAAGAAGATAAATTTAAAGCACACTGCTGTCAAAGTAACAACAATTTCATTGGCGGAGTTTACCTCGTCATTTTTGTTGTTGGTTTAACGAAAGATGGAAATAGTATGGGGAATAATTAAACAGCTGTTAAATTTTTAAGATTCTTTGTTAATTTTTTTAAGAGACAAATTGCTTTGATTTTACGAGTAAATATACTGTTTAAAGAATACATTTCAGTATATATACATTTCTAGAATCTTTTGGTGCATATAAAATACCACTCAATGCAGAAATAAGATCATAATCATTGAATTACTGCTGAAGGTTCCGTGAAAAAGTTTTCGGGCCGACAGTGTTGTCAATTAAAACCAAATAAAAGTTAGCTGGCCGACTAAAACTACTACTACCCCATACAAACCACCAATTTCTATGCGAAAAATAAATAAATTAAAAAATATTACCATTTTTTAAATAATTTAAGTTTCAATAAAACAATTCTTTATAAAGAATAAAAACATTTTTTATTATAACTTTAACATTTTTAAATTATTTTATTGTAATATAATATTTAATGTATTTTTTTTATAATTTTCGCTTCACAAATTAAATTGTTCGTTATAATATTAGAAAAATAATATAAATCAATTTTTACCCGCGAAGTTTAATTTTTCTACGGTTTAGCCTTTTCTTGTTTGGTTATGAGGCGGCAACACTGTCGGCCAAAAAATTATTCAGCGGAACCTTCAGCATTTTTCAATGATTGTGTGCTTTTTACCGCATGAATTTATACTTTATGCATATCGAAATGTTCCTTATATTACTATCGTAGGGAATCTATTCACTTCGATGCAAAGAGAAATATTGTATCATTGCAATTTATGATTAAATAAAAAAAATTTCATTTTCGGCTGTCGCAAAATTTAAACAGCTGATTTATTATTCACCTAAAACAACAAAATACACACAAGCAGCGTCCAACAACAATTCAATGTGGTTGTTGGAAATTGTGGAGAGTTCAATTTTTCGAAAAAAATTGTCGCCAACAACACTACAATGTGGTTGTTGGAAATTGTGGGGAGTTTCGGCTGAGTTGTTGCTGTTGTACAACAACATTTATTGTGTTTGTTGTAAGGACAGTGTAATGCCGGACACGAAGAGTGCCTTCTTATTGTTCTCTGATGGCGACAGCAGTTCTGGTTTGAGCTGGTAAAAAGCTGTCTGATTTTGCCTATTGTGAATGGAGCTTTGGTGAGTTCATTTTTATTAAGTCAGCGTTGCCAGCAAACATTTTATCATGTTAATATTAAGGAAATGACGGACTAATTTGAAAATCACTTTATGCACAAAAGTTCGGATTTTAATTCATCTAAAAAAATTTAATTTTATCGCGATTGATCTAAGCTAGTACATATTTTGTTAAAAAAATAAAACAGAGTGAACAAAATATTACCAAGAGTTAAAAAACTGCAAGCTTAATTTGTTGTAATTTGCCAAACCTTTACCAGTTTAATTTGCAGCCAAGTCTAGGGTGGTGAATTTACTATACATACATATTTATGTACATATATTCAGCAGAGAAGCTATATGTACATATGTATATATGTATGTAATTATGTGCATTCACTCATTACTAAATTACATAAAGTAATGATAAGAAACAAAGACCCTAAATAACAAAAAGATTACTTTCCCGTTTTAGTTTATAAAAAGAAAGAAGAAAATTCAAAGTATATATGTATCTATGGCTACAAACAACAACACAAAGAGTTGTAAAATTTCAAGCCCCAATCCACACAACCACACGTACACTGAAATATAAGCAAACAAAATGTGACGGAATGAAACTGAAACGAAAAGCAACGACTACACACAAAAATCGAAATTTTCACAATTCCACCGCCACCGCACCCCACACACACACACACACACTACACAGCAAACACCACTTTGCTGACTACACTATGTAGCGCTCTTTAGCCATTCCCAACGCAAAGGAGCCGCGGCGGCGGGGGGCGAACAAAATTCAATGTATCTACTGTTCAAGACTTTATTTTCGATTTTTCTCACTTCGCATTAATTTTTTCACTTGAATTTTCTACACACTTATTTACATAATTTATGCAATTTAACTTGAAACACACACAAGTGGATAATGGCGTATGATGATGCTTTGAAATAATTACACAAGCGAGTTATATTATTAACTTTAAATATTCTTTTATAATTTTTAAAATGTTGTAACACAATTAACAATTCTGTGCGATTTGCGATTTACCTTCCGTAATTCACCACGTCTCGATTACGAATACAAGGCGAATCGTTTGAGATATAGGCAAAAGCTAACATAGAAGAATTGATGACAGTTTTCTTCTCACGAAGGAGCGAAGTTAAGCAAATCAGCTGCTTCACGAATTTCATTTCAAAAGAAAGTCAGTGATGACGCAAAATGTTGCCGATTTGGAAACTGTAGAAATGCAACTCTGTACTTAAAATACAAGTTCAGATATTAATGGGTTAATACTTAAGAATGTTGCGGTATAATAAAACAAATAAGATGTTGTATGAGAGGCATTGAGAAGGGCTTTGATACCTTGTCACCGATTTTAAAGATTTTTAGCCACATAGAGATAGGTATGACCTGATATTCCAAATGAAAGTTAAATGCTATAACCTAATAGGCTCTTAACTGTGTCATGCTATCACTTTTTTTTAGAGAAATTAACGCATTAACTCAAAAAATGTTGCTGAAGATTTGCTAAAGCTAAGTGGACTAAAATAAACTAGGATCAAAATCTGGCTATTATTTGCAAGGTGAATTGTCATTGAAATCGCAAAATGTGGAGAAGCATGTACGTGCTTTGGCCAGATATGTGTCTATACATAAGTCGCTGATTTCTGTCCATCGAATAATTTCGTAAACCAAATATCTGTTCGCTTATCTTCCGAAATATGAGTCACCAACCCCTTTATGTTCACCAAGTGATGATACTATTTGAGTAGCTCAACGTTCATATTGCTTGCCACTCTAAATGTGTGTTAGTTGCTAAATATTTACTTTGTGTATATATAATTAATGGCAAAAATTAAGATATAACTTTTTTATTGTATTTGTATGAAAATGTTAAGATAAGTTCGATTGAAGAAATAAAAACTTATAATAAACGATAAATTCATTACAAAAACTTTCAACAATTTTATAAAAACTCATATCTTGAATAATTCATGTTATTAAATAATTGATTACGTTAGCACCTTATCAGTAATGAGGTTTCTTCTTATACAAATATTGTATCTGACGAAATTATTCGAAGATGAGACCTGTCGCAATATTCTTTTCTCATAAAATTTTTTTTAAAGACTCGACGAAAAGATACAAATTAACAAAACGGAAGTTTAAACCATTCACGATACACACACTGTTAAACAACAACACCAATAGAACAATCCAACCAGTCTGTATTTAAATATCCAATTATTTTTGTTAACTTGTTTATTATGGTGATTACAAAATTCAATTTGAATACGGTCAAATTAACAAAAAATGGGTTATTTACATATTTTTTGTAAAACGTAATAAACAAAAATGAAGCCAATACATTTTAAGCTCTTCATCAGAATCATTTTTGTAATTGCCACAACAGAAAACCAGAAAACCAGTTTCCGTTTTTGGCATTACAGAATAGCGAGTTACCCTATTATGATCAGTTAAAAAAGGATGGGTTATGCAGCCTGAAAATGTGCTTACTCGAAATCTGTTTTCCTTCGGCATGCCTGAGAATCGCTCTGATAATAATTTTTTTCTTCGTTATTCTACAGTTTGTTTAGCTAAGACTGGTTTATTCCCTTAATTTAATCTTAAAAGTTGATAAGGTGAGAACGGTATAAAGATACAAACAATTTCAATAGATAATTATTATAATAAAACTTTGTAAATCTTAACTATGTATCGATTTTCGTTTGTTATATACTTTGACTTTTGATATACTCGTATAAGAACAATATAAAAATTGTCTTTAAGATATACGGCAAAAATTGCAACATTGTAATACGAGTATACCGATTCTCTCCTAGTGTAGTGTAACATAATATTTAGCAGTTTTAAATTTGTCGGTTGTCGAAATCACAGAAAACCATTTCAATTTCATTTAATGAAAGTTCTTCAACATGATCGCAACACAAACAGAGATATCCAATAAGATCTTGGAAGCGTTATACGCGATCTTAATTCTAACAACGTTTTGGATATTTTGGCAACGAAGGCGTTTCTTTAAATTGTCACGACAGTTCCCAGGACCATTAGAGCTGCCTTTTATAGGTACCTTTCATCGTATATTAAAACCTAGTGGTGAGTTAATTAGTAAAAAAAAAAAAGTAATAATTTTTATTATGTTAATTTGAGCATTTTAAGATATTCTACCGAAATTAAAAATGGTGATCGATATTTACAACACCCAAACAATTTTCACATACTTCGGTCCGAAGCCCATACTCTATACTATAGATCCAGACTTGTTAAAAAAAATACTAACCTCAACGGATCTCTTCAACAAACCTGAAATTTTATATGATCCTCTCAGTAATCTTTTCGGAGATGGCTTATTTTCATCGCCTGGCGAAAAATGGCAGATGCATCGCAAACTAATCAATCCTGCATTTCGATTACCAGTTCTACGCATGTTTGTACCAATATTCAATAGAAATGCTGAGGGATTTCGAAAGAAATTGGAGCAGTTTGTCGATAACAAAGAGCCAGTCAATTTAAGCGAACTTCTCGAGAAATTAACGCTAACGGCAGCTGTTGGTAAGTAGAAGTGTGAAATGTTTAAATACTAACGACCAATGTGCCAATAGGAACGACTCACACAATTATTTGCTTTGTACTTGCATTTCAAAGGTTGTGTTTAACTCCAATTGTTGGACGGATAATAATTTATTTCAACAAGCCGTCGTCCTCTTGCGAAGGCTCGGCAAATCGTTCGATAGTTTTTGTATGAAAAACTTTATTTGCATTATGACATAACTTTGGAAGAACGAACTTTCTTTACCCAAATTGTTTCTTCTCTTAATAATAAAGCATAAGTCCCCATCCTTCACCAAACTTAATCCTTCCCTTTCCGAGAATCAGATGTGTTGTGCTATTGTGAGAACTAGTTACCTGATTTGACTGTTAATAAATAGTATAAAAAGTTAAAACATGTAATTTTAAATTGATATAATAAGCTTTCTGGAATAATTTACTAAACTGGAACTATTTTTAATAATTTTGTTTAGCATGTTGTCATACCAACCACGCCTCCGTAAATATTATTTCAGCACTTTCAAAAATTTATTTTTTAGAAACAATATTGGGGAAAAAAACTGAAATAGGTTTCGAAGTTGACGATGGAATACTACACGATTATTCGAGGTACTATCAAGTATTTTTGCATTTAGTGGAGTAGTTAATTCTATTTAATCTCTTTAACACCCACTCCATTCATTTTTCAGTGTAATGAAATCGACTGTGCTAATGATCTTGCTCAATGTCTTCAAGCTAAGTGATTTGGCAAAACACTTCAAGTTTTATAAATCACGCAGTTCTATTTTCAAATTTGTGGATGAGGTAATCTAAAAAAAGTACAATTATTTGATTGATAGATACTACATAAAGTTGAATTTTTCATTCGCAAGTTACTGCATGATCGCATGACTTTGAGGCGCAATTCTAACAACAACTTAAAAATGCCCAATGAGGACTTATTGGATTTCGACTTGTATCTGAATGAAAGCAGGCACATCTTTGTGGATCAGGCTTTTAAGAACTTCGAGCAGAAGAAGTTCAATTGGAAAGATGTTACAGACGAGTCGAACTCGATAATTTTTGCAGTAAGTTCAAAACACATACATATTATAACTCAACAAAATCGTTTTTGAAAACATTTTTGCTTTTGTTTTGGTTTTGAAATATTGTATTTAAATTTGTAATTATTTTAGGCTTTTGAGACCACGGCAAGTGCCATGTTCTTTGCACTCACTTTTCTAGCCATGCACTTGGATGTACAGGATAAACTATTTGATGAAATAAAGACGATTTTTCCCGATAAGCAGTGCTCGGTGGATTCAAAGCATCTGGAGCAGTGCATCTACTTAGACATGGTCATAAATGAGACTCTGCGTTTGGCTCCATCTGTGCCCACCATTGCGCGTGGAGTCACCAAAAACGTTCAACTATCTGATAATTTATTATTACCAAAGGGTTTGGTCATCCTTATGAACATATTTATGGTTCATCGAAATGTCAATATTTGGGGCGAAAATGCAGACAAGTTCAATCCGGATAACTTTTTGCGCCAAAATGTAAAACAGCGCTCATCGTATGGATATTTGCCCTTCTCTCGAGGCATGCGAAACTGCATCGGTGAGTAACTACATACATACGCACTAGTAGTCAACTAGACATTTTTAACGGTTTTCTAGTATCAAAACAGGACCAGTAGAACATAATCAATGGTTTCAAAATTGTACAAAACAAAAAATTGTGACCGGAGATTATTCTATTCCTAGTTAAGTTTAGTAGGTCCTTTGGTCTCTGGGTACAAACGAACAATTATACCTGTATATAATATGAACTTATGTATATTTTCCAGGAGGACGTTATGCTTTGCTAGCCATAAAAGTTGTACTCGTGCATCTAATTCGAAACCTTCGATTTAGCACAAGCTTTAAGTATGAAAACTTGAATTTTGTGAATTATGTTACTCTTAAAGCTCAGGAGTTGCCCATTTTGGATATCCAAAAACGAAATGAATAATTTAAGAAAATACAAATGTATGCCAAAACTAGATTTCAAAATTTGATTTAAAATGAACGAAAGCAAAACTGACATTGGTCAACATTTTCTACTGAAAAGTTAAGATTAAGGACTAGGACTTTAGAGGTGAGTTTGATCTGATAAGATGAATTTGTAAAGGAATTGAAAGGTAAGTTTGGGATTCTATGCATTTTGTCAGAATATTAGAAAAACATTTTAACACAGTAAGACATATAAAATAAGTACATATTATTTGAATAACATTTAAAATTACAATGAACAATAAAAGTATACTTAATATTTTTGTTTTTCTTTTCTTTGTGGTTCAGTTGTGGCTTTATGATTGGTTGCCCGTGATTTGTGTCACTATTTTTTAATATCGCTGCTACAGTGTTGCCACACGTACGATAATCATCTTTTTGTACGATAATTTCTAGCCTCCGTACTATTCAAATTTTAATTGTACGATCGTTGGGTAATATCATACTATAAGCTTATCATATCATCGGATATTTTCATACTATTTTAATTATTATAAAAAAATAGTAAGCACACATGTACCATATATCACGACAATTTTTTGTGGGTAAGTTTATGTATCTACGAAAGCGTTAAATTTCGAATTTGGTTGGCGTCTGTCTAAGCGATGTATGTAATATATATATTGAAAGAAGAGTACAGGTTTAAAAAGAAAACAATTTAAAACCACAATAAAAGACGAAATTTTTTAACATACAATTATTTGAGAATACACAACTATAATAAAAACTGTTGATAGTAAGTAAGAAAAAATATGTTTGTACGACCCTGTATTTTGACCGCTTGAGTGCTCTGCTTTTGCTGGCCTGGCAACGCTGGTTGCTCTTGAGTATTTTCATCACTAACGATGATACGGGTAAACCAGGGCTCACTTACTACAGGTAAGTGCAAATAAAAGTTGACCTTCCCCGTTATTATAATGAATTTTTAATACTGAATAATGAATTGACAGTTCAACTTCTTGCATTCGTTCGAATTACTTGCACCCCTTTTATTAAATTTACCCAAATAAACAAGGCACAAATTCCCATATATCTTCATTATTTATCTTTCGAAAAATGAACTCGTGCAATTTGTTTATAGTTATTTTGTATCTACGTATTAAATGCGATTTATAAAAGAACAACTGTATTTTCCAAATTTTTTCTTATACATATTCAGGTAACTTAGTTATGCAAAAAAAGTAGCATACAAAAAAAAGCATGGCATAGAATAGTTATTTGCAAAGAAGTAAGAAATAAACCCTGGTTTAAAACCCATTATTATCATTTAAAACCCAATATTATTGTACAATACACAGTGTTGCCGAGTTGATACAATTGAGCACAAATTTTTGTTTTTCATATATTGGGTATACTTTTTTGCTTCTGGCAGAAACATCCAGTAAAAAAAATATATGAGTTAAATGGTTTTAGTGGGATTTTGGTAAAGATCCTAAGGCTGCTGATGGGTCAAAATGGGTCCTGAGTTCGATTTTAACTCATGCAACTTCATTTTGTATTGCAAAGATATATACAAAATTTATGTATGCCGAATAAAATTTTCTTTTTAGTTATGATTATTATTTTTGTCTCAGTATGAAATATTTTCGTTTTCAATGTGCTACATTTTTTTCAAGATGGCAGCAACGCTGACGACGCTCTTGTTTAACTAATTTATATCAGTGTAAACAACCAAACAAGTCCGTGAAAGATCTTCAAATCAATACAATCAAAAACAAGGCAGGCACTCGCTAACTAGCCAAACCAGTGAAACATGTCTTCGTGTCAGCTACCTGTCCTGCTCTAATTCCCTGCCAAACATTTTATAAAAACACGAAAATTCCCAGTAAATTTCCAAATTACCCAGGCGAATAGGGGGAAAAATCACGAATAAAGGGAAAAACTTAGGTCGACCAACATAATTAGTATTAAAACTCGACGTTTGCTCTGTCTGCTTCCAAGTTTATTCGAAAAAGTCATGGTATAAGGTTATGAGGAGAAGGCGTTGTTCCATCACGCAGCAAAATACACAAGAAAAGAAAGCAAGAAATAAGAAATCGAACGAATTGCATATTAAAGCCATTTTATTGATTAAAATTTCTGCGCTGTAAAAATCACCAACAAAAAATAAGGCGTAATTTATCTGTTATAATTATTATTAACATAATAAATATTTATAATTTAAGTGATAACAAATCAAATCAAATTAAAAAAAAATATCAAAGTTTTAACTACACATAAAATAAGTTCAAACAAATGAGAAAATTACAACGAGTGAATTAACACATGAAATAAATCGTAAAAACAATTTTCATACAAATTTTAAACGTTTATTGTGCCGTGTAATCCCAACTATCGTTAAAGCGTCGTCGGATCTAAAGGATTTACGTTGTTCCATCAACAAAAGACAAGAAATTGGATTGATTCATTTCATAAAACTACAATCGTGAAAACAACAAAATAAATCCGTGGCGTTTGTACTTTGGAAATATTACAAAAATATATAAAAAAAATTCTGGAAAAAAACAATAGTCCACAATATTGACAGCGTTTTAAAAAAATTAAGCAAATATTCAAATTCTCAGAGTGCGATTTAAAAATTTATGCAAGAAAAAAACCAAAAGTTTACAATTTTATT
Source organism: Suillia variegata (assembly GCA_949127995.1). NCBI lineage: Eukaryota > Metazoa > Arthropoda > Insecta > Diptera > Heleomyzidae > Suillia > Suillia variegata. The sequence continues at coordinate 1,153,871 of OX421843.1, read as the reverse complement.
TCGAATTTTAGTTTCATTTCTGAAAAATTAATAAACAAAAAAAAGTAAATCTCAGTCCAATAAAAACCAAATTGTATCTGCAAGGCATGTTACTACATCGAACGACAAAATCATACAAAAAGCATTTCGTTAAAAAGACCAAAAATTCCCTTGAGTTTTATTTTGTACTGTGCTGGGCCGTGTGAATATACGAAAAATTTCCCATCTACGTGCGTCGACGGTGATTTCTTTCTCGGTATTCAACGTAAAAACTAACTGGAAAATATTTGTCAAGAAGCTGAAGCCAACAACAAGCTAGCCATCTACTTTATTCATCCACTTTATTCTCTGGGAATTGTGTTTGTAACATTTACAAGAGTGTGAACGTGAACGAGAGTGTGAGCCAGAACGAGATAGCGCGCTATACCACAGATCAGCAGGAAATAACAAAAAAAAAATAAAAATACCCGATACTGCTGGGTTTAAATGCGAAAAGTAAGTTAAAAATCATTTTTTTTAGCCTTTAACGGTTTTAAGTGTCGTAAAAAAATTGGCAAAAATAAAAATTGTGTTTTCATTTGTTTTTTAAAAAATAATTAAGTGAAAATAGGCAACTCCGCATTGCGACGTTGCTACATTTTGCGCAACTACACTAACAATGGAAAATCAATGAGTGAGGGAAATTTTTGTCTGTATGCTTAGTTGAAACGATTTTAGTTTTTGATTTTTTTATTAAATAGGAACATAAGAAGACGAGATATTGAAGTGTACGTTTTAACAACGCTGTTCAAATTTTAAATATAGACTTATTATTTTGTAAACATTTTCATATCTGTTATAATATGGAAAAAAAAACAACTGATCCTTAGATAAAAAAATAAGATAGTTTTTTCTTATTAATCGAATATAAAATATTAATTTGAAACCAATAATTTGCTTATATATGTATAGCGGAAAATAGTGAGCGCCATATTGTTTATTATTTTTATTCGTACAAAAACAAAGCAATAAAACGTTCCAGCAGAAAATTTTATAAGTCTTAAACATATCAGCAGCGAATTGTTTCAGCCATGAATTCTGTAAAATTACTCTTTTTTTGTAATCAGGTATACAAATCATTTGTTTGAAATTCTGGGCCGATTTCATGGCTAAAAATTTGGGCTTGATTATTTCAGCTGTGAATTTAGGTTTTAAAATTAATTGTTAATTATTATTTTTTTTTTAATTTTTCAACAATTTGTCTTTTTATGTTGTCAGCAAAAAAAAAAAAAAAAACTGCAACTTAGGATTTGTAGTTTCGGTCTCAAAAATCTCTAAATTCGCACTTAAATATCGCTGTCATTTTTATACTGACGGATATATTTTAATTCCCAATTAGTTTCCATCTCAAAAAAACGCTCAACTCACATCTTATTATCGTTGGTAATTAATACAAAAGGACTAAAATGTCAGTGCTGAGTTCGCTATTGAAATCTCCATATGAATTGAATAAAGGTTTAAACCCTAAAATACCTATACCTATATTTCATATATTGTATTTTCTTGTTAATTTCAGTCCACTGTAAATACAGTGGTAAATTTAGGCTTGAAATTGATTACCTTTTTCTGCTGGGATATTATAAATGTAATCAGACACATCCACAACGTCATGGAATTTTCCATTTGAATTCAAAACACCCTACATCTGGACATTGTGATCTTTTCAATAAATATATATATATTTTTTTATAATCTATAGTTCAACTGGATACGTCGAAGTATTCCATTTAATTACGAGATAAAAGGAAGCAATATTGTGTACACAACCACAACTTATAAGAATTAATGCTATACAGTATAAATATGTGTATAATTCCAAAAGGAATCAAACAGTTTTGAAAAAAAAAAAACAAATTATTTTTATAGTTTATGTGTGTTCTTTTATTAAATTATTTAATTTAATCACAACAAGAACTTGTTTCAGTTAATTTAAATGGGGAGTTTTTTGAAACACAGTTGATGAATCATTTACGAGTATATTATTTAGCGAGTTATTTATACCCTACACCACACGCACTGAGGGAGCATATGGTATATTGAGTTTGGTCTTAGATTTATAACGTCTTTAAGAAAAGGAGTACGCTCGTTCGTACCAGCAAAATTACACCTATTGTTTGAGAGAAATCTACTTGAAATTTGGTATTGAACCTCCCATATACAAATTATTAAAAAGTTTTAGAGCAAATAATTAGCTCAATTTTTTCTGAAAAAATCGGATAAAAAACGCTCACTAATAAAAACATATAAAAAATGTCCAACGCGTAGCACATGTTTTTAGGTTAGTATATGAACAAAAAATGCTGTAGAGTATTTACAAAAACTCTTCTTAACGGCTTCGAGTTCTTGTTACCGTGCAGCAAAAACAAATTTTCGATTTTTCATAGCTTTTTTTTTCGATTTTTGGATTGTTTTTTCTTGAATTTCATTAAATTAGTAAACAAAGCTCAACAAAACAGTCTTGCTGAACTCTTTAAAAAAGTTATTGAAACGGATCGGACTAAGACTAATTTTTTTTTATTAATAAATAAAGCGTCCTTAAATTAATGTATTGTATTTATATACGAGTATGACCCTTCAACAAACAGCAGAATCTTTGGCTAAAGTTTACTTGATTGGCACAGTTTTTTTAACTTAAAACTATACTATGTTTTATTGCAATTACAAATGTAACATGTGCTCCTCGAAATAAATGTTTCTTTATATTGATCTCAATACAGCACAATTGTCCATGAGGACTGAGAGCTATGGTCCCATACCAGCCCACATCAACGTTGTCCTGAACTGAACTTTAATATTGTTTAAAATAACATATAAACCTATTCTTATTTTTCATATAATTGACGATTTATGGTAAAGAATGAAGATTTTTGAAAATGATTTGGAAGATTTCGATTTTTGTTTGTTCTGGCAACACCGATTCTGTCACCTGTACCTGTCACTGCTGCGTAAATGAAATAGAGAAACTAAGCTAGCGGAAAAGGTGAAATTTATCTCAATTGCGTACTGAAAATTCGTTTTAAAATCTTCTTGGTGTGTTAGAAAACGAAGTTATTTATATAACGAACACAACGAATTTGCAAGTCATTTGTCAAAAGGTAAAATTATGTACTTTTGTTTATTGCATTTTCAAATGTAGTACATTTAGAACATCAACATAAAAGTAAAATAATTAATTTGTAATTTCCAATGGAGGAAAGGAAAGACTGAACGAATACTTTTTTCACTACAATTTTGAGTAAATCTGGTTTTGCTGATTTAGATGATTTTGCAATCTTCTTTTAATGCTTTTGGTTTAGTGTACGAGCAGTATTAGATGGGTTTAAAGTATGAAATTAAAACGATAAGTTTTTTTTGGTTTAGTCTTCCACTTTTTCAAATCAACTGCAAAGAATTTTTTTTACTTGAACCCACCTTCCACAAAAATTTGCAATGGACAATTGTTACAACGGGATTTCCGGGAGTTTGCAATGATGCAAAGACAAAATTTGATATATATCAAATCTGCCATCCGACGGTTACTTATGTTAAAAAAAGACAAGCAATGCCGGATACTTAGAGCTAGTTTAAAAATAAAAGTTTAAAGTGGACTTACTCGCGTAATAATTTTTAGTAGATTTTAGTAACTGTTTTTTTAATGGAATTCATTCCGAACCACGAAAATACCTAAATTAAATTGAATGTAAGTATTTAGAATAAATAATTTTACCGTAGAATACCGTAAATACAAAAATGTTTTTTAAAAACCAACAAAATCTGAATTACTAAAATTTTACTACAACAGAGAAACATACTCAAAATATATTGACATATACTCGTGATCATGAATAAAGATCAGATTCAAAACTGAGTCAATTAAGCCATGTCCGTCTGTCTGTCATTTCTTGTTAACACGATAGCGTAAGAACCCTTAAAGATATTAAGCTGAAATTTATTATGCTAAACCAAAATTTTAAATCGAATTTCCTGATTTTTACTTTTTTTTTATTATTTTTTTTTTGTTGTATTTGTAATGTTTAAATGCAATTTAAGTATTTTTTCTTTTTATTTCTTTTTATCTGTCAGGACCACAAATAGATGCGCCATAATTTACGACAAGAAGCCGAAGCAGAAAGAAGCGTAAGCGTTTAAGAAAGTAGCTACAAAAAAAGCTTAAAACAAAAGAAAAATCAACAGACTGATTAACAATATAAAAAAAATTTAAAAAAATATATATATATATATAAATATATATGTATGTATATGATAATACATAAATAACATATTAATGATTATAAATAACTGTAAATAAGGAGGAAGGTATAGGCGTAATTAGAAGCAAGGAGTTCGAGCTAGCGCGGAAATCCAAGGCGAAATAGCAAAAGCGACAACGAAAACGTAGAAAAATACTCGCGTTGTTATTTCGCTCCATAGAATAATTGTGTTTTAAAGCGTGGAAAGCAGAACGAGACGAGACGAGACAAGACAAGACGCGGAAGCAGAAGCAGAAGCGTAAGAGGAGTAAATAAATCCCCCAAATTTATTAAAATAACGTTGATTTTATTGTGTGTGATATTTAAAAATTAAGCATTAATTTAAAATTCAAAGAGAAAAAAACAGATAAAACGCATATAAATATAAATATAAAAAGAAGAAAACGAAGCAGCAGAAGAACAAGAAGAAGAAGAAGAAGGAGAATAAGAAAAAAAAAGAAAATAAGAGAATTATAAACCTTTTACTATGACATACTCGCACAATAGCGTTAGTAATAACTTAAAAATGACAACAGCAGCAGCAGCGGCAACAACAATACGTTTGAAAAATAACAACAGCAGTGGAGGCGGCTACCAGCACAGCCGCACTTCACCCCCCTCTACACCAACCATAATAACTGCACATTCCAACAGTATTGCCAGCAGTACAAATAATCAAGCCCACCATCCTTTGAGCTCATCACCCCCCGGTTGCTTCATGTCCTCGGGAGCATCCACCTCGAGTTGCAGCAGTAGCAGCTCTAGCTACTCCTCGTCGCTGGGCTCGACTGGTAACGGCAGCGGTAGCAATTACTTTGCGCAACGCCAGCGACAACAACAACAGCAACAACAACGTAACAACTGGCAGCAGATGCAATCGCAGCAACGCCACTTGCCACAGCAAGGAAGCTACTTTGAAAATAATAACAACTTTTATCAGGGAAGCAGCGGCAAAAAAAAACAGCAGCAACAACAACAGTCACGATCTACGCCTAATTCGGCGCGCCAATCACCCGCTGTAATATTGGGTGCTGGCGTTTTTGGCGGTGCCGGTGCATCTGGTCGCAAGCAACGCTCAAAACATGGCGGCAGCCCACTCATATGTTCAGGTGGCAGCGGTAAAATCTCACCAACATCCACCCATCCGGTGCTTAACACCGCTTTAACGCATTTCGCTGGAAGCAAGTGCTTCGATGCGCCTGCGCCTCAAGCGCTACCCAAGCCGCCTCAGCATTGGACGCTCTCTAAGACTGAGCTTAAAATCGTCAGCAGTGCTGGACCTGGTCTGCAGAGCGTTGTAAACGCGGCACGAGTTTTCGCCAACAGCGGACATGTCAACTTGTCCTCATCGACGGATGCGCACACCTGCGGCGGCCATGTAATCAAGTCGTCGAAACGGAATTTGCTTGACGATTTTGATACGCACAATTTGAAGCTGCTGCTTAATGTGCACTCGTAACCGCCCACAATATCCAGATACAACAACAAACTATAAATAGAAACAACAACCATAACAAAATATTCAGATACAACAACAAACAATAAATAGCAACAACAACAAAAAAGGAACATTTTACTTTTACCAAAACCGAAAAAAAAATAAGAAAAGAAACAACAAATTGAAAAAACCAAAAATTAAAAAAAAATTAAAAAAAAAAAAGCAAAAAATTTGAAATTCCAAATTTCGAAATTTTTTATTCGAATTTTTGGAAAAGTACTTTATGACGCCAGAGGCGCCACGCCCAACAAAAATGCGCAGTTATGGCGCAGGAAGTAACATGATTGTTAAATTAACAAATGCTTGTGATCTCAAGTATCTTAAAAAACTAAAACTTAATCAAAGAAGAAAATAAAAGGAATAAACAATAAAAATCAACTTTAAAATGCCAAAAATGCAAAATTCATTCAAACAAATTTCCGAATTTTTTTATTTAAAAATTTGATATTTTTAAAACAAAAAAAAAACAAATTTAATTTGAAAACTTTAAAACAGAACCAAATCAATAAAGCAGCAAAAGCAAAACAGTTAAGTAAAATAAAAAACAAATAATATTTTCAAAAAATTAATTCAACAACCATAAGATCAACATCAACAACAACACACGCAGAACCACGCCCACCAAAAATACAAAAATAACAAATTTTAAACTAAAGACACTTTTTTTAAATCAAGTAAAATTAAATGGCAAATACAAATTCCAAAAGAATGACGAGTGGCGGCACACACACATGCGCAGATAATGTCATGCATTTGATTTAAAATGTCTGAGAGAAGCGATGTGCAGTTCGGTTGCAGCAGCCTACCACCATGAACAACAACAGCAACAACAACAACACCAACAACAAAATAATAACAGCAGCAGCAGCAAGCTATTTTCTATTTCCCCCAAACCCTAAACTATAATAAGCAAAGAAGAAAGAAGTAAACGCAATCATTTTGTAATTTTATTTTTTGTTTTTCGTCTGTGACACATTAAAACAAACCAAACCAAACCACGCGCATAGAAAAAAATGAAGCCCATTGTCAAACATTTAAAATAACTGTGTATATTTCTCGCTCCTTCACTACTCTTACTATTGTTACCAACCTACTGAATATTTTTAGTTTCTCCTATTACTCGTATGATAATTTTTATTTTATTTACATCACCCCTAATTCAATTCATACTTATGTACATATATATTAAAAATATTTATTGTAATTTGTAGTGTGAACATAATTTTACAATTTTCAAAACCCTTTTTAACTATAATTTTTGCAATATACTATTTAAATATACTGTAAATGCACTGAAAGAAAAGCAGTAAATGTTGAAGAGAAATAGGGTGAGAAGCAAAGAGTTGCAAATAACACAAGTCATAATTATATTTAATTTGTTTATATATTTTTTTGTCGAAATTGATCACTTCATATCCAATAAGCATTTGTTTGCGAAGTACACTGTAAATATAAATAAGTTTTCGGAATGCGTGTCAAAACAACTGGAAATTGTAAACCAAAAATAAAATTTAAATTAACTTTTCGTGCAAATCAACCAAACTTAAAACCAACCTTTAACTTCTACTTACTTTGTTTAAAATCGAAAAATGTAAAAAGTAGAAGTGAAAGTGGAAGTGAATTACGGTTGAAATAGTACACGTCCAATGAACATAACAAAATGGACTTTTCGATATAAAAATGGAAGTTTTGTGATTTTTACTGGACATGTAATATATATGTATATCTGAAATTTAATTTCAAATAAGAAATATCGACCGTGGCTTGCCAAAAGAAATTTGCCAAGACAAATGATTTTGTTAAGTGCAAAATCTATTGCAAAAAGATTCGTAATAACGACGATTGTCATAAAACTGCTTCCTTTATGTTTGTTAATACTTTTAGGCTTAATTACTATACATACTTTTAAATAGAAAACAGAGAAAGCATGTGAAATTATGCAAAGTGAAGAATTTGTTCTAAACAAAAATATTTTAAACGAGTCTTTTTATTTCCCTTTTTGTACCATACAAAAAACACGCTTAATTGCGAAATAAGTTGCAATCCAAAATGAGAAATGAAAAGTTAAAAAATAAAAATGAAAAGTATTTTACCTAATTAAACTTTTAATTGTAAATTGTAATTTTTAAACGAAACAAAGTAAAACATTGTAAATTTCTATATGATTCTCATACATATATATATAAAAAAAGGCGTGTCGAAACGTTGAAAGCACTTGAACCCAGTACCTTGTTTTTTGTTAGAATTAAATTTTTAATTGAAAACAAACATTTATATATACATAAAAAAAAAATCCACAAGAATGCGTGCAAAATACAATTTTAATAATTTATATTAAATTAAAAACGCAATTATGTTTACTTAAGATTTATTTGTGAAGAAAGTGAAGAAAGTTAAGAGAATAAGTATACAAGTAGCAAGAGGCGAATATACTTGAAGAGAAATAGAAATCCAATCCCTGCTGTTGCCAATTTACAAACTGTGAAACTGAAAGATATGTGCTGCTTTTTTTAATTTTATTTTATTTAATCTAATCTAATTTTATTTAATTTAATTTATTTTACAATACCCATCATTATAAAATATTGTAAAATCGATAAACTCGTTATTTCTTTAAAAGTTAAAAATTTGCAATTCACAGAAGTCAAAAATGATGACGCACTTCATTTGAAAAATGCTTAGATTGTAATCACCTATTATGTGATACCTCAACTATAACTGCAACTCAAAATATTTTAGTATCGAAATTTTTTGTTGTGAAAAGTTTTCCTTTAAGTTTTCTTTTCTTTTGTTTTGAATTTTTCAAATTCGAAAACAAAAAAAATCGTGATATTTGTATGCAATCATGAACGAGCGGCGCTCATTCAATATTTTGTACAGACAGACAAACAACAAAAAACAACAAACATAAATACCAACAAAACTAAGAATTTTGCATTTTTTATCATAAGTTTGTTATATTTGTTAGTTTTATAAACTTAATATTTATTAAAAAAGAAATACACTCTTAACTGCAACTCAATTTTAAGGGGACCGCCTGCGACTCTGCGCCTCATTGACAACATTTCGTATAGCTAAAAGTGACAAATTGTCGTTTTTAAAAGGAAATTGTAGTTTGAACAATTTGTAATATTAGCATGTTTTTTTTGAACAAACGAAAAAAAAACATTGTGAAATTTAAAACGCCCATAAAGTACACTTTCACTTTTAAACACCTGTAGTACAAAAATAACAAAAATATTAATAATACATATAAATATATATATGTATATAAATATATGTGTATATATGTAAAGACAAACAAAAGCAATTGTCATTTTTGACAATACATGTCCGCGCTTCGGTCAACTGCGCCTTACTGTAGTTGTTAAGCGGTTGCGCAGAGCTGCAAACGCTGACCTTAAATTGACCATGCCCAAATTTAACTCACCAAAATGCCGAAATTTCTCCATTAGGAAAACAACAAAATTGTTGTAAATTGTAGCAAAATTCAATTGTGGGTGTTGTGAAAGAGTTTCTGTCGACTTGAACCTCATACAAATTTACAAGTGGTCAAATTTAAACGCAGATTTGATCAGTTCTAAAGTTAGAAAGGGCTTGGGTCAGTTTTTAAATGTGATATAAACTCTTACATGAAGCTCATTAATTCAGATTTGATAATACTATAGACTCCTAAGTTCTTAATTGTAATATTTAAAAGCCTGCAATAAATATGCTTTATTTTGTTTTGTTCTTTTTTTCGTTCTTAAAGAAGAGACGTATTCCATTACAGTTTGAATTGTAAGCTTAACATTTTGTCGGTTGAGGTTGTAATGTGGATTTAACGCTACTCGAGTACGTTTCTTTTTTAATGACAGTGTTTAGATACTTTACTCTAATTACGATAGTTGAAACAAGTATGAAAAGCTTTAACAAAGACTTGTATGAAATTTAATACAATTACACACATACACCCTTACAGTACATGCATACGTTAAGTGCATGAAATAAGTGCGATATGAATATATGTACAATAAAAGCAAAAACAATGAATGCGATAAAGATTTTTAAAAAATATTACAGAAACAATTTAGAGGAAAAATTTGAAATACTAAAGAAAGAATTTAGTAAATGAAAAAATTTAAAAAGAATATCATTAAAAGTATATTTTTGAAAATTAAACGAATGATTTTTTATAAATGTTACAACTGTCATTTTGTGTATATACATGTGTGTATAAATTTCATTTATGTTTGTATGTATATACACAACTAAACGTTAACAAAAAATAAAATATATGTACTTCCAAAAAAGAAAACCTAAAAACAAAAACAAAAAGAAATAATAAAAAATATAAAATGAATAAAATTAAAATTTAATTAATAATGAAGCGAAACAAAATTTAATTTTAAAATATTTACTTTTTCTAATTTTTTTAAATTAAATAAACTTTTAATTATACATTTCGAATGCCAAACAACCAAAAAGAGATTTTGCGAATTTGAACTCATTGAAAAGTTTTCGTGTTGGTGAATTGATCGACTGGGCCAGGGCCAGGGCCAAGTGGCCGTGACAAAACAAATTATTGTAATAATTGTGGTCCCAGTCTCAATACCAAATTCAAAGTAACTGAGAACAGATTCTAATTAATAATTCGCAATACTTTTAATTTCTGTAAATTTTCTAATCATCTTTTTTAGTTTAACTTGATTTTTAGTTAATTATTCTAAATGAGTTAAATATTTTGGTTTTAAATTTTTATTTTCGCTTTTATTACTTAATTTTTGTAATTTTACAACTAAAAAAAAACTTGCAATTTTGTGTGATAATTATAATTGATAAAAAAAAGTAAAAACAATTTTATTTGAGAAAAGAAAATGTCAAAAAATTAAAGTTTACAAAATTTGTTGAAAATTTGTATTTTTTATAAATTAATAAAATTGAAATCCTACAAAAATTGTTCAAAAATTATAATTTTTTTTTAATAATTTTTTTATTTAATTTGGAAAAGAAAACAAATGATAAATTCCAAAAAAAAAAAAAAAACAAAGCAAATGTATTAACTGAAACGACAATGAAACATGAAAAATGAAAAAGATATCGAAAAAACTTATTGTATTATTTTTATATACAGTAAAACAAAAAAAAAACAAAAAAAAAAATGTAAATCTAAAGATAAACACTTTACTATAAATATCCTCCAACTCAACTCTACAAAGTCACATATTTGAAATATCTCACACCTTTTATCGAAATCCAATCCAATCCAATCCATACATACATACAAAAGATAAAGAAAAAAAACCAAACGCATATTGAAAATAGAAAAAATCCAAATAAAAAATTGTATAATGCTTGTGTCGAAACTTACAAATCAACAAAAGTCATTATACAATTGCCAGCAAAAAAGCTTTTTGTGTTTTCATTTCATCCGGATCACAGATCACAGACGACGACGACGACGACGGTTACTTATTTTGACCTTCCTTCGAACTTGTTTTCACTTTTGGTTTGTATTTTTGATGTTTCGTATTCGGTTGGTTATCTCGTATCCGCCCCCTCCTCCCCTTTCATTTGCTATATTTGTGTTCCACGTGCTGCATCCCCCGTTTGGCGACCGTCGACCATCAACCGTCGGCTTGCAAAAGCAAACCCAAACCTGTTATTTTTAACAACCGGTTTTGCAGTTTGTTCGATTTTGAAAGTTTAGTTGTGTGGTGATTTGGGCTGCAATTTTCGTATCGAAATGATTCCGATTCGGATTTAAAACTTTTTAGTGAACTTTGTTCGCGACAATTTCGATTCCGACTCGGAATCTAGACCTAGACAAACGAATTTCAATATTTTTCGTAAGCAGAATTCGGGTACGAAGTGTAAAAGCGAACCCAAAAATTGTCTTTGCGAAATTTTTGTTTGTTTATCGATTGGTAAAGCGTCACAAACAAAAGCGAAGAAATCACCTTTGCAGCGTGTTGCCAAAAATTAAGAAAATACAATAACAAAACTCAATTAAAAAAGAAACACAAAACATTAAAATATTTGCCAATTTTGTGTTGCTATTCTTGGCAGAGCGACGGAACGTCGCGAGTGTTTTGGCATTGAGCCACCATTCGAAACAAACAAACAAACAAACGAAAATTCTGTTTCTTTGGCAAATCAATGACAAACAACAAAACAAGCAAACAAACGGTATGAAAATATCATACATACACACATACACATGCATAAGCGAATACGAATACCCGGTTCATTGGGTACTTGCTGTGTTTCGTTAATGTTTGCGCAACAATTTGAAATAATCTTTGGTTACAATGGCGATCAAAATAGAAGTGGCAATTAATGTTGTCAAATGAGAATTTATTTACAATTTTCCAAAATACAAATTCGAGCCATACAAATATTATTTGCGGTAAGTGAAAAAAAGCGGAGCCTTAAGATCTAGATCCAGCTTTAAGGGTTTGCACTCTTCAATCGATAAGTAACTGTGAACACTTCTCCGAAGCTTCGAGCACGTTAACTTTTGAATCGTATTGCAGAATCTAGAAGATTGTTTATTCTTCTGTTTTGTTTTGTTTTGTTTGTTTGTTCGATTTTGAATTATTTTTGTTTGCTTAGTCCTAACACTGAAACGAGACAAATTTAATAATGATTATAAAACTGAGCGTGTGATTGTAAAAAAAAGAATAATTAAAACAACTTACACATACATATACATGTGCATATGTCCCTAATACAAATCAGCTATTTCATGTTGTATTATGTATGTATGTACAAAATATAAACATTTAACTTCATATGACTATAACTAAACAACTTAAAACCATTAACTTACTGAGCCAATGTCGTGCTTCATCAGCGGAAAAGCCAATTTTGAAATGGTATTAGTTTACAACAAACACAAAAAGAAAGACTTGATTAAGGATTAATTCTTTCTTCCCAGGCAGACGACTAACAAAAATACAATTATAAACCAAAAACAAACAAAAAAACAAAAAAGTTCTGAATAAAAATAAAACTTATGGAACGATGAGAAAAAACAAAGAAATGTCGGAAATTGTGGTTTGTAATAAACAATTAAATTTTGAGTGGTACAAATTAATTTGCACTGAACCATATTGAAACTAAAACTTTATTAATCAGAATAAGAAAATACACCAAAAAAGCAACAAACAAACTTTTTAAACGCAATTTAAAATTGTATATAAATGTGTATGCATGTATGCATGCATGTATGTATGCACCGGTGCATCAGTCAGTCAAGTCGCAGAAGCTCAAGAAATCAGTCTTAGTTTAAATCTAGTAACTCAAAGTGGTGGTGGCTAATTTGATATTAATAATAATAATAATTTGCTAGCTTTTAATTTTTGATGTAACAACAAACAAAAATGAAAATTATTATTGTTATTAATATTTGGCTTTTCAATTAGGAGGGCCTTTCAAGTTGTTGTCATGTGATAAGAGAGAACACAGCCCTCCAGGAAGTGTGAGCTCCATTTACAGATTTGATCTTCGCACTCGCAATCAAGAATTTTACATTTTGTATGGGCAAATGTGCAAAATAAAGCACAGATTTTTGTATTTTACATTTTACAGCTTCTTTACAGTAGAAATCGAACATAAAATAGTAATCCAAGCTTTGGAAAAACTAATTCATATTTTCCAAAGCTTTAGGTTTCATTCGTTTTGAAAATCACAAATCACATTACAAGAGATATTCCCCAGTCTGAAGTTACGAAAGCACCGCGATGATCAACTCGAATCTGATAGAATATTTTACGCCTTATGTACCATAACCATGGACGAGGCATTGTCCTGACATATGTTCCGCACTAAGTTCTCTCGATCCATACCATCAAAGTCAAGTGAAATATGGTTTGAAGTATAGTTGGCTTGCGATGACTGAACCATTTTATCTACTAATGTCAAAATGTACGCCGAACAACAAGAAAACACAGGAGATGTAAACCAAACTACCAATACATTTTTTGTTAATCCATCCCCGTATTGAACAATCGGTTTGAGGCTGATGATGTCCTAGAACGCGATTACTACATCTGCTGCCAAGACCCCAAAAATAAGTCAGCTACGCGGCTAGCATGTACCCATATGCGCATTAATGAGTTTACTTACATACTTCCATACACAAACATTCAAGTTTTAAGAAGAAATTCTGAAAAACAAAACTGAGTCGAAAGCATTTTCCGATTTGATGAAAACTCGCTGAGTTATTGTCAAATGTAAATGACGCGGGTAAATGCTGCGAGTGCGAAGGGTAACAATTAAAAATTTTATTTAAAATTCACTTTGGACAATTCATGTAAGAAAGCCCAAAGATGTTTTCCAAAATCTGTTCATGGATTTGTTTTGATAAATTGATGGCGTACTTTATTAATGTAGAATTAATTGAATGATTATTTCATAGGGATCGAAATTAAAAAACTAAAAACACCAACAAAATAAAATAAAATACAAAATATTAAATAGAAATTATTTTAAAACCGATTTCAAACTATAAAAATCAAAATCTAAAAATTAATGGAAATTAACTAAATTAAATGTCTACGTTTAAGTATAAGAAACAAAAATAATATAAATAATATTAGTGAAATTGATGAAATAAATAAAAGAAACAACAACAACAACAAAATAAGACGCTTTTAAACAGAAGTTGAAGGATTGTGACGTTTTTTGATATTGTATATCGTTAATGGGTGTTCTGCCTGAGAAAGCATTTTCGATACCCTAGCAAGAACAGATTACATAGAACTACCAATGATAACATACTAATAGTATGTATGTATGGCATTAAACAATTTGATTTTGATTGCTTCCCTTGTTTTTGTAATTTATAAGAAACAGAAATAATAATAATAATAATAATAATAAGAGGAATTTTCAAATCAATATAAATTAATAAATAGCATGTAATATAAAAAAAAACAATAACAAATGCTAACAAAACAAAAAAAAACAAACGAAAATTAAATTAAAAATGTGATTTTTGTATTTAACTTAAACAATTGAAAGGAAATGCGAAAGAACACTTCTCAATATTTTAATAGAAAAAAAAAACTTTAAATAGTGCAAAATTGTTTCGAAATTTAAGTGGTGCGCATCCCATCGCTTCGTTGGTCTGGTCCAAAAGTGCAGAGCTTTTCGCTAGTTCTCACAATTTGCACTTTGAAACCCAATAAAATTAAGTATACGTTATAAATTTCGGTTTTTCGTTCCTTTCAGTAAAAAGAACATTTCTAAAATTTCAATCAGTTCAATCAGCTGAACCGAAAAAAAAGAATAACAAAACAAACAAAAACGCAAGCAAAATTAAACAAAATTCAGAAAATGGTTGTGAAATTTCATAAAATAAAATACAATAAAATGAAGAATGTGTGGGAAAAGAAAGCTATGAGAGGACTTTCACGTCAGATTCCCATTTGAACGCAAAAGCACACATTGAAAATACAATACTTAAACTTAGGGTTTGGGTTTACTAAACGAATGCCTTATAGAATATATAAATAATCGAACTAGTTCGTATTAACGCGAAACATGTCACGCCCACTTTGCGATTAACTAA
Organism: Suillia variegata; assembly: GCA_949127995.1. Taxonomy (NCBI): domain Eukaryota; kingdom Metazoa; phylum Arthropoda; class Insecta; order Diptera; family Heleomyzidae; genus Suillia; species Suillia variegata. Next base: position 1,138,570 of record OX421843.1, on the reverse strand, counting down.
GAATTGTGTTGCTTTTTGCATAAAAGCTTGTTGTAATAAGAAGTACATTCAGTATATTTATACAATGTGAAGTGCTTTTAAGCTCAACCACAAAGAAAACTTGAGTTTGTCTGCCTCGAAAACTTCCAACCACCACAAAACTTTACAATTTTGTATTATTTAAACCGCAATTATTTAAATCTAAAAATGTGTTAACCCATTCTAATGCAATGGACACGAACGAAATGTGTGCATAATCGTGTGTGTACTATTACGATAGAAAGGTCTCAAATCTTTTCAAATGAAAATAATTGTTTATTAAGAAAATCTCGAATTGAATAAAAAACACATACACCGACAAACATACATACATACATACATACATACATACATACATACATACATACATACATACATACATACATACATACATACATACATACATACATACATACATACATACAAACAAACATATTGAAAAAAATCATTAAAATCAAATAATTTTGTTTTCATAATTTGAGCTTTTTGATATTTATGAAACAAACAAAAATTATTTGATTTTTTAAATTTTTATATCACCCAAGTAACTGACAAAATTCTTAAATGTGATGAAATGCAAATGATCGTAAAATATCACAAACATTTTTGTTGTGGCTAAATTTGATTTAGTTAGTTTTTAGATTATAACTGAAAAAGTAAAGGAAAAATCTTAAAACACAAGCGCAATGTCTATGCGGACGAGCAAAAGCTACTAAATCAACAAACAAACAAACAAACAAACAAACAAACAAACTGCATTCGATGTATGAATGCCACGCCCATTTAGTAAATTATGTAAGACAAATTTGCATTTACTAAGATTAAAAACGAAGTAATAAAACGAACAAAAACTTATTAAAGATATAAGAGCAACACAACTTAAACAGAAATCACTCTAGCATTCATACATATACATATATGATACTAAATATTTACCTAATACATATGTATATCACCATACACACAAGGCAACTCAAAATTCCTCTTCAAGTCTTTCCTAAAAACAAACTAAAAGTATGCCTTAAGTATTTTTAAAAAAAGAAAACGAAAACACTTATGCAAAAAAGCGCAAAATATCCCCTTAACAATAAAAATTCCCCATCACTTCCAATTTACCACGCCCCCCTAAAAGAAAATACATGTGTGAGTCGATGTGAGACGCTTTTATGCATATGAGTGAAAGTTAATTAATAAAAGTTATTCTATTTCATACAAACAAACAATCAAACAATTTCTTATCCATTCATCAATCCCCAATTTCCTTAGAACTTCCTCCTTCTCCCAAAATCCCAAAATGTTTATACAAAGAGATCGAATTTGTTACAAAAATATTCAAATGTGGTGGAAAAAACGCATTTTTCAATGCGATTTGAATAAACAAAAAATTAATATGTTTGATAATAACAGGTTTGTTCTGCTACTCACTTACAAGTACCTAGAATACGCCACTGGTCAACTATATACTCCAGCAAGTGATCATGCATGTGCACTTATACACGTGTAAGTGGTTACGCTGTATTCTGGGAACAGCGAAATGCTTATATGTATATACTAAGTTAAAACACTGAACACAAGTTGTGCCTAATAACTACTTTAATTAGGTGGCATTAGCTTCATTTTTGTTTTCTATTAGAAAAGTAACTGGTTTTATTAATCATGAATCATGAAGTTAGACGTTTCAAAAGAGTAAAGCTGCAATTTTTATTATTTGTGGAAAAGTCTAAAAAGTGTTAAAAATATAGAATCTGGATCGCTGCGGTGAATGCAGAGATATACAAAATTGTCCTTGTGATTCTCTATTGTTGGTATATTTTTTGAATAAGTCCGTGCCTCTTCACTCAATAATTTCAACCATGTTATTTATGCTAAAGGTAGGTAAATTTAAAAGCCGTGGTTACCATTAACATTGATTAAATTAAAGAAATATTTTTAAATGGAGGGGATTTTTTAAACATATACTTAATAATTCAATTGAAGACACTTTAAGTGCCCACTTCAGATGTTGGCAATTGTTTTTGAATTTTGTTTTAATTTGGGTTTTGTTTTGCTCAATCCAAATTCTTTTATATTCCGATAACTGTAAATCCGCAATCGACAGAACGACTTTATTGCGAATAACAGCTTGTTTGTACACATTCATAAGTAAATGTGTTCTTAGGTATAAGTACCCAGCAGGAAAGTAAGGAATGCATTTCCTAAAAGATCGATGAATTCATCGATTGTTAACATTTAGCGGAAACATGCAGGGAAAAGGTAATGCAAACTAAAACTCAAGAACTAATTTTGCATAAAAGGAAATTTAAATTAAGTTTATTTTGTTTTTTGCCTTACCGTGCAATGTACGATTGCGTGTATGCTGCATAACGTTTTGCATTACATGGCAATATAAAGAAGAATGCATTACACTTCCTAAAACATTTGGACGTCGAGAATCATCGATACTGTGGCGTGGTTTTAGCAAGATTTTTCAATTGCCGTTTTTCATTACCTTGGCGATTTGTTCCTGTTGGGTACTTGCATAAACAATTCTACGTTATGTCAGAAAAAAACAACAACTTTTGAATATGTACAGAAAAAGTGCCATAAACAGCATTAAACGCTAAAATAGACGCCAAAGAAACTGCGCATCAGAAAAATATGAAACTAAATTTAAATTAATGGTATCATACATACACATACTTATACACTCACTCGTATATACATTTTATGGCAGTGCCTCGTGTTTTTTATTTTTCTACAGCGATAAGAGAGAGTCATTTAATATTTTGATATACCCTACATACCTACATAGACTTGTGCGAATTTATTCAGTTGAAATATATTTTTATTAAAAATATTCGTCTTTGCCACGTTTCCATATTGAATTGTTTAATTGATAAAGATGGTAAATGTTTTGAAAAAGAGTTCAGCAGAAAAATTCACCTCTTAGATGCATCAAATTACTCGGCGGTACAATTTATAAAAAATAAAATTCGCGTTGGCATAGACTTGTCAGGCAGGAGTAGGGGAGAAAAAAGTCATAGCAGCAACAATTTAACAAACTCATCGTGGCGATAAACAAGTCCAAATAACGAACGCGCAACTCTCTTACGCATATACGCACAAATAGCAAACGAATTGGCAGAGTGACAGACATATGAATAAACGAAACGAAAAGCGCGTACGCGCACATTTGAGAAGCTATTCAAAGCAACATTTTAACAATTCATATTAAAAGAGATACATATATGTGTACTTATATACAATATATACATATGTATGTATGTGTGTTTGCCCAACAAGCAATTTGTATTTGCGATAACCTTATTACAAGCTTACTTTCGTAAATAAAACATTCGCGGTAAATGTATGAAAACGATTATTAAACCATCTCAAAACCATTGGAAGTCATCGAACACGATCCCTCATAAGTTTAGTAATTCTTCGATAATCCCAATTTTGAAATATGCTTATGCCGTCTTACATTGCAGTTGCGTGTATGCTTACTGTAGGTATACATTGCATATGTGGAAATGCTTACCATAAGTTTCATAGTGCACACATATTGTATTATAAGAATATATAATTTGTAATCCATTATTTCTTTGCATATATGAATATTTAAATATTATTTACATTGTATGTAATATACACAATATTTGTTTTGCAATATATTCAGAATAAAATTTTCTTGACTTTTTGGGTATGGGAGAAGGAGGTGAATTCTTATTGGAAACATTTTGTTCAAAATACAGAATTCTTTAATAATTTTGCGTGCATGTATTACATACGAGTATACAAAACAAACACGTAAGCATAACGCTTAAGAGACTTGAAGAAATAATTGTACTGAAGTTTTCAATTAATAAGAATTTTTGGGCTTTTATTTGTTTTAAATTTTTGTTAGTTAAGAGTTTGAATTAAAGATTAGTTTTTATGCCATGAAATTAAATCGAAGGCAAATCAAATGTTTACTATGAAAAAAATAATGATTCATAATCAAATACGAAATTATTAAAAAAAAAACTTTTAAAAATCGTTTCCTTACCACTTACAAAATGTGTTTTGTATATTTCGTCACTAATGACGCATACAACTCAACTCTTTGTTTGTTTCACATAACAACAAAATACATATCTTGAGTGTAAAGCGTGCACGTATGTATCTCTCGCGAACGTTTTAAGATTTGAAAATATTAAACATTTTATGTTCACATTATCAATTCGAATTATTTTCTTCCGGCTGATTTTTTAATTGGAATTACGAAAAAAAAAGTTTTTGAATAGGAAAATAATAAGTTTTTATTACTATCAAAATAACAATAAATTTTACAGTAAAAGTTATTAAATGAAAACGTTTACTTTTATATTTGCAGACAGAAAATATATATCTATAGTATTTACTTATTAATATTAATGTTTGTGTCTTTGATTCTTTCTTTGTATTATATGAAAGGTTTTGGAAGAATAATGAACTATACAAAATCTGTCACGCCCACAATTTGTGAAATCAAGTAAAAATATTCGATGAATATGTTCATATTGCGCCTAAAAACGAAACTGGTATCTATGTTTGTTTTACCGCTGTCGATAACATTACCAAAAATGGGCGTTGTCGGATCAATTTAACGCCCACCGCAGTAACTCAACGGGGAGTAACGGGAAGTCCCGCTAATAAATTATCTTGCAAATATTTATATTCAAAATATACCCGGACAACGATCTGTACTACAAGTCAGTACATATCATATCAAAATATCTACATATGTATGTATGTAAATATTAAATACAGATAGACAGAAAGACAAACAAACGTTTCTTCTGCAGGTATTTTGAGCGGGTACGCTGAATTGCTGCGGTTCTTGCAACATATTCTCATTTTCACTCAAGTCGTTTAGTCAAATACAATAGAAAACGTTTTTTCTGCTACATTATTATTAGTTGTTTAAATTAGCGGAAAATCCATTTTTTTATTACGGCAAAAAGTTCCTCGAAGCAAAAAATGCTGTTTTTTATATGACCTTAACTTGTGCGAGTACTTTGCTTTTAAATTATGTATTATTACGTGTGTACCTTAAACTACACAAACGCAAAATGATTTTACTTACTGTCCGATTTAAAACTTTTAAATTGTTCGTGTTTTTGTTGTAAAGCAATAGAAGGCCGAACAGCACCTCGAAAGCAAAAACAAAAACAAAAACAAAGTAATGAAATGGTTTCTCGGGCCTTAACCGATTGGTTCGGTCGTCCAAATGCTTTCGGCATTTTATGTTAATTGTGCGTAATAAAATTATTTCCAAGCGTATACATAGATACAAATTGAGCCTACAAATATTAAAAAATCCATCTTTGTGTATGTGTGTGTAAGTACATCATTTCATTTTTAATTTATCAAAAAATAAATATATGTGCAATATTTTAATATTTAAAAATTAGTAAAATCAAAAATTTAAGGTAATTAGTTCGAATTAAATCCAGTTCCGAATATTTTTGTCCTAAAATCTTTGTCGTTCACGTTACGTTCGTTCCGTCACGTATGCTCAAAGCGTTGATTTCATATTCGTATAAATTTGATTTGTTTTTGTCGACTGGCTGCGTGCGTTACAAGTCAAGATAAAGCGTGTAAACAACTGCAACCGATATTGTAATTGTAATTTGATTGGTCCATATCAGCATAATGTAAATAATAATCAATGAATTCTTGTTTAAATAATTATTTTTATTTTATACATGCAAATAGCTGCCTATAAAAACGTTGCAATCTAGTAGATATTTCTGTTTTTTTATTAATATAAATAATTAAAATGCATCTTTAATGCCCAAAAATTATGTTTATGTACAAAATACTCTACACTAATGCTCATACGCATGGAAACAAACCACCCGCATTGTGGCGTATCTTATAAGAATTGGATTCTCATCGTATACAAAAAACTTACAAATCAAGTAAGAATGCTTTTAGAATAAAGACCCTCAAATAGAATTAAAAACATTTTGTAACGTATTTTCCCACCGCTATGCGTATGCGGAATTTTCGCTCACACGATCATTGAACGCTTTTACGAACTCACCCCTATCCCAGAGAGATTCGTTTAGCTAAAACCAAACATCCCTACTCGCAATATACCAGTACATATCCATATACATATATGTACATACACATAACGAATGGAATCGTTAAATTGTCATGTTATATACAAAGTTTATAGAGCATTGAAATAATATTGTAATTTCGTTTTATTTTTTACGCAATCCAAATTAAAATTTCCCTAGGGAAGCTAAACGCGAGAAGACTAAAAGAATTATCTTCAGCTATGCCGAATCATTAATATATATTTCTTGAACATTGCGGGAGGACCTCAGCCCATTGAGCTGTCGGGTCTCATGGCATACTTAAGATAGATAAGGAAATTTATCAGTGAATAAATATCAGTTTTATTCAATTGCCTGATCGACCACCAAAAACTACATCATAAAGCGAAAAAGAAAATGTGGAGTGACGTTTCTTATACATTGACAAAAGGGACCTGTTATTCAATCTTTTGTATAATGAAATTTTTCAGTTTTCGCAAGGCACTTTTATTATACACTATGTATATATGGATGTATGTAAATACTTATATATACTATAAAGTTATAAGTAAAGAGAAGAACGAGTCTTGATTCTGTACATGTGCAACATTGCAACAGAACAATATATTTGAAATGTGTACCTACATACGAGCATGAACTTTTAGATACATACGTGTATGTACTTAAAGATCTAAATAAAAACATAAATGAAAAGGGAACGCAGAAGTACTGAACGCTTGAAAAATACGTTACGAAACGATCATGCATATAAAAGTGGCCCTTGGCAGGGTAAAACGAGAAACCATTTACTTTGAGTGGTTGCCAACGAATGAACAAACGAACAAGCAGCAGATGTTTCCGTGTGACTTGACTGCCTGACTGCCTCCAACTATGCTTATACATAACAGCGATAAATTCGGTCGTAGTAGGTAAAATAATAATTTGTTGAACCCACTGTGAATAGTTTCTGGAAACTAAAAAAGCATTTTTGGCATTTTGGTATGGTATCAAAGGACTGTATATGTATGTCAATGTTGAAAAGTTTGTTTTAATACGTACACAATGGAAATAAGTAAATTTATTAAAAAACAATTTCAACAATTTCATTACTATGTACATCGATAAAAGTTTAAAAGTAAGAAACGTATTTGAGGGCTCTATTCTATAAAAACCTTATATAACAGACAAACTTCAACTTCACAGATGTATTTTTAATATTTAAATAAAAAAAGCCTAATGTAAAATAGGGTAAGTGTAAGATCAGAAAATTAAACTTTAAACCGCCGTTTCAACGAAATTAGTTTTAACATAATTTTGCCACGCCTCCTCCACCTGCAGGACTTTCAAACGGATTTCATTTTGCAGTTCAAACACGCCGTGTTTGTCCAGCACTAAATTCATCAGCTTAAATTCAAGCGATTTTTCGTTACCAACCGAATCATTCGCCGTGCGCAGATGATCCACTAAATCCACAAATTTTCTCAAAATGCTGAATTGTGCAGTGCCGCTTGTTCCATATTGTGCCGTATCCGCAGCATTTAAATACCGAGTTATTAGCTTTACTTTGGTCGCCATCAGATCACTGCGTCCGACAAGCGGTGAAATCTCTTGATTCACATTCGAAATTGCGTCCGTGGTGGATTTAACTTTTTCGCCAATCACTGCAGTTAAATTGTTTTGCTGCGACCAGATCTCATCAATATCAGTTCGATCTGTTGCGGTGTCCACATTGCTTGAGTTCTGCTCTTTGTTATTGTTGTTGTCAGTAATAGAAATTTGACTATTGTGCAGCGTAATGGTTTTGTTAAGGTTTTCCTCTATTCCCATCTGTTGGGATTCATTTCCACTTTTGATATGAAAATCCAATGCAAATCGAAAAATTACATTCGCATTAATGATCTGGAATGGATAAGCGTGGTTCTTTTAGAGTTTAACTAATTTATAATTGTGCTATATATTGTATAATATAATTACCACGACGGGACAGTATGCAGTCAAAATCAAAAAAACCAACAAAAGTTTCGTACTGGATGCGACCATGCTGAAGTGTTGCTTTACGGATCGAAACTGATAAGCAATTTCGTTTAGGAAATTTACAAAGCGAGTGATCGCTTAAGTCCAAAAAAACATTTGATTCAAAAACAAAATTTCGTTCTCATTGTTTATAATATAAATGAGATTTCTTTATTACTTTTTTTAATCGGAAACAATTATTTACGTACTACAGAATCATTCAGAGTATTCTTAAGATTGAAATTTAGTTAGTGCCGCAGTCAGCATTTAAGCTTTTAGTTTTGAATTATCATTCTTAATTTAACATTTAAGGTCAATTTGTCCAATCAAATTGGGTAGGAAAAAAGCAAATATCGACTAAACAACGGTAGAAGATCGTCTGATAAAACGATTTTTGAACATTGTTCTTTTTTCTTGATGAATATTTTACTCTATTCTGCAAAAAAAAGGTCTTATCAATGAGTTTTCATAACAGTCGGGTTTTGGTATGATGAAACAAAATAGCAAGACCGAAGTTTTTATACACCACAGTTTGATTTTTATGCTATTGATTTTGTTGCAATGAGGGGATTCAATAAGACTGTAATTTTAGATAGCCTCAAGGAATTAGTGCTTGTATGATTTCTATGATTCTATGATACGTATGAATGTACATACTCGTACACACAACACAACACAACACAACACAACACACACTAAAAGATCAATAATGAACAAATCTTTTTGAGAACAAACCAAAATTGGAATTCATTTAAGTTTTTGCTTAACATTTTACAAAATAAGTGATACATTCCTACTAGAATGAAAGAGAATTTATTAAAAAATTAAAAATAAAACTTTGTGTAGACAGAGAAAAAGAGTACAAGAAAAATGTCAACAAGTTTCATATATATACATATATAAATTTATCGATTGTACATATGTATGTAGTATTATACTTTTAAAGCAAAACTGTTGTGACTTATCCTGTATTTAAAAAAATTGTTGAAGTTGGTTGAATGTTTCTAAGAAGCACACTCAAATATTCTCTACTCCAGAAAGTTACTCTTTTTACCCGCCTGACAGGCGAACGCATGCGCGAAAAATGTTCAGCTTCCCTGAAAAATGCTTCGGTATACACTCATACTCATACTCACACATACATTTTTATTTTTATAAAACAACAACAGCAAAACGGTATAAAAAAGAATCAAAACCTATTTCACTGAATGTGGCTCTTAACATGTTGTAATAAACTGTGTCGTAAGTAAATTATCTTCGGTTATGCCGAACATCAAATACCCTACACTATTCTAAGAGTGTTACAAGAGTTAATCAACAAAAAATGTACATAGGCTAATCAAAACTTGCTACATCCCACAATTTGTGAAATCAAGTAAAAATATTCGATAATTTTGTTAATGTTGCTCCTGAAAATCTAAAATTTGCTAACTAAGATTGTATGATCACTGTCGATTACTTCGCCGTGGTCGTAACTCAGAAACGCTGCTACGGGGAGTAACGGTAAGTTCCACCAATTATCTTAAGCAAGTAGTAAAGCTGTAATTGTTAAAAACCCGGGCAACGCTGGATACTACAAATATATAAACTTGTTCATAATAAATTTTATCATTGTAGCGCAACAATTATTAAAGAATAGTGGTATTCGAATTGTATATAACCACGCCCACATTAGTATTATCGTAGTGCGAACCAATTATACTTTTACGACCACTTCCAGAAGTGATTAATAAGTCGCGAGAAATTATAAATTATAATTTTTATTAATTTTTTTTTAATCAATAATAAAAAAAATGAGATGCTGTTAAGACATCGAAGCATAGAATATGTACGTCCGTGTGTGCGCATGGTGTAGAGTATAAAAATGAGTGGAGGGTTTGAGTTGACACCGGAAAGAGGTTGGTCAGACGGTGTAGCAGAGGGTAAGACTGAAGGGATGGCTGTTATTGCGTCGCAAGTATTGACAAACCAATTTCGTGTCTGCATGGATTTCTTATTTATTGTATTTGTTGTTGTAATTCAATAGTTTTTAAATACTTTTTACAAATTGGATTTGCTTTAATAAAGTTATTTTTCAATTGTATTTCATAATTACAAAATTATATTAAAACAGTTGAATTATTTCCATTCGATGCATAAAGAAATAAATATGACCGGTAAATTTATACGTATGTGCATGCACATATATAACATATCTACATATACGTATGTACATATACTTTCGGGTGCCAAAAAAAAAAGATCTGTATTCGAATATTCAATTCGCAACAGTTTTCTTTTTTTTTAAATAAATATCACTGACTGATATTTTTTACCACTCAGTGGGTTCATATATTGCATTATGTTTAAAGATATATATAGAGATAAATAATCTTGGTCAGGTGTAAAATCTGAATTGATTTAACCACGTCCGTCTGTGTCTGTCTGTTCGTCATCATTTCTTGTTAGCATGATGAGTGAGAGCCACCAGAGACATTCAGCTGAAATTCGGCTCACTTTTAGTTCTTTTGCCCTGTATGAACTGATTTTAGAGCAAATCGATATCTTGAGAACTATTGCAGATATTCAGTTGAAATTTTCCTGAAAGTTTTCTGTTATTCTGATTAAATTTTTAAAACAATCAGACTAAAAACTTTCCGATTCTTCATACTACTTATACTATTATTTCTTAATTGTTATTTTGGGTGGTTCGTTTGTACGATTACTTTTTATTTACAATATAAAAAATAAATTTCATGTTATTAATTAGTTAAATTTGCTTATCTTTTGTTTGATGAAAAACTTTTTATAAGTTTTAAAATCTCAATTTGAAAGTCCAATTTTTGATCGGCGCTCATTTTGCGTATGTTTGGTTTAATTGAATCGAAGAATGCTTGATCGGGATCAGGTTCGTCAGTGTTGGTAGTCGTTTGTTGCATATTGTTGTTGTTTTTGCTGGTGTTGCTTGTGCTGCTTGTGCCTGCACTTGTGTTATTGTGGTTTTCATGTTCCGTTGTCTTAAGTTGGCCACCGCATTTGATAGCTGAAGACGTTTTATCGCTGACATCCGATGCGTTTGCTTCCTCCTGCATCTGCTCTTCGATTTCTTGGCACGCCTCCTCCATCTCTGCACCAAAACTGAAATTTGAATCCAACGAATTACGACGTTTTTTCTGTGACGAAGCGATACGAGATTTTGTGTTAGACCCGTCACTTGAGTTGCCGCCAGGTTTTTGTTTTATGGACTTGTCATTGTTTCGCTTCTTTGTCGTATCAACTTTTTTCCTTAGAGTATTTGCAGCGAGATTTTCCCCACTGGAATTCAAACTCGACTTGTCATTACATTGGCCACTCTCATCCTTACAGTTCAGCAGGAAGCTCAATTCTTTTTCGTAAATGTATGAACGCTCCTCGCTATTCGTTTGTTTAAGCCGTTGAGCGCGTAGATAACTGTCGCGCGAATTTTTCCAACGTTTTTGAAGCGTTTGCACTAAAATAAAACATTTCAGAAATATTTCCTAAAAACTGAGTTTATAGTTACAAGCACACAGTGTAAATGGCTGACAATTTGGTTTTGACAATAAGATTTTGAAAACAAAATTTTATTTGTTGAATACAAAAATATTGACTATATTGCGCTAAACCAAATAAATCAATAAGTATTGCTAGTTTAAAATAGGGCATGTACATATGTAAGCACCTCGGAGGTGGGATTCCAAACAATTTGATACAATACAAAATTCGTAGCTATGAAGTATGGAATGCCACCTCCGACTACTGTTTAACGCTCTTACCAATTGCTCGCTTATCAGACGTCTTGCTTTGCTCGAAATTGCTGAGCAGCTCCCCCGCGATTTCATGCCACATTTTTTCCCGTTCTAAGCGGTTGTGAAAATTTTCATCATTATGATTCCACAGCAACGCGCGGTCTCGAATCGCTCGAATGAAATCAAACATAGAGTAAGGTTTCATGGCGCAGCGCATTTTAAGCGCCGCTCCTCCAGCCGTCTTTTTTTTAACCATTATTAACTAGACAAATCACGAGCAAAATGCAGTTCAAAAAGAAAATAATTATAACAGAAAAACGCATACAAACACAACCGCTCGCAATCGCTTCGAAAACAGCACTGAAACGTTGCTGCGTTTCAGGGCAGACAACTTGTTGGTTTCCTCTTAATCTGCGAAATTTTAAGATTGAAATCGAAATAAATATGTCCCATAGAAATTTACAATACTGCACTTCAAATTTAAATTGGTGAGTTTACTTGGCGTAGAACTCATAAAAATTAAAAAATGCCGAAAAACCCGCTTAAGACTTTTTTTAAGTATTTGGTTATACATACATATGTGAACACATACAAAAATTCCAATTAGGGATGTCCACTTGGATGCTTAATCTTATTTTCCTTCATTGTCTGACAATTTTGTCAGCATTATTTTTTTATTATTGGAAAGAATCGAACATTTCTTCAGGAAAAATAATTATAATAAGTTGACTACTCTGTTGCGTTCACTCTTTTAACTGAACGAAACTTTCGAGTGTTTTTGTTAAGAATTGTCTGGATAATTGGGGTAAGTTAAACGCGTGCGGTAAAAACAGTGTCAAAATGACAGAATTTCAAATCTTAAAACTAAAAACCGATATTTCGAAAAAAGTGGCTTTAGTTTTTAAAATACTCGTGTTTGTTCCTATGAATTAATCAAACTATTTTTTAATCAACCTTCAAGAAAGTGTCTGTACCTTCTAAAGACAAATTTCGCTTTGCTTTTGTTCGTAAACCAAAACTGTGCAGTTTCACATGGAAATAATTTCCGATATAAAAATACGGAAAACCAACAATTTGTCCATTTCGAACCGCGAGATTATTACCAATATTTCTTCAACTAAATAAAATAAAATTTTGTGAACGTGGTATTCGTTCTCTCTCCAAAACTATGCTAAAAATTGTTTTGATAAACTTAATTGTAGGTTGAATTATTGAAAGGTTAAGGGGAGATAACAAATGGCCACAGGAGTTCCGTAATTATTTAAAAAACACAATTAAAGTATTAAAATAAACTAAATTCTATTTCAATAAAAAAAAAAAGTAAACGGAAAAAGCTTTCAAGTGTTTCATAAGCAATTTTTATTCAGAGTAGCAATTTTAGTAATAAAAAGTTGCAAATGCATTTTTATGATAGATTTGTAAACAAAAAAATTGTAGTGGTGAGTGTATGTGAGTGGTAATACAAAGCAAACGTTTTTACATATGGATGTACATATGTACTCGTATTTGCTTTTTTGGAACCATAAGTTAACATTAAAATTAGAGAAATGTGTATTTGAATTAAAAGAATATTAAAATGTTTTATGCGGAAACCATGTTTACATAGGTCGACCCATGCCTCGGCCCATTCCACCTGCCATTGGTGCTTCGCCGGCCTTTGGACTCTTGATAGTCTCGTCAACAGAGAGAATCATGCAAGCGGCTTCGGCAGCAGCGGTCAAAGCGTTGATTTTGATGATAGACGGTTCCCACACGCACTGTTCATAGTTGTCGGCAATGTGCTCCTTGGTAATATCGACACCAAACCACTGACCACCTGCAATTTAATAAACAAAATATTTTGATAAGTAAACAAAACTTCAAAAGTTAACCTACATTCAACTGAACATAATAAGTATGAAAGATATATTTTAAAAAGTTAAAACACACACACACACACACACACACACACACACACACACACACACACACACATATATATATATATATATATATATATATATATATATATATATATATATATATATATATATATATATATATATATATATATATATATATATATATATATATATTTTCTGCTTTGCTTAAAATCAATTAAAAAGTAAGTTCATACTAATATATTTTGAGTATGTTTAAAAATTGATCCACGCTAATTTGTAATTATTGAAAATGCACACAAACATAAACAACATCTATCCTAAACCGCATTATGTATACATATATGTACATATTTTTCAAAATCAACACAATGCTAAAGAAAGAGCGAGAAACTCAACAAAAGAAATGAAACAACCAGTGTTGCCATTTTGACCGTTCATCTGGAAAATATTGTATATAACACTAGGTTATAGTACCCGGCGTTGACCGGAAATTGATGTGAATACATTTTTGTATGTAACATATACATACTAGTACGTCTATGAAAGAGCAAATGAAAATATTTACACCAAGTTGGCGATCTCCCATACTTCAACTCAAATCTGTTAAAAATAATTTTCTAAAGTTCTAGTTGGTATTTTTAATGTCTTTTATATATTTTATTATAATGGCAACACTGAAAACAACGCAGAAATCAAGATTAGAGAGAGATACCAATATAAAGTAAAACAGAGACAACAACAACAACTTTGGCCTCGAGGAGAAAAAGACAAAATACCAATGCAGAGACAAAAAGAGATGCACTATTAACAAAAAAAATATCTCGTTCCTCCTCACAAAGGTATACGAAAAAAAATACCAAAGCTGTGTCTCTGAAAACAGCCTGGAAGACGTAATTAAGTTTAAATTAAGTTTTCGAACAAATAGTCAATTTACTTCAAATAATTCAAGCTATGGATTTGTTATCGAATCGCGACAGAAAACGCAAGGCTGTCGTACTTCAAGAATCGAAATCAAAGAAACGAGAATGGGAGACAGTGGAAATAAAACTAGAGGCGTTGGATGACGAAGAGAACAATACGCTGGATCCGCTAACAGCTGATGTAAAACCAGATATAAATGACTTGCAACAGGAAATTTTGCGACAGCAACAGTCGCAGACGCAAGAAAAGCAACAAAAAACAACAACAACAACAACAAGTACAACAACGGCGACAAAGAAACTGTTTATTTTTGGCGATTTAACATGTTTGACGCACTTCAACGGGAGCAGCAGCGTTGTTCTACAGTGTGATAGCCTCGAAAATAGCGCCGGCGCTAGTAGGAAAGTTTTTCCAGCAACCAATGCTCCGATAAATGCAACGAAATCCTCCCCTGCGACGAACACTTTAAAATTTCTAGACGATTTATTTGTCAAGGATAAATTCGATTTGCAGGAAAGCGATATCGACGAAGAGGGTTATTCGGATATTGATTTTGACGAGGATGATGACGATGAATTGGTTGAAGGTACGTTTCATTTGTATTCGATTATTTTTGAAACGTAACGCTTATGAAAGCGTCATAACAAAAGTCGCTTTCTATATTAATGTTCTTTCTATGTATTTTTATGAAGTAGCTCTAAAGCAATAATAAAAAAAAACATTTGAACACAGAGACGTACAATTCGGAAAAGTTTAAGACGTTTCATTGAATTTTAATATTAATCTTTTTTAAATTTTAAACTTAAGTTTTTACTCTATGCACACGTTTATACGAAAAATAAATCTCGTGATTTTTAGTAAAATTAATTTTGCATAACATAAAAAAACTTGATCTAAGGTTAAAAACGTTTTGATTTTATCAATAAAAGCATAACCTACAATTTGTTTGTATCCTCTAGGTTTTTATTTCTAAAGCGCTGATTCCTTAAATACGGCCAATCAAATCTAAAGTAGGACATTTTGCGAGAATTTACAAAATTTATGATTTTATGGTTTCAAAATAAGTTTCTACTTCCTATTTTTGTTTAATTATTATGTTTATAGACGATGACGAAATTGATTTGTATGATACAACATGGACTGACCAACCAACTGCTCCGCGAATGTTGTACGAATTTGAAACAAAACAAGCAGATGTGGGTCTCGAGGGGCGTCCAAAATCTCAAGATCCAATATTTTATTTCGATGCACTTCTTGGCAACAGAACAACATTTTTTAATCTATTGGCAGTGGGGTCAAATGAACGGGCCCAAGAGCTGCTGCAGTCAAACAGTGCAAGTGCAGGAGGACAAACGTATTTAAAAGAGGTCAGTGGTGACGAAATGAAAATCTTTTTCGGGCTGTGTTTGCAGATGAGCACAATGAAGCTAGCACACATTGCCGACTATTGGAACGAGCAGTCGCACTGTGGTTTCCAGGGATTCAGCGAGAAAATGAGTCTTAATCGCTTTCAGATGCTATTGCGTGTTTTAAATTTTAACAAGCTCTCGAAACGGGAGTTATTCGAACCAAAAGCGGGTAGAAAGGTTCCCACAATCACAACTGCAGACTGCCGTACTAAAGACGCTTTAGTAGAGTTGCATCCGCTGTTGGACTTCTTTAATCAACGAATGCAGAAAGTTTACAAATGCGGTCAGCGACTCGTCTTAAACGAGCCGCTTATGTTTTGGAAAGGAAAATTGATTTGGGTCCGGGAAATGAGTGAAAAGTTCCGATGCAATGCGATTACTTTGCACTTTTTGACTGAACACACGGGCTTGATCCTAAAAATTGTGCCTGATGTTGAGTTTAGACAGCGTAAGCAACATGTACGCAATTCAAATTTGCTCGCCAAACAACGTGCCAATTTGGCCATAGAATTATTGAAGGAGAAGCTCAGAAAAGGTTAGTAATACTTTTAATTTACCACAAAAAAAAAAACGATTGTGAAGCTTGAAAATGTTCGAGTCATAAAGTTGCAATTGTAAAGTCTCGCATACCGATTAGAATCAGAGAGAGTTGCGTTCGTTTTAGTTAATTTTATTTATTTTTAGGACACACGGTTTATGTTTCGAAGTATTACGGAAGCTACGGACTTGGCTATGAGTTGGCCAACCAATCGACCTATTGCACTGGACTTTTAGATAATAAACGCTATGGCAATTGTAAACAGCTGATAATGACAAAACTAAAGAAACATTCGTTTGCGACAAAATACGCCACCAACGATAAGAATTCGTTAATGATGGGTAAATGGAGGCGGGATACTAAATCTGTCTATTTTTACAGCTCCGACTGCCTCGCGATTTACCACAAAGAGACATCTACGCGTAATAGTGATATGCGTCTGAAGATCATTAAAGAGCTGGACTGGCAGCTACAGCAGCCGTCCAATATACGCGATTACATGCTAAGTTATCAAATCTTGCTGGAGCGTAATGAGATTAAATGGGACAAACAGTTGGGTATCTACGTATTCAACTTGATGGTATTGAATGCGTTCATCCTTTACACAATGTATGCACAATTTGGACGAGCGCGCGTCATCGAATTGCATCTAAAGGATACGACAAAGCTCAAGTCATATGCGGAATTTCGACAAGACGTTGTACTCTCACTGCTGAGGACAAACGAAAAGAAAATTTCAGACGGAACAAGGGAAAAAACATGTTGCACTGTGAGCAGTGATGACGAAAAAGACGCCGATGAGACGGCGCGACCTGAACGTCATTGTTCGTCAGCTCCTTCATGCGAATCATACAAGAAACTGATTGAAATCGATCACATGCCGATGGTCATTCCACGACGCAAAGGCAAAGTTTTAAAGAAAAAGTGTCGAATATGTCGCAAGGGCGGCATGTTAACCTTCTCGAAGCTGTGCTGCGAGGTGTGCCCGGGACAACCGGGTCTATGTGAAACGCCATGTTTTAAGATTTGGCATGATCAGCTAAAAAAATCTATCGAAGCAGGCGAACAAATTAAAACGAGAACCTTTGGCAAAAGCGGTGAAAAGACAATTTACTTTTAAGTTTTCTTTAATTTTACTTTGCTGTATAAAGCTTCACTAAAATATAACTTTGATGATTCAATCTGAAAGTGTATTTATTAAAAATGTCTAAGAACAAATAATTTATGCTGCTGCTTCCTTCCAGCAACAAAAATCAATTGAAAAACTAAGTACGACAAACAAAAATTACGATTATTCTTGTAATTTGTTTTGCTCCTTCATTAAAGCCTCTTATACGATAACAACAAGATATGTCCGTCTTATCTTTTTGCGCTGCTCGCTTTTTAGAATCTTGTTTTGCACATTCTTGCAAAGTGAATAGTTGGTTTAAAAATGGCTAAATCCGATCAGACAGGATTTGGATAAAAATGCTACAAATAGAAAAGCGCACAAATTATGCTTGGATGGTGAACTAATAAGTTATTTGTAGTGAATACACCACGTAAAATGAAATAGTTTTAAAAAATTGTTTATGAATCATTTGGTATAATTATAAATTTAAAATTTGATAAGCACAGTAAAAAATTTACATAGAATTTGTTTTTCATTGAATAATTGATAATGTGACACAAAGAAAGAAAGAAAGAAAGAAAGAAAGAAAGAAAGAAAAAAAAAAAAAAACACCAGAACTTTTTAAAGTTTTACCATTAAATTCGATTATTCATTAAATGAAATATGGAGTTTTTTCACTTAACCATCACAAAACAGAACATGAAATAATCGTTCTCATATAATTTAAAATAAAATATTGTAATTTATAATTATTAAATACAAAATGTATCTAATTGTTAGTAAAAGGTATTTTCTTTATTTATCAACGTAATGAGTTTTTCTGTATTAGTAACACAAAGTAAATAATAAATAAAACGTCAACAAAAAGTTTTTTTTTACTTGATTAAAACTAACAATTTCTGGCCCAAACAATTTACAAAGCCGCGAGGGCAGCCGAAAGATTGAAATAAACAAAGCATAAAAGAGGTCTACGTGACTTGAGTCTACCTGAAGATAAGTTGAAGAGCTGGCAAAGCACAAAATTAAATTAATGCTAATCATGTTATGTTGGTCTCAAAAAACCAATAATAAAAATCAAAAAGTCTTATCAAAATAATAACAATCACAGAATATATGTGGTAAATAAAATAAGTTTTCTTAAGCTTCAAAATGGTAAACTAAATAATTTTAAATGAAATAAATAAATTCAATCTATAAACTGTGAGACTATCTCAAATATCGTTATACAATAAGCCAACGAATATTTATTTTTATTTAATAATAAATAAATTAGCTGCAATGTGGCTAAATATTGTTGCGATAAGAAATTGCGACATTGCTCTGATTGAAAGCAAATATTCAAAATTGTAAACAAAGAAGGGAACAAGTAACGTTAAAAAAACAACCGCAGATATTGCAATTAGGTCGACACGTTTTTCCAAAATCGAAAAATTATGGCATATAGAACTTTTCGAAAACTGTTTCGGTTTTTTACATTTTTTTCGGAACGATTTCCTTTTGAAATATATACAAAACAATAAAAGTTACATTTTTATATAAAATTCTAAATCGATGATCACGGCAATTTTTTGTGAGTAATTTTATTTTACTACCAAAGCGTTAAATTCTGAATTTGAACTGGTCATCTACACTGCAAATAATTTTTTTTTAAAATTAGGAAAACATTATATGGAAGGGGTTGTAGTTTTGATCCGATCACGTACATTTATTGTGAGCAGTTTCGTGATACCACTTAAATGTTAAATACAGAATTTGATATAAAAATGGTATTATAAACTCACCTTGAGCATGTTTTTGCCTGAGCTTGTTCAGAATGTTGGTGGCATCAAAGCCGGCATTATCGCATAGCTGACGTGGAATGATCTCCAGCGCTTTTGCAATTGCCGCAATCAACAATTGTTCCTTGCCTGCGATGGTGCGCGAATAGTCACGCAATATTTTCGACAATTCCATTTCAATGGCGCCGCCACCTTAAAAGTTGCAAAGAAACAAAATAAGAGATTACAAATAAACAGAATGTGTTTTAGAATATTCTACAGGAAAATGCAGTATATATATATATATATATATATATATATATATATATATATATATATATATATATATATATATATATATATATATATATATATATATATATATATATATATATATATATATATATATAGTTATATATATATATGTATATTAAAAATCTATGTATGTTTTTGTAGGCCTGGTCGGATTAACCTCAAACCATGAATGATATTTAAATATTTTAAAATAAAATCGTTATTAAAGTATATTTTATTAGTTAAATGATGGGATTTGTTTTAAGGCGAAGTATTTTAACAACAGTTCTAAAATGTTGCTTAACAAAAACAAACAAAAATATTAGAGAAATAAGCGTTAAGAACAGTATGGATAAAGTTACTCTAGATCCGAAAGTAAGTACTTAGACATTATGGTTAAAATATATATGCTGAGCAAATAGCTTAGAACAGAGACTGCTGAATAAGTATTTTTATTGAGGCTGTGACCGAAACCAGTCTATTGACGGCTAAGAAAGTTCTGTTAAGAAACAAACAAGCAACCATTCGTATTAACATCGAAATCGGACAATGCAACTCACAAGAGTAAGAAGAGGTCTTTTTGCTGCTGTTCATGTTTTATCACTTCGATTCGGTTGAGTGAATTCGGGTTAATAAACATTCAAATCAAAATAATCTAGTTCTCGACTTAAATGTTGAAATTAGTTTAATTTTAAGTTTTATATAATCCATTTAATATTCAATACTCGCACCCGATGGTATCGCAAAAGTCATTGAAGTGCAATCTTCAAAGTTATTTGGCCAATGCACCCAACATTGCAAAAACGAAAACAACTTATAAATAAAAAAGTAACAAGTTGCTTTGCTGCTGATAGTTTTTGTTGTAATCTTGTTAATAATGTGAATAATCGTTTGAAGTATAGAGTAACCATTACTCCATGAGAACAGCAAAAGCAAAAACAACAATGGCGGCTATTACACATGGCAAATTCGAACAGCGCTGCACTGTAATTGCACAAAGCAGAAAATACTCAAGTTCGAAAAGTTACTGACAAAAAAATTTATTTTGCTTATAGATAACTCCAAAATTTTTTAATGTTCTAAGTAAATGTTTTTGTATGATTAAAACAAAACTTATTTTAACAATGAATTTAATTTTTTTTATAGTGGGCGTGTCTATTCAGAAATTCAGAATGACATGACAAGATTGAATAGTTTTTGATCAAGAAAATATAATGTATGCATGTATGTATATAGTATACATAGTTCTACATGTAACTTTCTCGGTTACAAACTTCTACCCAAACACAAAATGATCATTGAGTGGGGCATTACATAAATTAATAGTGCAGTGCAACTGCAACTGCAAAAACAACGACGACAGCAGCAATGGGGTCAATAAACTTGTCATGGATACAGAAAACACAAAATGCATTTGCGCACTCACACACATTTACACACCACATACATAAGCATAGCAAAATGTTCCAGCAGAAAATTTCAGGGCTATCAAAAATTCAGTGCTATCAAGAATTCAGTGATGGAAAATCAGAATCAAATATTTATTTCAGGTCTGAATTTGTTTTACTAATTGGCCCCTAAGCAGATCTTAAATACAAAACGGAAAGAAAAATGTCCACGATAACAACGAGCATGACCAAAAATGAAGTGTTAATTTGATCGATACCAAATGTGGGGTCTATACATCGTACTTCTTGAACCAGTTTGACGTCTTTAAATATTTCGAATAGTCGAAAATCGAATTATTCGATTACACCCTGGATTCATTGGTGAAAGTTTCAGCGGTCTTAAGATTTGCTGCTGGGAACTTTTTGTTGGTGCAGTGGTAAATGGCTGCGTAGAAAAACAACGAAAACAAGTACTAGGTTCAAAGAGAACCCATTCTAGTTAATGAGTTTAATACTAACAATTTGTAAATATTTAATTTAGACTTTAAGATATGAAATTATTAACTACTATCTTTAAACACCCGGCGATGATCGGATTTATTAGAATCATATCTAAGTTCATTAGTTGTTTAAGATTAACACCAACATTTAATACAAAACTTCCCATTACTCCCCGTTGTAAGTTGGGGACACAAGCTGACTATATTTCACCTTGTATCTCCGAACAAGTTTCGCAACTGTAAACGCCCCGATAATCGATTTACTCGCATATGCAACAAAAATTGTAGTAGTACTTTCCGGTCAGCTGTAGTTACTATGCACCAATTTATATCATAGTGGTGCATCACGATCCTGAGTTATAGCGCGGTGGGCGTTAAATTTATCCCACCATGCTCGTTTTTGTGAGATGCTAGATTTCATCGCCACACACCCATAATTTGTTAAAAATATTTGATTGAAATGCTAACATTGGTGGCGAATCTCCCATGACGGGGAGTAAAAGGATACGAAACCAGACAGTTTATTAACTTTAATTAAATAACTTAACATGTTTCCAGCAAAGCCAAGGCAGTAATGAAAATATTCGATAGAAATCATTTCATAAAAACATTTTTCTTTACAATACACTTTAATGGATCGGAAGGTATACAGAGTTTGATTTTATATTTCATCAAAATCGTCATTAAAAAATAATCGTCCTCCCTCTAAACAAGAATTTTAGAGGATAAAACCAAATCCGTGTTTTTTTAAATACAAAAAAAAAAAAACATATTTGTATTTTTGAAGCATTGGTAAAAACAATACCAAAACATTATCGAATTTACTAAAATTTGCCAACATTTCAGTTCCGGCATTTAAAATTCATTCCCCGCCATATTATTCATAAAACTGCAACCTAGCGTAAAAGTAAACAAACGAAACGCAACTAAAAAGTATTAAACGAAATTGCGATAAATTTCAAATGCAACGAACCAACAAACAGGGAAAAAACCTGTGGATGAAGACAAGTTAAACTTGTTTTTTTAGAAGTACATTTGATCCAGCAAATAAATAAATTGTTACTCAAGCACAAGGCAGCATTATAATTCTCAGCGCGATTGTGTTGGCCAGGGAATAAGAGCGGCTTGCGTGCTGCAGTTCGGCCTTCCTTGTCATGGGGAGCATAATGCCTAATGAACGTTTAGTGAGGGTATTTATGCTGACACCATTGATTTAATATACCCCGTACGGGTAGCTTCCCTAAAAAGAAGTTGCATCGTTCGGAATTTTTGGACGATCCTCATACTTTATTGAGGGTTGCATATGTAATAAATTCGAGTTTTGTTTTAATATTTATGCACCACTCAGTGGTGTAGGTTGTGGTTACTTAGGGTAGATATAGATATATTTGTATTCAAAAAGGCAAAAACTGAGTCGATGTAGCCGTGTCCGACTATCTGTCATCATTTCTTGTGAACATGATAGTGAGAGAACGGTTAGAGATATTGAGCTGAAATTGTGCTCTTATGTCTTAGACTAACTGATTTTGAACCAAACAAAACCAAGAAAAATACTCATTTTTTAGATATATTGGATATTGTGTTAAATCTTTATACAATATAACATTTTCTGTTATGCTTGAAAACAATTGATAGAATTAGAAGAATTAGGGTGGTCCATGTAATTGTTTTTTTTTACACACAAACCTAAAATCAATACAGTAATTTAATTACGGTGGCTTATGATATATCGTATTAGGTTGGTTCGTGATTTAAAAATCATTAAATTAAATAAAAACAATAGTTTAAATTTTACTTAAATCGAAAAATAAAACAAATTCGCAATTAAATGAGATTAGCTGTTTTTTCTCCCGAATTATGCAAAAAATGTTTATAATCATGTATTGTAAACACCAAAAGACGTGTTTACACTAGTACAACAAATACTCATTTCTTGTTACAAATTTTTGGAAAGTAAAGCGTTGTTAACGGTATTATTTTTATTCATTATTTTGTCAAATAAAAAATATTTAAAAAATGTATTTTACAGAAGATTCTCCGTGTACTAAGGGGCGAAAATGCGCCCAAACGTGAGATCTGCTTCAAATGATTTCTTAAATAACATTTTTATATCATTCATTTTATACGGTTAGTCCGACTATAATATTTGAGTTGTTTGTTGTACTCGTATGTGTATCCAGAGTACGTTTGCAACGTGACTTTTAATTGAATTCAATTAACTGTGTTGTTTTTGTTTGTGTTATTGTAAGTAACTATGAGTTTTACGTAAAATGTCATGAAATACGTCAATGCTATAAATGCTTGTCTCCCTCAGCATCACCTCACTCACTCACTCACTCACTCACTCACTCACTCACTCACTCACTCACTAAGTCGGGCGCCCATCTACCAAATGTATTTGCAAATATAATTCAGCTCGAGCTTCACCTCTTACAGTGTGAATTGAGTTTTGCTGATATTTTATTTCAATCTTTATTTGTTGTTTTTTGTATTTTTTTTATAAACCTAACCTAAAACGCAAACAAAAACAAAAAAAATAATAATAACAAGTCACGTTTGATTTGTCATAAAAGTAAATAAAGGCAAATAAGTGAGGTTTTAGTAAAAACGAATACGAAATTTATTTAAAAATCAAAACTAAGAAAAAATTAGAACCCTATGGACAAAAATGAATTTATAGATAATACAAAAGCCGCATAACTATTATTTTTATTCACATTTTAAAATGTTGTTTCTTCTTTTAGTTAGAGCTTTTTTGTATTTTGATAGAGGCATGTAGCTCCCCATAAGAACTTCTTGAATACCTTGAGGTGGAAGCGTCTTCTTGTCATTTCGGTATATGCAGTCTCATTTTTTTGTATGGTTATTTATTTATTATTTATCTTACGCTTAGTCGCGCTAATTATTTAGCGCAGCTGTGGGCTTCCTGCCGCTTATCCGCCCTACCCTACTTTTTTGCGCTGTAGTGCAGTTTATTGTAGCAAAAGCGACTTGTTTACATGCAATTTAATTTAATTTTTTTCATTATTTACTATTTTGTTCGGGCATTAGTTTAAAGCCAATGGTACATAAGAAACGTCGCGTACGCCGCGTTCTACGTTTCAACTGAGAGCAACGAATTTGACGGAAAAGACATTTGAACAGTATTACTCCAAAGAGAAAACCCAAAAAAAGTTTTTCAAAAAATATAATGATTAAAGTTATTTAAACGTCCAAAAAAAAGTAAGAATACCCATCAGGCTTGCAGTAGTAGTAATAACTTCCCAACTACAATGCCCAACTCGCGCGAACTGCTCCAAAAAGCATCATAACCGGCCACCGTTGGCGGGTTGACTGACTAGATGACTTGTCTGAATTTAGAAAGGCAACTGAACTGGTTTCTTGCAAAAATGCAGATATACAAAAATTAAAGAAAAAGACACAAAAACAAAAAAGGTTTGCGTCGTGCCACGATTTGCTGTGCTTCGAATGTAACGCAAAATGTTAATATTTTTAAACTGCTTTTGGCCCACTCAAATTGGTGGCAATTATTTATGAAGCATTTGATTTCCGCCGATGCCGATTCGTATTTTGTACAAGGCAGCACAACCTTTAACATTTAGATGTGGGAATGCGGAGCAGGGCGCACATTTGAAAAGTTTTATATTAAAAAAAAATTGTGCGCACAAAATATTTTTGTTTACAAAGAATATTTGCAAAACAAACAAACAAATTTTGACTAGATTTAACTTCTATATTTTTCCAAAAATTAATCAATTAAATTAATAATATAGATTAAAATTTATTTGCAATGAGTACTTGCACCCAATAAAGTCTCGAAATCGATGGAATCAAGTATGAGTCGATTGAATGATCAAAACTGAAACATTTCACTACAATGCGTCTCTGATCTGCTCTTTTACTTTTCTGCTGCCAATTTGAATCGAACTTAACCAAGCGAAGCCAATTGCACAGAATAATCAGGTTGCACATGCTTCCAATTTACCAAAGCGCATTTAGCAACAACCGGAAGGCAGGGAAAGAAAGCAGCAACAGCATCAGCGCCACTCACAGCAACAGGAGGAGGCGGTCTCGCATAAAGATTGCGTTAGTGGAAAATTAATACCAAATGCTAGCTGACTGTGCATAAATTACGAAAAAATTCAAATTTAGAAAGTAGAAAATAAAATATTTAATCGACTTAATAGGCACAAATACAAATGCAACACCGAACAACCCGAGTTCAGCAATGCAATTTATGCAAATGCAAGCGAAGCACAATTTATCGGGTATAAAACACATACAACGAAACGTCAGCCGCCACAATTTGACTGAATAGAGGCTTTAGTTGAATTTTATACGTTTAAATCAAAGCGCAGAGGCGTACCGAGATGAGATAGCAGTTTCGTTTCTTTTTGTGGTGGGTGAGGTGCGGAACGATACGGAGTTAAATAGGAAAAACAAGTAAAAGTTATAGATAAATTCAAAAAAAAATATTTCGTTTTTTGTTTAGAAATCAGGCAGGCGTGATCCCAAAAAGACATTTATATCTAGTTTAATGGTTTTCCAATATGTATAGTTGAAAAATTATACTTTATTTTTTTATATTATTGAATTGATAAAGCATCACTTAAGGCAATATTGATTTCAAATGCCTGCGCGCTTTATTCAAATACTTTATTTTTTGACCAGGTTAGCCATTTCGGGATAGTCGGGAAATTTGTAAACATGTACCTTGTAGGGAAACGCAATCTATGTGCAAAACTATCTAGTTCAGCCACCAGTCCTATTCTAGCGAAAATTGAACTAGTCGTAAAATTACTAGAGTTATACTAGAAAAAGGGACCCAGTTGGGCTCATATTAAATAAAATACTTGTTAAATGAGTTAGTCAATTGTTACTCAGGAAGATAAAATTGAAGAATAATTAGTATAATTTCTTTCATTCAAATGTTATTAAAAAAATATTTTTTGTTGTACTACTTCTTATGAATAAAATTTTTTTCTTTAATGACATACGAATTTAAGATGTTAGTTTAAAATTTTTGTTTTAGATAGAATATTGTTTAATTTTTGTTTTGTGGCACAGCTGCCTACAAAAATGGTTGAAAAAAAAACTTACCAGCAACAACGGAATCGTGTTTGATAGTGCGTCGCACAATCATGATGGCATCGTGGAGGGAGCGTTCTGTCTCCTCCAGGAACTGCTCAGCGCCACCGCGCAGAATCAACGTACAAGTACGCGCATTGGGGCAACCTAATTGTAAAAAAAATTGAAATAAATCAATAAAAATAAAAGAGCAATCAAATCAATTAATTACCTGCGAAAATGTTGAAACGTTCGCCGCCAATCTGAATCTCCTCAAAGCTTTCACACAGACCCAACACGCTTGCATTGATATCATTCGCGGTAGTCATAACGGCACCGCCACAAGCTTTCATCGTACGCTTAAGGTCCTCTTCGGGAACACGACCAGCGCAGAAAATGTCGCGATCGGCGAAATACTGTGTCGCCACATCGCCAATAGGCAACTTCGAGAGGACAACATTCGCCCCCGAGGCATGAATTTTAGCCAGCTTATTATACAGAATCTGCCACTCCGCGTCAACGATTTTCTGATACTCGCGAACGTTGTCCACACGCACCTCTGCATTGTCGCGTTCCGCCTTCAGTTCCAGCTCAATGTTGAGCAATGCAATCTTGCACTGAGCGTAGTTCTTGGGTGCCATTTCGAAACCGGCGTAAGAGAAGGTCTTCTTAAATGCAACGCCTGACACTAGTTGCGATTCCTCCAACGAACCGCCAGTTACTTTCTTAATACCGATCATGTTGAGGGGAAGAAGCTCGTCAAGTAAAAGAACCGCATCAACAACCATGTGAGAAAAGAAGTCCTTTTGCTGGTGGATGAGTTTTGAGGACATTGCCGTTGCGGCACACTTTTCAAGCAGCTGGCGTTGTTGCTCCTTTGATTGTTTTTCAATGTGGACTGCCATCTCCTGAATTTTGTCCATGCACAGTTGGACCGCCTTGCGAATTGCCTTGATAATGATGCGCGGATGAACTCCTTCTTCGACAAATGGCTTCACCTGTTTTAGTATCTCACCAGCAAGCAAAACGACGGAAGTGGTGCCGTCGCCAACCTGTAAAAACAAAGAATATGGAGAACCAACAAGACAATTATTATTAAAAAATCAAAACTTCTGAATTTGAATTTTTAGTTTTGGTTTAAAATTCAAATAAGATTAATACTTTATAAATAGCATTAGGAATTTTTAATTTATTAAATAAATTATCTATCGTCGCGTATGTATGTATATATGTATGTTTGTACGTATGTCATTGAAAGCATCTCACCTCAGCGTCCTGTGATTTTGCAATATCCACTAAGGTCTTTGCAGCGGGATGCACAATCTCCAAAAGTTTCATGATCGTGGCTCCATCATTAGAAATTGTAGCCTTGCCGTGGGCGTCCACAATTAACTTATCCATGCCGCGTGGTCCAAGAGTGGTGCGCACAGCATCTACAATCGATTGGCAAGCATTGATGTTGGAGACCAGCTGCGGCTTACCCTGAGAGGTGTCAGTGCCTTCCTTCAAGAGTACAATTTGCGGTTGCTGCATGCGGAAATAAAAAAAAAATAAAATAAAAATTAATTTAATGCTATAAAAATAAAAATAAACAAAAATTATTTCATTGCAAATATGAGTCAGACACGGCTTCCACGGCTGTTGTCATCGCTTGTAAACAGCATGCGGCAGCGCATGACATCTGCTGTCAAAATCGCGGAGAAACTTCGATTAGACTTAGAGGTTATGTCGAAGCAAATGTTAATGTTTTTCTTCGCATTTGCTTTGAACCCGAAAAAAAGTGGCAAGATCTTAACATGAATGCATTAAGAATTATGGTAGGAAGTTTTTTTCATCCACAAAATGTGTCTTTAAGAAAATAGAATTAAGCTTCTAGCACGTTCTTATTTGAGTCATCATCAAATTTCATTTCTAGCTAAGTTTTCTCACATAATTTTGCAATAAAATTGTGCTTGCGAACATATTTTCATGGTTACTTACCATATTTAATTAGTTTCTTGAAGATTCTTTGTGTAAATTACCGAAATCTTATGAAAATTGCAACAGCGGCTTCTTGCGCGACTAATGGATAGAAATAAGAATTAATAAGCTAAGTAGAGAAGAAAGACGAACGAAAATTTTCGGCGGCGGCTAAATACCGTCTGAAGCCGAAGTTTTTTCTTTTGTCGGCGGCGTGACTGAGATGTCATAAGCAGTGCTGCCGTTTAATCGAATTAAGGTCTGATGTGATCGATTTTGATAGCTCTAGCTAAAAAAATAATAATTAACTATTTTCTCTCCATATCTCGCTCGTAAAAAAACTGCGGCAGAAAATGCTAATAACTGTAAAAACTTTGGAACAAATTAAATGTTTAACAATCAATGAGTGCATGAGGCTCAATACACAGCGTCTGAATCCAATATAGAAAGAGTTTAAGGTGAAATACTTACGGACAGGACTACAATTGAGATCATCTTGATTTTTGGTTCGAAGTTTAAACGGTCAATACATTTTTCTTCTGGATTAAATAAAAACGAATCCAGTCAGTTGTTATATTCAAAATGACTGAATTGAGATTTTTCAATCGAAACGGCAACACTGGTTATAAGGCACACAAAAGTTAAATCTGTGGATATGACAACAGTGGTTGCACCCTAAACTATGACGCCATCTCGCGGACGAATTTCAGAAATTAATTTTGTTCGGACGCGCAGCCTGGCAAAAAAAGTAGTTGCGGGTACAATTTAAATTGGTCGGATCTGCAGATGCTCCGCATAAATATAATTACGAAAAATTCTCGAGTGCGAATAATCGAGTCGGCGGCGGCGATTGAAATAAAATAAAATTAGAAAACTAGAAGTTTGTGCGCTGTACTGCCCAGGAAGTCTGGGATCTGGGGCGCCCAGGAAATCTTGTTGAAAATAAGGAACGAAACGAGGAGTAAAATTACAGAAAAAAAATATCGATTTTCGCTTTGATACGGTTGGAAAAATCCTATTTTCATTTTAAGTACAAAACTTAATGTTTTGGACAATTAGAAGATAAATTTGAAGTTCAGCTCACATGTAAATAAATAAGAACTAAAGGGATAGACGAGGTGATAATTTAACTAGCAAAAGTGACTTATTGGATTTACAAACAGACGCCCGCCTGGCCCTTGCCAGCCCAGCCAGCCCCACCCTGTTCATTGCACGCGCACTTGACAGATTTTTGTAAAAGAAGAATTTACATTTGCATTAAAAGGTACGTAAATTGCAAATTGACTGTAAACCAGTTACACACTGCAAACGGAAATTTTGTTTTGTTTTGTTTTCCGAGAAGCGTCTTGTCATAGAATCCGCCTCTTTCTCTGGCGTCGTTAATTGCTTTGTACTTGCTCCTAGGGTCACAAATTTATGACAAAGTTCGCTGTTGCACAGTGGATCGCTCTTATACAGAATTTTGACGATATTAAAATGTCGGCAACAACCTATAAATATAAATTTTTAAATGGTTGCAAGGTAATATCTAAAGTTGAGAAAATAAAAAATTTCTTAAGTTTCATTCTTGAAGGTTTTTCTATTTTCGCTCAAATCCAGAGTTTTATAGTGACGATTTGTACAGTCTTATTCAAAATGAAAGCTTATATTTTAAAGGCAGATGCTTAGAAATTAATGTATTTTATTAACTCTAATATGATTACAAATAAGGTTAAAATATACTTCCCATTTTAAACAAATAAATCATAGAGGAATTCCTGAAAATTTCCCAAATGAAATAAACAAAATTAATAATTTTTGTAATCACAAAATGCACTCTTGCCCAATTATATAAAATATTAATTCAATTGTAATCGTTGAAGTTTTTCATCCATATAAAAAATTTGCGAAATAAATGATGCCAATTTACAAAAAAAAAATTTAAAACGCAAGATTTTTGAAATATCCAGTCAATATGTTGTAAAATAATCTGTTAATTAATCAATCTTCACTGCGTGTATTTCTCTACTCGTATTCGCGTAGTGCTCTCGATCAGCTGTTTTGTATTTGAGTGGCAAATAACTAAAAGAATAAGCATAAAGAAAAAATAGAAGCAAAAGAAAAAACTAAGGTAAATTTTGAAAATAACAAAAATTGACATCTTAATTGACAATAGAAGTGCTCAGTAGCAGTAGAAATACCAAAAAACATTAAAATAAAAATGCGTGTGGTACTTGGAGCCAATGAATTAGCCTTTCGTTATTTTTTTAATGTGTTTGAGTTGTGGAGCACAGTGCGGCATTTGCTTCAGTAAGATGGCTAGTTGCTTTTTTTCCGGGTGAGTGATAAGATTTATCGGTTTATGTGAACGTGTGTATTGCTGCTGCGATAAGGTTAAAATCTAAAAATATATACTCAATTCGATGCCATAAGCATGATACTCTTATTTTTTTAGTTAATAAAAGATATTAAATTGTTCTAAAGATACAATATTTCATTGAGTGAAAAATCAATATTAAAATAAGATTTGTGAGTTTTGGTTTGGCTCAAAGACCTGCATTGTCTATTGAATTATTTGTTCTCTAAATTAACAACCTGCGCGATAACAAACGAGATCTCCTCTTTGCTCTTCGCTCCGAAGGAGAAATCTCTCATCACGAAACAATGTTTAATTGTTGGTGAAAACGAAACGAGTGAATTTGAATTGGCTCATTTGGGGTTTCATTTTATATATGATACTTTACATAATAAGTATCGTCAATGTCCAAAGTACTTTTGCGAGGCTCACGTAGATTTCTGTCGTGTTTTTTTTATATTTTGGCTGGCTCTGACAAGGTCTTTTTGCCTTCTTACTGCTGCAATGCGGGTTATCAGCTAGCGACTACGCTGGTAGTTATAATATTTATTTATCAAATCAAATGATAACGAACTAACTGTTGTATTTTCTATGTCGCGTGGTTGTTAATAAAAGTAACAACAAACACAAGAAACTAAAGAAATATTCCATTATTATAACTATCGATTGTACTTTTAGGTACATTTGTCATAGGCGTCGTTTGTAAAAATAGTAAATTTAAAGAATAAATGCATTTTATTGTGCTTTTATTTTGTTATTGCTCAAATCACTAAATTAAGTTTAATTCAAGCAAGTAAATCGTTAAATTTTACCGTTAAAGATGGCAATTAATTAGGGAAATTTTGAATGCATTATGGAACATGTTAAGTATTTGTTTTTTTTTTGAATTGAAAATATACTCATATAAAGTACATAAATATCATTGTACACATTTTTTGAAAGCTACGCCTATGATGATATTTCTTAATAGCGCGTTTTAAATAAGTTTGGTCAGGTTAATAAGTATTGAGATAAGATTTGCCACAAAAGTCTTTAGTAGGGTGGATTGATCACAAGATTCGAATTTCCTGTGTCGAAATACATGAATTACGCGTCGTATTTTAGATAGAAATTAAAAGATACTGCATAGCAGAAAAAATAAATAAGTCACTTTGTCAAGTGCAAACGACGGCGAGTACCAAGAATTTAATGATTCGAAGCACAAGTGAATGACTCATTTGTGATAACTCATGACATCCATGCTTTCTTTGATTTATTTTAAATGAAATACCTTAAGACGTTTACTAAGGGGTATTATTAAAATATATATTTAATATACTCGTATAATATATATAAATATTTTGTCTCTAAACATTGTGAAACTAAACTTTACCTAAATATCAGATGTAATCGAGTATACAGTTTTGATGGCACTTTTCACATGCACTGTATTTCATACCGAAAGTAGTTATGAATTGGTTGCTAAAGTAACGATTTTAACTGTTGGCTTATTTATTTAATTTTTCTGGTTGGATATTTATAAGATATGTTTTCTAATCAAACTTATCTAAGCTTGTTGCTGATTTATATCTAAATAAAGATAGCAGTTCAATTACGCTTAGTATTATTTAAATTTTACCAATTCCCAATAATAATAAATTTTTCCTAAATATTTTTATTTTTTCAGAAATGATTTAACGGCTTGTAACTTATTTTACTGGGAGTACCGCATTACTTACCAAACACTACATTACTCTACGCTGGAAAAAAGTTCGACTGGGAATATAAAATAGAATTGAATTCAAAACGAAAATCGCACGAATTAAATAAAATAAGTTCCAATTCATTCAAATTAACTTGAAGAAAAGTCAGTTTGTTTGTTCACGCTTCGTGTAGTGTAAGTTAAATTTCCCGACCGACCGTCCGTGCCCGCAGAAGCAGCAACCGCCGCCATGAATTCAAGCACAAAGCACTTGCTGCACTGCTCATTTCTCATCATTGTGATAATCACCTTCGAAGTATTTTCCGGCGGTATTAAGATTGACGAGAGCTCGTTTACGATCGTTGATCCATGGACTGAGTATGGCCAGGTGGCCACAATATTTTTGTACTTACTGCGATTTTTGA
Source organism: Suillia variegata (assembly GCA_949127995.1). NCBI lineage: Eukaryota > Metazoa > Arthropoda > Insecta > Diptera > Heleomyzidae > Suillia > Suillia variegata. Next base: position 1,105,475 of record OX421843.1, on the reverse strand, counting down.
CGTTCTTGACGCTGCCGCAGGTTTGTAATACAACTTTTCAGTATAGGAATCGATTGTGAAATTACTTTGGCATACTGAAATTTTTTTAAACATTTTTTTGTTTATAGGCAATTGTTAGGAATATTTGATTTTTTTTTGTATAAATTCATTTGGATTGAATTTATTTTTATTGTTTTGTATAAGCATGAAGTAATTTTAAATTCTTCTGTTTTAATTATTTATTAGTATGGATACATTTTGTGTCTAGGGTTTTATTATGCACCTCTCAGTAGGTATAAAATGTTTGAACAAAAGTGTGTGTTAGATTTAGATATACACATATATGTTGTGATCAGGATTGAGAAATGAGTCGATCAAGCCAGGACGTCATTACTCCTTTCAATCCATAAACACGTAAACTTAAACAAAATTTAAGTTTTTTGTATTTTATCTTGATTCAAAGCAAAATACAATATATGGAATTATGTCATATACAGGGTGGCGCAAAATTAATCACCCTATTGGAAGATGCTCTCATTTTTGCAAATGGCCGCCAATGTCAAATCTGTTTTGACATTTGTGGACTAGACAGATACAGAATACAAGTGAATAAGCCATGGAGCGATACACTCCCCAAGAACGCGGAATAATTGTGTCTATTTTTTTGCGTAACAATTCGTCTGTGGTGTTGGCAAAAATCATAATGAGCGATGAGGCTCATTTTCACCTCAGCGGGTACGTGAACAAGCAAAATTATCGCTTCTGGGGAACCGAAAATCCGCGAGTGATGCACGAGAAACCATTACACCCGCTCAAAGTGACTGCGTGATGCGCTGTTCACGCTGGAGGAGTCATCGGGCCGAACGCCGCGGGTCAAACGACAACAGTGGACGGTGCGCGCTATAGGGCAATGTTGACCGAGTTTTTTCTGCCCGAACTGGACGAATTAGGACTGGTAGACATGTGGTTCCAACAGGACGGAGCAACAGCACACACTGCACGAGCCACAACCGACATTCTGAAGGACGCGTTTCCGGGTCGCTTAATTTCGCGTTTTGGCGATTTGCACTGGCCCGCCAGATCGCCCGATTTAACGGTCCCGGACTTCTTTTTATGGGTTTTTTTGAAGTCTCGTGTTTACATCAACAAGCCTGAGACTTTGGAAGCCCTCAAGGAAAATATCCGACACGAATGCGAGAATTTATCGCCCGAAACTCTCGCCGAAGTGATGGAAAATGCCATAAAAAGAGCCCGTATGGCAATCAATTGTGACGGCGCCCATTTATCCGATATCATCTTCTCGACTTAACACAATTAATTCTAAAGGTCTAAATAAACATAATCAAAAAACAGAATCGAAGTTTTTTATTTAGAAAAAAATAAGAGCCAAACAACATCGGATGACTTCTTTTGCGCCACCTTGTATGTAATTAATACACAGCTCTATAATTTCTTGTTTAATTTAATTTTTACTTAATTTTTTAGTACAAATGTCAATTCTTATTGAATTGTTTGATAAAACCAAGATTACCAAAATTTTAATTCATACACACGATCTTTTTTTTGTTTTGTTTTTTTATAAGAAAATTGTTCTAAATTTATATTTTTAAAATTACTCCAAAGGTCCTATTCAATTTTTGCGGTCTTGTCTTCTACAACGCCTTTCCAGAGAAGGTTGTGTTGAAGGGTAGTCCACTGCTGGCGCCCTTCATTTGCATTCGTGTAGTAACGCGCGGCGACTTTGCTGATTTGGTTAAGGCAAATGTGCTGCGCAACATGAATACCTGTCTGGACACTGGTCTTGAGAACTTTCTTATTGAGGTGGTCACAGACAAGGCGGTCAATTTGGCGCATCATCGACGCATTCGCGAAATTGTTGTGCCTAAAGAGTACAAGACGCGCACCGGCGCTCTCTTTAAGTCGCGCGCATTGCAATATTGCCTTGAGGACAATGTGAACGTGCTGAACGATAACGACTGGATTGTGCATCTCGACGAGGAGACTCTGCTAACTGAGAACTCTGTGCGCGGCATCATTAATTTTGTATTAGACGGAAAGCATCCGTTTGGACAGGGCCTAATTACGTACGCCAACGAAAACGTGGTCAATTGGCTGACAACACTAGCGGACAGTTTTCGCGTTTCGGATGACATGGGCAAGCTAAGGCTCCAGTTCAAGCTCTTCCACAAGCCTCTTTTCAGTTGGAAGGGCAGTTATGTGGTAACTCAGGTGAGAATTATTCTAAAGTAAAAAGCCTTTAACCAAAGTATAATTTTAAAAGAAACATTAATAAATTGAAGTTATATTTTAATAACATTTTATTTTTTATAGGTTGGTGCTGAACGTCAGGTGTCATTCGATAACGGCATAGACGGCTCGGTAGCCGAAGATTGCTTCTTTGCGATGCGAGCTTTTGCTCAAGGCTTTACATTTGATTTCATCGAGGGTGAAATGTACGAAAAGTCACCATTCACGATGATCGATTTCTTGCAGCAACGCAAACGCTGGCTTCAAGGCATCCTGCTTGTCGTCCACTCTAAACTGATTCCACTAAAGTACAAACTGCTACTCAGTATCAGCGTCTATTCGTGGGTGACGATGCCTCTCTCCACGTCCAACATCGTATTTGCAGGTCTCTATCCGATTCCGTGTCCGAATATTGTGGACTTTGTTTGCGCTTTCATTGCGGCCGTCAACATTTACATGTATGTGTTTGGCGTGATTAAATCCTTCTCGCTGTACCGCTTCGGACTGGTGAAGTTTGTGGCGTGTGTGCTGGGCGCAGTTTGTACGATTCCGGTGAATGTTGTAATTGAGAATATCGCTGTGGTTTGGGGTCTAGTCGGGAAGAAGCATAAATTCTATGTCGTGCAAAAAGACGTTAGGGCATTGGAAACCGTTTAGGTTCGGTCAGCCTTCATCTTCTTTATCGTGTTAGGAGCACAATTCGTCTAATTTTTAAGTGTTTGTATTTATGTAGGTATATATCTCTATTTACGCGTAATTGTAAGAAAGAAAAAAGAAAACACACAGACATTTAACATAATTGTACAACCGAATAAACCAAAAATGTGGAGTAGACTATTAAATAGAAGTTATGAAAGTAAGAGAGAAAAAGAAACCGAAAACGCAACATCTCTCCGTACTAATCTAAATTAGTTTGTGTGTCTAAATATTAGATAAGAACGAAATGAGAAGTTCGATTTGGCACTAACTCAAAAATGTATTATAACTGCAAATTATTCAAAGGAAAAGTTCACAGATAAGATTATAACCTTGTGGAGTTTCACATTCATATGTAAATATAGAAAAGGTCGTTTACATATATATTTATGCGATAATATCGAAATATATAATCAATACCAAGTACTGGTAAAAGTTTGTCTATCATGTACTTCAAATATTTCATAAAGTGAAAAACAAAGTCACTAATAAATGTAGTATTGAATGCGAAATAACCCAGTAGGCAAACAAGTAGTAAAACGTGCTGCTAGCAGCACTTATGAGAAGGCAGAAGGTCTACATTGCTTCTGCTTTCGACTCTTTCTTCCTTTTCTATAATATTTATATAAAATGACCTACGAAACAAAACCTTCTTCTTTTAAGGTTTTCAGAAAGACTTAAAAGGAACAACTTTCTATCAGAAAAAAAGGGAAGAGAAGAAGACGAAAACATTTTTCCTAAGATTTTTTTGCATGAAATTAAACGAAATCTTGAAAACTTGCAAAAATTCTATTAATTAACTTATAATTGTTAAAACAATTGTTTGGGTGAAATTACATTTTATATTTCGTCCATTTTTCTTATATACACATTATTTATTACTCCCAAACAATCGTCCAAAAAAACGTACGCCCACTTTTGTTTAATGTTTTCTTTGTCCCTTTAGACTACATCACAGTCTTGGTTATAAGATGAACCACAACGTTTTATTTAAGTCACATTTCGAGTTCGAATGTGTGCCATTTGTTCAGACTTCTCATTTTTCTTCTTGTCAAAATTAATATCACATGTTAGCATTGAACAAAGATTAAAGATTTACGCACACAACAACACAACACACATACACCAATACTAAGAACATATATATATGTATTTCGTAATCATACAAATTAGTTAATTTTTAATTGTAGTTGTATATTTAAAACTTAAATTTTTTAAGGTGCTTTTAGCCAGTGCAAACACATCCTTTGTTTCTCAAAAAATAAATTTCATTTTACACATACACATACACACCCATAAAAACACTCGCGCACGTACACATATTTTGATACAATAAAAGAAATGTTCTTAAAAAGTTAAAATGCTTGTTACTTAAAATTTGCGCAGGTATAGGAATGGCCACGATACCGTCAGGGTTTAATGGTCTGGAACACTATTCGAAAACAACTTTTTTTGTAGGTGTAATTGGATCCGAGACTCGTGTGATATGAAACTAGTAACTGTTACTATTAAGTAAACTTTTAACATTTAGTTATATGATTTTTTATTTGATTTTTTTTTATTATTATAATAAAGTGTTTATCCCTTTATGATTTTGGATTAAGAATTTACTTTGTTTTATATATTGATAGCAACTCACGCTGTCTGTGGTTATATTTTAAAATAAAATATTTTTTTAAACAGGAATATTGTGCTACAATGATTTCATCAAATAAAAAAACATGGGACGGTCCAATTGACATCTTAAAAAAAAATTACATGCTTAAAAGTCTTCAGGCCGTAAAAATATAATCGTACGAGTATTATGAAATGCGCTATTCTTTTTCAAATAAACTGTTTAATTATTGACTCCTACAGTAAACAATGCTTTAAGCCTTGCGCTGGTCTGTGGATAATAAATACTGAAATACCTAAATGTATAGCCCAAGTGAAGATAATATACGAAGTAAGCTATTCTAATCAAAACGAAAAATGTTAGCTATTAAATAGTAATAAAAACAAAGAATGTCTAAAACTTAGAGCAAAAATTCGTTCGATTCGCTTTATTTTTCAAAAGCTCCCATCCAACTCTTAACTTATAAAGATAATACAATAAAACTATAAATGGATATATTTCATAAATAAATTATTTGCTAACAATAAGATTAATTACAAACATACATACATGCATACATACACATAAATTTATCGCTTATATCGCTGAATATTTGTAAAAAACAGAAAATATTGTTTAAAATAAAAATGATTTTTTGTAGTGGCTGCTGGTCAGCTTGCGCCATTGATAAACGCTTCAAGAGGGCGGATACGCAACAACGCAGCGCAATTGTGCACAAAAAAAAAATCTAAATTAAATTAATTCACAACGTGAAAATTACGATAAAACCTAAATCAAAATTTGTACGATAAAAGTTTGTCTTACTTATATTTGTTCTTATGTCTCAACAAACAACAACAATTTTCTTTAATTTTTAAATCAATAATCCGTAGAACCGAATAAAGCTTCAAACTCATCTAATTGTGTTTTTATTATAGTTTTTAATTTCAAATAAAAATCTACAAAGAAACTTGAGCAAATTTCACAAAACATAAAATTAATTTCAATTAAAAAAAAAAAAAACACTTGTAGAAAGTTACCAAAATTTCGTTTTAATTTTTATAAACAATTGATATATATTATTGTAATTATTATTTTGTTTACAAATGAATAATTCTCCTCTTGTCAGATTGGCGGTCAATGCATTAATCATGAAATAATATAATAAATAAAATCAGTTAATGCATTAAATGTTTGCCACTTTACTTGAACAATTTGTGCACGTAATAGAAAAGCAAATGTTTACACAAAATATAGATTTATATGTAATATTTTACAATTCAATTGAAAAAACGAGGATGCACAACATTTGGTAAATAGAATGATGCACTACTGTCCAGCACTGGCGAGTGTCAAATTCAACACCGCACGCGTCATTTTAGCCTTCTCTTGTGAAACATTTTATTTGTACATACTCGTACTTCCAAACAATTTCCCCTTTTTAAGTTGTTGCTTTCATTCTGCTTTTTTAGAAGTACTTTTCGCTTCCTATTCCTTTCAGAATTATCTCAATGTCAGATGAAGCAACCATATCTCTCTGGAGTGTTTCGAGATCCAATTTAGCATAACCCGCTTCTTACTAACAACCAAAAGGCAACTTTGTAGCTGGAAGTATAAGAATTCGTTAAGGTGTTTCCCCTTCTCCCTTCTTTAATTGCATCAATTAAGCAAGATGTGATATGATTCCACCTAACTTCATTATTTTAAACTTATCCTATTCTTCTTTTTCCCCACAAAAAAACTCGTTGTCTGCAGCCGAATGGGTTTAATATTTTAAGGTAATGCTCCTCCCTTCTCTACTGCTCCTATGCCACAGATTACAGAACAAAGATTTACGCAAAAAATAAAACAAAGAAAAAAGTCCCAACTGCATCTTCAACTTCTGTTATGTACGATTGTAAATCGTTTAAAATAATTTATTTATATTTTAACCAAATATTTTGACTGTTTCAATGTGTATTTAATGGAAATGGTCACAAATTGCAGACACATTTCCACATAGAAATTAGTCTTAAATATGTTTGCTTTAGGGAAGCCAAAGAAGTCTTCATATAACTTAATTTTGGCACAAACGATTCGCACGTGCTAGGAGGACGGCATTTCGCAAATATTTTTGGGCGACCCAACCAAACCAGACCCACACGCACACAAACCCACATTCACAGACAAACAGTCATCCTCATAGAAGAACTTTCGCTGTGCCACTCAAAATGATTATTGTCAGGTGGTCCTCTTTCAAGAAGGGAAAAAGCCCAAAAAAAAAAGAAATAAAATAAAAAAATTTGTAGGCGCGCGTATTCGGCGCGCCGCATCATTTCCCAAAGGTACCATTTACCGTTAATATATCACACGCTCCGCCGCCGCTGCTCTCAGTTCTGTCGCTGCCCAAATGCATATTTAATGAACTAATAAACGAGCCCAGAAAGAGAAGAAAGGATAACGTTTAATGCAAAGGACGAAAAATGTGCTCTGCCCTCGCCGTCAACAACAACAACAACAACAACAACAACAACAACAACAACAACAACAACAACAACAACAACAACAACAACAACAACAACAGCGAAAAACAAAAGTTTCTCTATTTAGGTTTAAAAGAATATTAGTTTGTTTTTAATAAATGAGTAAATAAATAAATAAATAAATAAAAAAAATACAAATTAAAGTTTTGCATAAATTGTCTTTGTACATAATTTTATTCCAACGTGCTCGTACCAAACTAAGACCAGGAGAAGAGCTCTCCCTGTTTAACACCAAACTCAAACTCCCTCAACATTACGAAATAGAAAAAGTTTAAAACTGAAGTAAGTGGAAAAACACAAAAATACGAAATAAATAAATAATTTCTGCTTCTCACATTAATAAATTCAATTATGAACTTTTTAATTAGAATTTCGCTTAGAAGCGACTTGCAAGCGACGATTTCAATTAAAGTTGCTGCTTAAAGTTCAAATCGTAGAAAAAGAAAAAAATTGTGATTGATTGCCAAAGCTTCTCGATAAACTTTTCATGTGGATTGAATGACTTTTAATATGGATTTTACTCGCAGATTTTAATTGAGCCCAATCAAAATTTGCTCTGTCAATTATTTTTAATTACTAATCAGAAAGTCTTTTGTCAATATAAAATGTTTTCCACTGTTAATATTGTATACTCAAGAGTCAAGGTGATGCCGCAGTGCATCCTCGAGTTCTTTATATTTGTTCAGTTCGCAGTTGCGTGTCCGTTTTATTTGAACAGCGGAAAGTTCTGCAACGCTGCAGACTCCGAAAAAGTTCTTCTACTTCTTTTGATATTTTTAAAACCCGAAATTCTTATTTTTAAACTTTTAAATAAAAATCTTTCAGATTTAAATTCGAAACATCTTGAAATAATATTGAGATTATAGAAGATAAGATCAAGAATTTCAGTTTCTGTTTAAGAGATTACGCTTATTTGAAGATTTTTAAATTTGAAATCGAAGCAGAGCAATCTTAATTCGAGTTAGACCGATCGTCCTTGACACGCAACTGTTGTTGCTAAAAAAAAAACGAAATAGTCGCTCATGTGTCAATTTGACAAAACATTTTTTCTCTTAGTGTACATAAATACATACATATATATGTACATTAAAGTCGTCTGTCTATGTCGATGACATTGCTTCTGCCGTGTCGCATACGAGCATTTATGCCCAAATTGCAGCTGACAATTATGTCCGCTAACCAAGAACCACGCAAATACATCTACACACACATACACACATTACTCTACTGTGAATAAGCATGAAGGAGCTGCAGCAAGCTCAAGCATCACCAACAGCATAAACATATTAATCAATGATGATGGATTGGATTGGACTCCTTTGATAGCACAAATTGGCGTGAAGTTAACATATGACGATGGTCAATAGCGTCCAAACCCATCTTCAGCACGGGAGGCGGATGCAATCGCTTGAAGGCAGTACAGTACAACAGTACAGCACATGTGCATGTGCAGCATTCGACTTTGGGGAAAATCTAAATTTATCGCTTTAGCAGCAGCGGCAGAAGCAGAATCGCACCAACATTTACACGCATTTTCACCGAAACAGGACCGGAGCGTTTTGATATATTTAATGTATAACTTTATTTTGAAACGTTTTTTCTCCATAAGTAAAGTTGTTCTAAATACTAATTTTTTTATTATATTTAATTTTATTTAGATTAGAGCTTTTGTAACTAACCCAATCTATCATTAGTAAAGTATGATTTCTTTTCTATATAAGAAAAAAAAAAATATAAAGAAAAATCATTTTGAAGTTATTATTTTTCCTTTTTTATTCAAAACTCTTTTAACATTTGGTTCGTGAAAATAATGAATGTTTTTTGGGACCTAGTATGTATGTTTTAAATTCATGTAAAGTCAATGTATAAAAATTGTATTCAGTGCTCAGCTTAAAAGTCACCTGACACGCCTTCTATTATCATGTAATGGTGGACAAGCAACATATTTAATGAATCCCCTTCTGTGTTTGTATTGAGCTGCGTGAAATGCACAGCTGCAACAAACATGAACTTCGATTGTCGCTGACAATTTGACAGTGTCCTCTGGTAAAGGATAATGATTTGCGTCACTGCCGCTTAAGATTAAATGTTTTGTAGTTGTAGTTGTCGTTGTTGTTTAGTTATACTTGTATACTGGTCGTATAACGGTTTTTGCAACAAATAGCTTGTCATGCACAGCTTCTACTCTCAATTTAATTTCTGCATAAGATGTCAAAGCCGAAACGCAGAATACTCCAGATTTTAAATGCCAAGAGCGTTTTGTTATGCTTCAAGAAGTTACCTCATTCTCATTCAAATTTAAATTTCAATTTAAACTTGATAGTTTAATTGTATTCATTAAAAATAGTTTTCGCTAAGTATTATTCACAAACCAACATTCACACTTACTTAAACTTGAAAAAGATATTCCAAATTATTCGCGATTATAATACAAACTTTTCTTTCTGTTTAAATTTTTCCATTTTGACGAGTACAGCGGCAGAAGATTGTAAGTAGCAAAGTTTAAACATTTAAGCACTGATAAATAAAATCAGAAAACAATAACAATAATTGCGGTTTGACTATTAAAAGGCTGCTAAATTAGCTTCCATACGGTAGAATGTGGCTGCAAAACGCTTCTTGTTGGCAAACTCTTTCCAGCTGTGTCGCATGAAATGATGTGCGCAAAGGCGGTTTGAAGCGTATATTCAAATTTAAATACAAAAAACCAAAAGCAAGAAAACCATAGTGAAAAATTCGAATTTGGAAGTGCGTATGTCGCCCAATTGTGCGCTCACGCAAGAACCCACCAGGTGGCCAGAGGTGGCAGAAAAAATTTGGGAATTATCAAAATCCATCATTTCAAATGATGGATTTTTGGCCAATTCGTCATTCCATTAATATATAATATGGTTAAAATCGAATCAACATATCCATGTATGTATGTTATGTTCAACTATACATATTTGGTTTTTGAAAAGAACTAGCTATAGTACCCGTCGTTACACGGGTTTTCACGGGTTTCATAATGAACTCTCGACTCTCGGCCTCTTTTTCTTGATTTATATTTGTATGTATATATAGAAAATTTGATATTTTCAAAGACAATTTTATTATCTTAGCCCCATTATGGGTGTTAAGAAGTTATCATGTACCTCTACACCAAGTTTCGCCACATAATCAATTCCTTTGCGAATCAATGTTGTAACAAGTAAAATTACAACATTTTAGGTGATCCTAAGCAATCCTGCAGGGTCTCAGTTTTATCTCGATTCCTAAATTTAGTTTTGTTAAAATTAAGTTTAGAAAAAACTCGCTCAACGTTTGTGAAAATAATTTGAAAAGGAAGAACGTAATATTTTATTTTAGATAACGTTTTTCGAAAACCTTACGCAGCTTTTACCTCAGCTTCATCAAATAACTGTAAGTTTAACAATATACAATTTTTCAATTTCTATTTCAAAGTTTGGGTTATAAAATTTTTAAAATCCTCCAATCGTAATTTGTACCAAAAAGTCGTCCAAATGACGACGTCGTCGTCCATCTGACAACACTGCAGGTGGCAGCTAACATTTTCTAAGCGACCTTGGGCACAATTATTGCTGGTTGTCAAGTACGGAAAAAGAAGACGAAGAGTGAAAGGGTTCAATTTGCGAAACATGCTGAGAGTGGAAAATTGTACAAAACTGCCGTGCAACATATAACAAAGCAGACTAAGGATCATGAGGCGGCAATTGCTTGTGTGGCATTCGACATCCCAGAACTGAGAACTACCTCACATTTGAACCCCCTTCTCCTGTGATAATTTAGATACTGCATAAATTGCAATTGCGGCGGTGAATACAGTCGCAAGTTTGCCAAGTTCGCCAAGTTTGCTTAGGGTGCACTTCCTCCGCTGTCGTTTCCGTTTTAATTAATTTATGCAGTTGCGCATATTTAGCACTTTTGGCGCGCGCTCGATTCGAGTCACTTGCGCAGCACGTTGTCGCATTAGAAATGCAGCGCAATGGCTCTCAACCGGAGGCGGAGTGAATCGCTTTTTGCGCGGATGCCGCATGCTGCAGCAACCTGCTACACCTGCGTATTTCGCAGTTTATGCAAAGCGAATCAAGTGTTTGCAGATTTTAGTTGCTTGTTGGTTTTGTGGGTTTATGTGTGTGTATGTGTGTGTGTGTTTGTACAGCGATTTGAATGTTGTGTTAACGCGATTTCAAAAAAGTTGTGCGCAAATTTTTCATTTATACACAAATTGAGTTCAGCTGATTCAGTATTTTGTACTGTACAGATTACTTGTTACTTTTTGTAGTTAGTCTGTTTAGTGTTTAATGATCAGCAATATGTATGTCCATAACTTTTTTCAGGAGCGTCCTAAGCCTCTTTTTCGATCACCAGAAACAAACCTAAAAACTCATAAATCGCTCCAGTGGTTTTGGAGAAAATCACTTAAATGTATGGAAATCCTTTAAATGCCCAAAACTTCATTCAGGAGCGTCCTAGTTATGCCTTATTAGAAAGTGCTTATTTATTTTTTTATCTTATTACAATTAGTAAAATTGATATAAGCCTTATTTATAATTATTATACAACAGTTTTGACTCTTTCTCGCCGTGTCATAAGTATAAACTATAAATTGATCAAATAATTATGTTTTCTTTTGAATTTTATAGATTTGAACTTAAGGATAACATTTTCGAGATACAATATATAAAAAACCAATAAAGTTTACTTGAAATTCTGTTTAAAGCGGTCAAATAATTTTTTTTAAACATTTAAGAACTGAACAAAATAAAAAAAAAACGAAATCAAAATAATGTTAAATTTTATTGCGCTAGTCTTAAAAAATAAAACCCAAACGATGCATATATCAAATTCATGAGACCATGAGACACATGCAAACGGGAAACTAAAATAAAAGGTCTGGATTTAACCAACACGACCAAGCGTACTATTACCAGTCATAATGCTTTTTGTCTTTGGATACAGTCATAAATATGGCCACTCCTTGCCCCAGCCGCCCTCGACTGTCGTAAAAAAGAAGATACAATTCTCACAAAATTTGTTACGCTTAAAAAATGCTAATAAAAAAGGCTTACAGCGCATAAGTGCGTAGTAAATCTTTTGTTTGGCTCAGCGTTTTCGCTTTCTTGTGAGACGGAAGCAAAAGAAACTTGCTCGACTCAAGTGCGCGATAACTGTCATATATATTGTCCCCCACGCCACGCCTCCCATCTACGTACTTTTCCCGCATAAGTAATACACTAAATTTACTAAATTTACATAACGGTTTTATGCGTTTGTATTATTTCATAACTCAGTTTTGCTCCTTTTTGCTTTCTCTTCCTCCGTTGCCTTTCCATATGTTTCGACACATTGTCCGCAGTAACAAATTTACATGCTAGTCTAGGGCGTAGCCTGGATTTAATATGGGGACCAACATTTTCATAGGACACTCAAATTTATGATGCAACCTTTAAGCTAACTGTTTTTTCATTAAACCACGTTTTTTCTAAAAATATTATACAATTAAGAGTTTTATAAAACCAGCACTAAATTACAACAAACAAAAAAAAAAATTTCAAAATTTTGTTAAAATGTTAATTAAGTAAAGTAAATAAATTTTTGTTAATACAATAAAATATATTACGTATTTAATTTAACGCTTTCTTTTAATATTTCTGTTGTCTAAAGATAAAACAACTCATGCCACCAAAACGTTGAAACGTTGTTCCGAGACTAAACTTGGCTGTGGCCATGAATATTCTAGTTTGCTTTTCTTTTAGCACAGGATACGTATTTAGGAAATGTAAATTGTTGTTGTTGTTGTAGGAAACAATAGACACTTTGTCGTCGAGATTGAATGTTGTTTTTTTATGCACCACTCAGTGGGGTATATTGGTTTTGGTCCAATGTCTGTAACGTATAAATATATGTCTGTCTGTCTGTCTGTCATCATTTCTTGTTAACACGATAGCTGGAGAACCGTTATAGAGATATTGAGCTGAAATTTTGTACACAAGTTGCTCTTATGGCCTCATGGATGCATTTGTAATAATCGGTATGACCGACTATAATTCCTTACTTGTTTGTTTTTTGGTGCGTCGCTGATGCCGACAAAGTTTCATCAACAAAACTTTCGTCAAATTTAAATTATGGCTGAGGCAGCTTACCACACACGCGTGTGTGTGTGAGTTCAGCGAATTTATTTCTGCTTGTTATTTTTCTTGCAATGAGCAGTAATTTTTGACATCCGGTTCCGGCATCAGCATCACATTAAGTCATCATTTGTATTTTGATGTCTTAACTTTTAATTGTTTTTAGTTATTTGTATACCTACCATCAGGCTCATGCACGGACTACAGGGTATATCGCGTCCAGTTTTCCATTTGCAATGACTATAAGGAGGCACGCTGGGTGTATAGGTTGAATTGTCCTAACGCTTTCGGTCGTACCTTACGAGATATCGAGCAAAATCGATGTAAAACACTTTACTTTTTTAATTTGAAATTGCGAATTTATATTATTTAAATATTTAAATATATAAATTTTAATTAAAGCCATACGCAAGTTTAACTAACCCAATATTTTGTCTGTAATGAATGAATCTTTAAAGCTTATTAAATTTCAAACTTACAATTTGATTTCGTTGTTTTGGTTCCTAATTGAATTTTATCCTAAAGTAAAAATATAACTGGAAACAATCTGAAAATGTCCTCGTAAGCTCGAATCAACTTTTAAAAGGGTCGAAAGGTAAAAGGTTTGTTGTCGTTGTTATTGTTGTTGTATTTTAACGACTTTTGTACTGAGGTGTCAAACTTTTAGCGCTCTTATTTGCAAACGAACATTTTTCTGCTCCAACAAAAATTGAACCTTTTTCCAACTCGTAAAAAAAACACCTCTGCGTGTGTTTTGTTGGTAACAAGGAAACTGTTGTTTTGTGGATGTTGGTGTGTTGTTGTTTTTATGTTTCCACAGAGCGTGGCCATCGGCCGCCCGCTCGTCCCCTTGCGGTTAAAATTGAAACTTTAATAACTCAATTTGCGTAGGTTTAATATGTGGCCGAGCGAGCAGCAGGACGCCACGCCGTGTTAAAAGTGTTAATTTCCAAAATGCTTATCATAGCGCCGCCCGGAAGCGCTGAAGTGGCGGAGAAGGTTAAGCTTTTTCAGGCATTTTGAAAGCGTTTCTGTTTTTAGCATTTAACTGGATGATTACGGGACGGACACATTTATTTAATTAAATTTAAAAAAGGTTAAAAACATTTCTTAAACATTGGATTAGATTGCTTTTTTTCCAAAGTGCAATGGCGACTTTTTCATCATTTTGGAATGGGTCTATGGAATGGTGAAATAATGGAAAACAAAAATTATTGGATAATTCCCCACTGCATTCTCATATAAAGAATATTAAAATGGGTTAACCATTTTAAATCAGTGAATGAGTAGGAATGACCTATTTTTGTCATTTGCATTGCTTTACAAAATCCTTTCGTGACCTGTTCGTCATATCCACCATTGCTGATGTTTAGACATTTCGACGTTCAGCAGACATGCGCGTGAAGTTTACAAAGCGGTTAATTGTGCTCACGCGATTTTTTATCGCGAGCAACACGAAATGCTGTCCGCTCCATTTTACTGTTGTCGGTCTTATTTATTATTCGACGTAAACAATGCAAAAGGACAACACGACAAAAGCGGCACATATTCAAAAGAATCCAAATTGACAATGGCGACTAACTGCCAGGAACTCTGAAGACAGACATCCGGACAACCGTTAAAGAGAGCATGTTTCATTTTCGACATCCGCTTTCTAGCTGTAAATAAGAACTGTCGCGGAACCAAACATGCAATTTAACTGGCCGCGCCTAGAACGGAATTTAATTTTTGTAGTTGCTTTCGATTGGCGGAACAGCTGTCGATGATTAGCGTTGCAGCCGCTTAAGGTTGCCATTAGAAAATGTACGTATTCAAACTACACACACATACTTATACAGAACAAGTTCAAAAGACGGGTCATGGACACATGTGGTCGCACAGCGAGGCAATTGTGTAAAATCCAAACAAGTTGCTATCAAAAAAAAAAAAAAAACACTTACGCATGCTTTTTCATGCTACGATCGATATACTCGTAGTTTGGCTAGCTGGTGGTAAATGCCCAACAGTACTAATTGGAGTTGTGATTCCTTTGACGGTTCAATTTGGTTTGAGTTCATTTTAAATGAGTTGTTTCTGATGTAATGTGCAACTGTAATGTGATATAGTGGTCACTTTACTTCCACTGCCTTAAAAAAGAATTAAAATACAAACGACAACACAAACTGTTGTAGTTGTAGTAACATTAGGGACTACAATTTTCAATAGATCAATTTAAATTCAAGAAATGAGACTTACATAACATTGTGATTCTCTCATAATCACAAGTTTAGAGAACTAATTTTTTTAATTTGAAATTTTTTTGTGTGAATCGACTTTTATATGTTATTTAATTTAATCGTGAGTCATCATTATTCATTGAAACTCTGGCTTGAGCCAGAATAATGAAAAGTTACCACCCTAAAGCTCAGGCTACGCCAGTACACAGTGTTAGCATTGCAATGCTGGCCAATACTGACCGAGTTAAAAACATTTAGTTAATTTATTTTTATATTGTATTTCGTTTTATTTCAGTTGGAAATGTTGTGCAACTAAAACCGAAACTGGGTAAACTAAAGGCTTTAAGCTAATAATGTGGTTGGGTGGCAGCACTGCGCGCATTAATGACGCCAATTCTTGCTTGTGTGCACACAGAGGCAGTGTTACATATGTGTGTGTTTTTGGTGCGTTTCGTTGGTTTCATGTTGCAACTGAAATGTGTAACGTTGCGACCCAATTAGAGCTGCCACCCATTTGTGTGGCATGCATGCGGCTGCGGCAACAATCAAAATGTTGTGACAACTAAATTCGCAAACGGCGTAACGTGGCGCAACGCAACGCGACGCGACTTGGTGCTGGCGACAAAGGTATAATTTAATAAAAGAAGCCAATAAAAAGCCAAAGCAAAGACCGCAAGCGCCAAATTAAAATATTTGCAAAGTGTGGCAAAGCGCTGGGTGGCATTTACGTGGTTGCCATCATTTAACAGTTTAGGCTGATAAATTAGCCGGTGGCATGTTGCAACTGTTGCCTGCGTGCTATGGTTAAAAAATATGCTTAACTGTTATTTTTGTTCTTCAATAGGTTTTTGATACGGATTTATTTCTTTTCGTTTACTTTCGTTCATTCTGTTACTTTGAATTTTGGATTTTTGCTAAGTTTGTAATTCGCATGGAGTTTACTATATGGACCTATGTGCACATGAACTCGTACACTAGCGTGCTCTTCAGTACTTATGTAAATAAATAAAATTTTGTTGTAAAACTTTTCCTTTTTTATCATTTATACCAAGCAAAAATTTTTTAAAACATGGTCCACAATAATTTTGGGTACGTTTTGAACTTAACTTTAAGCGAAGTGATTTGTTCCCGGGTTCATGTGCACTTATTTGAAAATTTTCTTACCTTCATGGCACCATTCCATTTTAAAGTATCAATTTTAAATAGAAGTGCCCGGAAGTGAAATCAAGTACATATGTGCGAGTATTTGTTTAATCTGCTGAATCTTTGGCAACGACATCGCGAGTTTACTTGTATGAGCTTTTATGGTTCAATAACATCAACAGAAACACGAACAGACAAACAGACAGACAGAATGTATATGACGGAAAAACGTTGGGTGTATAGGATCTGGTCTTTCATTTACAACGGCCATGAGGAGACTATTTACCGGCGATCGTGTACCTGCCTGCCTGTCTGTCTGAATGCCTGTCTATCTATCTGTCTGTCTGAATGTTAATGATTGTGACGCTATTGTGTTAACCTTAACGACGGACAGACAGACATGGCTAGATCAAACTCAGTATTCGATTCCGTTAAAGAATAATGTAGCAGACTTTAACCCCAAAAAAAATGAAAAAAACATGCCAACTGACTGGAGCACTAAAATGTGAAAGTGATGGAGAGAATGTTGGCGACAAACGTCGATTTGATTGCGTCTTTATTTCGACAAGAAAAAAAAGAAAAGCTGTCACAAACTTAAAGCACCAAGAAAAAAATTTCAGCCGGTACAAAACTACCAAAACCCGATTTCCACAGGCGTAAAAAATCCACAAAAAGAAAAAAATTTAAAAGCAAATTCTTTTATTTGTTGTCTTTGAGAGAAGAAAAGAACGTAGAGAAAATAAAGAACAGAAGAGAGAGAGAGATGCAAATACGGGTTAACATAAAAATAGGCCACCAAGAATTATGTCAAAGCTCAATTTTATCTGGAAGCTTTTTTTTTTTTTTTTAATTTTGTTTTTGTGTGATTCCTTGCCACGCCTGCAATGAATTTTTATTTGTTTGTCTGTCTGTAAAAATGCAGATTGCGTTTATGCTGGTTCTTTTACTGCTCCTCCTGTTAGGTATTTAATTTTTTTTATTGTTCTCCCGCATATCTTCTTTGCTTGTTTATGCTCCCACCTGCTGATGTTGTTTTTCTTTATTTTAAGTTTCTCTGCTTTGAATATATGTATAAGTATGTATAAATATATATATATATATATGAATATATGTATATATAAGTATGTAAGAGTATGTGTGCTGAAGTGACTTCCAAATTGTTTTCAGGTAAGTACTTTTGTAATTGGAAATTTGTATTTGCGTACGTTGATCGATGGTCATAACGCATCATCAAAGCATTCTTAAAAGCGTCCACAAAAACACAAACAAATAACGATGGCTGCTGTTGGGAATTCAGTTCCATTTCGAAATAATGCTACAAAAGTTCAAGTTCTTTTTTAAGAAATTTATTCTCGTATTTTTTTGATTTTCACAAAATTCTTCACACCAAATCTTTTATTTTGTGTACTTTCCATACCTTCGCCCGTTGTAATTTTTCCAGCTGCCAATAAGCTCCTAAATACACATTCAACATTGTGTCAGACGAACCACTCGATACGATGCGATGCGATACTTGGGAGCACATATGCAAACCCATTCACTCAACACAGGCGCTTCAGGCCAAAGTAGCATAATTTCCGGATTTCTGCTTTTGCCTCTTCTATTTTGTTTTCGTGTTACGAACACATTCTAAACTTGCAACATTTGGCAATAAATCAATGTCCGTTCGCATTTTACGCCGCCACTGTTGCTTACTCGTAGTTAAGCCGCAAGTATAAAAATAAGTAAATTGTCTGCTTTGTGAGTTAAAGATGAAACGTGCATTTCCAAGTGCATTCCAAAAAGGTTAAGAGATTGGAAGCAAAAACGGAAGTACAATATATGAATAAAAAAAATTTTATCTCGCTTAGATAAACCAATGGCAGACAAATAAAATGTAATTACAAAATGTTTCCAGAATTATTCACAGGCAGATAAGCGACTCTTGCTTTTTGCGAGTTAGTTAATGACAGTTTCACTTGGGTACAAAAAGGTAACGACACTAACGAACCTGATTCAAAAGCAGTGATTCGTATCTGCTCAGTTAGTTGTCCGTTCCATGACCGCAATTGGACAGCTATTGTCTCAATGATGTCACTGCTTTTTGCGATAATTTTTCATTTGGCCTGGCTTGGCTTGGTTTGGCTTTCTTGTTCGGTGCGATTTTCTTTTGTGGCTAATTAGAAGGAATGTTGGGGTAGTGGAGTATGATTTCTCCTTTTGTTTTATCGTTCAGTGATTTTAGTATTTACTATAGTTTTAAGCTAAGCTAGTTATGTATGTCTAACTATGAACAAAAAAAGAAAGTACTTAAAAAAAATATAAAATGTTTTTGTGATTTTAATAACATTTCGAAGTCATTCGAAATGCAAACATAATTATCTTAGCTGAAAACATAATTCACTTAACTGAAATTACAAAGTATGTCTAGTATTGTCTACTAGATTCATGCAAAAATATAATTGTTTAACAAATCTTTGACATAAATTTCAGTAAAGTCGATTTGCGCCTTGCTTTGTGGACATCAGTTCTGAAACTGAATGGCGTATAAAGTTGTCTAATAGGTGCAAAGGATGTATTTTATGTTACGCTGGAAACTTCATATTTTCAAAAACACGACCAACACATTGACAAGAAAATAACACTCTTATTTATCCTCAATTGCGCATAAGAGTAATTAAAACTTGTTCGTTTTAGTTTTTCTCAAACATTTACCCAAATACATGTTCAAATGTTTGAATGATAAATTGGCACTTTGGTATTTCGAGTGTAACTTACTTTGCCCTCAGTTTGAATGGAAATCACATCCTAAAAGGATTTGGCATAAATTAAGAAACTTTTCCGTTGTCCATTTTGAATCAGTTTTCGTATGTTTAAAGAATTTTAAGACTCATTACATTTACTCCAATTGATAACGGTTTGGGCTTTGCTAAGGGAAAATCCATCCTTTGTAAATGGATTATGGATTATTATTGGAATCTTGTGTCAATATAGTTTCGGATAACGCTGGTAGGCGTAAAATAAGTATTTCAATGATCTACCTTTTTTCATAAGTAATTGCCAAATAGGAAATTATTTAAGACTATAAGTGTGAATTTCTTTAGATGCAATCTTACCTCGCCTAAATCTTTATTATCCACTATCGCAAAGATAAGAGATTTTAGAATATTTCAAAAATCTTTCACGTTTTCAAAGTTGTCAAAGTTTGCAAATGACTTATTTGAAGCCGTAGACTTTTATATTACCTTTGACTTACTCGTACTCGGTTCGATCATTTCGTTTATTTCATTTGTAATTACATTTTTAACGAGTAGCGCTGCGGTCTTTTACCGTTTCCAAATTAATGAAATGCAAATGCGAGTGACGCACACACTCACATACATTCACGCAAACTAATTGTGAAATTTCGAGGATGTGTGGAGTGAGTTCCACTAACAGTGGTGGCAATATTTATAGGAATACAAAACTAAATTTATTTAATTTGTATGTATGCCAAGTAATGCATGATCATTGGAAATATTCTTAAGAAAAGCTTTTTTTATTGAAGTTATTGAAGTTTCGTGTTGGCACATTGAATTTAGCCACTACCGTCAACTCATCAATATGGATGTGTGTGTTATGTGCTGCTTGCTGCTCATTTGCCCGTAAGTAATGCGAAGGCATTACACTGCCCTAATTCGGTGACGGAGATTTCAACTTGAATCTCGCAATTGCCGGCTGCTTTCTAGATTCCAAACACTTGTTTGCGGCTTGTCTTCATTTTGAAGCGTTTGAATATTTATGGTTGTTGTGAATTGATGTTTGAAATAAAAGTTGTTGTTTTTGTGAATATTAATCGATACATTTATTGCCACTTCTTAAATTAATGTTTAAATAAGTGCTAATACTATTCGTATTTCTTTAGTATTTTATTTATGCTTATTAGTGTTGTAATAATTACAAATCATACTTAACTCAATTACTCATTTTAGTTAGTTTTCTCAATCGTGATGTGCGATTGATTTTATTGCATAAGTGAACCGAATGGAGTTTTGCATGTCCACTCGTATGAACATAAATACATAAATACATACATACATACATACATACATACATACATACATACATACATACATACATACATAGGTATGTGTATACATATTGGTAATAGAATTTGTCAATCTTGTTAACCTAACTGCTAATTGTATTAGCTTTTCATGCAAGATTAAAAAAAACTTACAAATCTACCTACATACAAACATACATACATATATAATACATACATACGTGTATGCACTCATATGTATGCCATTACTGACTGGAAATCTTAAATTAATTATTTAAGCAATTGATAATTGAATTCGAATTCGCTATTTGAGAACTTAAATTTAAGCAGACTTTTTAATTCTTAAATATTACTTATATATTTATTCGTATTTGTTACATTAAACTATTTACTAAATACGCTCTGCCAAGTAGTTGTTGTGCTTACATACAATATATATTTTTATTGTTAAGCTTAATAATTAAAGAGTCCAAATAAAATTTACAGATATTTACAAAATAATTTTATGACCTCATAAATTGTCATAATTCGATTACAACTTAAAAAAATTGGAGTTATAAGTCAATATAAATCTGCTAGACAAAGAACTCATAAGCAATGCTCGCAGTCTCTCTGTACGTGTATTAGTATGTACAACATAAATAGACGAAGATCAGAAAAAATGCATTTGTATATTTAAAAATTTGAGTACGCTGGGTCATGTTGTTCTGAGGCTCGTATTTATACGACGCGCGTATACCAATTCTGTGAGAAGCTTGAGGCAACTTTTACTCGATAAATAGAATTAAATTGAATTGCTGCTAACCGAAGAAGTCAAAATTTGGACAGTCATTTGTAATTTAGTTAAGTGTAACTTTTAACATATGAATTTAATAAAATTGGTTTTGAATGTTGACTTCCTGTCAACGTGTTTTTTTATGGGTTCTTGTAGAACAGATTAAGCCGAAAGTGGCACGAAATTCAACTTTTTTACATATTCATTGGATAAAAAATAAGTTTATGATATTCTTCTTGCCATTAATTTTTGTCTAGCAGTGTATGTCGATATAAACTACTTTTTTTTAAGTGTTAATATGACATCAGGGACATTTTTCAATTACAAAAATGCAGATTTATGATATAAGCAAACCAAATGCTACCGTCTGTCGGATGTAGGCGGTTGATGGTGTTTTGAGCTCCCGCCTATAAGCACTAACGCAAACGAAAACGCCAAGAGCCACTTGGACAACTGCAAAGAAGTGGCACGCTCGTGCTGCATCGCTGCAGGGTGTTCGCTCTTGATGACATGCACAAACACACTGTCCGAATCTGGAAAAATCAATATTAAAATTATATTTCATTATTAGTTTTGTGAAATTGGTAAAACATTTTTCGATTTCTTTCACTATATCGACTGTTCACTATATTCATTAACTATAACAGTCGATATAGGGAAGACGAAAATTATCACATGGAGTACGCTAAAAAGTGAACAGTAGTAGAGAAACTACTGAAAGTTTCGATAAATCTATCGCATGGGCTGGGGGCAACACTACTAATTATGCTGGCATACCAGCAATGCGAAGTCGAAGCGAAACAGCGGTCTTAAACTCAGTTTCTGAAATAGTACGAGTGTTTGAATATAAAATGGCAACCTTGAAATAGTGAACAATCTAGATACTGCGAACAGCAGTTCTCGCAATTATTAATTTCCTATATCCAGACACGAATAGGATTCACAAAATGTTTCACCATTTTTTTTTAAACAAATTTGCACGTAACAGTAAAATGTATAATTGTTGCAGTATTTTTAAATCATTGTTTATTAGTACGTGTGTGTGTTTGTGTGTGCAGGCATAACTTAATATCAATTTAGATAAAAAAAAAAAAAAACAAAATAGTTCTGAAATTTGACAAAAGCATTCCATAAAAAAAATTGGTTTCTTTTTTGGAAAAAAATTAATATGGCAACGCCAGATCGAATAGTAAAAAAATTCGCGAGAAGCAATTCACATCCGCAATATCCACATTTCAATATTTCGTGCAAGTGATTTTGTGTGCATATCAATCAAAGTTTGGCACACCGGTCAGTCGGGCGAAAAAAAACGTCAACAAAACCGTAATGAAAAGGAAACGAATTTTCCGCTTCTGAATGTTTTTTCTTAATTTGCGAAAGTTTTAATTTTATTGAGTCCTGCAAACAACTTTTACCAATTAACAGTCGAGATTTTCTGTTGGAAAATCAAATCAATTTGATAATTTATTTTACGCAATCATGGAAGTCATTAAGAATAGCAAAATACAATTTTAAAAATATTGCCTTAAGAAAGGTTTCTCATTTTAATATCTGGACTTCAAACGTCTCATTTAAAAATAACTTAATGGAATGTCAACTTTAGTAGGTCTGAACTACGTTTAAATATTTCATTTCAATATTGCGATCCAACTGCGTTGATTTGCGATTCCAGATTAAATTCCGCTCCAATGCTGCGATTTCTAAAGCGAGGTAACAAAGGAAAGGCGTCCAGATGTGCGTCGGACGGGAGCAAATAAATGCATTTGCTGTCAAAAATGGAGCTCGGAATTTATTGACATTCTTCGTAGATTTCTGACGTGCTTTCCTTTTTCAAAATACAATTTATTTAACAATTTTACAATGCGAATTGCAGTAAATAACAAAATGAAAGTACATACCAGATTAAGGGGATTCCCTTAAACGCGAAACTCGTAACTGTTTTCAATTGGTGTTGCCTAATGTAATTCTAAATTAGTGCTTTGTCTTTTTTTCGCAAGTATGTAAGCAGTGAAATACAAAACTACATTTTTATAAAAAATTGTTTGACCAGTTTTTTACATAACCAAAAATTAACTTTTATTATTCTACAATTTCTTTTACTGTTTAACTCGACTTGGCAGCAGTTCAATTAAAAGAACTTTAATTGTAGACGAAATACATACTTATACACACATATATCTACACATGTATGTGTATGTGTGTACAAGTAGGCATACATTCATATGAAAAGTTCAGTTCTAAATTCAGCTCTTGGGGTCAGTGTTGCATTGTTAAAGTCTAACTTGCCAGTCCGAACTTCCTAGTGAACTGCCGCTGTTCGCAATTTCTGCTGGGGTATATGTATAAGTACATTGTAATAGCACGCGAGCAGTAGCACAAGATGCAGCAGCATACATTCATGTAAGCATTTTGTTGTAATCGCTGTTGTTGTATATCTCTTGTGCTTAACTCGGCTGGCATGTATCTTAACAGTTTTTGAACCGCCGCCTTAGCCGCACATTATCCTACGGCATTAAGAAGGAGACTAGACACACGATGGCAAGCTTTGCAGGCCAGATGGATTTAGGTGGTCTCATGTATTTCATGGTTGGAGTGGTGTGATGTGATGTGATTCGGGAGTAGGGCTTACGTGCGGCAACGTCCTGATAAACATCCTGTGCGCTGACGTAGAATGTTGCTCCTCGAAGAAGATGAGTTTAATTTAAGTTTTCCTATGCAAAGTAATTTTCCACAAGTGTAAACGACAAAGACGGCACAAACGTACTGGCGAAGATAAAACAGAATAAAAAGGAAGGCGATGCTTGAGGCGTGCTCTGCTCTTGCACACAGTGCTGCATTATTGCAGTAGATCGATTATGCTAAATTCATATTCGTTACTGTTTTTGTTTTTGTTGTTGTTTTTAGTTTTTGTATATTGTGTACATGCCCTTGTTGGCCCTTCCTTATCAACATCTTTATTCCCTTTGGTGCTCATCTTTTTCATCAACTTCGTTTCTTTTTTCGTTTCGTTTTTGTGAAGTGAATTTGCCAGAATATCCTTTGAGCTGCAAATTGCATCTTGTAAATTCAGTTTTATTAATTAGAAATAGTTTTCCCATTTTCTTTTTCATTCAGTTTAAAGTTTTTCTCGTTAGCTTCCGCTTCCGCTTCTGTTTGCCGCCGTTGCTTCGCCTCGCCTTGGTAATCTAAGCACTTGTTGCGACACCTGCCGCTGCAGTTGCCTGCATTGGAGCTGCAAGTGGCGTAGACGAGGTCGGAATTCTTGTTTCATCCTCAGCTCTCAGTCATAATTAAATATGCCACAATTTCGTGCCTTTTGGATGAGATGATCCAGATTTAACGACACTTTAGCTGGTAAATATTCTTACTCTTGTGTGTGATTTTTAGCTTGAAACTTGATTTCGTTCTTTCGTTCGTCTGCATTCTGACACAGGTGCAGCAAGTTGGCTGCCATCAAGTGGCGAAAGTCGCTTTAAGTTGAAGTATACAACATGCAACATTGCATTAAAAAATTTTAGATACGTTTCATTGGAGAACAATTTTTTTGTGTTTAATGGCCTGCCTAATGGAGTTATCAATTGAGATGATTTAGAAATATAAATATAATTTTGAAAATTGGAAAATTAGAAATTAACGAATGATGGCAGTTAAATTCAAAGTATTTGGCACTGCCAAATTGTTATTATCGATGATAATAATAAATATGGCGATGGTGACATAGTCGATGTTAGTGATGAAATTGCATATTTACAAACACGTATGGGCCATATGCATGTGATCGAAAAAATAATGATCGAGTCAATTTCTTCCACTGTTAAAAATAATTATTTTCCCCCATAAAGACACACACAGTCTACCCAATTGCGTAGCCACCCGGTCCGCCCAGCGGAACTATCATGTTTGCTGATATGTTCAGGCCTGATTTGACAGCGCTGAATTTACTATTTAACCGGTAGCTACTGCATAATTCTTCATCTACACGTCAACAACAAAGCCACATACACATTGGCACAAATGTTGGCTTAAACTTAAGTTCTCTATTACAGGTTTTGAAGTTTTTGAGATTTATTGGAAGTATTAAGGATCTGTGATTTATATTTAATGTCCTTTTCGATTATATTTTCCCTGTTTCACAAATTTTTATCAATTTATTTTTAATAATAATTTATTGTAAGAAATGTAGAATATGTCATATCAATAAAAATGAGTCGGATCCTAATCAATCCATTTTCACTGCCTTAAAAAAATACTTTCAGTGGCCACACACAAAGAAATAATCGCAGTACATTTCCCAAATTGAAGCAAGCACGAAAATGTGGACAACGCTTGCATTGACGCTTTCTTTTCAGCGCCGCTTTCGACACGCTTGTCAATGTGACGCCATGCTGCCATCACCTTTATTGACTCAATTTCAGTGAATATCAATTTTGACAAATGTTGCTTTTGGCCAAATAACGTCAGCAAAATATTTCCGTTGTACTCATTAACACTATACACACATATGTATGTATGCAAATACACATACGTACACATTTCGCATTCAGCTTCATAGTAATGATATAAATACAAAAAAATCAAAATTTTAATGAAAAAGCTAAATTTTCCGTTATACGCTGTTAACTTAATTTTTTAAAATACAAATACTCGTACATTTGTAAATTTTCCAAGTATTTGTTTGGATTGTACAATATAAATTTTTTATCTTCCTCTCCTAAATTATGTGAAAATTTAAAAAATTTTCGATTTCGATTTTTGGAAGCAAAGTAATTTTCGAATTAGAACTGCTAAAATGTCTTTTCTTAGATATGTTACTGTTTGCGCCACGCCCCTTTCCCACTTGAATGGATCAAGCGAACTTCCGCTCTAAATGATTGGTAGCTTATTTCGTTTTGTGTTTCGTTGTTGCTGGGCTGATTTGAGGCTACTTGGGCTATTATTATTGTTTTGTGGTTTTGTTGCTGTTATTGTTTCGTGCGATACTCACTCGAGTTGCTCGGTGTGCACGTATAGTTGCCGGAATCGGAGGGGACGACGCGGGCTATCAACAATTTGCTTGTCTTTGTTAGGCGTTCCGTAAGGACGTTTATGCCGCCGCGCTGTGAATAGTTGATAAGTTCGCCGTCCTTGAACCAGTAGATGTAGGAGGGCGGCGTGGGCGCTTGGTGCGCGATGCAGGTCAGGTTTATGTCGCTGCCGCTTTTGAAGAACAGCTCTGAACTTGCTAGAATTTTCGCTTTGGCAACTAAAATTTGGAGAAAAAAAAAGAATATTTTTTAAAATTACTTTGATCCAAAAAAAAATAATCTATGTATGTGATTTTAAAACTGTACATATGAAAATTATGTCAAAGGATCAAAAAAAAAACAAAAAACCAAAATTTGTGCTTTTCTACTCGTTTCGCAAAAGGGAAATGTTTGTGCTGCAGGAAGGGTTTCATCGTGGCACGGCTTACAACATACTCGTACATATGCAAATCGTGAAGCAGGTCTTATAAGTTCGTCAGACTTTAATTAGCTTTCACTTATCAAATTTAAATTCAACTGAAATTTGATTATTGAGTTTAAATTTAAGATTTTGTTCTTTCCTTGTGAAATAATTTGATTCTATGTGAATTTGCAACATTTCCGTGGAATTGAATAAGCAGGACCTTCATAAACCTCTCCGCTTCAATATTCCCGCCGCCAATGGAAATTTATTGCGTTCTTATCTAAATAAGATCGCCCGAAGAGAAGCACAGTTAGCTATGCCATTTTTTTCTTATTTAACGTTACATGCGATTCTCTGCGCTAGCAGTCAGACGAAAAGTCCAACGGACTCCTGTATATGCCACCCAGAGGTATCCAATTTCATTCGTCCGAATGCACAGAAGGAAAAAACGAAGCAATGTAAAGTTGGCGAACAAGTGTAAAATACTATCGGACATTTTTCTCCATTTCTCGCTGTTGCGGATTGCAGTGCGGTTAGCGCTTTTGGATAAGCCATTTTTTGTTGTTGCTGCTTTTTTGCGAGCAGTGGAACAAAGGTTGAGAAAAAAAGGAAGGGAAAGGCGAGTAACAGAGGTGAATGCAATTGGCGGATTTCGCACTTTTGGCTACCAAGAGTTTTGCAGGAGGAACTTCTTTAGCCCAGGGTGGATCCACAAACCACATAAACATTTTAAAATTGTATTTATCTGAATTGAGTGTATGTAAAAATAAATTTATTTAAAAATATGTTTTCTGGATTTGAAATCATTTTGACAATTTTCAAACAATTTTTTTGTATATATGTATTTGGAAGATGGTTTGGCAGCGGCTACTTAAAAACTTCCGTTTGAAAAATGTCTTAAAAATTCTTAAACAAATCTACAATACTTCCAACTTTAACATCGCGCCTTAATTCTGAAAATTTGAAGTATTGTTAAATTTCCGGTATCCTTTTCCGACTTTTTTGAACTAGTTGTTTGCCATCGGATTAGTTCCATTTGAATCTAATCAAATTATATTTTAGATATACGTTCTTTTTGCACTTCGCAATTGGAACTGCCCTTGGCTACTTCGTCAGTTACAGAGGGATTGATTTTTTTAGACACCCTAACTGCTTTTGGTGTGAAAATATCTACGGTCCCAGGGAATTT
Organism: Suillia variegata; assembly: GCA_949127995.1. Lineage (NCBI taxonomy): Eukaryota > Metazoa > Arthropoda > Insecta > Diptera > Heleomyzidae > Suillia > Suillia variegata. Next base: position 1,077,532 of record OX421843.1, on the reverse strand, counting down.
GCTCAAATTATATTACAGCTTAGTATGAAGGAAACAGAAACAAGAAAACAGTCAAATAAATTGCAGACATTCATTGGATTGAATCAAAGTTGACCGAGTGTCTTTATCAAATTGTGTGCTGCAACAGAAAATGAGATTTCAAAGAGATGTTTCAAATCTAAGAGCATGGTCTGCTTGCAAATGCATGAAATTTACACAAATTGAGGAGATCCATGGAATCAAGCGATTAAATCAATAAATTTTTTAATTTAATTGGATTGTATACTAAATATCCTGGTTAGATTAAGATTTTACCTATTTAAATAAGCAACATTTCATCGTATGTTAAATTTTGGTTTTTGTTATAATACATTAAATACAATATATAAATTGAAAAAGTACTCAAACAAAATCAAAGTAACTTACCAACCACCGTCAAACGAAACGCCTGACTGATTTTCGGTTCTGTTGAAACCTGGCATTCATAAATGCCGGAGTCACGTGGCTGAACGGAAACAATTTTCAACATCCACTCGTCCGACTCGTCGCGGTGCTGTGCCTGGAAGCGCTGATCGTTCGTGTAGGTCATCACGCCAATTGTCAAAATGTGTAAGTCTCGTTTGCGGATCCACGATACCTAGGGCAAAACATTTTCACACACACTCACACTCATAAAATGCAAAATTTAATTTGGTGCGCCTAAAAGTACGCAGTGGCAGTACGCTGCAAGAAATGGTTTACCTACCGCTCGATCGCCTAAATTGCGCACGCGGCAGTGCAAACTCGCCGTACGGCCCACGGCCGCAATCATCGCGCGTTGTGTGGTATTTTCAAAAAAGGGTTGTGCGACGCTGCCATCCGGCGAGGGTAGAGTGTCGTTGTTGGGCGACGACGGCATCATGAATAGCACTTGTGTATGGTCTGACCAGGTGGTCATCTCGGTTGCTGAAAATATAAAAAGCAATTTGTGTTATTCTTGAGGTAATTATGGAATGGCAATTAACGAATTAAAGATAGAAAAAGTAAATTGAATGGGATGTTAAATATTCAAATGAGGTTTTTCAACTTGAGTTGTAAAATAAGTTCTAAATTACGAAACAGTTATATTTAATGCGAAATTTATTACAAACGCGCCTCAAAGTATGCCATGAAAATGTGCAATAATTCGGTTTAATGCTTTCATGCGGCTAAAGCGGGTGTTAAGCTGTCGCCTCATTACAATCTGCAATTTATTAGGCAGCCATAAAATTGTATTTCAAAATGAAAACACCCTCCTGCACCCCTCTGCTTATCGACAAACAAAGCAAAAGCCACAACCACAAAGTAATGATTACCATTGGACTGTCGCTGTTCCCGTCCATTGAAAGAAGTGGACGGCGTCATCACAAAAACCAAAGATCGCTGCCACAGATACTTACGAAAGTCTTTATTTACAACCAATAAAGTTTCGGACAGGATTCTCTCATTCCACGGGCTGTCCTTTAAGTAGGCCAACGGCATCTACACCAAAATTTAAATGTGCCTAGAAGTGTACTTCAGAAAATAGTAAAAATCAAGCAAACACCCGAAAAGGGATGGGTAAGTACAGATAAAGATACAACAATAACAAAAACAAAACAAAACTGTTACACTACCAGCACCAGCAAAATTAAAACCAAACCAATCCAATGAATAATTTCGCCTCGCTGTTCATACAAAAGGCGAGTGACTTTTATTGGGATAGAATGATATGTTGGATGGATAATAACGCCTTCCGATTTGGAATAGTGTGCGTGTTGATGTAGCTAAAAAAAACGCATTTACAATCGTTTATAAAAAAGTCAACATTCTAAGAATTATAAAACTGATTGAAACTGTTCCTTCTATGAAGTGGTTTCCTCGATGCTAAAAACTATTGTGTACATAGCTATTGCTACATAGCGACTGACCGGAAGAAATTAATGTTTTTTGTTCAAAAAATTATTATGTACACATTGAAAATGAGAAAGAAAAGTTAACGAAAACAAAAGAGTTCAAAATTATTTGATAAATAACCGCCGGATATAATAAATAAGCGTTATTCAATTAGTTTCTACATTTACAAATTAACGCCGCCACGCAGTCATCTGACGCATCCACACACGTTCATTTGCATATACAAAGTCAATTGCAGTGTCACGACAATAACATCCAAAAGCACTTTGATGCGCTCCAAATGCGCCTCGAAAGATGAGAACGAACCAACGAATACACGCTAAAGTTGTCAAGTTGATGCTGATGACTGAAGCTGGATGACGCTGGCTGATGCTGATGAGGGCGGCGGTAACGCATAGAAACTCCTAAGCGCTGTGTTTATTAAGTGTAGCGCAATTTTAGGCGCATACGCGATTATACTCAAACTTTGTCTCACACACTAATAATTATACATATTTTAGACAGCTTTTGAATAATTTAAAATTTGTATTTGATGTTCCGATTTTATTAGATGAAGCTTTTGTGGGCAGTGAATGTGCCGTATGTATATTTTATTTACTCTTAAAAAAGTAGAGAGGTTTGGCCTAAATTTCTCCCTTACTGGATTTAAATGTTGTACTGCAATTTAATTCATTTAAAATATTAATGATTCCTCCGGAGGAATATCTGCTTCGTTACTTTTGTAAATTGTAAATTGTGAAATTAAAATTAAAATTAAAATATTCCGGTAAGTAATATTCAGCACAAAAAATAGTTTTAGATTGGTATTCCACTGTCTTTAGTGACAAGCTAATAATAAAGAAATTGTACATATGTACTTATTGATACATAATGTACATTTTGTGGTGTATGTAACTAAAATTTTTTTATCAAAGTTTATTATTTTCTAAAAATCAGTCTAACTTGCACTTGTGCATCGCACACATCAATATCCACAGACATTGACGCATATACGCATACTCACACTTACACACAAACACTTGCAATACAATTGGATGCACTGTCAACGAAAGCAACATGAACAAAGTTGCAAGCAGCGCATCATTAATGCTGCATACTATTAGGCGTAAACTTCATTTTTGTGCACATATGAATGTATGTGTGTTGCTGCCACTGTTGCGGTTGCTTCTTTCTCCTTCCAATATCGATTTTCGACGATTTTTGTTGCTTTTGTCGCTTCGTCTGTTCGTCGCGTGGCGTGGCGTGGCGTGGCGTGACTTGACGTCGCGTCGTGACGTGACGCCTGCCGCTGTCGTTTTCCCATAATTCAAGTGACAATGAGGTCAGCACCGCGTCGCGCCTCAAGAGGACTAATGTGGCAATATGTGCTGCTGCGTATTTGTGTGAGTGTGTGTGTGCGTTTGTGTGAAAAACATTATGTGTTTTAATAATGTTGAAGATCAATTTGCCATGATGGCAGAGCTGGCCAAGTGAGTGAAAATTGAACATTCTCACAATGAGAACAACAAATCTTCGAAGCAGCTTTAGCAACTTTTTGGAGTTTAATTGTCATAAATTGCTTATAACTCACATTCACACTCAAAAGTTAAATCAAATATTCAATGTATGTGTAATTTTAAAAACTTATTTAAAACTAAAACAAACAAAAAATATCAAGTAACGTTATTTTTGTTTTAATTTGTTATTTTTTTCTGTTTTTTTGTTGGTAACTTAAGTTGCTGTTGTTTGTGGTAGTAATATTTTGAAATAGTTTTTTCATTTTGGCAAAAGAAAAAATTGTAGCAAAGTTCCTTTTTTTGTTGTCGAATGTCAATCTTAATGAAATGCTTATGCAGAAAATGGTGAACCCGAATTTGTAGACTTAACTCCTTTTGTTTCACGCAAATCAATTAATTAATGCCAAAACATCAAATCATGTTTCACGCTTGTCTCCACGATTTTATTCGTGTTTGTTTTTATTTGGATCTAATTTGTAATTTAGTCAGCGCATGAACTAATTTGATCGATTGCTTTGAAGGACATTGCTAAATTTGGCAACGTGTTTTGCTCCTACCGCACGTGCCGACTGAGAGCCAAAGTTGTACGAGCCAAATATTGTATTTAAGAGCGCACGGTAAAGGAGATAATGATTACTTGTATTTCGAATTAGTCTGATGTCCTATTAATCTTTAAAGAAATTTAAAACTTAGTATCGGAGCAGTTAATCTTATTGTCGACAATTTCAGTTAGAGTGTGGGCGTCATTAAATAAATTTACCACCTACCACCATAGCTCTGAAACGCTATGCACCACTATAATAAAACCACATCTGCCACTCCCATTTTAATGTGTATTAACTGACATTTGTCAAGTGCTACGATACGACTACTTACATCTTAGTTACATCACTAGTTGAAACTACAAGAAAACAACTTTTTCTTGTATCAATTTAAACTTATGACATGACTACTCGCTGACAAACTTACAAAAACCAAAACAAAAACAAACACATTAACTTGTTAAAAGAAAATCACAGAATTTCAAGGCCAAAATCACTTGTAATTAATATTGTCCTATCCCTCAGGATGATAGGGCGGACAAATATAAGTGGAGAGACAACGTCACTGTGCCGCTCTCCAATCGCTTATAAAAATGTCTGTTCGATTTCGAATGACGGCGACAAGGAAATGAAAGAGATAAAAAGGTGTCATCCTGCCGTGAGGTTAATTTGAGACTTGATGAGTGCGAAAGTGCACGTGTATGTGTTAGCGTGTAGCGTGGTCCACTTTTGTATAAAGGAGAAAACTCCTTTGTACCATAAAATGATCTAGCATTTGTTTGCAATTTTGATCAAATAAGTTTAGACTTTCGAGTGTATCTGCAATAAAACAGGGTGCTCAACTACCTTAAAGCTTCAGCATTCTATTGACTAGGAGTTATTTCCATAACGACTAATGAAATTCCATGTCAAATGGTACCAAATTCGTTAAATTTTGCAAGAGTTTTTAAAATTTTAAGATTCTGACTTTGTGCTATTGCATAGAATTATAGTAAATCACATTTGATTTAGGCTTTCTTAATCTGAATCTGAGATTTATAATTTTAACGAAATATTTTTTTAGTTTCTGAGATATGTATCAAATTAGGTAAAAACTAATGCGATTACATGCTATGGTGAATATCTCCAAAAAATAAAAAAAATATTCAAATATAAATTGCAGATTTAGGTTTAGAAATATAAAAATCCATTTAATTTAATATCAGTTCTGCATTAAAGGAAATTTTGTTTTATTTAATAGAAGTGAGTTTTGTACTGAAATAAAGGAGAAGTCACTACATCCAGATAAGAACAAGTTTGTGTTACATTACCCTTGAAAATAATAACTATTTGAATAAACAACCTTTTGGACCACCCTAATGTGTGTGTGTATGTGTATGAAGGGCTTGCGGCTGAACTGTGAATATGTCGCCGAGGGGGGTCAAAATAAAGTCGCCTTGAGTCACAAAGTGACATGACAGCATTTCAATAAAATCCGACGGGTTAACACTGAAATATATGAAAAGGATTTTGCACGGCAAAAGAAGAAGCAAATTAAGGCGAAAAAGCAAAAAAAAGTAACAAAAGGACAAAAAATACCGAAATGGCAAAGTTAATGTCATGTCACGTGGATAAGCGTTTAAATCCGCTTTGAGCGTGGTTTTGTCAAAGGACAAATAATAAAAAAAGTAAAAAAAGTAAAAAAAAGTGAGATTTTTTGCGCAGGGATAAACAAGGATCACCGTGGGAGGTCGTTCAGCTCAAGCATTTACAAAAGCTCTCACTGACAGCACAACAAAGTTCCCGTGCCGAAGCGCGCCGCGTAGCACCGCTCCAACATTTTAACTTGGTGCCTATTTACGCGCCTCCTTTTAAAATCGACGAGTTTATTTGCGCAAAATTTAATTTATAATTTTTCCTTCTAACATGCTCTTACAAACACATACACACTTCTCCAGCCACAACCATCAACTAATTTATGATTAATGTTTATTTGTTGCGGTTCGCCTACAGTACTTGCACCCAGCACACAAGTGCGTCAATTTTCGTAGAAACTCAAAAGATTTCCATTTCATAATGCCACCAGAGTTTGACTAATCTTAAGCCCGTTGTTAAATTAGTTCTCTTCACATATAATTGGATCTAAGATAAACTCGCATTATCTTTTCATTCACAATTCGTAATTTGTTTATACTAACAACAAATATTTGTTATATTGTTATATTAAAGTACAAATAAAGTAATTTTTGTTACTATTTAATTTTTTTTTATGAGAATTTTGTTTTGAATTTTGTTGACTTTAAAAAATGTTTAATTCACTTTTTATTAGTTTCTAAGTGCTTTGCCTCGATTTCGTAGCAGCTTTCCATTGCAGTGCCTTGATCCTGTTTTGATCCTTGTTCTGCTGCTGGTTTCGCCTCGTCCAGTAGACCATTGAAAATTGATTTATTACCGCAAAGTTATGTCGTAATAATTTCACATATTTCGTAGCATACTTTATGGCTTAAGTTTTTTTGATGTAGTTGGTTTGAGTGTGTGGGTGAGTGTTTAAGTGCTTGAGCCCAGCAAACAATCTGACTCTTTCCAGACACCTAATTATGAGCGTGTTTCCTTTTCTGTAGTGGCACACAGATATGAGTCCGAAATACGGTACCTAATTTCTTGTGCAGTTACTTAATTAACACAATTCCGAATCCCACCTCGCAGTTGTGTCGAGTTGTGGTCCTTTTACTTTTTAAACATGCGGTGCAGTGTCCGAAAAATATTTTCCAAATATTTATTTCAGTTTTTTTTTTAATTCTGATTTTTAACAGTTGACCCATTTTAATATAAATAAATTATAGATTTTAATTTATTATTGTTTAACCGTTCTTTCGCATACTTATATAATCATCAGAATCTTGACACTTTTTAGAGCCTTAAATCTGAGCGTTCATATAATCGTCAGACTTATGTCTCTTATGGCGCTCAAAAAATGGTTTGCTGGGGTGTTTGTGCTGTTGGTGTGTATGCGGTTATAAAAGTCAAACCTTTGTCAATGACGTATGCTGACGTTTTCATTATAGATTTTCCTTTGATTTTTTGGTCTGACTTAGCATGATGTTAATTTTTGTCGTTTTGTGTGGACTTTAAATTTTTGTAGCATCATTCTAGATTATTTAGTAAAAATTTAAAATATAAAAATTGAAACGTTTTAATATGATTTTCAATAAATTTGAAGATTGCAATCTAAAGTACAAAAAAATATAAAATGAAAAATATTAACATGTGATGAACAACTTAATATTCCAATATATGCCACAAACAATTTGTCACAAATGTTTCAGTTCGAATGATGAGTCCATAAATGATTCAACAAGCCAATAAGTTAACAACATTAACACTTTAAAGACAATCATTGAATTTAAAGAATTTAAAAATAAAGCAGAAGGTTGCACACGTAATTTTCTCCCTGATTGCATGACATTTACCTCTCCAGCAGTGCACAAATAAACAACAAAAACAAAAACAAAACCATCAACGAGCAGGAGCAATTCGCAAAATAAAAATCTCATAAGTTGCGCCATAAGCGCTTTTATTAAATTACATACCATTACTCACTCTCAAAGTGCAAACGAATAAAAAAGTAGAAAAAATGTGCTACAAAAAAAAAACAAAAAAAAAAACAAAAAAAGAAAAGGAATAACTTGAAAGGAGCAGAATAATATCCTGGTGAAAGTAAATCCAAACGAAACAAAACGAATAAAATACAAAATGCGACTGGAAAAGCGGAAATTAACCCTCATGCAGCAGTTTGCGCTGGTTTGAAATGCCAGCCGGCGGTATGGTGGAGCGTGTGCTTTACAACAACTGCAATTCTGCTTCCGCAACTGCAATTGCAATTGCAACTGCAACGGCAACGGCAGCTGTATTTCGTATTTCGTATTTCGTATTTGTAGTTTGTGTCCTTTTTGAGCACCAGCAGAAAGAAAACGTGGCAAAAAATAAATACCAACGATACATGCAAATATGGAAAAAATTAAACAAAAACGCCGCCAGTCTGACTGTCGGTCGGTCGGTCGGTGTGTGCTGGAATCCTTTAGCTACTTTCGGCGAATGCGGTTTCACTTGATTCTCACGTGTGTGAGTGGAACCTAGGGTCGTCTTTTTCCGTTTGTGTATGGCTCCGTGTACGTGAACTATTCTTACGATTTCATGCCAAACGAACATCAGTAACAAACACACACACACACGCACGCACGCACATATACATATTAAAAGCAAGTGCAAGTGCAGGGGTCTGTGGGTATCTACGATCACATTTTGTGTAAATTATTTCGTTTATTGTTTCGTTTATGTGTCTGTGTGGAACTTTGCAGGTGGTAAAGATTTTTACTGTGACTGAAGGACTTCTGGAGATTTAAAAGAAAACTATTTTTCAGAAGTATTTAGTATTTTAGTATAATTATATACACATTGAAATACACTTTTGCGTAGTCCACTTGTTGGATAAGTAAATATGTCTTGTCCCAACGTCACACCCCTCCTTAATTTATTGATTGAAAGTCTCGGAGACATGAGACAAGGAGCAGTCTTCATCAACCACTGCTTCCTGTAACCTTCTTCATCTTCTTCTTCTTCGATAATCACCACACTTTAACACATTTGCAATGAAATTGTAAGTAATTGAAAGAAAAGATCCGCCCGCAACAACACCCGCAGCAACACCATTTGCGGCAACACACACACACACACAACACACACACAACCCTTATACAAACACAATCACACCAACTTCAGCACTAACAAATATACTCCAACATTGGGGTGTTCCATAAATTGAAATAGCACACTTTAAAAATAATATTATCCTAGATTTCAGTAAGTACAGTCTGAAATATAAGAAAATTGTTGTATTTATCGTTTGGTTTCCTTACTAAAATCTTTAAAAAAAACTTCCTGATTTATGGGGCTGCCAAATCAGGCCTCAACAATTTGCCATTTAAATTCAAGTATAGAAATTCTATCCTGAAATTCTAGGACTGAAAACTTTTTATATCATATAACTAGACACGCCTTGAACCACAAACAAACAAACAAACAAACAAACAAACAAACAGCAACGCACTTAAATTGACTTTCAGTGGATTTCGTTTGCTTGCTTGTGTTGGTGTTATTGTTGTTGTTGGTTTATATTGAAGGGAATTGAATGGAATGGCATCACATGTGTTTTGATTCGAAAATTTACAAAAATAAAAACGTGAATTACTTGTTTCAGTACTCAGGTGTGTGTCTGCGTGTGTATTTGTGCGTGTGTGTTATTTCTCCCATTCGTGAGATCCTGTGACATATTGACACACATACACATGTCGAAAGTATTTTGTTTGTGTGCCACTCACACAGCTGAACTTTATTCTCATTCTTAAAAAAATTGATGCGTTGTTGTTTTTTTTTAATTTTATTTTCTCTCGTTATTTTCGAGTTTTTTTGTGAGCGTTGCTTGGTTGGAATTCAAAATCAGTTGAGTCAATTGAAGGCCATGACACACGCTGCATCAGCAGCAGGTGTCAATGTCGCATTTTATTTTGAACATTTACGTTTTTTGTTGATTGATGCAAATAAACAAGAAAAAGAAAAAAATTATTTAAAATAAAACTGATTTGAATCTCTTCAGAATATTTAAAACCTCGAAGTACAAATTTGAAAATCTTTAAGAAATTTGTTGGTACTTAATTTGTTTCAGTGCCTGGCGGGCATACTGATTTTTGTTGTTGTTGCTGCGATGCATAAGCACCTTAAAGTATGCAATGTTTGTGATATTTTGATATTTTTCTATTTTGGTCGGAGCTGTTTGCAAAAGCTTGCCATGTTGATTTGATAAATCGCTCGGAGCCGGTAATAAACTAGAGTACACAAATCCACACAGCATCAATATCTGAATTTCAAAAGCGAAAGATGCTTGATTTTACTGTTACTGTTGTTGTTGTATTTGTTAACTCGAGGCGCTCAGTCGTTTGACATTTTCAACTGCTAATAAATCAACATAACAAAAAACCAAACCAACAACAAAAGCTGTGTTTAGAGAATTTGGTGAAGCTTTTACTTTAACTTATACTCGTATTTATTTTATATTGTATATATATATATAGATATATTTTGGTAAAACGGATTATAAATTTCTTGTCTAATTATAACAAAATCCAACTGGAGATGTTTGCAACAACAGGAACAACTAAGTTCACTTCGCTTGCCATTTAACACGTAAATGAATTAGTTAACATGTCTTGGCGTAGCCAACTTTCACGAGCTTGTTAACGGGGCTTCCACTAAACTACAAATCACATGCAAGCATTTGCCACACCGACAACAGCTCTACACATGCACACACACATATCAAAACTTACGAGAACATACTCGTACATATACAAAATCATTAAAGTAGACCGATTTATTTTAACCATTTAAAACTCCGTCCTGAGCTGAATTTTTAAGGGTGCGAGAGAGAGAGAAAATCAATAATATGATTATGGATGTGATTAGTTTAATGGGACAAACACAGATGAAGGAATGAATGAATGCTCTTTTAACATAATAAAAAACGAAATTAACGAAATCAAGGGAAGTTGCTTAAATTAATTCAAAAATAATATGTCTGCCATACTTAAGTATATATTTTGAAATATTATAGTTTATATTTACAACAATTTCTTAAATAATTTTTAATAAAATAATCCAGTCTACTGTATATGTACGAGTCCGTTAAGGACCACAGGTGAATCCAAGGTAACGTTGCAGCTAAATAAAATGAATATCATCGTCAGCTGCTCGGGTAGACACGCTTTTGGCCAAGTTAACATAAATATGTTTAACCACTGTTTTCATAGGCGTAGCCTAAACAAATTTTTTTTTAATTAGTTCAGTGGGCTCTAAGCGACTAAAATTCTGGCTGTGCCTTTTGTAGCTTTTTTTTTCGCTTGGTAACGTTATCTACAGTTGTTGTGTAGGAAGTTATAAAAACGTATTAGCGATAAGATAAGAAAGTAGTCAAAGAGTCATTTACATATTTTACTTATACATAGCGTTTGTTTCGGCAAAACGACATATCTCAATATTTTCAAGTTCTTAGGAAATGAATTTGAAAATTATTGAATTGAATATAGAAAATTCAGTCAGCAATAAATAGTAAAAAAAAGATTTACACTGCAGATGGTTCCAATGAAGGCGCATATTCCTGTTTTTTCTGCTCAAATGGTTGTGTATCAGTAAATGAAGGAGGGACCAAACTGAAGGGTGCAGTTAAAATTTATATCTAGGATACAGTTCTAAGAGTGGTAACACGAAGCTGTAAGCTTTAAATAGAAAAAATACTTGGGTCTTGTCCATGTCCTTGTCTTTATAAAAAACATTCACATTTGTTCATGTGTGTGTGTGTGTGTGTGTGTGCATGATATCTCTGTAAAATCAGTTAAATTCTGTAGTCTTGTCTGTTTTCATGTTTCTATTTTATGTAATCATGTTTCGTCTGAGTTTGGTAATTTGTAAGGAACAGTGTGAAATAAATTGCCTCATTAAAAGAGAGAATTGCAAGTAAACACAGACACAAACACCGACCAAACAAAAGCACACACAAACACGCGCATCTACACGTACGAATATTAATATAAAAAATAAACAAAACAAAGTGTTTGATCGCAGGCGAAAAGCATTTTCACATGAAAATTATTCTTGCACCTTGTTTAGAAAGCACGTCCGTCTTTCCGTCTGTTGTCTGCTGTATTTGTGCACTATATTCGCAATACCATCGTAGCAGACAAATTTAATCGAGTGCGTGTGTGTGCATGTTTGAGTGGGTACACATTTAAATATATAAAAATGAATGTTTCTTTTTTACTTTCTATTTTTGTTTCTCGTCTATGTGCGTCTCAACCATTCATCCGATTCCGATGAAATTTTGTGGAGCCCAAGGAAAGTTTTGGTTTTGGCCAAAAAAAGTTGCCACGCCCACCTATTTCCTCCATCAATTCAACGCTCACAGCCGTAACTTAGAAACACTGCAGCCGGGAGTACCGGGAAGTTCCACTAACTTATTATCTTACACATTTTTCTATTCAAAACAAAATCCGACTAACGCCGGGTATTATAAGCTAGTCCAAATACAAAAACAAGAGCAGGAGCAGGAGCAAGAGCAGCAGCCACTTTAGCTGTAGAAAAATGGTGCAACGTGACGTTATCTCGGTTTTCTCGATTACGCCGTTAGACAAACATGAACATAAAAAAAACACCAGCTAACTGAAATAATAATGCAGCGCACGTTTGCTTTAAAAATGTGTGTACATGTGTGTGTGTGTGTGTTTGTGTGTGTGTGTGTTGAAGAATAAACAAACTCATTCACAAATTAAGAAATGCAACTGTAAAGTGGCTAAATTTAAATTAACAACATTTTAAGTTTTGCCAGTATCTGCGGATATTTGAGTCGACATGGGGTAAAGCCGCCTAAGTCCATTATTGACAATTTAACGATGTTTTGATAACAAATTTGGTTACTATAAGTAGAAATGTTTTAAGTAAATTAGTAAAATATATAAATAAAAAATCTGTTTTTATTTCATTATACATTTTTAGGTGAGGACATGGCGACATTTTCGTATGAAATCGCCTCTGCTGTTCCACTTTTTCAGCCTAATAAAAATTATTATTTATTTTTTATAAAGTAAATTTTGCGTCTTTTAATTGACTTAATTCTTAGTAATAATGAAAAAAATTAAATAAGTAAATTTTTTAATGAATTGTTACATAATTCGATTCTGGACTAATAGAATCATATTTAACACTTGCGTCTCAGCTTAGTTGAACATTGCGAGTGGAAAAGCATCGTAATTCGAGTTAAAATATGCGACAGTTGTTGCACAAAAACTTTATCCGTGTTTTTTATGCTGGCTACTTTAGCTGAGTGTGACAACAAAACAAATACATACACATATAAACGCATGCATTCAGTTTTTTGTTCATCTATTATATATAATCCAACGAGTATCTGTCTGTCAGTTGTTCTGGTTAAACTCGAGAGCCGCTGATCCGATTTCTTTTAAATTTGTATGCATAATCGTTAGGGACCAGACCTAAGTATAGGCTATATAAAACTTGCCACGCCCACCTATTACAAATATACGAATATTTCACTTGCGTTCAAAAAACTGAAATTTGGCATTCGAGTTTATACGGTCACAGTTGACCACTTTAAGAAAAAAACGAGAAGTTGTTTGATAAATCAGGAAAGGGATGCACTATTATAATAAAATATTTTGTAAAGTAGTCGGATTTGCCACGCACACTTTAAATGTGATTGGAAAAGTGCAACGACAATTTAAGTTACATAAAATGTGATTACCAAGAAGGCTTTGTCTTGTGGTACATGGTCACAATATCTAAAAACTCACAACGGGAAGTACCGGGAAGTTTACAGGGAGTTATGCTAAGATAATAAAGTTCACTGTGAATATAAATCCAGACAAAGAGGGCGAAAGTAGAAGGTTTATAATTAAAAAACAAAACCAGTGCATCGCCGGGTACTACAATTTTATGCTTGTATAACAAAAACAAAATGAAGTCATTCCCAAAAAAAAGAAGAAGAAGTGCAATTCATCTGCAGCAAAAGTAAACTATAACGAAATTGTTGAACGCAAATGCAACTCCGCTTCTTTCTTTTTTTTCCAAAAAGTTTTTGCATCAAAATATGCAAAAAAGTGGCACGGCATGACGAAATAAAAGTTGCTTCTCCTGCTGCAACTAATTCGAAAAACTCACAAAACCAAAAATGTAAACTTTTGAACTTTTGCATACCCGCCCTCTTCCTACCGCATCGCATTGCATCGCATTGAAGCTTGCTGCTTGGCTTGGCTGGTTTTGCTTGCTTGCTTGCTTGCTTGTTTGTTTGTTTGTTGTCTGCCAAGCAGTGACATGGCATTATCTGCTTCCATACAAACAAACGCACATACATACATACATACCTACATGGCTCGGAAATGTGTCGCGTGTGTTTGTTACCAGTGTAAGGAGCCAGCTTTGCGGTTGTTAGTGTTATTAGTGCGGGCATGCATGTGAAAATGTGTATGTGTTTTGGTTTGGTTTGTGTAGGTGTCAGTTCACAGTGAACACTCAAGCTCAAATTGCTGTTGTTGCTTTTTTTATTCTTTAAATAAATTGTAAGAGAAAAGGTTTCAATTATTTAAATTTGACAGAAGAAAAATATTTCTCCAAAACATTTTATTATATCTTTATAGTACCCGGCGTTGACTGTTTTGAATAGAAATATTTGTAGAATAATAAGTTAGCGGAACTTCCCGTTCCTCCCTGTTGTAGGGTTTCTAAGTTACGGCGGTGGGTGTTACATTTTTATAACCACGCCCATTTTCGGTGTAGTTGTCAACAGGTCCCAGTCTTACTCAGATACGAAATCAGTTTTTAGGCGCAATATTAGCAAATGCACTTGAATGTTTTTACTTAATTTCAAAAATTGTGGGCGTGGCAAATTTTTTGTAGCCCAAAACCATCCTCGGCGTGAGTAAAACAACTCCTCAGAATTCCGACTCAATCCTATGAATGTTTTAGACGCACATAGGGGAATATAAAAGAGTAACAAGATAGAAACAAAAATAAATTTTATATATTGTATGTATATACTAGGTACATGATATATCCCACCTGGTATTCAATGAAATAATTGAACATATTCGGGTCTTTTTTTTAAGTCGTAAATGCGCTCATTTTCTGATCATAAGTCTCTTTTGTCGGGAGAAAATTAGTCTTTTTGTGAGTGAGTCATTTTGAAGAATCTCTTTTGCGTCGTAAGAATCATTTTAAAGTGGTTTTTTAGTCTCGGGAGCGATTTATTAGTTTTCAATCATCGCAAGTGATCGAGGAAGACTCAGTAAGGAGATTTTTGAAAATAATCTTCCAAATGCTATGAAGGGAAATTTGATTATTTTAAAGTTTTTAATATAATATTATTTCGTATTTTACATAAAACAATTTTAAGTGGTTTTGCAACCATGGCGTGGAGTGTAAATGAACATCATCTTTAGGTGTTTGTATATGTTTGTGCTCTTATGTTTTTTATGTTGGGTATTGATGAAAACTTTTGCAATTATTACTTTTTCAATTATTAAGTAAGGATTTTGCTACCAAGTGCATGCGTGCATGTGTACGTGGTAAGACATAAGGGTGTGTGGGTATTGAAATGATATTTACGCAATTTTTCGGTTTATACAATATAAAAAATGAATGTTTGTTTCTATTTGACTATCTTTATTTGTACCTTATGCTCGTCTAAACCGTTCATTCGATTGGGAAGCAATTTTGAGGAGTTTCTATGCTTACGCCCTGGAAGGTTATGGGCTACAAAAATCTGCCAATCTGCTCCTACAAAAAACCGGGCAACGTACTCGAGAAGCTAGTATAAAAAAATGTTGAACTCAATTGTTAAACAAACTGCATCGATTTACAATTGGGGCTTTTCGGGAGAAAAAACAATTTACTACAACTAAAGAAACACACAAAAAAAGAAAAATGTGAAATACACGCTGATAAAAGTAAAAACTGAAGGGAAAAACTTGAACGCCCGAGGGAAATGGTAAAACTAGGATAATGTTTTTATTTATGTGTGAACGGATATTGACAGGACAATATATCAAATTATTTAATTTCCTGCTGCGGAAACCAACAACAACAACGAAAATCATCGAAACGGAGCTGGCGTGGCGCATGCTACACGCTGCTCAAGAATTATTGCATATTTTTAGGAATTTGAAGGTGTTCGAGACATTTATTTTCTTATAAAGTCGATGAGAAGGGCAAAAGCTGTTGATAAAATGCAAAACTAGTCAAATCGGATTTAAATCGTCTTAAGCTCAGCGGAATTAAAACAGAATTTGCATGCTTGAAGGAATTTTCATTGTTTTGGCAGCATTAAAAATTTGATTTACTACGTGATCCCTTAAAGTCGACCTTTTTCTTTTTTTTTCTTTTCTTTTCTTTTCTTTTCATTTCTTTTCGTTTCTTTTCACATTACAGTAAAGTGTTAAAACCGTAAAATAACACCATCAACAAGATTTGGCTTCAAGCAAAACAAAGGGATTATGATTTGCACTTTGGACAGATCCCCTTTTACTTCTTTTTCTACCTTTGAAGTGCCTAAAAGTAGGCAACGGCACCAGTACAAAAGAAAAAAAAAACGGTAAAGTACCTAAAAATCTACTCTAATAAAGTGTTGGGACACTCAATTTCATTTACAAATGACATTTCTAAGCCGCAAGGATTCCTTTTTTAACTCAATTTCCTCACAAAAACGAAAACAGAAAACTTAAGAAGAATGTAGAATAGAGGAATGTGGAAAAATGGAGCGAAGAACCCTTTCGTTGCCTTACAAAGAAGTGTCAAAGCGGATCCTTTTATTTTCGTTTTTTGGTAAGTCGAAAGCAAAAGCAGCTTGGTTGGCAACAACCTGTAAAACTGTGAGTTTGTATGGATGCAAACGCGATTCGTCTGTGCATGTGAATTTGTATGTTGGTTGTGATAGTGTTAGCGCATTAGCCAAGCGCTTAGAAAGAAGTGCGTGTTTGTATCTGAATCCATGTTGTAGACTTAGTAATTTAAAAAAATCAATTTTAACTTAAATTTATCAAGTGAATGAAAAAAAGAGTTTCACTTAATTTTTGTAATTTTTTATAAACGGAATATTTTTTTTAGTATATAGCAAACAATTGATGTCCAACAATTTACACCTATTTTTATTTATTGCGTTTAGGTGTCTCACAATGAATAAAAATTTAAAAGTAACGTATATCAAAGAAGCATGAAACCAAAGAAATAATAAAAAACTTTTAATACACAAATAAATTTGTTGAACATTTAATAACACAGAAGACAACTCAATACACAAGCAGCTCATTAAATACAATTTACCAATATTTGTGCATAATTTCACACTCACAAAGAACACAAATACGCAAACATACTTAACAAGTAGTTAAAGTTCATTTAAACCTTTGGCAACTTAGCGCCTCCTCGAACCACGCAGACAGCGTTTTCGTTTTTCGATGAAAAACAAGAAGAAGATGATGACAAAGAAGAAGAAGAAGAAGAAGAAGAAAAATAAGATTGCTGGCTTTGCTCTTGGCTGGTAACTTGGCAAACTTTACGCATTTTCAAGTCATTTATGTGAGCATTCATTCAGGCAGTAAAAACGGCACAGAAAAGCGTACTTACATACCACTGTGTATCAGTGTGGATGTGTGTGTGTGTGTGTGTGCGTATGCGTGGAGTGCAATGTGGGTGCGCCTGCGGCGGTAATAGTGCAGGGGCACAGGGGTACGATGGGTGGGTTGTAAGTCGGAAATGAACCCTCATCAAATTAAAATAACAGCAAAGAACAAGGAGGTAGCACAGTACTTCGTTACGTTAAATAAAATGACTAACAAAGTCCAGTATTCCATCGAATTGAAATTGAATTTTTGATTGTAATCGAAACCAAATAACAATTTCGTCATAATCGGTCGAAATCAAAATTTAAAGTCCTGTAAGCAAAATCAAACTACAATGATAACTTTGCTATGATGTGGGAGCTCTGGATGTTTAACTCGAAGGAGTTTAAGATACACACAAAATAATGAAATGGTTAAACGCATTTCAGAGTAATAGATAGTAGCACTAAGAAGAAGAAGAACATAACCAAAAAGTAAACAACAGAAATTTGTCGGCTACGCAAAAGTACTGTACTGTGGACTAGGGCAGAAGCAACAGCTACATCCATCCACCTGCATTGCTAGTCAGAGTGCAGACGTGTTTGCGTGTGAGTATGTTTGAGAGTATTTGTGTATGCGTGTTAATGAACCGCAATCAATCGTATGCGGGAGTGTTTGCTCAAAGTAGTGTGTGTGTGTGCGAAGTGTGTTTTTTGTTTGAAAATTATTTTGCGATTGCGGTGTGTGATAATTTTACAGTTTTGGGATTTTACATGAACTACTTTTGGTCTTTGGGTTTCCGTTCCTCTGGTGCTTTCGGCTATCAAGTCTTTAACTAACCCTAACAGAATGAGCTTGTTTTGGTTTTTTGTTGTTGTTTTTGTTTGTCTCTTTGAGGTTTGTTTGTGGTTAAATGTTAATGAGACCCTTGTCATGTTTTGCCTGCTCCTGTTCCTGATTTTGTTGTTATTGTTGTTGTTCTTGTTCCTTTTGTTATGAGGTAAGCAAAATTAAAGCTTGATAAAATTAGTTTTTGGCTTCAGCTTACTTTTCTATATTTGTAAGTGTTTCTGTACATTTGTTAAGTGTTTAATTAAATGAACTTACAGTATTTCAAAAAAGTTTTTATTTATGTTGAAAAAGTTGACAACAACATTTGTTTTAAATTCCACTTATAACTCGCTGAAAGTTGAAAGTACGCAAGTGTCCAGTAATTTCAACTTTTTTGTTTTCTTTATCCATCTAAAAAAAATGCTTTTAAGAAACACTTGTGAAAAGTACTTCCCAAACTGATTAAAGAAAATTCAAAATTTAAAATAATTTAAACGGCAGACACATCCTTGAATATTCAGAACTGGGCTGTCCTTTCTGCCTGCATCAAAGAAAAAAAGGAACACTGAGCGGCATAAAAACATAAAAGCTGCCTAGGGGCAGAAAGGAAACACAAGTGTAAAGTTATGAACGGAGAAATGGAAGCAAAAGGAAGGCACTCACATAGTCACTGAAAATCAACAACGACGCAAGGAAACCTTCTCATATTGAGAAGCAGTCGAAGAAGCAGTCTGTCCACAAAGCTGCATCGCCGGCTCTGTGCTTGCCAACACGAATTTGTAGGTCAAACGAAACGAAAAAGCGAATCAAAATGAAATTTCATGCGTTTTGTTTTCGTTTGACCTGCGCGACGCGGTGCGGCTCGATGCGGCGAGGCACAGTATCACTACGACGCAAGCTTTAATACATTGAATACAAAAAAGGTTGCAAGGTTTTGTATTATTCTTAATTTAAAATGTGTTTATCTTTAAAATACAACAACAATTTTGATAGTCAACAATTTACATTTGCTGTTCTAACATAAAGTTCAAAGAATGAAGTTGGGAACCTTGTTTTGTGCTGACGTGCTCAAGACATTCTACTATAAATATTTGTGGAATTATGGTGTCATTTTAATGTACTGTTGGGAGGCACTGAGCGGCAGCGATGTAAGTGCTGTGGGCGAAAAGGACAATTTTTACAGGGCGCGGAAGGACGCGACCAGTGCGCCATGCTCACGTTCGACGGCTTTAGAGTGTTTGCGTTTGCTGAATTATTCAGCGGGTGCAGCTGTTTAGCGCTCGCATTCGTTCGTACTAGCTGCTCGCTCGTTTTGTATTTTCCTTCCGTTTATGTGTCTTTGTTTTCTTTGTACTGTTTCTCTTTCAGTTTCAGTGGAAACTTTCGGAGCTGCGCTGCGTCTTTTCGCGTCAACTTTCGTTTTTCATTTAGGCTCGTGGGGCAGAACGCGTTGTCAGCAACAATCACGCAAATGTCGCTTGTGTCCGATTCGTCCCGCCAGTTGCGCTTTTATCGATAGCAATTTTTTTAGCGGCAGGCAAACAAATTTTAACGATATTGATTTGTATAAAGTAAAGTAAAGTAAAGAAAAGAAAAGAAAATTGTTTAAAACTTGACATGTACGTTGGAGTAGATTCGCTGCGGGGTGCGAACGACAAAAGTTTGGCTAAAGTTTAATAGTTAATTAAATTGAAGGCGAGCGGAAAATTTCATAAATTTGTAAGGACGTTGGGCCAAATTATTCGTTGATATTGTGTGAAATTGTTTTTTTGAATTGTATATTTAATACTGGAAACATTGATCAAACAAATTTAAAATTTTTTATATAAAACTTTTCAGTTGTATTCATTTCAAATCCTTTTTTTTTGTTTTTTTTTTAATTTTAGCAGAGTTTTCCTGCATATGTGATATTTAATAAATTGAAAAAGTTGCCGAGTTGATCAAGGAGAGCTTCTTAGAATGAGAATTTTTCTGCTACTCTTTACTGAACTAAGCTCAGATGAAGACAAGTGTTAGAAACAACTTTTTTATACCCACACCACACCACACCATAAAAACTTGTTATAGTTTTTTAAATAAATTCAAACTGAACTGAACTGAACATAAATTGCGTTACTTTTACTGCTCTTCCACTTTCGCTTAAGTAATATTTCAAAAAGGAATATTTGCTGCACAAAACCAGGTCAGAAGCAGAAGCAGAAGCAGCACCACAAAAAACTTTATTATAAAATATGAAACACAAAAGTACTTTTAAAACTTTCCAAAATGATTTTCCTTTTGTTCACAGGGCAGACATTTTTCCTCCGTTAGATCTGAAATGCGCTGGGCTCACTACAGTTAGTTGACCTTCATAATAATAAAACCGCAAAAAACAACAACAACAACAACATCAATAAGAACAGCAACGAAAAGTAAATGTTTACAGCTAATACCAGCGACGATAAAAAGCGTCATCATCAGCATACATTGACCAAGGAGCGTAAAAAACCCACCATATGTTAGCAATGTCTGCCTTTTTTTGGGCACATTACCTTTTTTTGCAGTGGGCATTTTTTTTTTGCTCTCCGAAAGAAGTAAAGAAATTCATTTTATTTAAGGCTTCCAAGTATATCAGGCTTAATGTCGTTTTTTTTTTTCTGTAGTTTTAATATTTAGCTTACTGGAAAATAAAGCACGTAGCGTGCTAATTCTGGGTTAGTTTTTTGGTTTGTAAGGTCGACATCGTTTTGTGGTCGTTTTGACCATGCAGCAGAACCGCAAAATGCGGGCCACAAGTGCTCCCTAATAGTGAGCACCAACGATTGTGACATTTGTATTTGATGTTGACTTTAAAATTAACCGCTACTATTAAATTCAGTTAAATTGTATCGACAAATATGCCAAAGTTTTGAATTTTTGTACACAAGTACAAATGTACTTATATGTACATATGAATATGCCATAAAATAGGCGTGCTATAATTTACAAAACTTATGCTTCAAATTGTCATTAAATTTTTTATATTTAAAATATTTTTAAACTTCAAAAAAAGAAGATTGACATTTATTCAGAAAAATCTGATTTAAAAATGTCACTCATACGTCCTGAAGCGATAAAATTTCGTCTTTGTACTTAATCAATGATTAATAAAAAACGAAATCAAATACAATTTTGCAAATTCATTACACACCTGTTTGGCTGTTTGTTGGTTTGTTGTCTGCCTGTCTGTCTGTCTATTTAGATGTCTATGTATATTCGATTATTTGTAACCATTGTAAAATCGAATTCAATGTCCTTGAAAAAAATTAACAAACTTGGACAAGATGTGCTTATGGCATTTTTATAAAATTTAAATTTTAGCAAAGACGCATGTGTGCGTCAATTGCCTTATTTCAAGAGTGAGCAAATTTATGTTTGACTAATGCCTAAACAAGCAGCTTAATTGCAGCAACATTTTTTTTAAGTATCCTTGTTGAATTGGTTTGGAATTGAACACGTGCAATTTTTTCTGTGAAAAGGTAAAAACAGAAGCGTGCTTAGCAGACTTAATGCTTCAACCAACTGAGCTATTGGCCGCCCTAGCTCTATTGAGTAAAAAATATCCACCAAAATTTATGGCAAGTGAAAACAATGTTCCAAATGTCAATAGGCTCGGTTTGTCTGTCTGTTGAGCCCTTCCTTCTGTTGTTCTAAAATAAAATCACGCACACACACTTATACACATCACATACTTGTATGTAGGACAGAAGTTGTCCGTCTCTTGGGATGTTTTATTTTTGGTGATGTTCATTTATCCAAATGTCTGTTTTTTTTGGATGGTCGAAGTATGAATGTTTGTTCTGCTTGTTAACTGTGTTTGTATGTCACAGCGTCTGTCTGTCTGTCTGTCTGCCATAATTTTCGTTGTTGTTTTTCCTTTTTGGTCATTTATTCTGCTTAAGAGCGCTATGCGAGTATTTATGACAGATACATAAAACTGATATATTTTTTACGACTATGAATCGAATATGATCAAATCTAATTTCACTGAAATAAATTAAGACAATTCTCAGGTAAAATTGATTACTTTGGCTGCTAATATTTTCATTTGTGAAGTAAAAGCTGTTAAAATCGCTTGGATCGGTTGAAGACTGCACACACGATACATTCTATATGAAGATATACTTTCTGATTACGTTTTGAGAAAGGAATAATTTGAAAACCTAGTTAAAGCGATGGTAAAAATACGCTGAAAATTATTTTACTAATCTGATAATTGAGCATCAATAAAAAATGCAAAAGAATCAGTATTAGGTTAACGATTTTGACCATTAGAAGTAGAACCTTTTATCTGATAGGGTTAAGATTTTAAATAATGTTTCGTTTGTTTGCTGCTGACTAATTCTTTATTTTTTAAGGTTCATCTTGTTCTTTTATATAAATTATTGCATATATTCAGGAATATAATTAAGGTTAATTCGAATGTTGATTTTGTTTTTGCTTAAAGCAACATAAAAGCAACCAAGCAGATTTCAATGTGTGTGTGTATGTGTGTGAGTATATCTAGCTGTTGATTTGTATGCGATGCAGAGTATTACATTTTCTTAACGCATGTACCCACATACGTGGACTAACATACAGACTCAGACACAGAAATACAATTTAAATTCGCTCTCGCGCTTCGAAGCCTCTTTTGTCATTTTAAATGCTTTTTTGGCATTTACGACTAAGTGCTTTTTGGCTTTTCATGAAGGAAAACAACGCCCTCAAAAATTATTGGGCCACTTATTTGCAGTTGTGAACAAATAAATAGTTTTGTTGCGACAAAATTTTTTTTAATAATTTCTGTGACCTTTAATTTTCGTAAATAGATTTCATGTTTCTATTGACAATTAAATTGTTTGAGCTAAAGTGAGCTCATAATTATGTCATGCAGTGTATATCGTGAATTTAAAGTCAAGTATTTTTCAAATATGTTTTTTTGTTACAAAGAGTTTTTAAATTTTCAATTGCGTTTGTGTGTGTGTGTGTGTGTGCTGGCACGTTTGTGTTTCCTTTTGGAAATATGCAAATGGAACATGATATGAAAACCAAACATTCAAAATGAAAACAACAACATTTAACGGAACCCAGCCTCCATTCGGCTGACACTGAATTATGTAAAGACAAGGCAATAAAATTATATGTACGAGTATGTGTACGTATAGGCGTACGAGTATAGGCGTTCTGCACTCTCTATGAATACCAAAATAAATTGCCTAACATAAAAAACAAACAAAATACAAAAATACAAATTAATTTGTTCATTTACTGTAAAGAATATTTGTAAAAAGTTGCTTAATTGGTCGGGTGTATAATTGCATTCTCATTGATTTTGGAATATTACGTTTTTTTGGGCGCTTTTGTGCGCATTTAAGTGTTTTCCCATAATTTGTGGAATTAATTAAAAATTAATTGCAATTTTAATTATTAATAATAAACACGAGTTGTAATTGTTAACGCATAACTGCACATATGAAAATACACTAACGACAACATCAGCCAACGGAAAAATAACAAAACCCAAAAAACATTGAACCGAACCGAACCCAACCGAACACAACACAACAGAAGAGCAGAGCAGAGCAGCGCAGAGAACAAAACAGCGAGGGCCACTGGGACTCCCATGCGTATGAGTGACGCACACCCAATTAAATTATTTTGATGGTCCTGACAGGCGCCGCTTTAAACTTATATCAGCACAAACTGCATATGCGATGCATGAAATATTGTTCTGTTGCATTTGTATTGTGTGCGAAACTTAATTAATAATTCAGTTGAAATTATTAAATCGCGCTTGCAGTGAGTGAGCGGCATTACGATGCATTAAAAATTGCAAAATCACAATTAAAAACTTCCTTTGGCATTTAGGATTGGCTACACAAATTCGAATTTATGTAATGTTGTCATTATGTGGAGTAGCCATTCCAACGAATCCACCAACAGGACACACCTTTCACATTGCCAAAGCAGCTGTTGCGAATGCAAATTGCTGATTTCTATAATTTGAATCGAGTAAATATTTGCGATTTACTTTATTGCTGGTTGTTCGCTTGATGCACTTGTTGTTTTACACATATACTCGTATATATATACATATACATATATGTATTTGTTTAATTTATATCATTTTGCCAGCTAGTTACACAACTAATTCTTCCTAAGTGGAATGGCTTATTTCGTAATTTGCTTTGAATTAATTTAAATTATGCAATAAATGTTGGCGTATTCATTTGTTAAAATCAATAAATTAAAAATTTTGTAATAATTTATGTTGTCCATTGTTTATTTATGTTAATTATTTAATTGTTTATAATTTGTAAATAACATAATAACATAAAAAACAAAATAAACACAAAAGTGTTTTTTAAGTGTGTGCCTTAAGGGTAAAAGAGGATTTCGAATGAGAAACGTTTACTTCGTATCAATAAATGTTGTCAATAGAAAAAATCTCTTTTGTTTGTAATTAATCTTCGGTATTTCTATTTAAATATTAAATTATTATTTATATAAGTTAAATGTATTTATCTCTATCTAAGTAATTATGTATCGTTGCTCAAAGATAAAAGCATTCAGGAGCGACCAAAAACTATTTGATTCCAAAATTATTTATATGGAATTGGTATTGAAACTTATCTCGCTATAACTAATTATTAAAAACTATATTATTAAAAACACAACAAATTTTTAATTACAAATCTGGATAGAAACTCCCATAGGGCGTAAATGAAATATTTTAAGTAACTCCCTATGAAAAACTAAAATTAAAACAAAAAATAGCTTTTGCCATTCTGCACGAATTCAATAAAATTCCACTACAACTACAAACAAATTCGTTAAACGCTTGTGCCGTGATTTAGTTCGTTTCCATACCGACTTTTTGCGAGCGAATATCCAACTTTTTGCAGCCACTATTCCTATTTTCTTTGTCGGGAGATGTGATTTTTTTTATCATAGCTCATCAGTATTTCAATATTTCAAGTGCACAACGAAACAACCTGTTATTTTGTTCGTTAATGCGCAAATACTTGTTTTGTTTATGAACATCTCCGACAGGGATAAGCACTTGTTTGCTTCTTTAAATTTAATTAAATTAAGTGGGCACTAGGTCGGAAAATATTATTTATCTGCTAAGTAAGTAACTGTAAGTATAAAACGTTTAAATCGATCTCTTAATAATTTGATTCTGTTATGTTTTCTGTAGCATTCAAATGGCTTTTAGTTTACCAAGGGAATACGAAACGTACACACATATATTGCCTTAACGTTGGCGCCCAACAGACGACGGACCAAATCGTAGACAGAGCAATTTTAATACTTTACAAGCGCCCGACTTGTCGTCTGAACTGTTACTCTGGCAAGTAGCAATTTAAAAAAAAAAAATTTTAGAGTAAATATAAATAAATAAATAATCTATGGTAATATTTTGATAAAGATAAAATTGATTATTAGATATTTAGTCTAATTGTTTTTAAGTTATTGCTGGTCGATAAGAGCATCTTAAGACTCTCAAAGGTAAATTATCTAAAAGATGCGATTAGTTTAAAGCTCTATAATACTGAATTAGTATAAATTTTATAATATTGTTTAAAGCTATATAATATTAAAAAAACTTAAATTTTAAATTTCCTTCAACTATATTCTTGATATAATTCTTTCACTTTACATCGCTTTTCCTGATTTTCCTTAATTTATATTGAAATTGAGTTATTGAAACGCAAACAATCAGCAAAATCTCAAAAAAATTGTTACCGCATTTTAAATAAGCATATTCCAGAAAAATGGGACTCACAAATGAATTGCGCTGTCATTAATTATCAAAAAATCACAAAACAAATGCACTGATCTGCTCTGTCCTCAATCGCAGAAACAGATACCGCCTCAACCCCAACATCAGCACCAACATCAGCCTCAGTGACAGAGCCCATTGTTAGTCCAAAAGACCATTTAAACTTCAAATGTGAATAATTGTGAAACTTGGCGCTCAATGTTGTTGTTGTGGACCTTTTTGTTAAAGTCATCAGTTGGAAAAAAGAAGCCAATAAAAGTCAATGGCTCACACATATAAATCCTCGCAGTATTTAAAATAAAAAGTATTTGAAGGCTAGACCAACGCCACCAAGAGCCACAAGCGGAAATCACAGTGATTTTCGGTCTATCCCAAGTTGACGCCAACACGCCAACTCGCTGCGCTTCGTCAGCAGAGGCTGCGGCGCTGCTAGGATGATGAGTTGGGTCGTGTGAGTCGTGTCGTGTCGTGCCGAAAAAAACTTGAGAGACTTTCAACACAGCAGAACGAGATTATGTCAACATCTTCAGCATCAGCATCATCATCATCATCATCATTATAAACTGGAGTATCAAGAAAAATCATAAAACATCAAAACAAAAATTGTATAACCAATAAAATTGTGTTTTGTGCTGCTTCTGAAATGCGATGAAAAGGATCTGATTCGTGATTTCTGATTGTGATTATGAGAAAGAAACAAGTAAAGGAAAAGTTTTCACAACTTTAATGGATTTCTGTCAAAAGTAAGATTTAAATGCATGAGCTGGTAAATTAATCTCCAAACTCAAAAATATTTAGCATCAAATTTCAAAGGATTACCTTTGATCGAATGCGGCTCATTTATTTATTTATAGTAAAATATATCACAAGAGAAAAGTTATTTGAGAGATCGAATGTTCAAAGCAAGGATTAAACAGAATTAAAATTTAATAAGCTATCATTTATTCTACAGTTAAATGGAATGCTGGTTTATCATAGCCAAACACCTCATAATTGGTACCGAAGAACTCGGCAGCATATTGCGAAAACTGAAAATACCAAATTTAATTTAAATTTAAACATTTAATCCACAAAATTAAAAATGTCTTTAAATTGCATAGTGAGAGGAAGAGGAGGGACTTACTGTAGGTTGCCTCGGAGCACCAAAGCGTCGATGTCATCATTGTGATCGCGTAAATGAGCAGCAATTGCATATAATCCGGCAACAGCAACATTGCATCTGTAATTCCCTTTGTCTGTCTGTCTGTCTGTCTGTTCGTGGATCCGTGCGACTCTGTTGTTCCACTCGATTTCGGTTTCAATTCACTGCGAACTAAGCGCCACGGTCCTTTGCGGGGTTAAATCGGATAAATGCGATTGGCACATTTACATTTGCACTTGTGTGAAAATGTACGCATTTTGTACTGCGCTTGTATGTGTCTGTGCGTGCGTGTATGTGTTTGGGGTTACGCTTCGGTGACGAAGTCAACTCCCGTTAGAGGCAAATTGAGGTCTCGGGCAGACACCGTGGGTGGTGCGCCTGTAGGTATGTAAGATAATGCGCAGTTTTATTTTCTTTCTCTTTTTTTCCTACTTGAAGCGTTATTAGATTTGTCGGGGGACAATTTTATATTCAATTTCTATTTTTTACGCGCGTGTGTTCGCTTTTATTTTTCTCTTACATTTTTTTCTCATTTCTACATTTTTATTATATTGAAGAAGCTGCAAAAGAATGAGCTGAAGTGAATTCTCAATTCTTAAAATTTTTTACACATATTTTCATATAAATTGACTATTTCAGTTTCATTTAAAGAGCAATTGCAATTCGTTGATTTAATTTTAAAAATAATTTTACCACTGGGAAAAAATGAAATAACAAAAAAAAAAAAAAAATTAAACGTGATTCTCGTACGAATTCGAAATAAACGTATTTTTTAAAGTTCTTTTCATTTCTTTCAAAATGGACGAAATGAAACAGAAAGAGTAAAGAAAAATTCCATTTAGAGTAGTAAATAAATTAGAGGAAACAATTAGCAAAACGCCAAAATCTTCAAGAAAGCTACAACAACAAAAATATAAATAAAAAAAATAAAATAATAGCTTGTGCAAGCAAAGAAGCACCGAAAGGTATAATCAGCGAAAGCGGATATGAAAGATAGAAAAAAAAGGAAACATGATTATGTCATTTTCAGCAGTGAGCAGAGCTCTTTGCAAGTCCGCAAACAAACCAACGGCTTACACAGACCGGACAATTGCGGTTCGTTGTCGCCCACTGAAAGTAGCTTAGCGCAAATGATGTGCACAAAATGCTAAGAAAAAAAATATAGTAAGACTGCAACTGAGAAAGATAAGACAGGATAACTATTTTCTGAGTGAAATTATTAAATAATTATAGAGGAATCATGTTTGTATCTTTCTTTAAAATGATTTTTGATAGTGCATCTCAATACCTGAGAATGGAAGTGTTTTTTTTTTTTAATTTTTCCTTTTGGGAGGGATTTAGACTAGATATTGGTGAGAGTTCTTCTATATAATTAAACAGTTCTTAAGTAGTAACATCTACTTCAAAGATTTTGTCTGTATCACTTGATGGAATCTAGGGATGTGGTCAATTTGAAAAATGTAAATTATGAAATCCGAGATTAGGCGAAAATGTTGTCGATGTAATCTTTTCGAAATTGTTCAAAGTTATTGAATGGAAGAGGCGGCTTTCAAAGGACAATAAAAAAACAAACTTTTTCTAAAAAAAATTCGTGCACGTAATTGATGAATTCTTTGCAAGTAGACCCTAAAAGCCATTATCCTAGGACGAGAACCACAAAAAGGCAAAATACAAACAAAACGAATTTATAATTTGCGATATTTACGCACGTTTAACCGCAAACAATTCACTTTACTTTACTTCACTTCACTTCAGTTTAGTTCAGTTCGGTTCAGTTCCGACGTCAACAAATGCTCGAATTAATTAAGCTCGTCTTGCCGCTATAAAAACAATAAAATACACCATCGAAGCTATTTGAAAAATGACCGACCGAACAAATCGTTGATCCAAGTCGGAGCGACACTTTCGATGCGTGCACAATTTTGGGTCCACGACACGAGCGCCTCAATTCGCGACACAAACTGAGGCTGACACTCGCCAAAGCCAAAGCCAATACGGATGCGGATGTGGCAGAGAGTTGTCCTAACAATTTGGGTGAGTCGAAGCCACATGTGGCAAAAGGCAAAACAGGAGAGCGAATTTTTAATAATAAATGAGCACAAACTCAGGGAAACATGTCGCAATTGTGTTGCAGCAACATTTCGGAGTAGTTGCGTGCACATGCTGATACAAACGACACAAATTTGTTGCGCATCAAAGTTGCTAAAGTATGGACAAATTGTTTAAAAAAAAAAAAATAATTAACATTAAATTTTAAGAACTTGCAGAATATGAATAAAATAAAATTTAGATTAAACAAAATACAATTTATAAATATTATCGAAGAAAATAAATCCTTCAGAATATTGAAATCTCATCGACTCACGCCTACTTCTGGTAATAATTTTGTTCCCTTGAAAGGGATTTCGGAATTTAACATAATCACTCGCTTCAATATTGAATTTGAATAACGAACTTAACACACAGAAATGTATGTATGTAAATAAATTTATTATGTTTGTGTGTTTCGCAAAAAAAGGAAGATATTTAAATCACAAAGTCTACTGCGCGTGTAAATAATGACAGAAAAGGTGGGAAGGCGGGAGGAAGGTGGTTGGGGACCATATTTCACACCTCCTTAGGCAAATTTGAATTGGTTTACCTACCTTCTTTATTTTTTCATGTTTTTTTGTATAGTATTTCTGTTGTTTTTGTATCGGGTCGAACATGCAAAAGCAAAAGTGTGAATGCGTGTGGAAGAGCTTTGTATGCGAGTATGTGTGTGCGTCTATGTGAGCACCTTTGTTTGACGTGTTGAAAATGCTGCCAGCAGCGTGCAAAGAAAGTATTGCCAAATATGTTTGTCATGTTAATTTTACAGACAGTTGAATGGGATCCAAATGACTGGCGAATTTCCATCACACGGAACGAGAATTAAGCGCAAGCGAGGGTAAAACAGGATAATGACTTTATAAGGCTCAAAAAAAAAAACCAAGAATATTGATTTCTTATTGAATCGAGTGCAAAATTACGTAAGTTTAGTCGAACAAACAGTATAAATGCTATTAAATTAATGTTACTCATACGCCTCGATTTAAAAAATGTATGAATATGAAAAGAATTAGAGTGAACATTTACTCATTCGAATATTCTTGTTTTGCATACATATAAATATTTAACTTTCTCAATTCAAATATTAAAATGTAAAATAAAATAAAACAAACAAACAAATTTAATTACAATTAATTCCGCAGAGATTCGAAAACATTTTGAAACATGAAATTCTGCTAAATCAAAACCAAACCGGACCAAGACAGACCAGAGCAGAGCAGAGCAGAGCAGAACAAAACACGACATAAAAACATAAAAGAACATTTTCACAATTTTTGCAGCACGCCACTGCTCCCTCTTCCTAATTCCCTTACCAAAACTCGAACACAAATTCTCAGCCTCGAATGCAACGCTTCGAAGGTTTCCATTGTTTAGTTCCTATTTCTGCTGTTCCATTTTTTGTTTTGTTTTGGTAAATGTTTGACAAATTTTATGCCCCAAGCATTCTTGTGCTTAAAATTTCATAAAACTTTGGCAAAACATATTCGCCAACTCACCAGTCTCCTCTGTATCTTGTGGCCCCGCCGCTTGCCCCCGCTTTCCGCACTCCGCGCTTGACATTGACTCGACAGCTGCACGCGCACACGCACACACAAACGCACACCACTACAAAGCAAATCCAGATCAGATTTTTAGGTCACAAGAATAAAAAAAATTAAATAAATAAAAGGTAGAAGAAGGAGAAGAAGAAAACTTGAGGAAAAATTACAAACGCAACAATTGCATTTGCGACATCGTGTCTGCTTACGCTTTTCAAAAGAATACAACTTTGTGCTGATAATTTTGTAGCATAAGACCCGCTCCACCGCATCAGCAAAAAAAAGTGCATTTCAAAATTGTAATTCCGCTTGATCAGTTGATTTAGACCAAGCATACACACAAACTTTGAAGCCGATTTCGTAATTAAACTTGTTTTTTTTCTATAACCCTGAAGGAATACATTTCTAACGGATCACTTCAACAATGTCGTAGTTTTAGCTTCGATACTTCCTCGATTGTTTTAGTAGCATTTTTAATTTATATCTGATTTTCCTAAAATTCTGAGGTTTCTGTACATTCCGTAGACCGGTTGGTATCAGGTGGAATTATATTTGCGAACTGCATGCGAAGTCTGAAAAAGCTTGAAAATTTCTAAAGCACTAAGGGCTCAACTGGCGTATGGAGTGCACACTTGAGTGGCTGTTTTATGACAGTGCCAAGTGCGATTTTATTTCGGTTTTATCGTTTTTTTGCTGCTGCTGTTGTTGTTGTTGGGGTTTTTCTTTTGGTTTTTTTTGTTGTTTTTTTGTGCGCTGCGCGGCGTGTGTGATTGTCTACTCGTATATACGAGTACGATTATGTAGACGCGCACTCTTACATAAAATTGTGGAATTGCTTTCAAAATGAATTTGTTGAGAAATTTCTAAAAATTTCTAAACCATTAAGTCGTAAAGTGAATCACAATGTTTGCTTTGTGTGCACATTTGGATCAGGCACATCTTTAAAGACGAGTGTGTGTGTGTGTGTGTTGTTTCTTGTAATATACACTTTATATTTCACTCTATATTGTGTGTGTGGATGGGTACGTATGTTTGTGTTGAAAGAATAAACGCGAATGTATGCGACAGGCATTTGAATTATTTTAGGCACTTAACTCACGACCGGTATGAGTAACAATTCTTGAAGAGATATTGTATTAATTATCAATCATACGCTTCGCATTAAAAAAATAAATTGCAAGCGGAAGTACTTAAAGATATAAATATACTCGTATAAATATATTTTTGACGAAGTGGATTTTTTCATTGGTTAGAATACCATGACAATACACAGAAACGATTCCACGCTGATCATATTTACTGAGCAAAATTGCCAAAAAACAAACTTTCTTGTCAATTGTTCCAAGCGAAAGAAAAAAGTTGTAAACAGCTGAAAGAGGCGTCTTCAATTCCTGCCTGCTGCCAGAATTTTAATAACAATGTTATCAAAGTGTTTGTTGAAACAGATGGCGCTACTTTTTTGTAGACCTTTCTATACCCTACACTAGGCGCACGTATGTTCATACGAGTACCATATGAACTACTGAGTTTGGATCTTCCATGTAAAACTCCGAGGACGATAAAAGTAGTTGTAGTGTAAACAATTTCAACAGGTCAAATTGAGTAGTTAACTTTCGCGTTGTAACAGATAATAAAAATAAAATAATTGGTCTGAAGCAAATTATATAAAAGCCAACTTAACAGAAATATTAAATAGCTTAAAATGAGAATAAATTATTATATTCCTGAATTATGGTTTTGGGTATTTGGACTTCGACAGAGCCAACGAAATTTAGTTTACTGTTTTGTGGTTTTTTTTCGTTTTGCTTTGAAACACTCAACGCTTAAGAAGTCACAAAACAAAAGACAAATCGCTTTTATCCCTTTTTATTATCAAAAAAGGGCTGAAAGCGTGCAAATCGTCCTGCCAAGGATTAAGCGCCTAATCCTTTCCCAGCGATTTTGTCGCGCGTTGAATTCGGCAAATGCGGCTGCTAGCTGTGTGTGCGGTACGAGCGGATTTTATCAGCTTTTGTTGGCAGCTATTTTTCTAGCGACGGGATGGATTTTACAGTAACAATATTGGGCTAAGCTCAGCTGGATATTTCGAAAGCGCGGACATAACTTTTTCTCTACATTTTGTTTGTAATTAAAATCCGTCAAATTAATGGAAATGATTTTTGTACTTGTTTTTGACTGTAATTCGTGGTAACGCAGTTTTACTTTGTTGTTTTCGTTGCCGCAAATTGAGATTTGTGGTTGGCAAATGAGCTTTGAAAGAGTTGAGTTAACATAACTTTGAAATGGCTTATGTGGACAAAGGGAGAATGAGCGATTATTGCTGCGTTAAATACATTGAAATTAAGTACCTGGTAGACCGAGGTCGCTCGCCAAATTATTTAATCAAGCCACAGCAAAATTGTATTTTTATTTAAATGATTATGAACAATAATTTGAAGGAACATTGTTTGTATATAAACTTAATGTTAGAAACAATTCTATTAATTGAGCTAAGTTTGTTTGGATATGTGTGTAGCACCTTTTAAAATATATCAGTTCTGTTGGCACAAAGATACCTCAAAACCCAAGTACTCTCCAATTATTCAAATTTCTTCAGAAATACAACTTAAAATAACTTTAAATTTTAAACTGTTTAAATTTTAGAAGTATACAATATTGAAAAAGTAACAACCAAAATCCATAAAATGTCTTTAGAAACTGAGAATGGTTTTCAATAATCAGCCACTGTGCCCGCCCTATTCAGTTGTCGGCATTCATCCAAAC
Organism: Suillia variegata; assembly: GCA_949127995.1. Classification (NCBI taxonomy): domain Eukaryota; kingdom Metazoa; phylum Arthropoda; class Insecta; order Diptera; family Heleomyzidae; genus Suillia; species Suillia variegata. Next base: position 1,044,255 of record OX421843.1, on the reverse strand, counting down.
AATTGTAATTACAAAATACACAAAGCCATTTCCCTTGAAGCAACAACAACAATAACAACAAAAACAACAAAAATAGAAATGCCACTTGTCGCACTCCTATTTGTGTGCTTCCGTTCGACGCTTCCGTTTCGTATAAAAAATAAATTGCCAAGCATCCAAGCGATATTTTCAGCAAAAATCAGCCAAACACGCGCGAAACAAAAATACAATATTAACAACAACAGCAGTAGCAACAAAAACAAAAGAAGTAACGGTCTCACATTTACACCAAACCAAGTGAAAATCACATTTTAGCATGCAACATCAGAAGCAGCAGCCGTCGCACTCAAACGCGGCGGGCGGGGGACAGAGCAAAGGGAACTGGAAAGTGCAGCGTAAACTTCCGATTTCCGCCATTAATCATTGATTATAAATCTTTCAGATCGTTAGCGTTTATCGCGCCAGTAGGCAACGCCGAAGTTGTGGACAGGGGCACACTGTTGTAGGCGTGGCACGTTGAAGTAAACGTTCTAGTAATTGAAACAATAAATATTTATATTTCACTTTGATATTTTTTGTTCAACAAAGGAAATTGAATTAAATTTAATTTTTCAAAACAAACCCCTAATATTTCTGTCCTTTGAAAATATGAAAAAAAAGTTCACCATGCATAGGAGGACGCATTTAAATAGAGATTTTTATACCTTCACAAACTTTTATTGTTATTTGTCATTGCCGAAATTGCCACTTGAATTGAAAATGAATTTCTAATTACTCGAATGCAAGATTTGAGTTTTACGTTTAGCGATGCAAACAATTTACCATACTTTTGTTTGGTAGTGTATTTAGGAACTCAAAAGTTAAATGTAACCAATTATTGGATCATTCTGACTCACACACACACACACACTACACTACACATCCACACATCACATCGCAAATAAAAGAAGTCACTTGCTGCCTGTATGAGTACGAGTTGAAATATTTGCTTGACACTAATGATACTTGATCGTATCATTTGTAGATACACATACATCTACACAAACACACACGCACAAAAGCAAATACGAATACATAGTCGTCCTAAGTAAATTGCAGTTTCCTCAAATATTTATTGATTGTTTTTGTGTGCATTTGTGTAAATATTTACGAAACCTTTGGGTGGGCTACATTAAGTCATTAGGTTTCTCCTGGTTTTATCACCTTCTCTCTTTCTCTCTGTTTGTATGACGTTCGTGTTGTCATAGATACTAAATTATTACGGTTGGATTTGCCTGTGTATACGAGTAAATGCGTACATATGTATGTAAGTATGTATGCTCAAACTTACCTTCAAATGCACATTCAACCATTTTAATACCAAATCGAAAAACTATCTTTACAGTTTTTATCTGTGAATTTGAAAATTTATTTTGCTTCATTTTATTTTATTCAAAATATATGACGTAACAAAATTGTGATAATAAATGTTGGCGTTTTGTTTTTGTTTCTTGTTTGAATTCCCCGCTGTGTGATTGAAATTAAATCTAAACAGCGTCAGCGATTCGAAGTGATATGATCCGAAATCCTGATGATGTCCCTTGACGACCCTTTTGTTGTTACCTCGAAAAAGAATATTGTTTTTCATTTTTCGTTCAGTGGGAATACCTCGTAACTTAATAAAGCAGCAACAAACGCCGAAGGTAAGGAATTAAATAACCAAGTCAGCGTCATCCGCGTCAGCGGAAAGCGAAGTTTGTGACATTAAGCCAAGTCAAAATGATATTTCGATATTTCTTCTGGAGTTGTAGTCAAACAGGCTCGGTTGCATTTCTTAAATAGTTCAGTAATTTAAAAATCAAACAATATTCAGCATTAAAGAATAATGATAATAAAAGTCTGAAGCCATTTGATTATTTTTTTTATTGATCATATTTCGTTTAAAATCACACAAATATTCAAAATTTCATTTCATCGGCATTAAAAATAACTGGACGTTAGCAAACAGAAATCTTACTTTCGACATATCAGATCTAAATTTTCGTCAAATTTAGAACTAATAACTAAAAATTAATAATTAAAAACCTTGCCACAATTTCGATAATACTCCACTTATCATTTTTAATCTTATCTTCGAACATCAACTTTTGAAATTTTTTAAACTTTTTGATACTTTTGTCTAGCACCTTGTATCGAGCTCGTTGCAGGCTATGATGACGATGAAAGAATTGAAAAAAAATCCAAATGCAAGGAGCAATTCGAATCGAGTGATGCAATGCACCAAGAGGTAATCTAACAATTTAACAAATCATGGCAACCTTGCTGGAAAGGAAAAATACAGCAGCCTCCACTCGATGACTCTTCAAGTGCTGCGCTCGGATTGTTGCTTTACTAAGTCATACAACTTGCTAGCGAAGTCAAATGCACTGCAAATATTTGCGAGCTGTTGTTATTTTTTGTGTCAACTGAAATAAGAAACCGGAAACAGGAAATGGAAATGTGCATGTGCATGTGCATTTGTATGAGAATTTGAATATGAATTTGATTGCAATAGAAAATAGATTAGGCTGAGTGCAGTTGTTGCGATATTTCGAATCTCTTTTTATTATACCGAATTTGAAACAAATATTATTCCGCCATTCTGCTGTCAAACGGAAAACATTTACTCGCATCATATCCAAAGTTGTTGCACACCATTTTTGCTTTTAATTAAAATTTCAAAAAGCAAAGTTTGTAAAAAAATATAAAAAAACAAAATAACCAAGAAGCCTTGAAATGTTGGCAGGCAAATGTCAAGAAGTGTGTCAACAGCCTTTCGCTGGATTGTGTATACGAGTATGTGTGTTAGTGTGTATGCATGCCAACCACCCCGTGCGTAATCGACCCTCGACGCGCTGAGCATATTTTCAGCGCAGCTACGAAGCTAAAAAAACAACATAACAAAAGTTGCCACAATATTTCGGTTATTGCGCTGCTTAAAACCAAATTTATGCATAATTTAGTTTAATAATGCTGAGGAATTTGACAAAAAAAAAACAAACAACAACAACAAAACACACATACACATACACCAACAACGAATCAACAAAAACCACAACAACATTGCTTAGCAAATAAAGAATATTTTCCATATTTGCGCAAGTTAAGCAATGTAGCGAAGCAGGGCCGTATTCAGGAAGAACAAGACCGTAGGACATCGATTTAAGACAATCTTTTGATGACCAAAAAATAAACACAATTAAAATCACGTTTTTTGTTGTGTTTCCATTTAATATAGAAAAAATAAAATATGTATTTTTAATAGGATCATCCAAGGACTTGCTTCCATTTGATTAAGTAACTGATAATAAACATGAAAACGGCAAATGAAACCCTTGAAGTACAATTGAGGGAAGCTTCAAAGCATCACGTTCTTTTTTTTAAATTTTCACTTCGCGAATTTACTCTAAATACGCCTCCGTTGCAACGGATGGGCTGGGCGTCACACATGGCGCATTAGTATTAACAAAGAAAAACAAAAAAAACAAAAACTGCGACAAAAATGCGCTAAAAAAAACTCACAACAAAAATGGAACATATTCATTGGCAAATAAATAGCTTGTAATTTATTCATGCTCATGTGCGAGGCATATTTCAGATGATTTTTAAGCTATTTGCTCGGCTTGGTTGTTATCTTCTGCTGCGGACAGACAGACATACAGAGAAACCGAGCGACATGCCCATGCCGACAAACTGGCACGCATACACACACACATACAAACAAATTAATGCTTTATGCGACACCTAAGACATTAATCACTATTCGTTGTATTTGCATTTGGAAAAATGTTTGTGGCGAAAAGAGGTGGCTGCGCTTGGGGGATGAGGGTGGGTTGCGGCGGTGGAATGTTTTTTTTTCGCTACCGCAGCACAACGCCACGCTTTGCCATGCACTTCCTCAACTGGTATTTTGGTTTTTGGAGGCAGCTCGTAACACACACAGTTGTGCTGTGAATAAACGAGTGTATAGACAAATACACATACAAATGTATGTATACGTATATATTAGTAAGTGTTCTTGATTGTAATTAAAAATCGATGTAGCCGCTTGTAGCTTATCATTCATCATTTCTTGTTAATACGCCGAGATTGGATCCCGTATAGAAAAGAGGCACACACACTAATTGACACACGCTCTCTCGACCTCAAAACAAAATAAAGAAAATATTAAAATATTTTATTAAATAAATAAAATAAAGTGTCTTAATGGCAATGGCAAAGGTTAAGGTTAAGGTTAAGGTAATATCTAATGATCAAAATTCAATATCTAAGAGTAAGTGTAGTGCATTTATGGCAGCTGGTTAGGCTGGCACTTGTACTTGGTACTGGTTGTTGTTGTTGTCGTATAACATTTTTGCTGATGCGATGGAAGTGTGTGTTTTTTGTTTGTTTATTTGTACAGGTTTGAATGTGTGTAGGTATGCCGGAGCAAAATGGTTGATACGTATTTACCTGTGTTGGTTTGTTTGTTGATGGTTTGTGTTTGTGTTTGTGTTTGCGTTTTTGTGTGCACAAATATCAGCTGCTAATAAATTTCAATTTATTCGAATAAATGTCATTTGTGTTGACAGCGGCATCTTTGTAAATGGCAAATAATTTTTGGCACTTACATACACGCTCGTACAAACATACATACATTGATATGTTTTTATGTGCACAAGCAAATAAATACTAGGTTGGTTCCACTTTTGAAGCGGAAAGTATTTTACTTTTCCATAATTTTATTAAAGAAAACCTTTTCGTAATCAAACAAATTTCATATTAATTAATGATTCAAACACATTTTCTGATTTTTTACAGTTTTATACATTGTCTGATTTTCATTTTTCTTTTTAAGAATTTATTGCTAGCGATAAATTTGTTAAATGAATTTGATAAGTCTTTATTTAAAAGTCGATATTAACTTTCTATAGGGAATATTTTTTAATCTTGTTCAATTCGGATAGTCCATTTATTCTCATTGGTTTTATTACTTCATTCTTGAAATTAAATATCAATGGATTTATTCATTTATTCGTTTAAGAGTATTAACCACCCTAATGCAGGAACAAACGAGTAAGGCGACAAAAAAGTTAAATTTGTTTAATAAATGAGATATTACTCGAGCGCTCATGTTGCGGTTTTGTGTGTTTGTTATTGTTGTGGTAGGATTTTATCTTTTAATGTGGATATCACTTCAGAACAGCGATAAATTTCGAGAACACAAAAATATTTTGACAAAACAAAAAAAATTCTGATGAAATTATCGTAATACAAAATATTTGAAATTTGTTTCGCATCGAAATGAAATGGATTTCAGTTTGTGGCAGCAGTCGTCAACAACTTATTGCATTTGTATATTTTGTGTGTGTAAACATTTTGAAATTCTTTTCATCATCACAAATAAACAAAATAAACTGTTATATTTTCGCTCGCTGTTTGCAGCAATCGTTTCAGTCCAGTCACTGCAGCTCAGCACTCGCCGCATCGGCTCCTTCTGCCGCTCGCTGAATGCGTTTCATTTCGAAAATAATCCTGCCGCTCCAACACCTCATCCACAATATATAAGTACACTAGAAAACAAATTAAAATCGAAAAGGAAAAGAAAAAGAAAAAGAAAAAAAAGTCATTCTAGAGAGATCTGACAAATGTTCCACACAAAAATTATTTAATGAACTCTTTAAGAAAAAAAATAAAAATAAAGTAATAGAAGACGAATAAACCTTATCAATTAGTATAAACCTTAAAGTGAAAAACATCGATTGAATATTTTCAAATGGTTCTGTAACCCCAAACCACATTCGAAAAGTGGCAATGAACTCTTGTCGAAGTAAGCTTACTTTCATTGAAATGGATTCATGGTTTCTTCCTGTGTACTCCTCCTTCACCTCGTTGATTATAAACTGAAAATTGAGTTTTTGACCTCAATATGTATGCGTGGCGGCGGGTGTGCTTGTGTGCGCATTCATACGTCCGCGCTGTGACTGTTACTTGCGTCCTGTCACTGTGTAACTGTCATTGTACACATTCTTGTATATGTGTTTGTGTATGGTGACGTGTGGACGAAAACTTTAAAACGCAGAGCAAAAAGAATAAAACTTATTTATTTTGTTTTTGAGTTGTGGACAGCTCGCATAAATGGACTGACTTGGAGCAACTAAAGCAAATAAAGCAAAAAAGCACGGAGCGTAAAATACAAATATTTGTTGCGATTGCTTGTGCAAGGTTAGGATGACCGATTTTACACTGGCGTACCTGGTTATATACTGCAGAAAGTTCCCGAAACTCCAACATGCTTAATTTAAAGCATAACCTAGATTAAATTAATGCTCTCTGAATTACTCAAAATCAACCAACCAACCAACCAACCAACCAACCAACCAACCAACCAACCAAATGTACAAAACTTACACTTGTCCCCTTTGGCTTGCACATGCTTTCCAATTATATTATTGAGAAAAAATCTCACTTGATTCATAAAAACGAATACAAAAAAATGTCAGCACAAATTTTAAAAATTTTACTTAATGGCTTAAATTAGACAGAGCCAATTAATTAGGTCCTCAAATTGATTGGCTCTGTGAGGCCCACTCGCAACCCGCAACCCGCAACGGGCAGAGATTCACGCCAACTGATGGTTAAAAGATTATTTTTTGTAGTATTGTGGACATGAATTTTGCGCCTCATAATATCAACGAAAACAAAAACAAGGACAATGGCGATTGCGATGCTCCCTCAGGTTCCCGCTTTGCGTGTGTGTACCGTACCAAACAATGGAAATTGAGCAATGTGTGCTGCGAGTGTGTTTTGCTGAGTTGACCGCGATGACAAAATGTGATTCTGGTTCAAGGGTCACATTTGCAGTTCACGTCATTCGTTTTACAGTCTTTATGTATGTAAAAAACGCTTTGAGTGCTTGATGAAATGTATTGGGGTCAATAAGAACACTTCGCACTTTGTCAAGTGCGATTTGTTATAGCCGCGTTTACAAGAGACCCACACAACCCACAAGCGTGCACACATTTACAACCTTAAATACACATTTCGGTATTTTCCCTATCTTGCGTCTGAATGGATGAGCAGAAGCAGAACATTGGGGCACGTTCTTTTAATTTGTAAAGTTTTCGTGCCTGGTTTTTAATTAAATATTAAATTCGTTGAAAATAGATTTTATTATCCAGAATAACGCACAATTATTCACACCCACACACGCATATATATATATACATATATGTATATATACACATATATGTTTACACACAGACATACACACAAAAGCAATTACAACGTAATGATAATGAAAATAATAGCAGCAAAAACATTTACAACTTTTACATTGCATATACATACATATGTACATGTTCTATATGTGTTGTATGTATGATTGAGTGTGCGTTGGAATAATTAGTATGCATCGCTTCAAGAACAAAATGTGTTAATTAAATATCCCACAATTTTAATATTCACTCAATGATGCTGCACTTTCTTTATTACTTTAAATAATTGCACAGTTTTTATTTATGTATGTACGAGTATAAAATTTGTTTGTGTTAATTCGGTTGCCAAGTTTAACAAGACTAATTAATTATTGTGAAAATAGCATTTAATGGCCTTATCGATTACTCCCATAATTAGAAATTTCCCCAGAGTCCATATCAAACGAAGCGGATACACTACGAAGACGTGGACCTCGACTTCTGGCTCTGTGTGACCTAGAAATCCTTTGAAATTGCATTTTTTCATTAATACTGAATATTAAAAAAATAAAATAAAATTATATATTATATGTATATATACATACGTATATGTTTTTTCTTTTTTCCAATACTTTAGAGTAAATGAACTCCTTTTCAAAATAATAACTTAAAACATGAGTAAAGAAAAATAATGAAAATTGGAATAATTATTTAAAAAAGACTTGGCTTGCGTTTTGCTTTAGCGCGTTCTTTCTATTTCATAGGATCATTTAAAAACAACAATAACAAAAACAACATCCAACAATATGAAAGGCAGATCCATAGACATACTTGGGACGCCTCCGACGTGATATTTACAATACACACTTAAATCTGAATAATAGCAGCAGCAACAATAACATAACAACAACAAGAGCAACAACAATAATCAAACAAACGCAACGTTCGAAGTTTGAACGATAACTGAGACTGTGTGCGTGACAACGAACACAAAGACAGCATTTACAGCAGTAAAGGCATTTAATTTAACGCCACTTTTGCATTATTTATTGATGTGTGTGTGTGCGCGTTTGTGTATTTGTGTGTGTAATATTATTATTTTTATATTGCTGCAGCTGTCATTTGGGTAGATTTTTGACACGACCACAATTGAGCGAACTCAACGCTTGGCCCAGTCGTACAGAAAGCGTGTTAAAAGCCCATTTGAACGAGCAATGCGAAATGTTTTGACAAAGGCGAAAAGTAAACACCGGCATTTCCGATTGAGTCTTGATGTGGTGATTAAAACACCTGTTTTTATTGTACAACAACGAAAACAAACAAACCAACAAAAGTTTTACTTAAGGATCTCAAAAATGTTTAAAACAAATAAAGATCTATATAAAATCTGGTGTATACTTAAAAAAATATTTTAATATATCAGTATATTCGTATATACATATGTATATATAGTTTTATTTGTTTAGTTATAATAAATTGGAAACTATCCAATGGTTTAGTAAATTAAGAATTCGATTTGATTGAAATGCATTTGCATGGATACCCTTTAATATCAAAAACCGGGTTAAATGTTTTTTAGCAGCGAATTCCAGTTTAAAAGCAGCAAAAGTGCAGCGCATGCATTTGCCGATTTTACTTGCGATTTCGTTTTTTTGTTAGTGTGTCAGCTCCTGCGCGACGAGCGAGCACGTTCGTTTTTAAGCTCCGCTAAACCGGAGAAGTCAGGAAAAAGTAGCGAAATGTGAGTTCAGAGCGATTTTCTGCTCGTTTTAACTTTAAGTAGTTGACACAGACAGACAAGCAGCAAACATACAAAGATACAGTTAGACAGACAGACAGACAAAATAGGAAACACAATTTATAACTTTTTTCGGGATCCGCCCACAATAATAAAACATTAAATGTATTAACAAAAATTAAACCATTTCCAATACAATAAACAATAAAATTTGTTATTATAGTAGGTAGTTTTTTTTTTAATTAAATTCTGCTGTTCATAAATGTTTAATTTATCCGCTCTCCCGACCACACAACAACATCGCAAAACTTTCAATTCACTGAAAATATGAACACGAAAATTAAAAATAAAACCTCATAAACTTGTTTTGTAATTAAATCAAAACTTTTGCAAAATCACTTAAAACAGCATACGGCAAAAAAAAAACCAAAACAAAACAACAAATTACCACAAGCAGAAGCAGCTGCCTCTGCCTCTGCCAATGAGACTGCTACCGCTACCAAAACATGCACACTTCAACCGCACACGGAAACTCAAACACACACACACTTTAACTCGAAATCAGTTGCTCCACAGTGCGGCGCAAAAGTGCGCATAAAATTCTTTATTGCTTAACATAAAACAAACTTTTAAATCCGCTGCGCAGCATTAATGCCTCTCCTCCCTCCACCCTAATAATGCACGTACATACACGGGAATGTATGTGTGTGTGAATCAAATAAATATTAGATTTAAGCACCAAGTGCACATATGTGCACTGTCGTCGCTTAATGACTCAAAATTATTATGAGACATCACAAAAATCTTTTAATACAGCGTCGCACATAAACAAGTCAAGTCAAGTGCGCCACAGCAAAAGTGGCTAACAAATCGTTATTATTGTTGTTGCTTTTCTTAATAAATTTGTTGGCTAGTTCTAAGGCCTAATGAAGCATCTTAAATATAGTATGCGCACATTTAGACTTTAAAGAAGCAATTTAATGTGAATTGAAAAATTATAAAAAAAGTATTTTTCTACTCTAAAGAGAAAATTCAAAATTTTCTTGTACAAAATTAACCAAATACGAGTGGCATATAAAATCAACATCGCAACATCGCATGTAAGTACTCGTGTAATAAATATTTGATGTGATATTGGATCAACAATATTGCAATTGGAAGCTAGAATCTTTAACTGCGCTACCAGAAAATATACAATATTTGGTCCAAGCAAAGTTGTTGCTGTTGTTAGCTGCGATCGCTGACTTTCTGTAGCTAGTCGCTTCATTTAACTTTGCCACTTCTGTGCACTTTTGTGCAGGATATTGCAACAACAACAATATCCGGTTGCTCCCTTCTTCGCAGCGCCGCATAAAAGTTGGAGCGCCTGAAGCGTGGCTAAATTGCGTTAATTTGCTGTATTAAATGCGCGTCGCATTTACGGCTTATCGTGCTCTTGCCTAATCAGTTTGTTGCTGATTTCGTTTCTATACCCTACATCAAGTTCAAGCGAACCGTAGGATCAGTGTGTTGAGTTTGGTCTAAAAGCGGTAAACATGAAACATAGTTTTCGTGTGCATCGAAAATCTTCGCGGCAATTTATCGCCAACGTTTAAGTTTGTTCATTCGATATTTAAATACACATAACAAATGGGTAAAATCTGAAAGAACTATTCACACATGTTAAAAAAACTTCATTACTTAATATGCACAATTTTCTCAGTTAACTAACACAATAAAACCAATTTGTAGAGTATTTAAGTTTCGAACTGGCCGAAGATAGTTTTATTTTAATAGTTTTTCTGTTTTCTTTTTGTTGCATTTATTGTTTTGTTTTGTTTCATTTATCCGAAAAAAATATTGACGCTAATTAGTGTTGTTGCTGTTGCAGTTTGTGTTGCTGTTGAATACAATTTTTATTTTGTTTGTTTTTGTTTTTGTTGTTTTGTGTTGATAGTTTTGCTATTTTGTGGTAATTTGTGTAATTGCAACTAATGAATGCAAGTGAACAGCGAGCACAGATAACAGCGGTGGGGGAACTGCAGATGGTATTAATAAAACATGGCGTCGCTATGGAAAAATGCCGCAACATAGTACCGCAATTTTAAAATATAATTCTTGTACTGTGTGTGTCTGCGTATTTGTGTGTGTGCATCGTAAATATTAAAGTTCTTTTTTAACTTTGCTGGTTCTTTAAGAACAAATTATGATGAACAACAATTCGATTAAGTTAATTAATGTAAAGACACTTTCATGTTTATTTAATGATTATACATTTAGATGATATATATAAAATATTGGATATCTAAATATCTAAATTTATATTTTCATTGAAGCAAAATTGCAGTAATTATTTCGCAGTTCCTGAATTCATTTACCTACAAAGCCAGTAATTTCATTGGCAATTGGTGTTAGTTATTGCGTTGCGAACAGTCAAATTGCATGCAATTTTTTTCTGCTTGTCCACCACGTACAACATTGTCGTGCCTTTTGTTGCTTTGCTCCTGTCCTTGTTGCTGTTGCTGTGTAGCTGAAAGGCGGTCTGCTGTAGTAGTAAATATTTCATATACCTTTTTAACGCTATTAACCGGACAAATAAAAAACTATCAAACAAAGAAACAAACGAGAGAGCGAAATTGAGAACAAGGGAGCGCACACAGATGCAGACGCCATCACATACAATTGTACGAGTATGTGGATGGCACTTATAAGTGCCATACATGCAAGTGTGCGGCATGCGGCAATTGCAACGCATGGCATTGGCTCCGATCTCGACGCAACGCCACACAGCCCAGCTAAACTCAATACAGAGCGGCGCATGAATTAAACTGCTTAAATTAACGTTTTGCCTGCGGATGCCGTTCAGTATACACTTTTCGGCGGATGCGGTTATTCCGGCATACATTGGCAGCGGTGAAAAGCGGTGACAGCAACAGCAGAAGCACCAGTTAAAGAAATGAAACAAGCGCCCTGCGGCGTCTGTGACTGTGGATGTCTGTAATTGTGCTTCGCTTCAGTTAATGGCCACCGCAGCACAACTGTCACCCCCGAACCGCAGCTTGCGACCCTTCATTCCGCTTTAATGAACTAAAAGGCAAAACAACAAATGAAAATACAAAAACAACGAAAATACCACCGCTGTGTGCCATTTCGGAGCGGTGCTGCTTCTGCCGTAATGAAATGAAATTTTCAAATTTTCTCATAAAATTTAGTTGTGGTTTTTCAGCAAGAACGACGCAAAAACAAAAACAAAACAGAAAAAAAAAGCAGCAGCAACAATAATTGTGTACTGCTAACAAGCAAAAGGATGCGCCATGCGACGAATTCGCCGACTGCGGCTTTTGTAGCTATGATGACTTTTGCTGCCGCACAGTACTTGGCTGCTTATTTCAAATGTTGCCTTAGTTATTGCGAAAACTAACAACAGCTTAACTAGGTAGGACAAACGTATTAACAAATAAAGGCTCGTTTATTATAACAAAAGTATAACAATATGATCGATCGCAGTGGAAATGCCACTAGGCAAGATGGTATAGAAAATAACCACTTGTCCAGCAGTGGAGAGACGCAGTTCCAAATGACTTAGTACAAATTAAGCCCACAACGAGAATTATAAATAGTCTAGAATTGTGTTTGTAGGCAACTAAGCTGCACAATAGATCTCTCAGGTTGCAATTGACATGATTTGACATGAAAAATAAAATTAAAACAATTTTTGTGTTTTTTATCCTTTAAAAGAGGTGCTGAGGCTTTGAATAGTTTTCGATATTGGCACAAAATTCTAAGTTAATCTGACTGGATGTATTAGCAGCATTGCTAAAAAAACTTATAATAAAACAAAAATACAATTTGTTTATGAAATAGTTGATTTATTTTTTTTAATTTTAAGCTTTGATTTCATTCTTATAAAAATGAATTTATATAAAAAAATGTTAAAGAAAAATCAAATGTGAAGCGATAAGTTCATCGGATTTGAAATTCATAGTTTATTGTGCCTATCTGCTTAAATTTTTGAACTTCTTGTGTGTAACTTTAACGTGCTGTGCGTCGCCGTTGTTGTGCTTGCGGCTTTTGTTTTACATTTTGAATGGCAAATGCAGCACGGCAAATGCTCCAAGCAAATGGCAAATGAAATAGAAATGAACGAGATGCACTTCGCTGCTTTTTGGGGCTTTTGCGTAATTTCAATTACAAAAGAAAATTGCGACAGCCGCAGACGCAGTGTAAAAGCAAAACCAACAAAAGCAGCAAAAAGGTGCCTCCAACGGCCTCTGTACAGAAAAACTTCCGTCTTGGCTTGGTTTGGCTTGGCTTGACTTGAATTAACTGTGGTTTTGCTCATAACTAAGCAGTTTTGGTTTATTGCTTGTTGTTTCTTGATTTTGGTTGTTGTTGTTGTATTATGTGTTGTTATTTGTGTCATAGTTTTTATTTGGCATTTATCAAAATAATTCATATTTCAAATTTGGTTTTCTTAGTTAGAGTGTAAACTTGTCTTAAAGTACGTCACTGACATTTCAATAAAAAAAGAACACAGAAACAATGTTTGATAAAACAGGTTAAAAACATTTGTTGTTACCACATAAAAGGAATTTTTTCAGAAGACAACACAATAACAATAACAAAGTTTACGGAGTACAAGTTTAAGAAACATTTTTTGAGTTTTTCTTTTGAACAAAAAATTTGTTCCGAAGTACATAAAAAACGTTAATGCATTCATTAGTCGTTTCGTTGCAACTAAATTATAATGTATTAATGTCATAAAATGTATTTAAACACAAAATGCTTTGCTTGCCCCAAACGAAGAATAAAGAAAAAAAGAAAAATACTAAAAAGTGTGTCCAATGCGCCGTACAGCCTAAATGTAGGCTAAGTATATTATCAATAATTCTATGTGGGTTTTCTTGGAAAGTGTAATTTGGTAGAGGGTGTAGCCAGCGTTTTCGTAGCTCCTTTGACATTGTCTGCTCGACTCGGTTGTACTCACAGGCACATAAGATCTAATTATGCCAGAAACAGTGTTGCCACCGATGATTTTTATTGTTATTGTTATTACGGACGGCAATGACAGGCGGTAGGTGGTTTCGTGGTGAGACGAATAAAGCGGACTGAAATCATTTACGTAGAAAAGCAAAAGCAACAACGAAAAGTTGGGACCAGTCAGAAAGATGAAACAATTCCAAACGCCTAAAAGTATTCTTGCCGCTTTATGCTGTAAGATTGTGTGCCTTAACAAACATAGGAACGTTAAATTCACACACATGCACATTGTGTTTGTGTGCCAAAAATAAAAAGTGAAATTACGCGAGTACATCAAAAGCTTTTGGAGTGAGTTTGAGTTTGAGTTTGTGCGTGTGCGTGTGCTTATGCGTAAGTCTGAGTAAGTAACTCATTACATTCGCTTTCAGCTTACAGCAGCTTCGTTTATGTTCACAACGATTCATATGTGTGCGTGTGTGATTGTGTGAGTTCTTTTTAGCCTAATTTGTATGCTCTTTATGGCTCGCATTCTTGTGCTCGGCTCGACTTTGTTTCTTTTGACTTTTTAGCACACACACACATGCCAACACGCAAATACACATACTTTCACAGCACTTTGCTACATAATCAGCAAAATTAATTTTCATAATACCTCTTGGTTGATTTTTAATTAATTTATGTTTATGAAAATTCGAAGACGTTTTAGTAGAAATTTAAATTTGTTTTCAAATTGTCCAACTACAATTTTAACTATAGTTGATTTCATCTCCGGTTTTTTAACCATGCCAGAATACTGTGCACACACATGAACAGAGTCGCACATTATGTACTTAAGTTAACATTTTTACGCGCGTTATGTTTGCGGTTCTTCTTTTCTTTTTTCGTTTTATTTACGTTTAGCAGTACGCGTAGATGGGTGTGTGTCTGTGTTTGTGTGTTGCGTTTCACTTTGCGCTTTCTGATAAGTTTTTCTGTAGGAGTTTTCGGCACTTTTCTTTTGGCTTTTATATTTTAATATTGCGAGCGTTCGGAAGGAAGTGAGCAAAGTGGTTTGTGCAACGGAATGCTCGAGAGTCGAGGCTTTAAAGCGAAATTTGTCTAAAATTTAAGAGAGATATAAAACACACAAAAAATTATAAGAACACATTTTGCAGCCACAAATTTAGAAAAATATTCATCGTGAAATTGAAAAATTTGTGAGTGTAATAAAATTAAAGTAAACAAATTACACACACACAGATAGATAGTCATACCAACCACTATTCCTTATGGGCTTTACAAGTGGAAGAACAAACTCAATACACCTTTCTGTTTAGATCTTTTAGAAAGTGTAGAATTGCTTATTTTTGTTTAACAAAAATACAACAAAAAATTTGTATTGCATATTTTTTAGAAAAAAATTAAAATTTTGTCTTAGAAAATCTCAATTGTTGTAAGATTATTTTTTGGTCGGATTTATTCAATTTACGGACATTTTGGAATGTTAACCTGTGATCCTATAAGGCTGGAATTTTATACAGATGCTCACCGCTATTGCACTTATAATTCCAACGTGGTTAATCGTTTTCAAAACAAGTCCTTTGAAGGACCTGGTGGCAACTTAAGATAAAGTCAGATCAAAACGAAGTTTGCATTTGGATTCATAGGCCCCTTTGAGAGCGTGTTTTGACTGCCTGCAGCAGGTTGTAATCAATTAAATGTTTGCACTACTTAATATTTCCACATGACAAAGTTTTGCTATTTTAATTGTAGACATTAAATCCAAAATTAAAAGAAAACACTTCTTGAGTTAGGCCATTATTGTCGCAAACGAGCTGTGATGACCTTGTTTAACTTTTTGCATTGCAGATGTGTTGGTTATGATACGCAGGTTGGCCATGGTATTTGTTTGTGTGCTCTTTGTTCTCTGGGTTATTTAATACTAACTGCAAATCCAGTTGTTGATAGTTGTTGCTGGAATTGTTGTTCTTGGCTGTAGTTGTGCAATTATTTGCCTTGCTTGTTTTGTAAGCAACAAATGGCTGCAGGTTAGATTTTAGATCCAGCCTTAACGCAGCTGAATATCCACTGGAAATTTAAAATAGATATTTAAACAAATGGCAAGTTTTTTGTTTGTTCTTTAATTCAAAGTGTTTTACGTTATTTTCAATAACATTTTCATTCAAGCTGAAAGAAATTTGATCAAATTGTTTCAGGTTCTTTTGTTCTGTTCTGTTTTGTGTTGTTTTATATTTTCATTCCTTTCTTGGTTAGTATGTGAGTGTGTTTGTGTGTGTTTAGTAGCATTTTTCGTCTTTGGCAAAACCACATCTTTGCAAATATTTTGCAATTAATTTTAAGCCAGTTTGCTTTCGACAGTTTAAATTTCTAATTAAATTATTTTAAAGTGCGGTCGGCTTTTTGCTTTCATTGAATTTTGCTTTTACGCAGCGCAGAGCAGCGCAGCGCAGCGTAGAACAGAGCAATAAATCTGCTTCTATAAACACAAAACATGAAGGCGGCCTTTGGCGCAGCACTTTTGTCTTATCTTGCGGCCCTCAACTCTTGTTACTTGCAACTTGCAACATGGCAGCATGCAACAAATAACAACAACAACAAAGCAGCCGTTCAACTGCAAATGATAAATTGTTGTTGCAATATTTTCGCCTATTTTCAAAAGGGTGTTAACTTACGGCTTCGGCTCCTGCTAAGACTACGGCTTCTGCTGCAGCTACGGCACAATGAGCAGTAAGTTGCTCTTGTTCTTCTTCTTGTTCTTGCAAAATACATACAAAATATTTGCACAACGAAAGAAAAAGCAAAGCTGTGTGCTTAAGATTTTTAAATGCTAAAACAACAACAACAAATGATTTATAGTTTTTAATTTTGTTTATTTAGAAAAGCATTTGAGACGCAAGCTGAAGCAAAGCCTTCGTCCTTCGTTATTCCAGAATTTGTTCCAGAGAATGAAAATGTCTGCACGACGGACGGGGACGAGGACGTGGCGGGAGAACAAACAAGGCCGAATCTAATACAACCACACAAGGAAACGGACGGCAGAAAATATAAGATATATTAACATTTTATTTATGTCATTGAAATTTAATTCCAAAATTCTTCAGCAGGATTTTTGAAAATTAATTGCCACTTTTTATTGTAGGAGAAATTTGTTTTCACTTTGCAAAGGCAAGGGAATAAGTAATCCATTCGATTGCGAAAGATATTAGTGAACAATTCGGCGCCCTTGCTAATTAGGCACTTGAAGGAAGAAGGACGCCGGCTTCGGTTCATTTATCACACACAAAAGGCAAAATGCCAAAATGTCAGATTACTCTTGAAATGTCACGTAAGGCCATACATTGTTAAACCGGAAGAAGATCACCTTAAAAATACAAAAAATACAAAAAACTACATAAGTAAATAAATAAAAGCAGCGATGTGAAATTAAATGAAGGAAATTTGGGCGCATTGGATAACGGAAGTGAGTCATTAGTTATACTGGCACTTCCATTTTCAGGAGCTCCAATTGAAATTAATGACTCTTTGTTGTATGTATGTATGTATGTATGTATGTATGTATGTATGTATGTATGTATGTATGTATGTATGTATGTATGTATGTATGTATGTATGTATGTATGTATGTATGTTTTAATGTTTTTTAGTGTAGATTTCTGTATTCTCTAACAATTCAATTAATTGTTTCATTTGCAAAAAACTCAGCACCAGATAATTAAGGCATGGTTTAATTTAAATTAAACCCAATTCAGAAAAAAACTGTGTCATTTTTCCATAAGAATATGTTCACTTCGTGGCAACTTGTTTCTAATTATAGACTGTTAATCTGAGCTGCAATTACTCTTCCCATAATCGCGCCGAGTGTAAAGCCCCAATAATTTACCTAATTGAACGTTAAAAAAACGATTTTGCTTCAATTGCATGTGGAGGAGGCGTGTGACGATTATTATTTTTTTCTCAAAGGTGCTCAAATCAATTAAAACGCCGCTTGCTTACCAACCCACAAACACCTTCACAGAATTTAAGAAAACGCTGCTTCTGCGTCGGTTTCTCGCTTCGTGCTTTGCTTCCTTTTGAGAAATGTGCCAGCGGCAAAAAGGAGTCGTTATGATTTCACGCACATCCTTGCTGAAAGTTTTTTCTCTTTTTATATTTATCTCGCGTCGCTTTTCGCTTCTCATAAATTGTTAAACAAGAAATAAATCACACTTGGCGCTGAGACGCTGTCAGCAACAAATCATAGCCTCGCGTCTCTGCTTGTTTACAATTTAAGTCTTCGGCTCCCATTGCCCCCTCGTCCATAACAGAACACTTTTATCCAATACTCTTTCTTTGTAACCATCATCGCAATGTACAGGGTGGAACACAACTAATAGTCATCTTAGTCAAAATATGCGGAAATTCTTGAATTTTAATTCGGAGAAACAATAAAGTTTGGAGTAGATGTCCGGGTTCTTGCTCATTTTTGCTGATCATGAATTGGGAATTATTATTCTAAAGGAGGAATATTTTTTTTGTTTCACCCTCTATGATATTGAGTCACACACAGTATTTAAATTTATATGGAATTAAATATAAAAGTTGTTTGCCTCTAAATAAACTTCAGTAGTTAATTAAGTACTTTTCACGCTATTAGTAGATCAAGACTAAATAAACTACTTTGGGTTAAGGTACTTTCTCTCTTTGAAGAATGTTTCCAACCAAAAGGTTGGAAATATACAAAAGGTACATGTGTGATCTCTCTTGCTTGTTAGATCATCCAATGTAACCTACTTTAAATAAAATAATTTATTGTTTCTTTGATGCCAGATCAAGTTTTAAAAAATGCGTTAGTAAATGAGGCAAACTGCAGTTATCTAAAATATTGTAGCCAACTCTTAACAATTTCACGTAACGTTTTCTTTTACTTTTGTCCGCTCCAAAGAGTACTCTGCCGTGTGCATTGGATTCTACTGCTACTGTTAGTTACTGATGTTGTTGTTAGTGTTGTTGTCGTTCGGTCGTCTTTCTGCGGACGACATGCAAAGCAGGAAGCGCTGCTTGCGCCTGACGACACTGTACCGGAAGTGTGGCTGCTCTGAGAGTGAGTTTAAGTTGGTTCGTTGGCAGCAGAAGCAGAAGCAAAAGCAGCAGCGCCCGGCACGCTGGCAGCAATTCGTCGTGCGTCTGCTTCTTACATGTCCTTAAACTTGACAAATTGTGGGCGTGTTCTTGCATAAAACACAGGCAACGCCAACGCCGAGGCAACAGCAGCACCAACAGAAATGAGTGAAGACTTTTCAATGAGTTTGGCTTTTCATTCATTTCACACACACGAAGATGAGTTGTGCGAGCGCGCTGCAAAGACGAAATTTGTCTTCGAGTTGCAAAATGGAAAATGGAAAATGGCAAATGCTAATTTGCTAAAGTGTTGCAAAATTATTGCGGTGCGAGTGAAAAGTGATTTTTTGGCCCCGAGCGTGTGATATGTTGAGTCACTTTGTCACTTTGATTGATGAAATTTAATTCAAAATTTTTGAAATATCATAAAATTTTAGCACCCTTCGAAAGTGTACTAACTGCTTCAGATTTGGGAAAATTCATGTTCTATTTAAACTTTTATTTCGCTCGGTGTATTCGCGAACTCAAAGTGTATTTAAAAGAACACAAAGTATCATCGCAGGTTTGATTTATTTGAATATATATCTTTTTTAAATCATGCAATGCATTGTTCAAAATTTAACTATATACATACAGTATATATATACAGTTTGGACAGCTCTTTAATATTTTTAAAAATAAATAAAACTCTCTTTCATCTGCGAGTTAACAAACTGTTTGTTGAGTTTGTGACTGGGTCTTTAACACAGGCACAGAATTGTCGAACCAAGACAAAAACAAAAACAAAAAACAACAACAAGAACAGCAGCAGGACTGCACAGTGATCTGCGTATTATGTCCTTTCCGGGCATGTGCTCTTCCTGTTTTTCTTGTACTGTTGTTGGTTATTCCAAGATAAACGGAAATCTACATGAGATAACAGTGCAACACTAAAACAATCACCTCTTCCGGTTTAAGCTGGGGAACTGCTCTTCCCGAAGGACGCAGCACATTTGCATCTTTGCTCTTTCTTCTCGTACTCGTTTGAATTTGATTGAAATGCTTTGTACAAGATGATAGCAGCAGCACAAGAGAATAAGTTGTATCCACATTTGT
Source organism: Suillia variegata (assembly GCA_949127995.1). Lineage (NCBI taxonomy): Eukaryota > Metazoa > Arthropoda > Insecta > Diptera > Heleomyzidae > Suillia > Suillia variegata. The sequence continues at coordinate 1,024,194 of OX421843.1, read as the reverse complement.
CAGTTAATAAAAGTTTTGTCTGCTCGTTTTAATTCAATCATCTTAATAATTCGGAGTCTTCGTTATGCACCACTCCGTGGTTATATTGTGTTTTAGCACAAGTTTGTAACAATGCTTAGACAGATATATAGTTACAATATATATACATATATCGTGTTCACCTAAAAATATATATATATAATCAAAATAATTAATTGTTAAAGGAAAAGCACAGATATAAAAATATTAGTGCAGTGCTATTATTTTGCGAAAAGATGTACACGACAACGACCATAAAATCACTAGGCAAGTAGTTTGCCAGGCAGTTTAGCACTTGCTCCTCTGGACATCTTTTTCAGGAGCTGTTTTTGATTTCGGGTGAGGTTGTTTGAGAGGACGGGCAAGGCAAGTGCAAATGTAGTAAGTACTTTTGTATGATTTTTTTTAAATTAAAAAAAAAAATGCATGCTATAGTGTGAGTGTAGTTCGCCTGTGTTCGGTGGTAGTTCTGCAGAATTTACTGCAATAAGCGTAATCCAAACAGAAGCAAGCCAAGCCAAGCCAAGCCAAGCAGGAAGTACATTTATTTATTAAGGATGTGTGGTTGGGACACAAATGGACATGAAGTGCGGTTTAAGCTTGGTTTTTTGGGAATGTTGCATAACACACTTGAAGAGTGAAGTGCTGAAATATTGAGAGAATGTCCAAACTATTAAAATGTAAAAAATGTGTTTTCCTGAATGGTACAAGGATATGCAAATGGAAAATGTATTTTTAATATTCGTGCTAAACGCTATCGCAGAACAACTGAACAACTGATTAAATTTTGAATATGATTGGGGTGGTTGAAGTTTGTTCTGTTTTTTTAATATTTTTAAATGAAGCCCTTATAACTTAAATTGGTTATTTTGGTAGACAAATGATCTGAAATAAGTTCAGTTATCTAATTTAGGTAGTTCATGATTTATCAATAAGGGTAGTACGTAATTTAAAAAATTTTAAATATATAAATACCAATTTTTTTTAATAAAAAATCATATCACTTGATTTGTTGTTTGTTTTGTTTTTCACTAGAGCGCATAGCGTGATTGATGCAAAATAAGGCCCTTCGAATCACTTCCGCTTTTGGTAATTTAATTTTATAATAAGGTCTTTTGTTTTTTAATGTATACTGCAATTAATTAAGCATTTACTGCTTTAGCGCGTGTCAGGCTCGACTTACCTTTATTATCCTTGCTCAGGAAATAAATTATCCCTTTTTCCATCAGTCACTTTGGCATTAAAATAATTTCCGCCGTTGCTGTGCAAGTGAACGCATATGTTTGATTGTATCCACATACGTGCATACACATGTATGAATGCGCAAGTGTATGTGTGTGGGCACACATTCGAACAAAAATTGAAATTTGTAATTTTCCATTGTAATTGATCTGGCGCTCATTATCCTGATACTGCATGTAATTACACGAATTCAATAAAAACGAGCGGAAAGTGGTGGGTGGGCTTCGGTGTCTGGGTTATGGGAGTGTTGTGAGGGGTTCATAGGAAATATCTAACTGCAACAGCAAACCCCGCTTTACACCATCAATTACAGAATTTATTTGATTTGATTCATTTCGGAATTTTGCATACATTTACATGCAATTTACATTAAAAACAGAAATTTAGCGGAAATTAAAATTTTACATTTGTACGTCGCCATTATTTGTATCCCGTCTGTATGTCTGTCTGTCTGTCTGTCTGTCTGTCTGTCTGTCTGTCTGTCTGTCTGTCTGTCTGTCTGATTTTCTATCTGTCGATTAATTTATTTGTTTTTTTGACAGGCCTTTGAAATAACTGTAATTAATATCCTTGAATTGTTATTCAGATGCTGCGAAGTTTACGTTAAACAAAATAATAAAGTCATTCAAATTGAACATAACGAAAATTCAATCAATCAATCAAAAATTTCCTAAGAACTGTTAAAGTAAAATCTGTTTTGCAAAAGTTCAAACTAAAAGAAGCTTTAAGTCACACTAATACATATGTAAAACGAATAAAAATTGTAAGTACAGTAAATCTCAAGAGTTTAAACTAGAGATAAAAATGTATTATTAAATTCATATATAAATTTGCGTTAATTGAGCAATGATTCAGCATCTATGTTAAATACGAGTGTGTCAAAAACATCTCAAGAATATTTATTCAAATAAAATTGGCAAGTCAGCGGTGCTAATCGACTTCGAGTGATACCCAAAAGAATTTCCATAGCACGCGTTCTGAAGCTCTCTTTCCACACATTTCTAATTGTTTGTTTGCTCCATTTGAATACATACTTGCATAAATAAATTCATTAATTAGACAACGAACAAACGCAGCAAAGTGCGAAATTAAAATTTTGGTCCAAACGAAAAGTCGTTTTGTGTAAATTCTTTTACTGCCTTGCATTTAGCGTGAAGAGCAGAAACAGCAAAAACATTTCTCTGTCGGTGTTTGGGCATCCAAAGGCGTAGCTACCTGTCTGCAGTCGTAAAATTTTAGAGCGTTTTTTCATCTTTCAATCCAAGTTAACAAGTATACAAGCAAACAAGTATTTCCGGAAACATTATTTACACTGAATATGCCGCTACCCGCTGCCATTAACAACAACAATACAAATTAAACATTATGACACACAAGCAGCGGCGGGAAGCAGCTCCAATGGTACTGTCAGCAAAACAGTACATCGGTTCTATTTATATTATAAATTCTCTGTGATTTCCTAAACTCGTGTTTTTTTTATCTTTTAACTCCAATAAAAAGGAACAAAATATTTTATTAATTTTAAGTAAATTACAAAGAAATTAGACAATTTACCATTATTTATTTTAAGAGAATGATTCAAGATTAAATGTCCCATTCATTGATTGAGGGAGAGATGTGTTAAAAAATAATTTTTAACTGTACTTTTCGGGTGAAATTGTGTAAAATGAGCGTATGCCAAGGATATGTTAACCAGAATATCCCGGCAGATAAAATAAAATTCCTAATCTGGCTAGGAAAAAAAATTATCTTTTACTCATATTTTCTGTATTTTTTGTGTGGACAATTTCTAAAAATCTTTTAATTATGTGAATTTTTTGCATTAGAATTCGACATTTCAAGTCAATTTAGAATAATATAATAATATGAATCTTAGTTCAAGTGTTAGTGTTAGTGTTAGTTCAATCGTTATGAAACGAGGTTTCCACACGGATAAAATACATTTTTCGAAAAAACATTTCATCAATTATTATAATATTTGAAACAGTTGATTTGGTCATTTAAATTTGCGGGAATTCAAGTACTGTGCGCCTTTGGTGCCGCTACACGGAAGCGTTCATGGCATGGCGACAGAGACAGCGTTTCGTACTGTCTGCAATTATAGTCAATTAAAATTATGGCCGAAAAATTACTGTTATTGCAGATACGCTGTTACGGCAGCGGATGCAAATGGGCGGGAATGGCCCCAACGCAAGCTGCGCGTATGTCGTAAGCGTAAGTGAAGTGGAAGCGATTGCTGGTAATTGACATCGTTTTTCTTGTTATGTGAGCTTTTGTGACAAGCAGGAAAACTTTTTATTGTGCAATTTTTAATTTTATTTTTACTGAAAACTGAAAACTGAAAACATTCACAATCAAATTCATTTTTCCCTTTAAAATTTTCTTACTTAAAATATTTAAATTGTTTAACTTACCAGTATTTAAAAAAACAATAAACAAACAAACAAACAAATTTTCCTTTAAAATTTGATTTTATATTTTGATTTTTAATCTTGATTTCATTATTTTGTAATTTTTACTTGTCTACCTTAATATAAAGTACAAAAATACTTAAAAACTATTTACAAATTAACTATTTACATTATTCAAAATGTACACCAGAAATTAGCTCAAACAAAATGTCATCAAAAAAGTTACATATAATAAAAAAACAAAAACACAAAAAAAAAAAAACGTTTACAATCAAGTCTCGTGTGCATGCAAATTTACAAAATAGAACAGCGGCGGCTGATGATATTCCCATTTGCTGCAGCAATGAAGGAGAGGCGTCAGCAGCTGCAACCGCCGCAGATGTAGTTTGCTCGCATAGCTGCAACAAAGTGTAAACATTCGCGGATAGTTTTAATCAAAATTTCAAAGATGTTGCTCACCTTTGTGGCGCTCTTTCTTTGGAGTTAAGGCTCAGAATTGACAGCTAAGCTGCTTCGAAGATATTTGCGCTAAAATGCTAAACGTTGTTGCTTAGTGTAGGTGTGGAGCAGAAGACGGTAAAAGCAAGCACTAATTTCATTTGATGACGAAACGCCCTAAAATCTGCAAAACAGAAAAGAGAAAAATTTAAATTAGTTGGATGAAAATTCGAAAAATTAAAAAAAATTGCAATTGAAATCTTACATGAAAAAACGTCAAAAGTACGAGCAGCATTTTGGGAACCTGGACGCACGCCGCCAGCTCGTGCTGCATGGCAGCGTGTTGCTCGCTCTTGATGATATGCACAAAAACGCTATCCGAATCTGCAAGGCGCAAGCAATCAAAATGAGCAGGGGCAAGCGAGAAGCGTAAGAAGTTTCTGCATATTTTGAGCATTTCAATTTGGCAACACAGAAGCCAATGTCTAAAGAAGCAACCCAAAACCCACAACACCTCGAACCACTCGGCTCTACTCACTTGAATTATCCGCCGCACATGTGTAATTTCCAGAATCCGTGTGCAGCACGCGCGATATCAGCAAATTGCTCGTCTTCATTTGTTGCTCCGATACGACGCGAATGCCGCCGCGCTGCGAATCGTTGATTAATTCGCTATCCTTGAACCACATCATGTGCGTGTAGGGACCGGGCGCTTGCGGTGCGATGCACGTCAAATTAATGTCGCTGCCACTCTGGATGAAGAGTTCGCGATTCGAAAGGATTTGCGCTTTGGATGCTGCAACGCGACGAATTTGTTTGAGTAAGTGTGTGTGTGTGTGTGTGTGTGTGTACGTGAATATGTGTTTTAGTAAGCGTTATCGCGTGTGAAGAGGTTTGGAAGAGAAATGTTAAAAGTAATTATAAAGTTCTTGCCTAAAGAAAACGATTTTAATTAAAATTGATCGCAACATTGTGAGCAAATTAATTAATTTAGTAGATAAAGGTTTATCCTTATCTCAAATGATGACTTCGAGAACCAAATTCACTTTGTTTCTGTCGGCGTAACGAAGAAGCTATTTATTTGGTATGAAGAACATCCCTTCTACAACCGTGGCTGGTTAATTAAATTTTAATTTGCATCTCAGAGCACGTTCAAAATGATTTCAAACTTGTGAAGAGACAATTTTGAAATTTTATATTTTAGTTGTAATCTCATTTCAGAGCGTAACTTTAAAGGAACTAAGCTTGGTTTCCACTATGCCATTTTTATATGTCATAGTGTTATTTGTACTGAGAACGACCATAACTACACAATGGTAAAACAAATTACGACCTAGTGCCAACACCGTGTTGCCATAAAATAGCTAGCAGGCATAATATTTCATATCAGTCATTTTGTTAAAAAAAAGACAAACAAAATAAATAATTTTTTTATTTTATTTTTTTTATTTTCCATGCCATGCTTTGAAGGATCACTTAACATGTGGCCTAGTTGACTATGTGAGCTATCTCACTGTTAAATATTCTTCCTTAAAGTCATACAAAGCGTTTGATACCCATAAAAGCAAACAACCAAAAAAAAAACACTTCTCTTGTGTTCCAACAAAGTGACTAAGTCCATACCAAACATTTTTCAGTTTCGTTTTTAGATTCTATTCAGTTGCCAATAAACTTTTTTATTCATAAAATTAACTGGAAGATGTTTTTTTCCTGGTAAAGACCATCTTGACCAGATAATCAAAAATTGTTAAAATGTTGTTTGATATCTAAAATAGTTTACTAAGTTTAAATCGAGTTCAAGGTTAAGAGTTTAATTTCTTTGTTAGAAAATACCACAGTGGCGGAATACATTTTTCTGAGTGTTTTTATTGTTGTTTTTGTTGAACAGTTTTGCTGGTGATACTCACTCACAACCATCAGCTTGTAGGCCTGACTGATTTTCGGCTCCATCGAGACTTGACACTCGTAGATGCCGGCGTCCCGCGGCTGCACCGAAACCACCTTCAGCACCCATTCGTCAGAGTTGTCGATGTGACGCGCCAAAAAGCGTTGATCGTTCGTATACGTCATTATGCCGATCGTCAGAATGTGGAGGTCACGTTTGCGGATCCATGAAACGGCTCTATCGCCGAGATTTCGCACGCGACAATGCAGGCGCGCTGTCGTGCCGACAGCAGCAATGACCTCGCGCTCGGTGGTGTTCTCGAAATGTGGCTCTGCATTGGTGTAGCTGTCGAGGATGATGTTACTCAGATGGTCCTGCTGTTGGTGATGCGAATGACCGTGCTCGTAGCCGGCAAATGGTGAATGTGTTGTAGCGCTACCGAATGCTGTAATATACGAGAGATAACAATTTCAAACTAAATTAATAAAACAAAATATTATGGGAAAACAAGCAATTATTATTAATTTTTTTGATTATCAGACAAAGAATTACTTCGCCCCGCACCCTTCAGTATTTTAGGATGTTTATAACCATTTCAACAAAGCATAACGTTTGCAAGTTAGCCGTAAAAATAATATCTTACTTGTTTTTGGCTATTTTGCGGCACGTGCTGAATTTGTCAATTAGTTTGATAATTGTTTGAAAGCAAAAAATAACAAGATGGTGGCAATAAGGCACTTCCGGTGCGTGTATGTGATTTGCATCACAATCACCTAATTATTATTTCCTTTTTGTTGTTTTTACTGGTTGTACCCTGCAGGGGAAAATACTAGTTCTGAACAAGCGAAACACTAGTTCCTTTTTCACCACCCCTGGTACGCGTTGTATCTCTTTCCCATTGAAACAACTGGCGAATTTAACATTGCGATGTCCTACGAGGTGGCAATTAGTCCGCTCTGCATCCCTTTTTCGCTAGTTATGAACTAGATCAAATTTAACTGGATTCGAACTAGAACGTTAGTGGACTATAAGCAACTAGTTCAAAATTGGCACAAATAGAACTAGTTTGTAACTAGACATAAAGTCTCTAGTTCAAAATTGGTACAAAAATCATTAGATTGTAACTTCAGTTTAAAATTCGCAAAAAATACGTGAGCAAGCAAAATTATCGCTTCTGGGGAACCGAAAATCCGCGAGTGATGCACGAGAAACCATTACACCCGCTCAAAGTGACTGCGTGGTGCGCTGTTCACGCTGGAGGAGTCATCGGGCCGAACGCCGCGGGTCAAACGACAACAGTGGACGGTGCGCGCTATAGGGCAATGTTGACGACGACGAATTAGGACTGGTGGACATGTGGTTCCAACAGGACGGAGCAACAGCACACACTGCACGAGCCACAACCGACATTCTGAAGGCCGGATGACTTATTTTGCGCCACCTTGTACATACTTATATGCTAGATACTTCTTCGAAAATAACATAATTAGAAGAGTCATATTTTTGTGTAAGTAACATTTTTCTTTTTTGTAAATCTGCAAATCTTTCGGTTGTTAATGCAAATTATATTCATTGAAAAAATAAACAGATCAATATTATGTAACTACCCAAAAGTGTTGGTTTTTCCCGTGTTCAAAGCAACATGTAAGTTAAGATCACTCCCAATGGGAGGATCAAAAAAATTAAAGTTGGTGCCAGCCACTTGGCCCTTTTCATTATGTCTGTAAATGAAACAAGTTAACTGCATTCAAGTAACGCCAAAATTGAAGTGGCAGAATAACTTAAGCTAACTTAAAATGTAACCTTAATTTATTACATTATAATATTCCTAACTGCTGCCTTAGCGATCCCACGGTGACGATTTGCTGCAGCAAGGAAATGTTGGCTTAGTGAAACTGCGGTGGCGATGACCAGCAACTGGGCCAGACGCGTGTGCATATCATATTGCACCACGCATATAGGCCACAGGCGAGCGTGTTTATTTGTATTACCTCAAAAGATTTGCGGGATTCTCTTAATAAACTTTTTGAAGATCAATTTGTTGCAGCCGCACAAGGCGGTCCAAAATTTTCTTCTAGCACTTTTTCTCTGGCGAAAATTGACGAACCACTTCCTCATTTATTTTGCTGACAAGTTCACTCGTTATATTTGCTATATAAAGTTCCGTTTCTTGTTTTATTTAGCCTCTTTGCTATTAATTTTTATATTTTAAATATATTTCACAACAATCACAAAACTTTCACTGTTTACAAGTTAACATTTTTTGTTTCTCGATAAATTATATTTTATCGATAATTGCACATAACTAAAAAATCATATGGCGATACAAGAATTATCAAAACATTTACGCCGAAATTAACTTATAGACAAGCAAACTGGGAACCGATTTAGTTACAGCCACTTGTTCGTTTTTTTTTCCTAATAGTGACTTTAGTGTATTTTAGAAAAAATATTGAATTTTTCAAAATTATTTATTTAATTCAATTCAAATACATACAAAATTTTTCTTAATTATACTAAAGTCACTAAAAACTAAAAAAAAATAATAATAAGACGCTGTGACGCGAGTTTTGACAAGCGAACTAGGAGTTGAGTTCGCTTGTCAATTTTTTTTTTGATAAAATCATTCAAAAAGTATTTTATTTAATATTAGCACAATTTGGTTCCTCTTTTACTAGTATATCTCTAGTACTTTTACGACTAGTTCAATTTTCACTAGAACAGGACTGGTGCAGAACTAGAACATTTTGTTACTAGAACGCGGTTTCCCTGCAGGGTAGTTGTAGTTGTGGTTGAAGTATTTGTTTTGCTTTAATTTTTAATTTACTTGTGTTTGTTTTTACGCATAGCCCTGAGGTACAAAAATAAAAGCTCATTTGCTAAATGGAAAAATGGTAAATTTAGATTGTAATTGTGTGTGTGTTTCATTTGACTGCCTCTTTACTTATTTCCAAATTAAACTTGAATTAAAGTATATAAGTATAAATGTGCATAGTTATCGTCATCAAAATTGCAGGTGACGACTGTACATATGGATTATATATGGAGTAGTCTGAATTATTACATATTTCAAATAACATACAACCTCCACTTTAAAGCTAAAAATCTGTCATTAGGAAAGGAATGGCAATGTGGTTGATCTGTTTTCCTCGATTCCATTTAATATTATAAATTTAATTTCAATTAATTTAAATTTGTAATAAATTCAAAATTAATTTATAAATCTGTAGCTCATTTCGAATGACCCACATCGACCGACAACAACAACAAGATCAGTACAAATGCATTAAAACTAATTAGCGGTTGGGCCAGAGACCCAAATCAAAAACGACTAAAAGCAACAAATGAATGCGTTGCCATGGTTTATGGCAATATTTAATCTACGAGTTTGCTCCGCTTCACACACAAATTCAATTCACTCCGATGCTTCAGACTCAAACACACATGAATACGCACATACGCACACACGTACACACACATGTACAACAAAATAACAAAACCATAATAAATGAGTTAACTGAAAACACACACACACACACACAAACACAATATTCGCACACACTTATTTGCACAGTTGAAGCATTAGTGCAATTTTGCGGTGTAGCGCCTAAAAACCGCAGATACCCTCACACAAAAACATTCACATGCAGACACACTGTCTCCGTTATTTTCTTCTTTTCATAAAGCGAATAAATATTTGCACTCTACTTCGCGCTTGTTGCGGAAAAAAAAATTTTTCTAATGAAATTGGAAAATTATGCCAAAAAGTATGCAACGAAAGAGAGCGGAGTATTTGTTGTGCGGCACAAGAAAGAGAAACGAATTGCATTCATACATAGTTTAGTGTTTGCATACTTTCAGCAATAAAAAATATTATTAGAAAATGTAGAAGTAAAAGAAGTGGAAAATTGCATTGGCGAAATGAATAAATGAACGAATGAATGAATGAATAAATGTGTGAATCAAACGAATGACGACGCGAAGAAAATTCGCATCCGAGCGAAATTATTTATGCACATATCCAATGGCGGAGCATCGCGATTTGCATTGAGAGCAGTACGCACATGTTAATGTGTGTGTATGTAGAAATGCAAGGCAATGAGATGATATTGCAATATTGATTGCATACTTTAAGGCTGATTGGCAATAAATTAAAAATCTTGTAGCTATTTCAGTGGAGAAAACTATAACATAAATCAATAATTTTCAAAATTGTTGCTGTTTTATATAAAAATGAACTGTAAAAACAAATTACACAACAAAATTAAAATTTTTTATTTTTTTCCATATTAAAAAGTTTTTTGGGTTTCTTACAAAGATTTTAACTCAATCGTTGGTTTTTCTTGAAAGATCCTAAAGACTACATAAAATTTGCCACGTCCACATACTCGTACTCTCACCTGAAATGGATATTTTTAATTTCGGTTATTGCAACCTACAAACTTTGGTGAGTAATTATTTTTTTTTTTTTAATTGTACAGAACATTATATGGAGTAAAATTTCTTGGTATAGCATTATCGAATAAGTTAAATGTATAAAAACGTCTCTGCATGTGCATTTGTAAAAGTCGGTAAGACCTACTATAATGTCTTGCTGGTTCACTGGTCCCACAAAGGAAGAAGCCGAGATATGTTGTCTGATGCCCACTTTTGCCGGTGAAATGTCAAATATAAAAAGAGCTTGTGGCCAAAGTGGCCCACTTAAAAGTTTCCACTTCTTCATAAATCTTGTGCAAAAGTTTTTGCGTGGATTTCATTAGAACTCGAACAGAACGAAAACATGTCAAAAAGTAAAATTAGAAAACTTTAAATTATTGCGAATGCTCGACCATAAAAACGAAACAATCAGCAGAAACACAACAACGGCAACATTCAATGCGGAATTTCATTTTCCATTGAGCTTTTGACCCACTCGAGAAACTTTTACCGATGCATCAACAGATTTCAACAACAACAACAACAATATTTTGAAAACAAATATTTCACGTTTTTGCACTTTACAAGCGTCGATCGTTTTATTTATGTTTTAAATTTTAATTACATCCTTGAATATTGTACACGGATAATCTTCGGTTTCCTTTTTTTAACAAGCAAAAGTGTGTGTGTGTGTTTCACAATCATATAAATGAAAAACTAAAAGAGTCATGTAAAAATTGTTCATAGCACCGAAGACGTCAAGGGTTTAAAAACCAAGTTGGAGAATGTTTCCCACTTCTGGTTTCGGTTTGCCAGACTGTTGCGCAAACGTATCACTGAGAAGATAAAATACCTAAAAAAGTACTTGTAAAATTGTAGTTTGAAAGATATCGACGCAATCACCATTGTAACATTCGTTGCCAAAAATAGAATTAAAAAATGGTCAACTTTATTAAAAATTCGTATTTTTCGAGATCAGTTTTATCATTTAACTTAAAACATACATACATACATACATACATACATACATACATACATACATACATACATACATAAGTAAACAACAAAATATCATTTTCCAATAGTTCAACTATCTCGAATACATTTAGATTAAACAATTTATTTATTTGCTTTTTAAAATCAGAGGCATTGCATTGGGAAAGAATGGGTTAATTGTGAGAACTCGACTACCAATAAAAACAATTTGGGCCGGATATATAAATATTTTGGCAATAACGTTTCAATCCACCTTTCAAAACTGTGTTTTCACGGTTTTGGTAAGTAATATTAACAGACTTCATGCAAACAAAAGTCCAAGCAAGATTTTAATCGACAATCGGCAACGCAATAAATTTATGAATAATGTTCAAATATTTTTATCCTGGGTGAGCGGACGTGCTCTTCTTATTTATTTTTCTGTTTGCTTGTTTTATGTTGGAATAATCTTTGTGAGGATTGGAAGCCGGGAATCCACCCACATGTGATAAATATGTTTTTAATCATTTCGCATAAACGCGCATTGACGCAACGCAACGCGAAACACACCAACACAAACAATAACAACAACAACAACAATAAAACGTATCAATGGTATTTGTTTATAAGCTGTTTACTGTACGCACACAAGCACAAGCACATTCGTATATTAATACACTCTCGTTTCCATGCAGCGAGCCTTGTGAAGGGTACTGAACGCACTCACACGGACAGATATACACACACACATACATATGCAGACATACAGCCATATGTGTCCAAGTCATTATGAGTTAATAATCTGATCAATGAGATCATTGATAGAGTTTGACAAACAAAATGAATAATTACATTGGAGAAGTGGGAGTGGAGCCCAGGGTGTAGCGATTGTGTTGCTGCTTTTAATGGCTATTTGTGCGTCTGAGTGTGTGTTTGTGCGTGTTTCTGTATGTGTAATCTATACACAAATAAGTCGGTATTAACAAAAAAACAAAAAAAAAACAACAAAAAAACACACTTGTTGTATTTGAAGATAAATTATTGAAATGTCGATAGTGTTATTTGTCATCAATTCACTGTGTATTGGTAAAGGAGTATGTCTGTGTGTGTGCGTAAGTGAATGCAATACATGTGACCACTGCACTGACATGAGGGCGTGTCTGCGTAAATAAACAAACCAAATAAACAATATCTACAAATGAAATGATTTATTGCTGCATTTTCAGTAAATATTTTGATAAATTGCTCGAAAGTTTTTGTTAACTAAAATAATAGATACAATCGCCAGCGATTATTGGCTTTAGTATGATCGGGAAAATGCTTCGACAACAATCCGAAAGTATTTCATGACATCCAATATTAAGCAATTTTCAAAAGATTCTTTTTTACTTTTCATTCTCAAACAAAATACTTTCTATTAGTTTTAATTAAAAACAATTAAGGCAACCAAGAATGGATTGCATTGGTTAAAAGTTTCCATTTTTTAATTTTATATCTGTGCAAAACGTTATCTAATAGAATTGGCTTTATAGTAAAAACCATTCTCAGTGACTGTGAGTAAACTTCAAAGTAAAAAAATTGACAAAATGAAATTACTTTCTAAAATTGTTTCTTGCAGCAGCTCAAAGATTAAATCAAATAAAAAGCAATTTACTCTCATAACGTAAAAAGTTTTATACATTTTTCATTCCACTTATAAATTGAAAGTTATTAAAAATCGTTGTAAAATAAATATTTGCATTTCAATTAGGTCCGTTTGCTACGCAGGCAAACAACTTCTCCGCCGCCCACAGTCACTCCCACTCGTCCTCAACAAAGTGTTTGTCGCGTAAATAGGCACTCATGCGCACAGCCTAAGGATAACAAATTCAATTAAATTCTTTGGCAGCGCAACATCATATTACAAGGCGACGGGCAGATGAAAGACTACGCTTTACGCCTAAATGCCATGCTAGGGAAATGCTCAAATCAAAGAAACGGAGACTTGGCGATTTGCTTGAAACTCAAGCGTAAAATAAATTGCTCTACATTAATCAATAATATAAATAAGTACATAATCAAAAAACTACTGAACATAAAAAACGAAAAAGAGAAAGAGAAAGAGAAAGATAAACATGATAAAGATGATAGCGATGATGATGAAGGGCAACCATTAATACAAAGTGATTCTTTTACAGGTACCTCGCCCCATATATCCCACATTCTACATTGTTATCCGAAATTAATATTAATTTGATAATATCTTCATAAAATTAAGGTAATGAAAGAATTCATACAATATTTTCGATTTTTTCATAATTAAAAGAATTTAATCAAATTCTTTTATAGTATAATAAATATAAAATGTCGCTTGTGGTCTTATAAAGTAACAAAATTCGTTCCAAAATAAAAACGAATCATCAACACTGGAGTTTTGAACATAACCCGTGTCTTCCATCGCTTGGCCAATGCACCTCTCAAATCAGGAAAAATAATTGAAAATATAATTTTTTTAATATGTTCGTTTCAGGTTTAGGGGAGGCGAACCCAAACTAGGATACAGCCAAGCCACGCCACGCCATGCTACCGCCTCGTTAAATATTTGCACTTCCACTACTCAGAAAAAAAATTCGTAAAAGCAGAAACTGTTCATGGTTTATAAAGTGGAAAGGTACTTACATACATACATACATACATACATACATACATACTTAAACATAAATATTTTTAATATAACAGTTTTTGCTTCGCCTGGTTTAAAAATATTTCGAGCGAATCCCAGAGCGAAAATTTTGAATTCATTACACAAATGCCGAGGAGCATATTTTTCATAAAGGCCGCAAGCTTTGGCAGAAGAAGAAGAAGAAGAAGAAGAAGAAGAAAAAAAGAAGTAAAGAAGCAAGAGAAGAAGAAGAGACTTCCGGCGCATATGACGGCTGCGCTCGGCTGCCAGCGACTCCTCGGCACAGCGAATCTGGCCGCACTTTCGCTGAGGGCAGGCGCAGGGCCCGCGCTCATAATATTAATATTAATATTTCCTTCCGTAGCTCAAGCCCAAGACGTGACAGCAGAAATCAACTTAAATCATGTTTAAGTGAAAAATTGCGGCTGTGTTTGTATGTGTTTGTAATGAGACGTGAGCGAGCTGACAGCTGCTGCTGCTGACGCTTTTTTCCACCCATGCTTCACCTTAATTTTCCACACTTTCCGCCCCTCACAGCCCTAAACTGTCAAGTGGCAGGTTGAAAACATTTACTTGCGTGTTTCTGTTTTATTTCTGTCGTGCAACGCAAGCGAGAAAAAGCCGAGATCAAAAAAAGAAAATCAAGCAACAAGTTTAGCTTTTTAACTTTTTGAGAAGTTAATCATCAGCGTTGATAGGGTCCGCAGGGCAAATCGTTTTAATAGCGCCCATTTCTGTACTTGTTTGCAGAGGAAAGAAGTGCGGCTTGAGCAGTTCTACAATAAAATTCGTCACTTTTTCATTTGTTCATGTGCCTTAAGTTATCTACAGAAAAAACCTTTATAAACGTCGATATGTCATATGTTAATGATTATGACTCAATCAAATGTTCAAGATTTTATAAATGTTTCGTATTTTATTTTAAAAATTTCTAAAGATTTTAATTAAAAGTTGTTATATACTTTTTATATA
Organism: Suillia variegata; assembly: GCA_949127995.1. NCBI lineage: Eukaryota > Metazoa > Arthropoda > Insecta > Diptera > Heleomyzidae > Suillia > Suillia variegata. The sequence continues at coordinate 1,009,175 of OX421843.1, read as the reverse complement.
TTATATTTATTTTAGTATAAAGTATTATACAAAACATACAAGAACAACATCCCATCTAATTTACACGCAGTTAACACACAAACACAAGCCTCTTAGCCGCACGCACTCGTATTTATGGAGGTGGTGGTGGAGGTAGGGTTGCGGTGGTCATATCAACATTAAATCCCAGAATACCAAAATTTCAATTAATTCGCATTTAATGTATTACGGGCGCGAATATTGCATGAGAAATAACTAATTGAATGTTTATTGGCCCAATACACTTACACACACACATACAAACATGTGTACTTGGCATAAACCCATTCCTCGCACTTACATCAAAGTAAGTCAATATTCTAAAATTTGAATTGCCTTCAAAATTAGATTACAAATCATCAGAGTTTTATCAAAATTTGTCTAATTGAAATATTCATGAAATTACTTGATGTGAATGATAACATGCCTTACACCCCACCCTACCCGTTGTGCGGAAACAAACTGTAAACTTCAATGTAACGTGTCCCATATCACGTTTTATTTCCTTTAATTGTTAGCATTTACATTAATAATATTCAATAATCATTCGAGCTAATTTCGAGCGTGAATAATGACAGAACCGCAGGGAATAATTGAGAGCAAAAGCGCGACATGTGAAAAAAAAACAATTAAATTATTTCTTACTTATACTCTGAAATTTAATAATTTTTTTTTTTAATTCAAAACATAATAAAAAACATTTTAAAATGAAAAGAGTAAAATTTCAATTCCGTGTGTAAATTTTCTACTCGTACGATCGTACAATGAAGAAAATGTGAAAGGAAAAACTTACCGAGAGCATCAGTGCGACTCCTCTCAACGGACGTGGTTAATCCAAACACAAACAGCATCATTAAATATTCCAGCAACATTTCATGCGAATTTTTTCTTTTATATCGAAGGATATCGCAATAACAACAACAACAACTGCCGCCGCAAAACCCAACAACAATAACGAAATAATTGTGAAATTGAAACTGCGACAACAGGACGAGACGAGACGACAGCGACAGTTGCTTGCGATATATTTATCAGGACACAAGAATACACCACTTTCACTATCGTTGGGTAAGGACCAACTTGGCAAAGTAAACAAGAAAACCAGTGAAAAGGGCCAAAACAAAAAAACAAAAATGAAGATGAAGTTGAAGATGAAAAAATACAAGACAATGTGGCTGCTCAGTGACTGAGTTCTGAGTTCTGAATTAGGATAATTAAAGTAAAAGCCACAATTGCAAGGACGACATCAGCGAACACGAGCGATAAGCCGCTTATTATTGTTGTTTTCGTTTTCTTTTTGTTTTAGTTTTTTTTTAGTATGTCAAGTCTTTGATTTAAATTTCAGTTTACTAATGCTTGGTTTATGCAACTTTTTTTGGTTTAGTTTTCGGTTTGCTTGTTTGTGCTAAACTTTTGCTTCTCTGGCTTCGAATGCTACCATCACAAATATAAATGAACCTTTCGCGTCACTTTGTGTCACCCTTTTTCAAGAATTAATTGAATTTCAAGTTGGCTGCTGCTTCAGCTTCCGCCAACAACGGCACTCGCACAACTTTTCCATTGAGCCCAAAAATTTAATTACGCGATTTCCGTGCGGAGCACACCTTAATGACTCAGTTCACAGTCTCGAAGCGCGTTGCTCGATGTTCGTTCGGCAATAAAGTCGTCCTTTTTGGCGTTAGCGTTGCCGTGTCGTTGCCGTGAACGTGAGCGTGAGCGTTACTTGGATTAGTTTCGAATTATCTTTTACGTAACTACCGACAGCAAACAAACGTATGTACTCGTATTTATGTATGCATTTATGTGGGTTTGTTTTGTAATTGTCTGCGCGTATGTGTGTGTGAGTGTCACTTTTACTCTGTCTGCCAATGACAGTGTCAGTGTCTGTCGGGCTGTCTGTCGGTCTGTCTGAACGAGATGTTCAACTATAAAATTACCGCGAAATCACTTGAATGTCCTGTTGCGAACACGTACGACGAACAACTAAATATATGAAAAGCACCTAAAAGGATTTAAATGTTGCCGCCGTCGTCGCTTGCCGCATACGCCACAACAGAGAACGCGTCGCGTGCTTTGGAGCGCAAGCGCCGCTCTGCATTGAAATGACGATTCCTAAAAAGAGCGCAGCAAAATACAGAGATGTAATCTTGTTGCGCAATATGCCGCTGGAAAATGTTGCTGCAACATTTGCCAAATGTCATTGCATTGCAGACTTTGTTGAAAAATATTCGTAAACAAGATTCATTCAAAGGTTTTTTCTACAATATTCGCTAAAATGAAACCGAATTATAAATAAGTCAAATTTAAAAAATAAAATAAAATTAGAGTCCAACGTGTCTGGAGATTAAAAGCTTAAATGAAGAAATTTCAGTTTGACACTTTGCCGTAGTGTTTTGTTCTGTTTGTGTTGCCTGATAATATTTACAACAACATTTACAAAATTCAAAAAGAATACAAAGACATGTTGCTTACGTGTTGTTGTCTTCATGTTGATTCTACAGTTGTATCTTATCAACGAGCATACAATTGAGATAAGTAGAACGAAACAATCGTCTTGCGACTTCGTTAGGAAATGTTGCAAGTGGGTTAATGTTGCTGAAACATTTAAGTACCAGTAGGTATCGCGATATGAAACACTTCAATTCGTGCCCACACATACTCTTAGTGCAAACGGTATACGGAGATGAAATACTTGTAGTAAATATTTTTGTTTGCTTTCGCGAAGGTGACTCTTTCAAATGGAAGTGAAATTGCCGTTATTCGGCTCGCTCCTAGCTCCTCGAAGCCGTTGCCGGTGCCGCTGCCGTCGAGTATGTCAACACATTCACGTGGCGCCGCATAAATTGCTATGCCAAAAATATGCAAATATGATTTTAAGGATATTTCGTTTAAGACCGAGCTACGTCAAACTAGATAAAAATAAAGTTTTATCGCACACTCAAAGACGAAGCAAAATGTGAAATGTGAAATGTGAAAATCAATATTAATGAATGGCTTTTTTAAGAACTCTCATATTACTCTTAAGTGCGTGCAAATCGAAAATTGAATGCTACCTCCACTTTCACTAAAAAAAATCAGCGCAAGAGCAAGAGGCTTCTTCGTGCTTGCCTGCAAAGCGCCTAGAAGTGCGCCACAATTTATTGAATATTAAATTACCATATCGTCGAATTGCGTATCGTATTTTAGAATCGCTCTTGCGCTAGAATTGTCATTGCTTTTTACGCGGCGATCGATCGAGATGAGATATGCTGTGTCACACAAATCAAGGATTTCCTTGAAAGTAGACTAACTAGCCATCCCTCCCCCCTCCCCCGTAAAAAACACACACGGCATGCGATGCCGATGCGAAGCTCTCGGAGAAAACTCAATAAAATTCTGAAATACCTTCTTCACGTATTTTTTCCTTTTCTTTTGGCACAATAAATATGCAATACATGCAAATACGTACGCACACCATCCACTGGATGGATGGATGGATAAATGTGTATGATCCAACCTGAAATGAGTATTTTAATTTCGAGGATATCGTGTGATGTCGAAATGTGCAAACATTTTTGCTGAGCTCAGCCACAGCGAAGCGGATTAATATGTCACAGAGTACGTGCGAAAAAATGTTTGACAATTTGTCAAAATATTTATCGCATAGCTGCGTTGGAAATATGTGTATATGTATGTATGTGTGTATGTGTGTCACCCCTTTTATTTCAATCAATGGCATGCGTCATTTTCTTCCCAAATTGCTGAGTGTGGCATCCGGCAGCACAGTGTCCTTAATGATTCCTGGCGAATTTATTCTTGTAACTTTGCCATCCATTTAGTTAAGTTAAATTTTTTTTAAATTGTTTAAAATTACAAATGAACATAAATATAGAATAGAGAGTTTTGTTAAGTTTCAAAGTAAATTAAATGATTGGTTAACATCGAAAATATAAGCTTCTTTTTATCTGAAACAGTTACGGAATTATTTAAAAAACAAAAAAAAAACATTTTTGCATAACTTTGTTGTTTTTTGTGTATTTTGTAAAAATGTTGCTTTGCCTGTTGTTGTTTGTGTTTGTAACTATCAGACAGACAAGCAGAGCACTGTGCTTTGATTAACAATTTTTGCTGTGCGGCATATGTAAAATTGTTTTCCTATTAAAAAACAAAAAATCAGTTTATTTCACTTACTCGTCGACCGATCGCTGTGCTGGGCTGGGCTGGGCTGGGCGCCTGCCTGTTCGCTTGAGTGAAACAAATCGCCACAAAAAAATCTCTTAAAAAGGAAACGAACGAAAATGTAACGCGGCGTAGTGTGGCGTAGTAGCTTGGCTTGGCCTGGCGCTAACCTAAATTTGCAGCAAATCAAGTGGAAAAATTTCACAACATGATTTTAGAGGCACGGTAGCAGAAGTTTAGCTTATCACTGCACACAATAGCAACGGCATATACACACACACCCACATACAGAAAATACCACAGCAGAAAATTTCAAGAGCACTGAACAATTCACAAGTGAAGTAAATGATGACGTATCAGGCCGAAAATTGCATCTCTAAACTTAATTAAAACGAAATGTTAGGCCTAAAACAACGCTGAGTCATTTAAATGAGTCCTGAAGAAGCAATAATTTAAGATTTGAAATGTCATACTTTCATACATTTACAATTGAATAAAAATGGAAAAATTACAAATTTAGCGGAATTATGAATTTTTTCGAGAAAAGCACAGCTTCTGAATAGAATTTGTGGATTCCTTCGGCAGGAAAATTTGAGCATCTTACAGCCGGGCAAAGGCGGAAAAACCAAAACGCTGGAAAACAAACGGTTTTTCGATATGTACTTAAAAAAATTTATTTGGACGGAAAAGTAGCAGAATATGGGCAGTTCTCAGGGAAAAGCATTTCAACAACACAAATACTGCACTGCTACCTACACCATACATTAAATAAAGAATAACACTCGTGTAGTATTATTTATCATATTATTGTGCAATAAGTATGTTAATATAAACTCTACATTCATGTTTCATATAATTTCCCTCCAGTTTCCCGCCAATTTTGTAATTATCCAAAACTGAAGTTTTCTTTCTGCCTGCGTCCAACTTCCCGTCAGTATGCCGTCAGCTAGGAAAATAATTTTCAGTTTCAAAATGTATTTCTCTTGTTTCAGAATTCATGCTATTTCTCAGAGGACGAATTTTTGTTTTCCAATTTCAAAAGAACCGGCAGGCAGGCAATGCCGGTTTAATATGTACTTCCTGTACAAAATTCCAAAAACCTGCCTTCATACTGCTATGAGGCACACTGCTTGTATTCCGCGTTTAAAATGTTCTTCTCCGCTTGTTCAAACGTTCGAAAAATCCGCCGTAGTGCTGCTACTACCAGGCGGTTTATTTTTTTTAGGTGAAAATCGACTGACTGCCTTCGCCTGCTTAAAAGCTGCCAATATTCAGCGTGTTTCCCAGCATTCAATTATTGAGCGCTTTTGACATTTTTGCTGGGGCACGCTTACGAAACACATAGCTACAAAAAAAAAGATTATAATATTGCTACTGAAACTGAAACAAAAGGGCTCGGAATGGAAGGAAGCGTTTAAATTGCTTGCTTTGTTGTTGTTTTTGCTTTTCATATTATTGTGTGTAATAGGTATTTCCAATAACGCACATACCCACACACACACATACAGACTTATTGAAGCCGGCAGCGTACTACAACGACCACAACAATAACAACAACAACAACAAAACAGGCGCCGCTTAAACGAATTTATTTTCAATTTAAAAACAAAACAAAAAAGAAGTGGAAAAACGTTGCATGTTTTTAGTGTCACCGAATGTCGCGATTTGGGTTGCAAAAAAGGATTCGATCATCATGTGGATCAGGCGGCAGAGGAGCGGTGTGACAGGAACACGCGATAAAATACTAAAGCGGCACTTCAACGTGCTGCTGTTGTTGCTTTTTGTTTGTTCTGTTTTTGTTTTTGTTTTGGTTGTTACACGCACATTGCCGCAGTGTATATATTTTATTTTTGTTTTTATTGTTGTACGAAGCATTCAAATTGAGTTAGAACGGCGTAACACATACGCCTACTCCTACTCATACACACACATACACACACACATGAGGATGTTCCAATCAAACGTCAACAAATCAAGTTAAAAAAAACCTTTAAACCTACAAGTTAACCGGCAAAAACCTCGTTGACTCAACACTTTTATATCAAGTCAGCAAAGGGTTGAAGTCCACTTTTGGCATTTCGAATGTTTTTTGGGTTTTGTTTTGTGAGAATATATTCGCATCACTTTTGTATATAAATTCGTATTGTTTAAAAACTGCCAAATTGAAATCGTTTAATTTCGATTTGTGTATTTGCGCTCGAAATGCTCAAACAAAAACACGAGGCAGGAGAGAGCGGTAGCAGGCGGGAAATGTTAAGCCACACCATACGACGGAGAGGCGCTATTTCACGCCGAACAAGTTGTGCACACACGCACTGATAAAAACGTCGGGAGGCTGGGCGTGTGCATAAAATATTAAATTCAATTTAGCAAAGCAAATTTTAAATCGATCGTTGCCACATGTTGGCAATTGTGACGAACCTTCAAGGATATGCGATATTGACAAAACTAAAAGCCCACATATGGAGAAAATGTTGCAAGCGCAATGTTGCGGATTGAATCGAGTAAAACACAAGGAACAACTTATTTCCACTTCTTATTAAATACTCACAATCAGATTCAGCCCGACTTTAAAATGTGTGCAAAATAATTTAGGAAGATAAGTGGAAATAAATATAATATTATCTGAAGAACGAAGAACGAAGATTGAAGTAGAGAAAGGCCCAAAAGTGAAATGTGCGAATTGTATCAAATGTAGAATAATGTTTGTTAGTCAATCAGTGCACTTTACAAACAACTTCTCGTACTGTGAAGTGAAGCCGAAAAGTGCTTCTTCCGTCACTGCCCACCACTGCGAATGCACATCGCACTTCCGATTGCAGTTGTACTTTTTGTGCTTAGTTCTGCTCTGCTCTGCGCTGCGCTGCACTGCTCGCTTGCTCCGCTTAAATATCACAAATGGCTGTACTAAAATATCTATTGGCACGATTCATGCTAACGATGCGATAGATTTATAATGAATGATTAATGGCGGAAGTTGCCAATAGTGCCGAGTGCAGAGCAACTCGTCCGTTTCCAGCTTCCTGACTACATGTTCTCTGCCTGCCCGCCTGCCTGCCTGCTCGGTTAACTGGCTGACTTGTCTGGTGCTTTGTCAGTGATTTCCCTTTTGCATCGAATCGCATCCAGCTGCATTGCTCAAAAATTACATTCTACAAGGATAAGCATTTTCAAGGATCTTTTCCCCTTTGCTTTTCTCCCTTCCTTTCTTCTCCCCTCCCCTCCCCTCCTCGCAGTCGCAGCAGCAAAAGCTGATTTGGAAAATTCGAATCAGAATCAGAGCAATTGAATGCGCTTTGATGATTTTCCATTTTAGAAGGTACTCGAACAAGCCCGAAAGTACGACTGAGCATTAAAATGCGCAAGAATCAAAAGTGCGATATCAATTCAGAGCGCAGGGGCGTATGCCTAAGAAAATTCATGGAGGATCATTAATAACAATCTACCAAATTATCTCACAAATTTTTAGTCATGCAAGTGCCCCAGCATGTTTTCAAATAAACAACAACAATTACTCCACAACTTAGTGTGAATATGGAATGACTTCGAGATGCATTCATTTTTTAAATAACACTATTTTGAGATGATCGGCTGTGCCGAAGCTCAAATACCCTACTCCAGAGACACCAACAAAGTGTGTTTAACACCGAATTTGATTTTTCACACTGGAACTATTTTTATTTTCTTCTTCTTGGCGGGAGTTGTTGTGGTCCGAACTTGTTCATCTTAAATTTTAACTTCCGCTTAGAGAATAAGACCTCACATACCAAAATTCAGCTCGATATGTTTTTTAATACGGCTGGGACGGACTCTCTTCAACCGACGCAGAATTCGACACTGACGTCAAATCTATCACGCTGCCTAATGGGCGTTACAAATGGAACGTGTCAGCACTTGGCGGACGGTATACAAATTTACAAACATTTGTTTATCTTTAAATTTTGAGGTTTCAAGATAATGTGGTTCTTTTATAATAAATAGTTGAAGCAAAAACAAAAATAAAATAATAATTAATTCGCTTTTTCTTTATTAGCCAAAGAACTTCGAAATTGTTTTTTTTTTTCCAAAAAGTGGTTATCTCAATTTATTTTGTAATCCGGAAAATGTTTGTTTTGAAGTGATACGCCTTTTGTTCTAAGTGATGCCGTCGTTTTTGTGCCTAAGTCAAGTCACAAGTTCAGAGAAAGCACAACTTTTTGTAAATGCGTTTGAAATAATTTCAAAACTGAATTTATGCGGCAGCAAAAATGATAATAAACGAGCTTTGTGGGGGCGCTAATGAGCTGTTGAAAATTGCTGAAAATGATAAGTAATTGAATAATTGACAAAGTTGCCAATTTCTGATAATATTTAGGATAGGATTTTGACAATTTTCTTCTCTTTTTTATTTTGTCTTATTATTGCTTCAAAAGCGCTGACAAATTCAAAACAATTTGCAAGCAAATTTGTTCATATTCGCATTTCGCCAGCTACATCGCTTGTCCTCAGTGCTTATCGCTCTTAACAAATTTTAGTTTTTTTGTTCTTCTCTGAGTGAACAAGTTAAATTTAAATAAATTGTTAAAGTTTGAATTTGGTTTACGCATTTTAGTCGCAGAATGGAAAACGTGGGACGAGGAATTTGCAAACGAGATATAAAAATACAATAAAAAGAACGACGAAAAACAAAACAAAACCGAAACTAATCTGAAACTAATATCAATTTCGTTGTTTAGCGATTTCATTTACAATTCAAAATTATTGCGCGGCAAGCGGTTATGGGGGCGGTTCGGAGGGGCGTATACGCAACATTACGCTTCCAAGAAAATCACAACAACAAACGCTCACGACGAACGTGATCGGGTAAAAGTTTTTCACCAACTCTCACACACACACAATAACAAATATTCAAGCAGACTAGCAAAAAAGACACAAAAAAGAATGTTAAAAAAAACAAAAAACTAGCGTAAATCGAACGCTGCTTTTGACGTTTTATGACATTGTTTCAGAGCGTGGCGTCGCTTGGCGTGGTGTACATTCGCCAAAGCATTTCTGCCATTTCTGTTCGCCACAGTGGTTAAATTTTAAGATATTTCGTTCTAATATGTCCAGCAATGTTAACAGCTGAATAAGATAATAAGTCACGTAAACGAACTTCATTCGATGACGGAATAAACAGTAAATGTGACTGTCAACAAAATAACACCACTATCATATAAATAATCCGTGAATAAACTAGTAGCTCCAACGATAGCTTTTAGTAAATTGCACGTCATTTCTTTCTTGCCTTTTTCTATTTTTCCTTTATAACTTCTCTTAACAACTTCTCATAAGATGCAGAACTCTTTTAAATATGCTCGAATTTCGGCTTTGCTCGTTTTGCATAAAACTAATTATAAAAACTAGTTAAGAAGTTGATTAAAAAAAGTAAAATTTATGGATTGGCACTGCTACTTCATTTCTTATAGCAATAATTTCGTATTTCGAAAAAAATCGTCATGGTAGAATAAAACGGTTAGGAAAGTAGAAGTAAGAACGCAAATTTTCGACTTTCCTCACCTTGTACAATATTTATTACACCATATGAGTCGTATATAAAAGTCGTTCCTTATCAGACACGCTTCTGATGTAGTAAGAAAGAAATGAAAATGTATTTGCTGGAATTTTAGACCACGGTGCGCTGCCTCATGCTTCTGAGAGTTTTATTGACGCAATAGTGTCATTTTGTGAAACGGGGCAAAGCTGCCGAGCTGAGTCGACGAAATGTTGACAGGCAGTACAAGCAAAACGAGCAACGTTCTTCGCAGCGAATGGGTTTATTGTCGAAACGTGCGAAAAGTTTCGGGACGATGGCTTACTCGTGCAATACGCAAATTGAAATCCAGTTGAAATCAATTAAAAGTTAAAACGAAAACTCGGCTCAATTTAAGTGAATATTAATGCGAGCAATTAAAATATATTTCGATAATGTACTGAGTTGATAATGACGCTCGTAGCAGGAACTAAATTTTTTTTTTTCTTTTTTTTTTTTTTCAAATCGATATCAAAATTAATTTTTGAAAATCAAAATTCTGAATTATTTCAAATATTATGTTTCGTCACTGTGTGTGTGTGTGAATATTACAAAATAATCAACACACACACACATACACACATACATACATACATACAATATGTTTCATTGCCATTCGAAATAAATTCCGAAGGCGAAGTATTTATTTTTGGCCTGCCAAGCACGTTTCTGCATTTGCTGCCAACAGAACACAACAAAACAAAACAAAACCAAAGATTTTCCGCTTCAATTGAAAAAGCGTTCGGCTGTTAGTAAACTATTTTTGGCTTTACTTTACTTTACTTCACTTTACTTTGACTCGCTTTCATTTCACTGAAGAGATGCACAATCCACTGATTGAAACATGATTTATTTTAGCCCGATTTACAAAGGTTCTTCTGGGTTTTTTTGTACATTTTTTTTTGACATTTGACATGCAAATGTCAGTTTTTTGGCAGTCTTCCGGATGAAAAGTAATTTCTTTGGTAAAACTGAAATGTTTTGCCATTTTTGTCATGAAGGCCATTTTTTGTGTTCGCTGGATATTTGCTTGGATAAAAGCGTACGTACGTACGTACGAATGAATGTACCTCATATTTAAAGCGAGACTTTTTATGTTGAATTTTTGAGCTTACACAAATGAATGGTAAGTAAGCATTTGATACATACATACGTGTACATACATGTGTATCAATCGATTCGATGTTATTTATTTGGTTGGGTCCTTCCTTAGATGGGTTGCGATTTTGGGTTGAGATTTTATTTAATTTTTTTCAGTAGTTATTTTGTATTATGTGTAAAGTGTGTAAATAGGGAAACAGTCAATGTAAATATTTCTTCCATTTTTTTTTGGCAGAGTAAAGACGTAGTAAAAGGTAGTTACATACATACAAACTTTATTTCAACATTTAATTACAAAAATAAAAATAAAAATAAAAATATTATTTGGATTTAATAACTGTGCGGCTTTGTCGTGTCATTTTTGATTATTTCTCATTTTGTTTTGGTTTTGCTTGTGTGTGAAATTTCTTTGTTGGTGTGCGTTTTTGTGTCTATGTGTTCTTGTATATCCACGTCCTGCCAACATGTCACACATTTTTGTAATTTTTTTTTGTTGGTTTTTTGTTTTCTATTGACGGCCGCTTTGGCATTTGATTTATATCAAACTGACCACGATAAGGTCAGAACTCTTGGTCGCTGCACTTCGAGTGCGCGAATTTTCAAAAGCATTTTTATATGTTCGCAGCGTTTTGTGATTGCGTTGTGCGTGACATGTCTAAATGACGTGCGATTCCAGCAGTTGTTCAGTTTGAAAATTGTTGGGGGAATGCCATTTCTCTAACAAAAACTTAAATGTATTGGATTTCCAAAAGCTAAACTAGAATTTAGTTTGGCTCTTCAAAATTATGGCGCAAATTGTACAGAAATTCTGGTTATTTATTTAACTGCATTTTGAAGATTGCCTTGTCGCTGATAACAGGCACCGTGCACCCATTTTTTATAACATTACCAAATGCAAATACAAAGTTTTAAACTGTCTTAGCATACAAGTTGCAACATACGTTACAAAAGCTAGCCTAAAGCTACGTAGCTCACACATACGAGTACACAGCCATGGACGGACGACGGACCTCAGGATAAAGTTTGCAACAAATCAAAGTAAGATTTAAGTTCGGATGGAAATGAATGCGAACGGGATTATGTAAGGATATATTGGCAGGCATTCTAGCAGTCAGGCAGGCAGACAGGAAAGAAGAAGTAAGGCATACGGACAGACAGACAGACAGACAGACAGACAAAAGAACAGCACGACTTGAATAGCTCCGAGAGCGAGCGAAAGACCTAAACAAGTTGAGAATGCCTTTTCGAGGCATTTACACAAGAAATGGAGATATGGTAGAAGAACGACTTACCAAACTCTTCGAGACAAAAGACACTTAAATGCGAATAAATAAACTTTTCATGTAACTAACCTAAAACTTGTGAAAAGTGCCATAGAACTTTGCGCTTTTTACTATTGTACAAAAGGAAAAAAGTTTAAATAAAATAAAAAAAATTCGCAAAATAAAGGTTTGTGCTCGAAATTTATTTATAGGCAAATGCGAATGCATCGCTTGCAGAATCCCGAATCAATTGTGTGCAACTTTGCTGCTTTACTGCAGCGCTGCGAAAATAAAAGCCCATTGAAAAGTTTTTTGAAGGTTAAGTTTAAGCTGCTGGATATGTTCGTGTGTACTATATATAAGTATGTTTTTCGTGTGGATGTGTGCGAGTGTCTCGTTGTAAGGATTTCAAGGATGACTTTGCAAATTGCGTGCGACTTTACAAATCGCATACAGCAGAAGGAAAAGTGTCGAATTGGAATGGAAATGTACACAAATCTTTTCAGGTAGCTGCGAAAGTGGGGAAAGCTATTTTCCTTAAGCAGGTTTAAGTCAACTTTTCACATTAGCCACCGAACGGGGAATTTATTGCCACGAACAAAGAAATCCAAGCGGTGATATAAATTTATCAATTGAGTAAAAAAAACCGATTTTGAATCTCTTCAGCAAACAATTTTTAGATTATTTCAGTGCCCTACCGATATTATTATTTTTATTTTATTTTTCAATAATTCTCTTAGAAAGCTTGAGTAAAAAAAAAATAAACAAAATTTAAGGTTAGAAAAATGGAAGCAATCTTTTGTGGTTTGAAGGAAATTTGTAAATGTAGTAAATTCAGTTTCGTGCATTTTCGTACGTGCGTTTCGACTCGTTCGTGGGTGTATCCAATTCTGTCCTGGTGTGTTGCATTTGCTGTTTGCGTTTGTCAGTGACATTTTTGTTTGTTTTTCGTTTGGTGCAGTTTTAGTGAATTCCTTTCTTAAAATTCTTGGTTTTAAGAACCACACTCAAACGTTTGCACACACTCTTGACGAAGCGGAATGCGTTTTCACATTTATTGGATGCAAACATATACACATAAACATGCGCTTGCATTGTTTATAAATGTATGCACACGAATAGCACACAAACACAAACCGACATGTTGGCAAATGTCGCACGCAGCACACGTCGCAACTGACAAATACTGCCGCTGGCAGTCAGTAGCAGCGACGACATCGGCATCGGCTTTGGCTTCGGTTGGCTACAATTTCCCGCTCGAAAATGTACAAAAACACAATTTTAGCGCTGAGTGCCAAAAGCGAAAATTGTGTTTATTTTTGCTGGCAGAGTGTAAATACGGAATGACATTGGACAGCAGCATCAGCATCAGCATCGGCAATGCCGGCGGCAACATTGGCCGTCTGTTTGCAATTTGCCTATTTTATTTTTATGTTTTACTGCCGAGCGGCGCTGGTGGTATTTGGCAAGTAATCGCTCGTAATTGACTCGAATTGAAAGTGCTGAGCGTTTGCGAATTTGGTTGGCTTTGAGTGGACTTTGGTAAAATTTAACCAAAATTCCTGTAATTTTTCTGTTGTTTTTTTTTGCCCTTACATGTCCACACGGGTCGACTACTTTGGAATTGTTCTTCGTGTTGTCTACGTTTGATGTTATCAAAGCATACCGCACGGCATGAGCCTCCCGCTGATTGCGAGCTTTCTCAAAGAATGTGGCTTAATTGCATCGTATTCACTTCATTCAGCTTTAAGTGCACGTTGGCATTAACTCGTGCGATTTGTTTGAAAAACCATTGAACTGATGTGGAAATCAATTAAAACTCATTTAGGCATTATTGTGTTACTAAATGCATACATACATACAGACAAGCAAAAAAAATAAAACATTCATTGTACATATGAATGAATGTATGTTTATTTGCTTATGCATCGCACAAGTGTTGGGTTGATTATTATTTGCGTGTAAATCGCATTCGTCGAGCACGTCCAAGATATAACTGTGAAGTGCACTTCACAGATACAACGCGACCTGATTCAATACGTGGATTTGATATTTGTACATTAAAGGTTATTTAATTAAGTGTGAACTGGTTTTAAAACCCGGTTAAATGATTTTTGAAGAAAACTGAGTCCGACACTCGGACTATTAAAAAACTCTTTTTCTTTTAGAATTTCTATTTTGTTTGTATTGTTAGACTAACAACCAGTCTTAATTTTTTGTTATGAATTTCTCGGAATCAAAAGTCAAATCGTATAAAAAATAATTTTTTAAATTTAACAGAAAAAGCTCAACGATTTGTTTCAGTTTGAATAAAGCTTAATTGGGTTCCAAGTATTTAAAACAAAAAATAAATGTATTTTGTAATTGGCCATTCAGAGATTTTTGGAACAACCACTTTGTAATTAAATTAAGTTTTAAGAGACATTTTAGCTGAAAACATTTTGCACAAAATTAAAGAAACATTTCTTAAGTTTTTGAAGGCTTCATTAAAAAAAAAAAAATTTAAATTAAAAACAAAAGCGAATGAATCGCAGCTCTTGACTTCACTTAAGCAAATTAAGTGCGCCTGAAACTTGGCACTTTGCGCAACTTTTCTCGCTCCTAAGTCAATGCGAAACTTATTTACTCAAACGAGCGTCCTCATCAAAGTGCTCCTCATCGTTCCCGTTAAGCGGCTTTGCTCCACTCGATCACACATGTCCTGCTTCGTCCGTCCTGGTGCACTTTTGCCGCGCACTTTGTGGCAGCAACTTAAAAGTTTGCCATCCGATGCGAGCAGCTCGTGTCGCAGGCGCCAAAGCGTAAAATAACATTTCAATCGAACAAGCGAGCAAGTGAACAAGCAAGCGAGCAGATACTTTGAAGTTCGAACGTAAAGCAACTAACTATTTGGCATTCAATGCGCTATTCGTGATGTAAGCAACTTTTTGCGGCAACAGTAAAGACGAAACTCGATTCGATGCGAGGCGAGGCGACGTCCATGGCAAGAGGCTTGCAATTCTTGCACCGTAATTAATTACTCATCAGTTATCTACACCTACTATACTGTCGCTTGTAAAAGGTGAAACTTTTGCTTGATTGATGTCGATAGGAGTTATTGGCGAAAGCTTCGATTTCTAGACAGAACAGTGCGATACATAACAAACTGTTTAAAGTTAACAGAAAAGAAATCATGTTATTAGAGATTTTTTCAAGTAGGACTGAGAAAAAACAAACAATGAAACAATTTAATTCAAATTAGAGCAAACCTATTGCTCCAATGTCAAATCGCTTAACCTTGAAGATAGCATGAGCAAACAATTCGAAATTAAATCTAATTATTGGTAAAAACAAGTGAAAAGCCTCATAACGTCATTTGATAATTTATGCAGACTCACGTGGCAGTAGCCTTCTGCCCGCTTAAACTTAACTGAAGCTTCGACCATTTTCAGAGCGTCCCGTGCTCAATGCTTATTTACAAGAAGTCAAGCATGAAGCCTAAAAGGCTGCTTGATGTCATTTGGGTTTGTGAGCAAATGCTTAAGTGTTTTTGTGTGTGTGTGTGTGTTTGTTTGTTCGCTGTTTGTTTGTTGGAGTAAACAATTCATTAATCAAACGTGGCGTGGAAAAAACGTGTGATGTGATATTAAAAAAAATCAACAAAACCGCTGAATACACGAAGAAATCCACTTTTTATTGCTCGACTGTGGCTAAGTAAATATTTGCGCTATTAGCCGCAGCAATAAATCAATTACCTCACGAGTTTGTACGAGTGTTTGTGCATGTATACTTGTGGATTTTAATGCTCGTAGTTGAACAATTAATCACAAATAAACGACGTAGAAGTCACTAAATATTTCAATTTAATTAAACCGCAACACTAAACCACAAAATATTAGCTTTAACATTTGAGTGGAATGTCACTCATACGACATGGCGACTTTTTTATATTTACTCACAATTTTCAAATAACGATGTCAGACTCTTTAACTACTCAATTATAGTTAAGTTTAAGATTTGTTTAAGTACATGTTTACATATTTCTGTCGAATTTAAATCATTTGATGAGTATTTTAATGGGTTCAATTCCAAAAAAAAACCAAACTTTTACCTGAGTTTACGTTTTTTACTTAAAACTTAACAAAAAAACTGCAATAAATCCAGATCGTCAGATTTATTTTGTAATTTCAAAATCATTGCAAAATTAAAAAGAAGGAGGAAAACGAAAAGATGTAACCTAATCTTTGTGGAAGTGTTGACATCTATTTGCTAC
This sequence comes from Suillia variegata, assembly GCA_949127995.1. Classification (NCBI taxonomy): domain Eukaryota; kingdom Metazoa; phylum Arthropoda; class Insecta; order Diptera; family Heleomyzidae; genus Suillia; species Suillia variegata. The sequence goes on along the minus strand of OX421843.1, from coordinate 992,833 downwards.
ACTGAGAATAATATTTCCTTTGACTATATTAATACTTTAAACTAGCTTATATATTAAGAAGATAATTTTCAAATCATCTTTAGTACCCGACGTTGCTCTTGTTTTGTTTTTAATAGAAAGATGTTTAAGTTAATAATTAATTAATTTCATTAATTTCATTTCTCCCCGTTGAGGGCGGTTTATTTTACTCATCATGTATCAACACTCCAAGGCAGATCTGATTAAAATGCATTAAATTTGTTTGTAGTGGCGCATCACGTTTCTAAAATCTATACATTTTTATATGTATGGGTAAGTACAGTTATGCTTTTTCTCTAAATTAATTCTTAGCTGAATTGTGTATTTGTTAAAGAGTTGCTGAGTGTACTCCGCCCCTTAAACGATTTGTGGTTGTTGTAGCCAGATGGCACCAATATCTCTTTTTTTCTGTTTTGTGTCTGCACATTTGATAATTTTTCATTTCGATTGGTATTTCTGTCGGTTCCTGCCTCCCGGCAACTTCGATTGGTATCACAATGTTCCACAAAAAAATATAAAAGAAAACAACAAAAGACAAAATTCGTACTAAACCACACGATTGCAGGCAGTTAGACGACAATGGCCACCGATTGTCATTAGACCTGTGACAAGGGACGTAGGGAAAGTGAAAGTGGTAGACGGGCAGGAGCAGCATAAGTTCTGTCGTGCCTATTTCAATTTAGGCAGCGAAACACATTCGCCGAGTTCTTTCGCAGCGCCTTCTTGAAAGCGTTGGCAAGATTGTTAGCAATTTTTGCCAGCACGAGAAGCAGAAGGAGCAGCTTATAATGGGTGTAGGCGTGTAGTCGATTTGCTTGAACGAATATCGATTTAGATAAAGCTTATCGAAATCCATTATTCCGTTTCCGCCTAAACGATTGTAAAAGTTTACGGGCGAAATAATTTGAAAGGCTTTAAAAAAGGCTTTGAGAAAAAGATAGTTTGGTGAAAATATGACATCCATAGGTTCTTTTTTAGATACATAAGTAAAAAAGTATTTATTTATTTATTTTTGTATTTATGAAATTCTTTATCGTTCAACATTGTTCAATAAATTCTCTTAGCGCGTGCTACTTCACGGGCTACAATAAAAACAAACTCAATGAAATTGAGCAGATTGCAGCCCATGAAAAGCGATAATATGCCTCCCAGTGAGACGACAATGTCCAAGTTGCCGCGTACTATTTGCCGACGGGTTTGTCGTTGCGGAAACGATAACATCGAAATAGTAATGGAACGACTATTTCCCAGTAATGAATTTTCATTTCTGTAATTGAATTGAATCAAAGAAACCTAATTAAATATTGACATTCCTCTCCTTGAAATCAAATTCTATATTAAATTAATTTTTTTGGGCTTGTCCACTTTTCAACTTACACGTAATCAAAATTAACAAAAAGGATGTTAGCCTCGTTGCACGACGGTAAACAACCTTGACAAAAAGCCAACGGTATTCTTCGCATCGAGAAAATACGAATAAGTTCATAACGCTCCAAACAAACATAACCCCGAAGATCGCAGTAGGGAGCTTGAATTTTATAGTTGTGTAAAGTTATCGTTTATTTGCATGCTAGAAACAATTCCATACCTTCAGCGGCGCCTTTGCCCTTATTCAATTGCCAATGAATGCAGCCGCATTTGATTAGTTGGGCATGCCTCACGCACTCAGTTAAGCAGCTGGTGTAGCTCAAAGTTGGGTAAGTAAGGCTTATGTTGCTCGGTATATCCGCTTGCGCCGTGATATTCGAAAAGCATTTTCTTACTGAAAGGCTCAATGAAGTTATGCCGGGATCATTTATCATAGGTACCAAATTGAATTCCATATAACCGGATTGGGCGGCGAACATCATAGCGAATTTTGGAAATGGCGTTGCTCTCTCCGGAATATCTTCCCTGTTTAGCAGGAATATCTGCAGAAAAAAGATATAAAAAATAGATAAAAAAAACTAATAAATAAAGAAATTTTTTAAGAATATTATAAAAAAAATCATAAAACATTAGAAAGAATACAAATTTTACTTCCGCTGATCTATTGAATATCAATTTGATATACGAACGCTCCGTATAACCTGTTACACGCATATCTAAAAATGTAGCGCTGTAAAAATAAAATTTCAGAAATCACAAAATCAACTTTTTAGACAATTCTAACTTTTCAGTTTGCAGTGAATTAAGGAGGAAACATGGCCCAATCATCGTGTTCACAAGTCGAAAGTAGTTGCAACATTCAAAGGCGGTCTCATTCCAAAAGCACTTGTAAAACAGTTCGGAGCAACTTGCATGCGCCTAAAAAGGTGAAATTATTTTGATAATATCAAGCTTGAAAAGAAAAGTCACTGACCTTCTTGGTTAACGCCACATAGTCTAATGTGTTGTAGTGTTCTGTATCTAAATTCGGAGAATCTTGCACGGTCTTATAAAACTTGCTAAAGACAGCATCTTTGATTAAATCTTCAAAAGTGAATGCGTCGATGAAGTCTTTAAAATTGGGAGTGTTATTTATCACTGGATTCTCTTGGTAAAGTCTGTATTAAAATAAATCAACCAAAAATTGCAACAAATATTTGTTATAAGTGAATATTTTCGTCTTTTGAAAATTGAAACATACAAAATGTTATTCTTTTTTTTTTTGGACACAGAAACTTCAAACATGACAGATTTATATGTATGTGTGCAGATCGAGGCGAATCAAGCTGCTTCATGATTTTATCAGAAACCTGAGCGATTTGTTGGTTACTTCGGATTCGCAATTTGAAGGTATAAGTGCACATTATGTATACATAAATACATACATATATACATATTATTTTGGAATATATAAATACACAAAAAACGAGTCAAGACTAAAAAAGAATCTTACGATTTTTTAAACATTTTAAACGGTTCGTTATAGCCAATTCCATATTCGCAGAGGCCGACTGCCGGAAAATCAATATCGTGTGTCACTGTTCGATCTTCGATAATGAGCTGAAATACATTTCGTTCGTAGGTATTTAAATACCACTTGATTACATAATATCCGCTTGAGAAAGAAATGATGAGAATAACGATCCAGAAAATGCGTTCGGTAACGTGATAGCTGCATAAAATGATGATAACATTTTTGGATAAGAATAAATTGTAATTTAATTGATTTTAATTAATTCGTCGACGAAATTTTTTTAGAGCAATTACAGTGAAAACGTGGTTCTTACTTTGGTTCAGCCAAATATCGTGTTCCCACAAGACATCCTCGCTTGCAGTAGATTTGAAGTCCGCTCCAAAGCAACTTGCAAAAATCGCATAAACATTTGTAACAGACGCTGCAATAGATGCCACACCAGCGCAATCGGCCTTTGACTAACTCGCATGTAGTAGGAGCAGTCGTCGACGGAAGCATCATGGACCATTGGTTAATTGCATTGCAATTTTGCGTATTTTTCATTATGTAAGGACAAAGGAGCACTGAGTATTCTTATTTATACCTGCTTGTGTCTGTACCAGAAAATTATCGTAAATGTGTGTAAATATTAAAAAAAGAGGTGAATTTTATATTGCTGTTGTTATTCGAACACAAAAAAAAATACCAACCAGTTAACCAACGTTGACCTTCCTTCCTGAGCTCGTATGCAAACTTGAATTTGTGGAGTGATATTCGATTTCTCTTGAAGTTATACTCATAATGCCACTTTCACAAATTACAATTAGAACAATTTCATTTATAATGAGATTTAGTTGTATTTCGCAAATTATTCAAATTGCATTTGATTGTAATTTAAAAGGCTTCCATTATTAATTTATATACAAATTATCACAAATCTAGATAGACTTGTGCACTTCAAAAGCGCAACAATTGTGGTTCTGCACTGCGACTACAAAAAACACAATTGCAAGTTAAATCCATTGCCACATCATCTGCCACCCGACCACCCGCCGTGGCATTTACCATTTTATTTAAATATAGTTAGTATCATATCGAATCTTTACAATTGCATGGAAAGTATTTTTTATTTTTTACCAATGAATTTAAGCTCATTTTTTCTTTTCTTTCGCAGACGTGAAGCCCTACAACAAACGGCATTTGCGAATGGAATGGGTGGATTGTTGGGCGACTGCTGGGTGTGGCTAGGTAGCGCCAGGAAGCAGTTGTAAATTTCCATTGAATATTTCAAATGCCAACGCAGCGAGCATTGTGCTTTATAATACGCCAGGCAGACAGGCAGACAGACAGACAGGCAGCAAAATTTAGAGTTTCACATTTTAATGAAATTCAATTGCAGCTTTCAGTCGAGTGCGATGAGAGACGATACGATGCGATGCGCAATGACTGGCGGAGTTTCATGCGGAGCGGTGCAGTGCGGTGTGGTGCGGTTCGATTCGATTCAGTTAATACCACAGTATGTTGGTTTGATGGCGGAGGGTACGGTCGGTTAAAAAGAATGCCGTGAAGGAAATTGAATTGAAAATGGAATTGTCGCAATTGGTGGGTATAAGTCGCTGACTGCATTTCGAGTTTCGATCGAAAGAAAATATTTTCATTTTGCTGCTTTGTGTGAAAATTTCATTTATAAAATTACTGTAATCTGCAACGTGATTTTTAGATGGTATCTCTTCTTCTATGCTTTGTTTTGTATCGCAAATGCGACAGCAAAAGCTACAAATAGAACACACAAACAAAACAAAACAAAAAACAGCAGCTCAAGTGCAGAAGCAGTTCACAGTTGCACACCACTAAGCATAGTGAAGGAATTACCTGTAGTACAGGGTAAATCAAAACTGTTTTATAAAGTAAACAATTTCCGAAAAGATTTTATTAAAGAACTGCGATTACAAACTATTTCGAGAGTAAAATGATTCAATCTACACATATATTGTTTTTTTACTATAATATATTATTTTTTTTTAACAATTGATCAATCTTTTGCAGATTTTTGTGCCTCCATGTATCCACAACAAGTACCCATCAACATTTCCTTCTCCAGTTCAGAATTCCACGCGGCACTGCATTTGCTTTTTGTTGATGCCGCCTGAATCGCTCGATTCGTGCTTTTCGCACAGTTCCAAATCGAAATGAAACAATTTAGCTCGGAAATCAGTTCAATTCAACATCAAACGGAGTGGCGGAGGCAACATTGTAGTTGTTGCTGTTGCTGCTGCTGCTGCAAATGTCAAAAAGTGTTGAACGTTACACGTGGCATCTAGTCCTACTCGCATGCTCACTCCTACTCATTCTCTTGCCTTTGGCTCTGATCATGATCCAGCTGCTGAAGAATGGCGTCACGTAATCGCACTTGGCAATATTCTGCTGCTTCATGTTGTTCGTTGTTCATGTTGCTGCTACTGCTAGTGCTACTGCTAGTGCTGTTGTTTTTGGTTTTGTTGATGTTGATGTTACTGTTGTTTTTGTTTTTGTTATTGCTTCTGTTGTCGTTGCCTCTTCGCATGTCATAAGTTTACTTTTGCGCTGACACTGCACTTCTGCCAGAAACGCAATGAGGACTTCGCTCCCCTTGCTTCAATTCATCCGCTCCCTCCGTCGCTTGTATCTTGTCATTGTAGCAAAGCTTCCTCATCATCATAAGTCTGCTATTCTCTTCGTTTTCCCGCTTTGGCATGAGCACGCTTTAAGGATACGCTTGTGCCGAAGGGCGTATGTGTTCGTTTGCATGTGTGTGCGGTTGTTAATATATGTATATGCCCGACGATTTTGTTTCGAAATTGAGAATTGTAATATTGCGAACGGAGTGGAATGTTTGTGGGTGTTTGTCGTCGTGTGTACCGTGCGTGGGAATGTGAGACTTCAATTTGGTCAAGAAGTGCGGCAGCTATTCTGAATGGCATTACTTGGGTTTTGCTAACGGTAAGGATTTTCTCTAGAAACGTGATTAAAAAGAGACGTGGTCTGAACTCAAATAATGAGCCATCAAGGTTTATGGCTCAATTCTGGCGCAAAACAAACAATGGCTCTACGAAAATACTGCCAACACTTGAATGAATTCTTTTGTGACAAAATTAAGAGTTGCCAAATGTTATTCTCAAAGATTCAATCAAAGAATTCCTTAATTATTTATCGCCGAACTATGTTTAAATTTTGTTGCTTCCATATTAACTTTTTGCTAAGGTCATTTAAATACAAAATAAAAAATTACGGAATTTCTAGATTCCGATTTCAATCTAAACTGTACGGATTCCTCTGTAATTTTAGACCTAAACTTTATGAGCTAAAGCGTGACTGAAGCTTGGTATTTGTGTGTTAGAATAGAAGCTCGCACAAATCACGCTTCTCGCCACAAGCTGCAGCCACAGCTGCCTACAGCAACAAAAGCAAAATCAGAAGCAACATTGGAGAAAAAATTACTTTTCATTTCTTTCACATCATGATTTATAGCAACAATTTTATTTTTAATCTATGTCTGCACGCATACCAACGCAACGTAACGCAACTCACTCACACACATACAACTCATTTGTGTGCGCTGAAGCGTTGCCCATTAATGGACGCTTTCGCTGGAATTTGTTCGCATTCCGCCATTACGTCGCGTTTACTCCATTTCTCTCTACCTATTCTTCGTTTAGTTTTTCCTTTTATCCTTCTTAGCGTCTTCTCCTTTGCACTACATTACTGACAATTTATTGGTCAGTAACTTTTTGTTAAACATGCTCGCATGATTTCTGAAAATACTTTCTTTCGCTCTTGAGATGATAGATTTATTACACCTGGCAAAAATATCATTTCCTGCATATCCTTGCCCAAAAAACTACACCACTGAGCCGTTATATTATACATATTGCACATATGTATGTATTTATGTGTGTAAGAGATGGAATAAATAAATGAATACATGTGTAATGGTTTGATAGTAGTTATGCGATTTTAACACAGTACGTGGACAAATAAAAATGTTTAATTTTTCTAAATTTAAAATTGTTTTTTTTTTGTTTAACTTTTTACTTATATTTGTACAATAAAAACAAAATAATTGTTCTTATGTGAAAATTGTCTACACCTAATAAACGCTTGGCTTTTTTCTATAGCCAAGTACTCTGCCTAGGCAAACGTAAGTGGGTGTCTGTTGTAGGACGAGTGTGAGTGTTCATGTGTGTCTGGCCAAGACAAATGCAAAATTTATGAGTTCACAATGTGTGTGCGTGTAGTAGTGTGTCTGCATCTGAAGAAGTCGGCTGTGCCTTACGCTTCGATTCGCCATTCTACTCATACTCGTACCTTCCCTTGCTAGCTTCAGACACAACTTAACTGGAACATGAATGCGGACAGGATAATTCATGAGTCAGAAATAAAATGAAATGACTTTTCACATAAAATTTAAACTATTTATTTGACAGACTTCTTCGATTAAATAAATTATGAGAATATAAAATGTTTGGAGTGAAAGTCAGCGGAAGGGAAAATGAAAGATTTGCATTTTTGCTCTTTAAGGAAGCGAATTTGACTTGATGGCGAATATAAAATTAATACACAAAATGTTTTTTATTTTTTTTTATTTATTGTATAAGAAATAATTAATCCATGTAAAGGTTGTTCTTTTGTTTTTTTCCCGTTTAAGTAAAATTATGAAATTAAAAATATTAATTTAATGGACAAAATTAGTAAACATTAAAAGTGAAATTTGCGGTTATACCCGTACATACATTTTTAAGTTGACATCTGCTTGAGTATTTATGGCGATTGCAACATAAAATTAAACCCAGATTTAAGTGTGTGTGCGTGTGTGTGTATGTTTTTTGTATAAAATAAAAATATGTTAATTTAATGTGAGCAAAAGCAGCTTTTACGCAAATTGAATTTTTATGAGAGCGATTTTTAAAATTCCCTCGACACGGCGCTACTCTACGCTATACGACGAGACACGACGCAACGCGACGCACGCAACATCAGTTGCCGCTGGTAGGCTACGCGCGGTGCGCATCATCACAAATGTAGCTCAGCGGTTGTGCGATGCGGTAGTTATGGTATTTTGTAGCAAAAGCTGGGGCGAACTGTGTCGCGCCCAAGCGCTGAAATAATGAATCAGTGCGCTTAATTAACCAACCGCAAATCTGTCATGATTCCGAGCAATTAATTTCTGCTGTTGGTGAGCATAAAATGAAACACCAGCAACAACAACAACAACTATGTCAGTGTGCTTACAGCGTTCATAACACAAATAGCAGCACAACAACAACAACAACAACAACAACATCATCAGAGCAATAAATGCGACAATGCAAATTTATGCGCTTTATTCATAATAAAAAAATATCAAAAAACAAAAAAACTAAAAGAGGAAATGCGAGAAACCGGAGACGAGAGGAAAAAGTTAAAATATGTCGCACAAACGCGGCCAAGCCGAGCAGGCGCAAAAATCGAAAAACGCAATTGAGTGGAGGTGGTGGTGGAGGCGGAGGCGTAGGGCGTGGCCCATAAATAAAGTTATCATTTTGATGCGCATTATGAAATTTATGACATTCCACGCCATGTTGATTTTTATGTCAAAACTCAACTGAAATGTTGCCTCTGCTTCGTCTCATTTCTTCCGGCAAACAGCGCTTCACTGTCTGTCTGTGTGGCTGTCTGTCCGACAGTCCGTCTTTCGGCTGAGAAGTTGGTTTTAACGCGACCATTTTCATTTTCATTTTTTTTTAGATACAATTTATGGGTGGATTTGCAGTGGGCATATTTGTGTTGTTCATATTGTTTATGTTGTTGTGTTTTATTATCAACAACATTTATTGGTTTTTTGTACTTGCAGTGTTGCTGTTTATCAAGCATATCAGCAGTTTATGACCCGATGTTGTTGTTGTTGTACGTTACTGTATCATAGCATCATAAATATGTTGCCGATAAGCTGCGATAATAACGCTGGGATAAAGTGGATACTTTATTGGGCTAATTGAATAAGTTTGTGGCAAGTCGAGCACTCGTCATACAAGCACAAAAGATTTACATCCAAGCACTTGCAAAAATATTCGGTTTTCATGGTTCTTTCCTAAGCTTTTATTTGATATATATACTTGTATATGTTTTGCCTTTTACTGAAAAACTTTTTGTAACTTCATAAATGTGTTTATTACTACTCTCCTTTAGCTTCTCGATTTATTTCTTTAAGTATGAAAATTGATTTTAACATAATTATTTATAATGAGATTTCCCTTAAACCAGGAACTTGGCCTTAAATGCTTTTATTAAAGATAAACCTTTGACTACGTAAATTAATAATTTTTTTTTCTTCAATATTTACTAAAACTTTAACTTAAGTTTGCTCTTCATATTTCACGCACACATGCTCCTATCATGATATCAATTTAAAATGACAGACATGAAGTGCCTGCCTGTCTGTCTTCTTCTTCTTGAGTCATGGGTGGACATGACTGACTAAACTGTCAAAATGTGAATGACAAAAGTTTACGTTTTTATTGGAATAGTTTTGTTAAGATTTTTCTTTCGATTTATGTTCACTTCAGTTTCAATTGCCATTTCAAAAGTCATTTTTGCGGTTAACTAAGCACAGGCAAAAGAGGTGGAGAATTCTATGATTTTGTTAGGGCGCTTCAGCAGATGTGGGTGGGCGTTTAATGGGATTGACAAAAATGTTATATAGCTTTAAATATTTAATGATATTAAGTTATATTTTTTACAAAATTTCAAGAAGGGTTAAGATGTAACCCGAGTTAAATTTTTATCAGGTTAGCTTAACCTTATCAGAGCCTGATCAGGCAGCGGTAAAGAGAGCATTAAGTAAGGCTGATTAGGTTAAAATACTGGTAACCGAAAAGAGAGTTTAGGTTAGGAATACTGACCTTGAACCTTACTACATCCTGAATCAAGGTTTCCTGATCAGGTTTGTCATTTGAGTACCAACTTGCATCCTTACCAAGGGTTTCCTGACTAAATGCTTTTCAGAATGGTATCATGGATACCTTTTCCCAACCTTAAACGAACATAAGTTCTATTTCTCATGTATAAATTTATTTTGATCCTTTCTCATAAAAATTCTTCAATAAATCATGGTGAAACCTACTTCAGCTCTTCGTATTTGACTTGACACAATTATGAAAAAATGAACTCGTCTGCATTTTTAATGCTTTTCAAGGGAGTATGTGAATCTGTGTGTGTGTGTGTTTTCAAAACTCAGCAGCACACATTGTAACATTTTAATATGCGAATAGAAAAACGCGTTTTCCAAGAAAAATAACTTTCAACGTCGATGCCCGCTCGAAAGTAAACAAGTCGTTCTGATTGAACAAGAGCGAATAAGGACGAAGCGACGACTCACTGACTCACTTCGAATTAAATGCAAAAATACGAAAAAAAATATATAGAACCAATTGAAAAATGTCGAATGGAATTTATGTGTGTGTATGTGTACAATCGTGTATGTGGCACGTACAATTTCATTGAAACAGCAGGATGCGAGAAGCAGAGAAGTCATGGCAATTATGTCAGCTCAATGTAAAAATATGAGAAAGTAAGATCCATTTGACTTACGAAACAAAAAAAAACAAAACAAAAAATGCATGTGTGTGTATGTGTGTGTATGTTTATGCAAAAGTATACAAATGAGTGGAAGTAGAAAATCTCAAATAAATTGAAATTGCATTGAAAATTGTAAATGTTGCAATTTTTTACCAAATTTATAATTTTCAGAGTTATATTAGCAATGAAATCGAATATTTCCACTTCATTAAACAAATTGTGGGCATTATAAATGGGCGTGACAGATTTTGTATACTGTTTTACTTTTCGCGGTGCGATTCCTTTACATCACAAGTTCCTGTTATGATGGTAGAAGTAAAATTGATCCGACCTTTTTTTAAAAGAAGGCGTTAAATTGCATCGCAATCGGATGAATAGTTTAGATGTACAAAGAAAGAAAGAATGAAAGATAATTTATGTATACTCGTATATAGATATAATTAGTATAAGAACAGCAATTGTACAAATTTTTAACGCAAATAAATATCCTCACAAGTTAAAAGACAGTTTATCATTTGGAGTAAACAAAATTACTTGACTCGCACTAATAAAACTCTTAAGAGTTTTTCGTCTCGAATATAAACTGCTCCACCGGAGACCGTCCTTGCACTTTCCACTGACTTTTACTTGTAAACTTACTTTGATATCAATTAATTTTGCAGTTTTTCGTTTTTTCGTTTTTTCTGTTCCCTTTTCCCTTTTCCGCCACTTCTTTTTGCTTCGTTTTTTCCTTAATTCCCAGTTTCTCGTCGTTTTTCTTTCTGGTTTCTCTCAACTAACGTTGAGCTTTAACTGCTATTAATTACCATTAGTTGCAATTGCACATCGTCGAATACATCAGCTCTCACACACGCGCAACACACAGACACAAGCTCGTACATACACAAAAATGGATATAGACACAGAACTTTAACTAAGGAACACAAATACAAAAATCATTGAGATTTGTTTATATAATTTCTTTGTTAATAACTAAATTAACAATAATTATCCTAAATTTAAAATAAATTTCTTTAAACAAAATAATGTTTACTTCTTGATTTTATGAGATATTTTAAATTTTTGAGCAAGAGAATCTCACATATATAACTGAAATATTGTTATATATAAAAATAAATAATTAAAAATTCACATTCTAAATTGGTTGTAATATTTGAAAGTACTGTGGGACATGGACATGGACATGGACAGAGAGTGTCGTTAACAGAGCGTCGCGACGGCCGCCGCAGCAGTCAACAACATTTCAACATTTCGGTCGTTATCCTTTTGCCACTGCGGTGGCTATTCCGGTTGCACCCTGCTCTGCTCCTCTTTGCGCTGCATTTGGCTTAAGTACAAATCCACTTGAAAACCTTCGGCTTCGTTTACAGTTCCTGCAAACGCGGAACCGGAAACGGATGCAGTGTTGCACAGCGCCGCTACCACGCCTGCCACTAGCGGCGGCAAAAAAAAAACAAAAACCAAGAAAAATGTTTGTGCCATTTTGTATGAGTATGTGTGTGTGGGTTTGTGTGTGTTTTTCACTGTTGCATTGGTGTTTGCACTTAGCGCCAATTTTGTGCTTGATTTTGATTTTAAGGCTTGTGGGAGAGGTGAGGAAGCAAGAGAAGCAAGAGAAGCAGCAAAATCAGGATGAGGTATAAACTCGTGTAAAAAGCAGTTAAATCGGTAACAACGTTAAAAGCTAATAGCGAATAGCAAGAAATACATTAAGGCATTAAAAGTCGAGAAGCGCTAATCGCAAAAGCTGGGTGGTGCTGAAGCGTTAGTGGAGGAGGCGCACTTCATCATCGAGTGGCACTGCAGCAGCTGTAGTGACCATGCGGCTTGACGCTAGCATGCGACTGTGGCTGATTTAATGAAAATGCAATCTCGCTTTACTTGGCTTTCATTTACTTTTGTTGTGATCCGAAATATCTAAATTCATTGAATTTACAATTGGACAGCGTTATTTTTGGAACGTTTTTTTTTTTTGCTGAACATTTTTACAAATGGATCTCAAGTGCAGCATTAGCAATTAAAGCGGTAACTGCTTTTCAATCGAATTGTATGCCAACGAGCTTTTTCAAATAATTTATTTCTACAAAAGTGGACCTTATGAAATCGATGCGAAAACCACATTTAATTAATAATTTTGTATTCCTCGCTTTTAATTTTTTTATTCAGATACGCTGAACGCATTTGGTTCCTTTTAAATGTTCTAAGCATTTTTGAATACTTAGAAGCGATAATTTATAGGGTCAAGTATCTACTACAGACGATTTGTTACTCTATTAAAAATGGCTCGTGCTGATTTTCAAATCATTTAAAAAGTCATTGAAAATCATTATTTTAATAGTAAATAAATTTTTCAGCGCTTCAAATCGATACATTAAAAAGAAATGTTTTTTGAAAAATCATAAAACTTTTGAAATGTTTTTTTAATAGCAAATGCAAATAGACATTTTTTGTGTGGTTGCCATTTAGACTATCGCCTAAAATAGACATTGTTTTTTTTTTTTGTATTTCTCTTCTTGCTATCTGACGCCCACAACAATTTCCGAAAACAACAACATCAACATATTGACAATATGCTACAATGACAACGATATGTCGTCTATAAAAAAAGTAAACTCTGGCATCATAAAATCATCAAATGTGCGAAACTATTTTCCGATTCGCAATTTCTTATCTACGGCACAAGTACAAAGTATCGCCTCTTTGCCACAACAAGAACAGTGAACAGCGAACAGAGAACAGCGAACACACAAATACCAACTGAAGGAAACTTACAGAAATCTCGATCAGAATTTCAAATTACGTTCGATTTCCGGTATTTGTGACGCTTGAATAAACAAAATGACGAAACGATAACAAAAATAGCATAAGAAATAGTGTGTGCGAGTGTTTGTGTACGTTTGTGTGTGCCGCCGCAAACGGGATAACGGGATGCCGAAGGGTTGGCACAAGACTTTTATTTTTATTTCGATTTGTATTTGTATTTTTATCTCTTGGTGTGTTCGAAGGAATATACTTACGACTCGGGATACACATGCATACGTGCCGCCATTGTCTCGTAAAGAACGAGTCTGCACGATACACCAGTGCAAATACCAACATGAGCACTACAACTGCAACAACAACAACAACAATGTTAGAGTGTGTAGTAAGAAAAAAATGTCAATCACTTCTGTTTTCTTTTGAAGTATGTTTTTATGATTTCTTCTCTTCTCTTCTCTTCTCTTCTCTTCTCTTCTCTTCTCTTCTCTTCTCTTCTCTTCTCTTCTCTTCTCTTCTCTTCTCTTCTCTTCTCTTCTCTTCTCTTCTTGTACTTTGCTGCTTAAAGTGTAAAATTGCAAAAGACAAAAGTTAAATGCGAACGGATTCTTGTCGCAATACCGACATGAGATAAATTTCAGTTAGAACTTTACTTTTTGCTGCATAAAAATGACAAAATAGGCTTATGCCTTTTTATTGATTTTTTGATTTTGAGCATGCGAACGTTTTGCAAAACCATTTTGCATTTTATGTTTGTTGCTTTGCTAGACTTATTATTCCGATTCGAGAATAAAACTAAAAATTGTGTTATCTAAATTATTCGCGAAGAAAGGATTGTGTTGGCAGCTTTCGAATAAAATTATCTTCTTTAAGGAGTCTTTATATTAAAATCTACGTTCATAAAAATGCGACGAAATCATTTCTTTTAGAAGAATTGATGATTTCTTCTTTGTCGGTAGTAAACATATTCGGGATTAGTTATAATTTATTTAAGCTTATAATTTAATGTTGTACGCTGGTGCCGGCACTCGTTTATTTCAGTTCAGTAATATTTTAAATTCAGCTCGTTTCATCCAGAAACGAGAAAATCGAAAAAGCGAAGCAATAACCTTTGACATCGCAAATTCAAGCGTAAAGAACTGTCGAAAGCAATTTATGAATTTCCGAAAGAAATTCTCAAGAAAAACATTAGAAATGTTTTTGAAAGAATACCGTTGTTTACTTACCAACGACGTTGTTGACCGGCGTGTCTGATAAAGACCAGCAAAAGAAAATTTCACACACGTACAAACATAAAATTGATTGGAATCTTATTGGCAGCCATGATCGACTGAGACCAAGACCGACGCACACGCATACGCACAGACGCAACGTAGGAATACGGACAAGTAATATAAGCACTTGTCTGTCTGTCTGTCTGTATGTCCGTCTGCCAGTCTGTCCGTTCGACTCTTCGTCTGTCAGTGTCTGTCTGCGAGAGTGCGCGTTTTACCAATTTTGTATGCAAACAATGTCCAAATTGAGGAGCAAACATTGAAAGAATATTGGTTGAAACACAAGAATAATAAAGCAAAAGACCAGAAAAAGTTAACGAGTAAATACAAAATAAAAACAAAAGTGAGTAGTATAAAAAAAAACAACAACAACAACACAAAATGCTCACCTTGCGCTACCAAAGAAGCAGAACAACAACATTTACAGCAACAATTGAACAGTGGGAAGATTGCACAATACGTTCGTTCTTCCGTCTGTCTGTCCGACTGGACGTTGGTCCTGTAATAAAGCTAATCGAACGAGCAAAAGGAAGAATAGGCGGAATTAATGCACATGTATATGTGACAGTGTCTATTTGTGTTAGTGTTAGTGTTTGCGTGTGAGAATGGCTAATCATAAACTTCATTTATGTACATACAAATATGCATTTACTCGAGCACCCACATACACATCATTAAATGTTTGTGCACGATTGCAACTTTTAGTGTATGTGAGTTAGTTCGTATGTGTTTGGTCTGCTTTGTAAAACAAAATCTTTAAATTGTCAAAGTAAAAATATTGCTCGTATTATTATACCAGATTTTAGGAGCTGATTCAGAAATATTTCATGAATGTTTCCTTCTGACAAATAACTCGCTCCACTTTTCGTCGCTGCGAACAAATTTATAAATGTGACAAAAATAAAACAAACAAAACTTTCATTGATTTCCGTCAATAATGTTTTAGATCTTTTTTAGTTTCTTTTTTAATTCTTCAGGTTCAAATGCAACAAATTAAAATATGTCAATTCAAAAAATTGTTCTTATCATTGTTTTAAAAACCAGTCTAATCAGTCTAATTTATTTGAATGAAAGAAGAGTAGTAGTTAGTGTCATACGTGTGTGTGGTGGTTTTTGGAGCAGAACAGGAAAATCAATTTCCATTGTAATTTAAAATGTTTCTTTCTTTTATGAAAATTGCAAGATTTCCGCATTTTATTGGCATCAATGGTTTACATATACTCGTACGTACAAACGAACACATGCAATGAAGGTTTTGTTTTATAAACACACACACACACACACAATACTCTGCGCTGGCTTATGTAGTGCAATTTAGTGCCAGTGCTATCGAATATTTGTTTCTGTTTGTGTGCATGTGTGTGTGTATGACGAATTTAAAATTAACGAAGAAGATGCACTACTGAAAATAAGTCAGAATTATTACAGACACATTAAACGAAGACGATGAAGAAAGGAAGCCCCGCAAACGAAATAAAGACAAATCAAATTTGTCACATAGGATATGGTCTAAAGATAATGCCCAGCAGGTAAGTAAGGAATGCATTACCTCAAATATATGCAAACTGAATTTCAAGAAATTATTTTGCATTACGTATGAATGCATAAAAGGAGGTTAAAAAGAAGGTAGTTCTGTTTTTTACCTTACCGTCTAATGTATTATACATATGCGTATATGCTGCATAGCATTTTGCATTACATGGCAATATAAAAAGGGATGAATTACATTTCCTAGGGTATCGGAGTGTTTTTCTCGCTGATTGTTTTCTGTTGGGTGTTGCTATCTCTTTGTATGTGTGTGTGTGTGTACGCATGTGGGTATGTGTGATTTAACAATGTTGACGTGTTGCCTTTATTTCAGTTGTAATGCCAAATAAGACCCAAGCTAAATTGTTTTCTTTTCGGTAATTTGGTAATTTGGTAATTTCAACAATTGTGCTTGTTGCGCCCTTTGGCTCTGTTCACCCCAGAACTAATTCTTCGAGTCATTTGCTCACATATGTATGCGAACATATACACTTATGCTCATTTGCCACACACACAAACGCGGCAAAAGCATAAAGAGTGAGATTATGTCTTAAGCACTTAAGCACGAAACGATGTTGTCGAAACATTAACTGGATTTTCGCGGTTAAACTTGTACGAGTATGTGTGCCTTTGCGTGTTGTTGTGTATTTGTGCTATTGTTTGTGTGTGAGTGAGTGAGTGAGTGAGTGAGTGTGCTGGTTTGTTGCTTTTCTGTGGCTTTGGTCTTTCTTTCACAAACGCATACACACATACACATGCACGTTTGGTTTTATTAAAAAACGTTTTCGCTCTTAACGCTCAATAAGCTTACGTTAAGCGTAATAATGCGCCTTTTTTTTGCACCGTCAAAATAAAAACAAAGCAAATACAAAATAAAAACAAAAGCACCAGCAGCAGCAGCAGTTCCAGCTTCGCGGCTTATGAAGTTGACATGGTTACCGAGGGACTATGAGGCATGCAGCGGTGGTAAAATTCAAGCTAATTCAATTTAATGAGCTTTTCAAGTCAAGTTTATAAGGTTTACGCTCATTCAAGTGTTGCCAAAATCTAAACAGAACAAAAATATTTAAGTAAATTTTTTTTTTGCCTATTTTTTTTATTTCGGATCAAAATTATCCTTGCTACCTAAAACAAACAACAACAACAACAACAACAAAATCTATACATTGAACGTTTCTATATGTGTGTATGCGTGAACTTATTCATCTGTGTATTTTTCAAGTTCGTTGCTAAGCATTATTGGAAAAATAAATCCAAATAAGATATTGACCTCACATGTTGGCATTTTTTGAGTTACCAACAAAAATACTTCATCAAAATTAGGGCCACAGTCACAGGCATAAGCACTATAACATTGGGCTTTTATTGCAGACTGTGCGCCACATTGCTGTCCGTCCGCACAATGAATTCGCCATTTACCTTAATTGACCTCCTCGGAGGTACGCCATGGAGGAAAACTTCTGCAGGCTTCATAAATTTGGAGCGTAGAATTGTTTGCTGCACATTTCTAGAATGTCCAGAGAGTGCTTTGCCCATTAAGTTTACAATTGAGGGTGCTGAGCCGGAATTCGAATAGCGAAATTCGATGTTCGATGCATTTTTGGTCGCATGTCGCTGACAGCTGCAGCAAATGTCTTTTGCCGATTGTCGTTTTTATTGCAATTTTTGTTTGGGGTTCTCCGCAGAGCAAGACGAAAAATAAGACCACGAGAATGAGGATGTGGATAATTCAGCCACTCAGTGTGGAACCCATTCAGCGCACAAGTGGCTCAAGCTCGTTCAGTTTGATTGTTTGGTGTGAGAATTGATGGCCTCTCCAAGCTATGAAAAATTATTTTTATTAGTTTTGGTTGCAGTCTTTAAGGGCCATTAAGTATGAGTGACATTGCAAAAAGCGAACAAGTCTTTAATCTTTTGTTCGAAATTATTTTTAATTAGGTTCTTAAAGTCTACTGCTTCAGTCGCAAAAGGTCAATGTGCAAAACAGTATTATTTTTAAACTGCTACATTTCATCGTTATTTGCAACATATGACTAGAGTAAATATTTTCTGAATGTATAATTCAATCTCGAACTAACAAAAACGTTTCTTTTTAAAAATAACGAATTAAAACTTTTCAACATGGATTCCTTCAAATTTACCATTCCGCAAATTGTTAGTTTCGTGAGCGCAAAATGCATTTATCACGTGAATTTTTCAGCTTAATGCCCGACTTTTCTTTCGAATAATGTTGTTTTTTTCATGCATTGAAAATGATGTCGTTGCCTCGTTTAGCAATTTCATCGCGCTTGTGTATGCTTCATTATCGCGTCGCTGAAAGAAAACTTGAAAAAATAAACACTTAATTTTGTTAAAAATGTTTAACTGATGAGCGCAAAATGAAAAAAATCTAAAAGTCATGCCATGCCATGCCGCAAAGTAAAACAGTTTAAACACGTTTGCGCGCTGGTTAAAATCGGAAGAAAACAAAGAAACAACAACAACAAATAAACTGCAGAAATAAATAAATGAAAAAGCGTTTAGCATGGCTTGGCGGAGAGCAATTTAAATTTCGCTTGTTATTTTGCAGTTTGGCTTTTATGCCGGCTCAAATGATGCGGTTTTGGTAACTTTTTTCTTTCGATAAAGTTTGATCAATATGAAAAGCAAAAAGTTGGTTAATAACTCGACATGGGCGCGCTTGAATAAACGCTTAATTCGAAGCGAAAACAAACAAAATACATTTTCAGTTCCGACGTTGTCACAGGAAACTGACAAATCGACAGTTATTCGAAGCAAGTACAATATGATAAATCAGTGCTCTACTAAGTTAAGTTGAGTACCACATTGAGGCTTATTTATGTAAAAAGCTTCACCAAATTGTGGAAGGCGTGGCACTGCAAACATTTTCCTCTCTATTTGAAAAATATTTTTAGCCGTGTAAAATAAAAAAAACACGAAAATAAAATCAAGTAAAACTTCCTCCAGATGAAGTTTATTTCGCAACTTCCTAAATTTACTTTAATTAGTAAAATTTTGCTTCCGCACATTTTTCCGTTGAATGACCACGAAAATAATCAAAACCATTTTAGAAAACGTTCGCATTCGCCTGGCTCCAGCCACGTCAGCTATAGTTAGCCAACTTCAGGAAAATTGGAGAATTTTATTAACCCTTGCCGCCGTTATCGCATCGCTCTTTGGACTAGCTCAAATGAAACAAAAACAAATTCTCTACACTTTTCAAATAAAAGAAACAAAAGGATGGAAAATAAGAAAAACAAAAGAAAACGAAAGAAAAGAAAATAATGGCTGCAGCTGCACTTTGACTTTGGTCAAGCAGAACAAACAACAACAACGACCACGACAGCAGCAACATGAGTCAAAACAATTGCAAAGTTTATTGTTGCCATAAGCTTTAACCCTTTCCATGCTCTTGCGCCTTTGCCACCCTCGCCTCTTTTCGACGCCTTTGTCTTCGGCCGCCAAAGACGCAGCTGCACAAAAAAGCGCACAATTTCTTGGCAATTTCTCAAAATGATTTAAGCGGAAGTGCGCTTGAATTTCTTCCGTTATTCCCGTGATTCGTTATTCCGTTATTGTTTTGTGCACAACGACGCGCCGGATGAGCAAATTGGCTCGGTCGGCGTCGGAATTTGCTCTGCGGGTGGGTGCTTTCGGTTTTTTTTTCTTTGCTTTCCTTAGCTTTCCTTGCATTTCTTTCTAGCAAAACGCCCGAGAATGCGAAGAGTTTATCGCAATAAGGGAAATGCGCTTTTGTTTAATTTTCTTTTAATTTGTCGAATGAGGCGGTGGGTGGGAAGTTGCCGTACCAACTCAAAAGATTTGGTTGAATTAATTATTTTGTAAATAGTTTAATCACATTTCGAAATTATCTGAAACAAAAAAAAACGTATTTCACATATCTTTATATACACATATTTATATTATGTGAATTAGTTATATTTAAAATATATTTTTATTTTTTGCGATTTAAAAACAATTCCAGGAATAAATGAAAATAGTAAATGAAAATTAGTACCGTTACATGAATATGTTCCGTTAAAAAAAGAATATTTCATGTGTTGTTGTATTCTAATTTATTGCTGTACTTTAATACAAAATTAAGTAATTCCGCTAAAGAACAACAAAATGAGAATCTTATTAAGTTTATTTGTGTATACACTCACCCACACTTACGCACACACGCACACACACACACACACACACAATGAAACAGAAAACATTCGAACACACAGAGGAATACAGAGAAATTGGACATGCTCCGATAGCTTCGTTGATTCACTTGTTCTTGTTCTTATTATTGTTCTTCTTCAGCGCAAGATGGGCACAACAGTTGCCAAAAACAAAAACAAAACAAAAAACACAAAACACAATAACATATAAAAGAAATACGAAAAGCATAACTGAGACTATGAAAAAATACGATGGTAAACGATAGTAAAGATCAGACTACGAAAAACATAAAAAGCAAATACAAAATAACAACAACACAAACAAACACAAATTGTGAACATATGACAATTTTCCACTCGAATTGCAAATGCAAAGTTGAGGCAAAAGAAACAATTTAACGAATTTTTCGTCAGAAAAATTACTTTGCAAAAATTCGTTTTTTTTTGTTTTTGTTTTTTTTTTTTGTGGCAGGTCGCTAGCTGTGTACAGTGATGGGTGAAACTGTGTCCAGTGGGTATTTGTTACGACACTCTTGAAACAAGAAAATTGTCGCAACGGCCCGATAAAATAATTAAGAATCCAATTCCTATTTCAATAGGAATTTTGGTCAACAAGTTCAGGCTTAAATAACAACACAAATACTCAAGAATAATTTTGCCCACTTATCTTATATTTGAAAAGATTTCTTTAAAAGTTTGAAGCGTGAATGATGACTTCGAATTAAATGCTCAGGATTGTTTTATGCGCTTATTTCGACTTATGAGTTTAATTCGGTCATTTTTTAATCTTTATCGCTGTCTTTTCGCCGCCACTGTGCGCATGTGTGTTAGTATGTAACAGTTGTACTACACGTACACAGGGGAATACTTGTTTGTGTACAAGTGTATGAAGCTGCCATTTAGTGGCACAATATGTCCGACTCGAGGGCATGTTTGCCCGTGTATGCCAGTCTGTCTCTCTTTCTCTCTCTGTCTGTCTGTCTGTGCATTTGAGTTAGTAAGTGTGTACGTGGTAAACTACTACCACTACTACTGCAACTACAATTTCTGTTAGTTGCCAATACAAAGCGAAGCAATTTGTGGGAAAAATTCCATTTTTATGGTTAGTTACATATTTTGATTTTGTGCCATTTACCATTTACCATTAAGTGGATGAGGTTGGGCTATAAATTGATTGATTTTATTTTTATTTTTATATTTTCAATTTGCTGAGAAATACGAAGAGCTTTGCTTGTATTAAAAAGAAAAAATTCTCAATTTACAAAATTGACAAAAGAACATCCTCCTCTCTAAATACAATTTAGATTAAAAAACACAATAAATAAGAAAATATGAGTTTGTATATTACATCAAAATGAATGAGTGAATGAGTGAGTGAGTGAGTGAGTGACTGAACGAGCTTGTATATTTTAAGCTTAAAGTGCACAATTTTGCAATTTAAATTGCACTTACATTGCATGTTTATAAATAAATAAATAAGAAAGATTTGCCACGCCCCAAGACACAAAGTCTCTTTCTTACACTGTGTAGCTTTTACTATATGTACATGCTTTGGTAATCAAACAAATAATAAAGCACACCACACTTGAATGGATCAATTTCGAATTAAAATTCCTTTCGAATGTCGTCGTTGAATATTGAAGAAGTTCTCGAGAAGATACTCACTTTCCCCTCATAATTCGTAATTTGCAATGCGTGGTCTAATGGCAAATGTTTCCTCCTAACGAGAGTAGTAGTAGGGGCATGCACAGATAATTTAAATCAAGTGAAGCTAAGCACTCGGATGCGTCTCCTTGCTTAACAAACCATTTAATTGAGTGTACAAACGAACAAAATTCAGAAATAACAAAATTTCGCCTTTCATCTCAGTATAAATTGCAATCTTAATCAAATATTAAATGTCACTTTTAATTCATTACCTTTCCTAAAATAACTTGAATTTATTTAGCGACTCAAAAAGGCATTTAAGAGATTTGGTAACTCAAAGCATTGATTTGACCAAGTAAAACAAATGTTCAATCTCCTTAAATCCTTTACAAAAAAAAAACAAACCAACGCTTAAATAAAACCAAACAGCTTTTAATTTTTTACATTTTAATTTCAATCCTGTTTTGGAAAATGGAAAATGTCATGTCAGCAATTAAAAAAAAATCACCCTTTACTTTCAGATGCCTTGATTTAAACTTGCAATGTGCAACGCAAAAGAAAAAAGTTTCAAATTAAGACGGAACTGCAATTCTGCTGTCTGTCGACATGGCAGAATCTTATATTTTTTTGTCTCCCCATTTCCAAGTTATTTACTTTGTTTTTTGATTTAAATTCGTGCACCTGGCACTGAGCCAGTGTTAAATATTAAAATCTGCAAAACTCAACTTTTTGCCAGGACGACTCACTCCGACTTTTATTCTTTTATTTCGAGTGGACAAAATTGTTTTAATGTTGTCTTTAGTTTTTGCTTTGCTTTCCTTTTTTTCTTTTTCTTTTTTTTACGTTTTTGTTGTTTTGGCACTGCACTCTTCGAGTAACTCCAGGAAATATTAAGTAGAGGCGTGCGTCCGTTCGTCTTGTTAAAGGCTTTTTAGAATTTTATTTTTATTTGCGAATATTTTCAAGTGGCTGAATTGCCAGCTTCGAGGAGCGCAACATATGAATTAAGAGCGTGCGACAATCGAAGTTGGAAAGCTGTCCCGACTTAACATTTTTGGCAGTCGATTTAGTGGCATAATAAAAAATGCATTTCTCGTGATAAATTTTCCAAATAATACGAATTTATAAATTGCTTTTCATTTTCAATTGAGGGCAAAAACTGTCGTACCCGGATATGTGGATGGTTCACATCGCCCCATTTCGTTTATGTGAAAGTCAGCCAAACAGTTGATTTTTCTTTTAAAGAGTTTCTACTTGAGAAATTTCTGCCACGACACTCGACACTTTTGTTTGTTGGTTTGTGCAGTCCCCTTCCATTTTCCTTGGGATTGTATTAAAATTGTGTACATTTGAAAATGCACAAACCACTGCCATGACATAATAGTCCCCACACATACACACACACACACTCATATATACATACACATACACATGAGATGAGACACACAAGTGCAAATGCAAATACAAATAGCACACTCATTCGCCCACTACGACCGACTACTGCTCGCCGCAAAGCCAAAGAAATCCCAAATGTTGCATACATCAATTTCAAAAATAGTTGCATACAATTTTCGCATGTTGTGTTGCACGAGCGACATTACGAAAAATGTTTTGCATTTCGTGCAGTGCGGACGTCATTTGGCGGCACTGCAATTGAAATGAAATTACGCAAAGTGCAGGCAGTGCTCTGCTCTGCTCTGCTTTGCTGTGTGGGTGGCAGAGTGTTGCATGTTGCCCTGCAAGTAATTCCAACTTGGGGTACGACATGTAAAATAAAAATAATACAAAAATAACACGGTAAACAATTGCAATGCAAATATATTTGTTTTTAACTGAAATTTTAATATAAAATTTACTAACACTATTTAACAACTAAAAATCACTTTTTATAGTTCCGTAAACTTTTAACACACATACTGAGCTGCTCCACCGCCTGCCCACCTGGCCTCCTCATCAAATTCGCTTAAACTTGTACTTACTTAAATGGGAGTCCTCCAAGCACTTGTGCGCTCGAGTGGAGTATTTTAACTGCAAGTTGCTTTGGTCTGGTCTGGTCTGGTTTGGTACTCTTGTTTTCGTTTTGGTCGAATGTTGCTTTTGTTTTGCTTGGCTTTTTTAATTCTTGTTTTCTTCATAGCTTTAGGCAGCTCACCTCAAGTACTTTGGTTGCCGTTTAAGGCAAGTTTAATTTGTGGAAAAGCACCGAGCGCTGAATTCCCTTTCGTACCATAAAAACATACAAAGTAGCAAAAAGAGGCCACCTCACAAATTCGACAAAACCCAACCAAACCAAACTAAACCAAAGCAAGGTAAAGAAAACAACGTCGAATCGCTTGCAAAAAGGGTCAGCAGCAGCAGCAGTAAACTTCGTCAAAGCGAAAATAGTGAAAGGGTGAATTTTTGAGTGAATTATGCGAGTTCTCGCACTCTTACTCACACTCTCACCCACTCGAAGCTGCACGTGATGAGTAGACTTTGAATTTTACAACAACTTAAGTGACGAGATTGTTTTGTTTTGTAGTTTCACTTTTAAAATTATTTTTTATGCTGTTGGCGGACACTTAAACCGAAGCGGCAGAGTGCAAACCACCAAGTTAAGTGCTAAGTCGAGGACTGAGTTTTGGTTTTACAAATCATAAAGTCTTCCTCTTGAGATAGTTTCGATAAATGGTGAAAAACTGAAGTAAGAGTTAATTTTAATGAGGTCACCTTTGTGGTGACGTTGCATAATTCACGCTTTCCATACAAATTTATCTAATCTAATTATTTCTTTGATTAGCTTTCACTATTTTTATGCTTATTAAATTTTTTATTTTTATTTACACACATACATATATTCGAATTTAACAAAGAATATTTAAGTGGAAACTATTTATTACGGCGTTGAAGGATAGAGTCTCGTCCTTCCGAACTTTTTGCTCGTTCTGCTCAGATATCAATCAAAAAGGTATTTCCATGCGCCAAGTGCATCAGTCTCGCAATGTACCTTTTCTTACATTTATGTCGTACATTGTTTCAACTTTTTTAGTGTCCAACATTTTATCTTATCACTGTCGTCAGCCACTCACGCACAAGCGGCGCTGACTCCGTCCTCTCATCCCAGACCTCATCCAAAGGTGTTCATAAATCTTTCTTGCAATCAAAACTTTTCTTTAACGGCGCCTCTGGAGTCTTTATGTCTGTCCGTCTGTCTGTTTGTCAGTCCTTTGATTTGTGGAAAAAGAGAAGAATCTGTCCTTCCCGGGTGAGGTATCTTAACAAATTGATTGCCTCTTAAGCCCGCAAACAGGTACTTTAAATTGATTTTGCTCTGCTTTTGCGGTTACTGTTCTGTTACTGTTGCTGTTGTTGTATTTTTCCTTCTCTGCAACAAGTTTTCTACTATAATTCATTGTGTGCTTGCTTTTTTGTATGTTTGTATGTGTGTGTGTGTGTGTATGTTTGTGTGTGAGTGCGTATGTGTATGTGTTCAATAAAAAACGAGCGACAAACACCGACAACGGAAATAGGTGAAACGGCGTGAGGTCGTTAATCATAAACGCAAGTGGCGAACGCGCACGTTCGCCCAAAAGCGGAGCACATAAATAATTCAGTTAAGCGTTTTTATGTGATTTTCAACTTTGATTGTTTAGTTTGTTTTTGTTTTTATTTTTATTTTTGATTTTATTGTATTTGTTCTTTAACGTGAGAGCTAAATGGATTTTGCAATGGCAAAAGCGTGGAATCGAGATAATTAAAGGAAAAAGGGTAAAATGCTTAGCAGATCAACAAAGGGATCAACAAGCGAAATCTTTTAATTAACTAAAATTGTTGTTTATAGAATCTTTTGACAAGTGACTTCTTTAAAGTCAACCTCATTTTAAATTGTCAATTCAATTGTAAATTCCAAAAAAAATATTCTAAATTTCGATACTGCGGTTATTGCAATAACAATTTCAATAATTTGATAATCCCAATTGTGAAGTTTTGTGGCAGCAACCAGCCCTGGTACATATTTACCAATTCGATTGTAATCCCACTAAATGGAACAAATACACTCGCAAAAGGAAGTGATATCTTTCCAAGGAAAACACAGCTAACTGCCAAACACACACACACACACACACACACACACAAACACTTGGACGTTCGCGTACTCACCACAACTACACATGCAATCGTGTGTTTACTTCTGGTCTTATCTGCGCTTTTAATGTTGTCCGCAAAATCTTTCGAGTTTCGTTCTTAGTTTTTTTATATTTTTTTACTTGTTTGTGTTTCATTCCTTATCGAAATGGGGAAATAATAGATATCTCAGTTTGGCAGCACTGGTCGCAGTTACCCTAGAAGCATTTCTGCGACAGCGTCGAATGTTTTCTTTTGTTGTTGTTGGGTATGCAGTATGAGCGTACTTTAGTGCTCCTTTTTCTATTCAAAACAAAGCCACTCTCACTTGGATACTCTTAACGGATGCACTTATTTCGAATAATGAAGAAGCAAAAATCAAAAAGTGAACAACTTTTTACATATACTCGTACGTACATATGCCAAAACAATCAATTCACCTTATTTCATTGACATTGTTTGGTTCTTATCGTCTGACAATTTATTAACATTTTTTTTAAATATTAAACTTTTTTGGTATCGTACAATTTTAAATGAACTGACATTTTTGTTTTATAAATTGAAGACATTCTTTTTATAATTTTTTTACTTTTGTTTATTCGGGTATGAATGGAAGCAAGCAAAAAAAAGGTTGTCACTTGGTTAACATTTAAAAGCTGCATTCGAGGCTATGCCATGTGTTGGCGCATGCCTTTCTGTATGTGTGTGTGTGTGTGTGTATGTGTGTGTTTGTCTTGACAACGACAACGACAACAAAAACGAAAGCAACAACAATAATAAAATTGACTTTTGTGGCAATCCGCCAGCCAAGCACGAAATTCAGTAAACTTCGTCCAAATAGAACGCTTAACCAATTTTTGTGGTTTGGCAAGTAAAAAATGAGCAGAATTAGAACTTTAAATGGATTTTTATTCTTTTCGAAAATTATTTAGCAGCCAATAAATGCTCAAAGTGTGCATTTAAAACCCAAATTAATTTTTGAAATTTGTTAAACAAATTTTCATTAAAGTTGCCTTAATTTAAAAATTAATTTAAGTTTTGGTTTTGTATTTGTTTTATTAGTAATGCAAAACAAAACAAATCAAATGAATAAGAATCGCTCAGTTCGTGCTGCCTCTGCTGTTTCCGTCAGTTGGTAATGCCACATTTCCATCCAGCTTTCAACGTAGTTGCAAGAAGACTTTTCTCGCGCAGCAAGTAAAAAAAGATCAAGAAGACAGCGTCCAGACGCAGGCCGCCAGCTATTATACAAATTACGCTCTCAATTTAATAACATTATAAAAACAAAAAAGTTCCATACATACGGTTACAACAACAAAGAGTACCAAAAAAAAACCTTAAAGTTGTCGTAAATCATGCGAAAGAAAAAGACGCGGACAATAATAAAGAAAATTGCTTTGTCCAGACTTTATCACTTGCGAGAGACAAAAAAAGACAGAAAGAAAGAAAGAAAATGAAAAACACTCAAATTTATAAACAAATAAAATCATTCATTGCGATGGCGCTTAAAAAACGAAAGAAACGAAAGAAACGAAACGAAATGAAAGCACTCGACTTTATTAACAAGAAATGAGCTTTTTATGCAAAATTCCAGAAATGCAAATCAAGCGTAAATTTCGTCAAGTATTTTGTGTATTTTGTTTGTCTATAATTGGGTTTGTTTATTGATTTACTTTACTTATAAAAAAAAAAACTCAAATTAATATTTGACGCTTATTTCTTTAACTTCTTTTTACTTATATATTATTTATTTAATTATTTATCAAGGACTTGTTCGCTAAAAACTGGAAATAGCAAACATTTTATTTAAAAAGTATCCAACGCAATAAAATTTTGTTTTCCAAATTTTGTTGAGAAAATTAATTTTAATTCTGTAACCGTAACTTTTCCGTTCAGTTTAATTACAACAACCATATTGAATATACTCGAAATTGTAGAAGTTTCAGTGTAGCTAACAATTTGACTTTTCATTCACACCTACATATGCAGAAACAGAAATGAAGAGAGACAGACAGAAACACGGACAGACAAAGGCAAAGGCAGAGTGTACATAAAAAAATATGGTCAAAATGATGAAACTTTTCCTTATGCGGCCATAACCGCGCAAATATGAACTTAACTTTGTGTAAACTGCACCGGAAGTGCACACACACACACACACACACACACACACACACACACACACACACACACACACACTCACACACATTGTTGCCAGTTGCCTTCGCTGCCGATACCAGCTGTGGCGAATGTATCTGAGTGTTTGTGTGCGCGTGCGCGTGTGCGTGTGGCACGTTGCTCGGTTATAAAATCGGTTTTATCTGTTGTTGGTACTTTTCGGTACAAATAACTAAATTAGCCGCAAACATGTGCGCTCAACGTTTAGCAGCAGGAGCGACTGACTGGCAGCTACGTCCTCCTGTAAAATACTATCCCCGAAATATTGCCTGCATCTGCAGCTGCAATTGCGTCTGCAGCACTGCTGCTCCGACGGCTACGGGCTGCTTTTTATGTGCCAAATATGCGCGCTTTCCATTTTAACAATTTAAAGCACTTTTCTATGCTGTTCTGTGTTCTGTTTGCTTTTATGGTGTTCTTCTTTATTTATTTATTTTGTTGTTTTTTGTTGTTGCTGTTGTAGTTGTAGGTGTAGTTGTTCATGCTTATTTACATCGGTTGGCAATGGTTTTAGAACCGCGCATTCTGCGTTTGTAGTGGTAAAAGTAGTAATAAAAAGTGGCAGGAGAAAACCTGCGCTGCGCGGTCGGACCATTTTTCATGGTGGCATAAACTTTTCACAATAATTGGTTTTTGAGTGAAAACTGCAACACTTTAGCTTGAGTCAGTTTGCGCTTGGCGTATTTTTATGATCGCAGGTGTTTGTCGGAGCATTTACAGGAGCAGGTGCAGCAGTGTTGCCGCGAAACACTTGTACAACATGTTTAGTAAATAATTTGTGGGATTAGTTCCCACATACATACAGACAGACAGACAGACAGACATACATAATTATACATGTGTAAGTGTATACACATGTAAACAGTTTAATTTAGTTCGAATTCAATGCAATTCAAATTTGATTGCACAAATAAAGTTTAAAATTCTTTTTTTATGCAAATTTGAGAAAGTTTGTTTCGTTTTTTTTTTAATTGAAAAAAAATGTAAATTCATGTGTTTTTTATCATCGCGCGCACAAGCTCGTACCGAAGGGTACGTTAAGTCTTTTGATTCCATTTGTAACGCACATTAGGGGGCGTGGTAGGTATGACAATATATACAAATGATCAGCGTCTGTCTGTCCATGTAGATATCCAGTTTAAATTCGGTAGTAATCTACGCCCACTTTTAATAGCAGCATGTAGCACTTATGTGCTCAAAGAAGCACATTTTTTGATGTCACAAAATTGACGGAGGTTATTTGAACGGAAAAGCCGTTGGTTTTAAATTTCAAATATTACTATTATAATTTTTTTTATATTACTTTTTTTCCAAATACTTTTAACATAGCGATTACAAAAAGTATTAAATAAGTTTAATAAATTTTTTTTTTTAATGTAAGAAATTCGTATTTGATTTAAGAATTGACGTCTATAGCCTTTATAAATAATAATAATAATAAGAATTGACATAGTTGAGCAAGAATTTTAGATAAGAGAGTTGAAGATATAAATTTAGCTTAGACTCTGCATAATATGTGTGCGTCCAATACCAAATATGTTATTACAAAAACAAAACACCAGCAGATTTTTTATTCACACAATTTTTAAATTATTAAAAAAAAAAATAAAAAAAAAAATTCTTTCTTTAATTTAGAACGGCGAAAAATTTCACAAGGATATCCAGAATATTCCGTTCTTCGAATCAGAGTACACAGAAGCACACACATAAACACATACGAGTAACATCACATCCATACAAACACCACAGCGAATCAGAACGGAAGAAGAAAACAAAAGGAATAAACTTACACATGTGCCAGAAAAGTACACACGGACTACCACATGCAACATTTGCGTGTGTGCGTATGGGTATTTGCCCAGCAAAAGAAAATCTCAGCACGAAATTCTTCAGTTTTAAGCCTCATGATTTTGTTTACTTAAAGCATTTAAAAAAACAATTTCAAATTCATACTAATGACTATAATTCTCAGCTAGTTTAAAAAATGTGTCACTTTATTTAAAAAAAAAAATAAAATTAAATAATTACCGTCCGACTTGAAATGTTTTATGGAATATTTAGAATACAAATTTAATGTTTTTTAACTGGTCTATTGAGTCAAAACTTTGTATACAAGCTCCACGAAATTTAAAGCGAAAGTATAAATACATAGATAAACTTACATATAATAAACACATAAAATTGCAGGTTTTACTTTACTTTTGACTCTAACATCAAATTTTAGAATACAAATTTGCGGTTAACGCTTTATGAAATTTACTGTGTGAATAAGCGAACACTTCTTCAGCTGGGTGGGCAAAAGTGTAAATGATTACACACACAAACGTATGCATATATTGCTGCAGCGTGCACTGTAGTTTTAGCGTGTCTAGATGCGGGTGCGGTATTCCGAATCAGAACATTGAATCCCCGAACAACGCAAATTCTAAAAAAAATGTTAGCGGTAGCTGAAGCCACAGTCAGTGCCACAGTAGGACGCGTAGACATTCCTTCATATTGGAGTGCGCCGCTTTCACATTTCATAAGTCTTTGGAAAGTTGTCAACCACGGCCGTCTCGAGAAAAAAATTCGCGGAAAAAAAAACCAAAATAGTTCAAAATTAAAATGAAAATGTGAAACAATGGTCATTTCTAATTTTGTTATGTTTTAAGAACACTTCGGTTTGAATTGTTTAATTATTTCAATAAGTTTCATGTTTTTTTTAATTTATTTTTTTGAATTTGTTAAACATTTCCCAGAAGCCCTTCATAAATTTATCCGTAAAAATGGACTTGGATGGCGAGCAGCAGAAACAATTGAAATTTCAGCATAAATGCAGATTTCTTGCCCGTCATTCTCATCGCCGGAGGAATTTCTCATTTCGCACAGGAGCTACAGCAAACAAAAATTTCGGATTTTTTGCGTTGGGATGAGATGGTGTGAGATGGGCGCTCTACGTGTGGGCACCCAGGTTTGTTGTTCTAAAAGAGTAACCTTTTACGCGCATACTTCGGACAAAGCGTAGTAGAGTAAGGTTGAATGTGCTTCTAATTATAATTTTCTGTTAAGTTTTGCACTGAAAATGGAACGAAAATGGAAACAAAGAAACGTTTTTAATTTAGATTTTAGCCGGCGGAAAGTGCACTTGACCATTGTGAAACTAATATTGTATACAAAGGAATATATGTTGGAGTGTGTACGAAAGTTCCGAGCTATTATTATCTTTTTTTTTAACATTAATGGAAGGTGTTTCGAAATGATTTCAAAATTTGTCCTAAGCAAAATTGTAGTAAGCCCAGATTAAGATAAAAATACGGACAACATAATTCATGTCGAAATTTACCTTCAGAGACTACGGCCCTTGTCAATATTTCTTGTAAATGATGAAGGAGAATAAAGAACCTTTTTAGGCACAAAAGAAAGTAAGCTCAAATGAAAACAAGAATTAACCATTAAATGATAAAAGCCCAAAAGTAGACAACATAAACGAAAATTTACTACTTCATTTCACTTTTGGTGAGTGCCGCCTTCCAACATGTTGAAACACCAAGAATAAGAACAAAAATAAAGATTTCACACTTATTATCCACACAAAGGATGCCTTGTCAGCTCTCCATTTCTATCTCCTTTTTCTTTACTGCACACCCTGCTGTGCTTCTCAATCTCATCGTCCATCAATAAATAATCAGATTTTCCCTACTTGAGCCTGTCGTTTTTTTCTTCTTCTTCTTCTTCTACTTCGTATTTTTGTCGTGTTTATGGGTGACTGCTTCCTGTGGACGACCGCTGCTTTCCCTTGTCTTTTCTTACTTCCTTCCGTTATGGTCAAGCACAAAATGTGGTCATATAAATATTTCGGCCATTGTAGCGGTGTGTGTGGTGCTGTCTATCATTATGTAGCCGTTATTTTTGTTGTTGTAACCATAATTATGGTAATTTCGTTATCGTGTGCTCACTTATTGCCATATTGATGTATTTGCGTCCATAACTCCTGATTTTCGCATTCGTGTACGATAATTTTATTCATATCCTTTTTTAGAAAGACTTCAGTTGATTTCTGTTATTTTGTGTTTTATAAGAAATGATGGCGATGGTCATCTTTCAATGTGTTAAATTGTTGTTGAGCATTTTTTCGGTTTAATGAAGCGTGTAATCGCATTTCTGTATTTAGTATCAAGGATGAGTGTATTAAAGTACGTATAAGTATATAAAATATACGTTATGAGAGACTTACTTTCTTGCACAATAAGAATATGTTTAATTGACAGTTTTTTTTTCAAATCAAGTATGTTATTGAGAAAGAGCCAGCGAGACCGATGTCGTTCGAGGATAATGAATATTGTTATAATGTTCATTCAAGTCCTTTAACTTGTCTACACTCGCAACACAAACTCAAGACAGCTCTCAGCTTATATATGTACATATCTCCCCTCACTCACACCGCACATTGATGAATGAGCACTTCTGTTTCCGCCGCCATTAAAGCATTTGTTTGTCCGCTTCTTCTCCGATTTTATTTGTGTGTTTTTTGCTATATTTATTTTCCTTTTCGGTCGGCTTCGGTGTTCAATTTTATATTTTTTTTTGCATTGCTGCTGAGTCGTGCGATTTCTACTCCGGCTCTGACTTCAACTGTGATTTATGACTTTGACCATTTTCGCATTCGTATTCGTAACCAACTAACCAAACCCTGCGCCTGCATCTGCCTCCGGTGCTGTCGATCGCGTGAAATTGGATTTACGTGCTGATTGCAAAAAGGTACTAAATTAAATTCAAAAAGTCTTTGCGCAAAATTGTACTTAAAAAAATAAATAAATAATTGAGTAATGCTAAAGAGAGCTTATTAAACAGAGTCCTTCGTGATGGTTCGAGAGCCACAATGTCCTGGTTGTCATAAACAAAAGTATCAAGTGCGATAAATATGTGCATATTGTACAAACATACATTTGTATATTAAATCGCCTCACTCTCCTTAAAAATGAATAAAACCAATACAAAAAATAATTTTTAAATCTACCAAAAGACCTGAGAAAACTATGAACAGAAAAAAGGATGGAAACCATTAAAAAATAAATCGAATTTACTTTTTCGTGTTGAGAACACTTTTTGATGAGGCGATCTAATGTACTATGCATATGCTCTTATTTGCCGACAAGCATTGGCCCTATAGATGAAGTCTTAAATCAAAGCCAGATTCATTTGCTTGTGTATGAATAACGTTTGTAGACTTGACCTTGAACTCGCTGGAGTTATGCGAAGCATAAAAAACGCAGAATATTAACTTTTTTGCGCTGACATTAACTTGAACGTTTAAAATCTGTTACCGATTCGGTTTAACCCAACACACCCCTCCAGATGTTGGGCTAAGCGTGCGCCTTCACCAAACGGTCACTCGCAGCGTTGACAGAGCTTTTACATTGCCGAGCCAAAGCAGCCGCTGGATGAAAATAGGCAACATTCATGTCGCGTGAGTTTCTCTGACTAATAAAAAGAATATTTAAGAAGACGTCAAAATATTTCTTAAGCTTAGTTTAATATATTATTTTATTAAAAATAAGTTTTTTGTTTGTGAAAAGCTCAAATGTAAGTTTACAAATCCTGAAACGCTTCAAAAGAATTTATCGATTTTTGATTCAAACAATTTCCTATATGTAAATTCGATTTTTTTTTAATTTTATGATTGTGAGACTTGTTTTATTACATCAACAATAACAACAACCACCACACCAATCTAATGTACTCCGTTTATCCATTAAAATGCACTCAGCTCATGCTCGCTCGCTCGCTTACTATGAGTACAAACTCCCCAACTATTTGGCAAGTAAGCGCAAATATTGTTGGTACTTTCTGCTTGCACTGAATGAGTCCTTGTCGCGCAGCAGACATTCAATCCGAATCCTTCCATATCAGAAAAGCGCTGATACCAAATTACTTATGCAATAATGTGGTTTGTTAATTTGGCAAGTGTGTTCGTGTGTGTGTGTTTTTTTTTTTAATAAAATCGTCTTTAACTGTTCAAGTTAAATGAATTACATGCATATGTCAAATAAATTATTTAATTGAAAGTTAATTCAGCAAAAGAAAATTTTATTTTACATTTAAAGAAGTCAACAAAAAGAAAGCAGCAGAATTTGATGGTGGCTCCAGTGGAAATGGGAGCTTAAGTAGATGTTAATGCACTCCTCATAACAATATTTGTGATAAGGTATGTGCTACCTTAATACAATATACACAGGGAACAGGCACTCGAAATTAAGAAAAACGATCTTGAATCAAGCCGATCCGATCCGTTGACGAAACTCTTTTGTTATCGCTAAAATTCTTAGTTCAATCCCGAAATTCTTGTTTTTAAAACAATTCCAAATACAAATATATTAATATTTTCAGATATTTTGATCTTGTCATCAAGATTTTCGGCCAATTTAGTTTAAATCTGAAATCTAAACCGCGCAATCTAAAGGAAACAATCTTAAGTCCAGAGCGATCGATCTTAAATTTAATTTGCGACATTTTCTCTTAGTGTACTGTTATTTGTTTTCGAAACTAATTTGGAATAATTGTCTCGAGAGAAGTTTGAGTGCTTCCTGAAAGTAGATTAAATTGGAAAGTACATTTCTGTGAAATTTGATTTTTGGAATGCTTTGCAATGGCTTTACCAAAGATGTCGTTTACATTTTTTTTACTTGATATTCCATTAATTCAATTATGGAAACTAATGTGAGAAAGTGGAAACAGATAAAGGAATATTTTTAAAAAATTGCCACACAATGAAAAATATGGAAAATCACACACTTACACCCAAATACATTTAAACACGCACACATGCATATGTATGTATGTACTTGGGCAACCACACAAAGTAAAATAAACCTCTTTGACACAGCTGCGCTTCACTTAATCAGGCTTCATTAACTAAAAGCATTTTATAATTTATCAAGCACACTCATAACGTCATTTGTGTTTGTAGGTGAGTACGTACACATATGTATGTACGTATGTATGTATGAACATGTGTGCATGTGCACTTGTAGTTGTTAATGTTTGTCGTTTGTGAATGTGTGTGTTTCATGTACTCGTTCGTAGTTTTCTCCGAGGGTGAACTCAACTCTTTGAAATACTTAAGCCTCAGCAAAAAACTTGTGTTTTATAAATTAAAGTCATAAATCATTTGTTAAACCTACAAGTGAGGGAGTCCAAATTCAAACTTACCAAGTCAATTCAAAATATCCTCTCAAGTATTTTAGCATTGTTTTTCAAGTTACAAAAACTAAAAGAAGTTTTTGCAACTTCTTAACTATTTCAAATATTTTCTTAAATTACTCTATATTTGTTGACAACGGGTGAAACAACAATTAAACAATATCAAAATAATAATAAAAAAAAAAAATGCATTTCTAAAAGAAAACAACAAAAAAAAATTAATTTATAATGCTCTTAAAATGTGAAATTGTCAGGTTCAATTTCAGCTACCCTTGAGTCCACATATACACAGAGACATGTGCGCACAGATACTAACACCTCACTAAGCGGTAGGGAAGAGCCGCATGCAAACGAAGCGCAAAACAATTTATCAAACATTTTTAAAAGCGATAAGTACGCTGCTGGCCTATAAAACAAGTTTATTTTAAATTAAAAATTAATTCCTAAACCCCTTTTGCATGTACCTACACATACATACATACATACATACATACATACATACATACATACATACATATATACATACGCAGACATGTGCTAATTAATGCTATAAAAAAGTTCATTTTTCGTTATTTTCCGATTCGATTCAACATACCAAATTAAGAAAATCGGATTTCTTTAAAATTTGTAACAAAATCAAAATATCACTAAGCGTGTAACCACCTCATCGCCACATGAAATCTGTTACCATTGTTAATCATTTAAAATTATAATAATAGTGAACCATGCCCACAAACAATATTTAGAAATAGATGAGAACTTCATTAACCTTTTCACAAAAATCAAGCGAAACTGCTTCAATTTAAAACATCGCTGCATTTTTTAACTAACGAGATTGAGAAAATCTGCTTCGGGCGAAGCCGGATACTTAATTTAAGTGAATATGTTTTCCTGAAACTTGAAAATGGCCCAAAAACTACAAACGCAGCAAATTTTAATCTATTCAAAGATTTTTCCCGCTCCTGTTAAGTGTTGAGCTTGTAAGCAGCGTCAAACGATGATGACACGCCCATTTGAAAGCCGCTTCGTTGCTTATTTCTTGTAATACAATATTTTTGTTTGCCACGATGTGTGCGTAGTCGCCAGGCTCAAGGTTACATTAGAAAAATTTCGTTATAAGTGAAACGTATTTTTAATCCGGTCACCAATTTAAAAAAAATTGTTTTTAAAACAGTTTTTTTTTCAAATTAAATTAATTATTTCTTAAAAAAAAATCGCATATTGTGTTGGTGGTGGTAAATAATTTATTTAATTATTCTTTTCTGTGTGATACAAGAAGACAGTGAGCAAAGCGATATTTATTTGTTTGTTTGTTAGGTCTTTTTTGTTGTTGTGTACTCGGCTCCTCCGCTGCGACATGTCATTTGCATGGGTCAGGCCGTGCTTCTTTGTCTCTGTGAGTGTAGATCTTTTCTGTCTTCAACGAAAAAGGATGTAGAAGGGAATCGGCATCCACTTCTTCTTGTTCTTCTTCTTCTTTAGTTTAAAAGTTCTTGAGCGTCTTAAGCTGCAAAAGTGTTTTTAATAAAAGTGAGAAAAGTTTCCGTACTCGTTCGTCTGTAATATAAAAAACACTCCACTCACACATCCACACATCCACATCGCACAATCACACTTACACACAAGTTTACACAAGCGCGACAAAGAATAGATTGCCAGGATCTAAAATCGTCACAGCCCTACGTGCACTTTCTGTCTGTGTGTGTGTGTGCTTGTTTTTTGTATGTATGTATGTATGTATGTGTGTGTATGTGTGTGTCATACGAACAGGTATTATGTTGGTAAACAAGGGGTTAAGATTTATGGCGCATAATTTGCAGCTAAAGTTGTTAAATGTGACGCAAACAATGGCGAAATTTAATAAACAAAAGAGCAGCTGCAAACTTGGCAAATTGTGATAACGTTTTCGTGGCACATCTTCGTTAAATATTTACGCTTGCAGCTTAAATTAAATTTATTCGTAGCAGAAGCAAACAAACAAAAATTTGCTTAACAAACTTTTGAAAACCGAATTAAAAGTTCAATTCTTATTGATAAATTAACCTTGCTAAAATTTAAAATGCAGTTTCAAAATTCACTCCACGGGGCAATAACTTTATTTTAACGTTAAACTCTAATAAAACGGTTATTTAGAAGTGTTTAACGGAAGTTTAATTTTTATGTTGTATTATGCACCACTAAGTGGTGCGTACAAAAATTGTGTTTGGGCAAATGTTTGTAACGCAAAGAAACACGATAGCAAGAGAACCCGTAAAGATATTGAGCTGCAATTTTGTACACTGCTTGCCCTAGACGAACTGACCACGCCCAATATTACTAAAACCACTGATTTCTTGTTTATACGATATCTTGAGAATCATTGGAGATATTAGTTGTTGTGTTATGCTTGAGAATAACGGATTACATTTTAGAAACGATTCGGGTGGTTCAAGTTTGTTGTATTTTTATTTTATGTTAAAATA
The DNA here is from genome assembly GCA_949127995.1 of Suillia variegata. NCBI lineage: Eukaryota > Metazoa > Arthropoda > Insecta > Diptera > Heleomyzidae > Suillia > Suillia variegata. Next base: position 955,062 of record OX421843.1, on the reverse strand, counting down.
AAGCCCTTATAACTTGAATTGGTGCTATTGGTTTGGTTCACAAACGATATAATATAAGTATATTACACTATTTAGGGTGGCTCATGATATATAAGATTGGTGTGGTTCTTGATTTAAAACTTTAAAATATAATTTCTCTGCATGTAATGTATTATTTAAAACAATTGATTTTACAATTTCATAAATTATGAACCACCCTAATTGAATTGTGATATATAACAATTTGGTGCATTTGTCTTTTTTCAATATTAAAGTCCAGACATTGATGAAGCTTTCTTTATAAATACTCAACTCAAGCTCACAATATTCGTAGGAGCAAATACAAGCAGCGAGGGCAAAGGAATCTGCTCTCTATACTGTACTGTATTCCATTGTTCGCTACAATTGCGTTTTCTGCTTGCGTTTGTAAATAAATTTGATAATTCATATTTTCGCATAAGTTGCGAGCATTTAACAGAGAAGGTACAAACAAAACAAAAATATAAATGCACAACAATGACTTTTGAAACACTTGAGTGAATTCTGATGGCATTATTTTTGTTGTTGTTGTTGTTTTGATTTTGCAACGATTGCCAGATTTATTGCAAAATGCACAATAAAGCAAAATTGCTGTGTGGGTGCGAAACAAATAAAATCAGAACAACGAGTAAAAAATAAGAAGCAAAAGGAACACTTACAATAACAATAACAATGACGATTATGATGATGATGATGATGAAGGTTGCCATTATGGACTTTCGAATCAGCATTACGCATCGTCATCAAAGAATTGTATTTGTTAATATAAATTCTGATAAGACTTAATATAAACACTCAAATTTAATATCAATGCTTTTCAGTTAGTTAGTTAATGCTTTAAGCATGTTTTCCGAAACATGAGTAAGCAGCTTACAAATGTTACAAATACCAACACCAACAATAACAGCAGTAACATAAAAATGACACCTTAATTCGTCCGCATGTATCATTATATATGTGAGTTTGTATGTGTCCGTATGTATATTCATACATATATGCTGCAAATTGACAAAAATTATATTTCCACGTCAAATCTGCCAAATAATAATTCAAAGAAGGTAAAGGCAAAAGCAAAAACTTCTAATTAATATTAATAAAGTTTTCGCACTGGCCAAGGGACCGACTGCAATAAATATTAGGCAGGATTGTATTTACATGAGTATTAGTATACATTTATTCGTCTCTAGTAAGTTTTCCGCCTGGTATTAATATGCGATGACCCGGCTAGATGCTTTGCTGTCTCTTCCATAAGCCACATATTTATAACAAATAATTGAATATATATATTTCACATGTACATACATATATATTATTCTTTAACTTAGTTTAATGATTCATTTATCGAAATTTGTATCTTTTAGCTTCACCGAATTTAGCTTGTAAGTCATTCAAAATATTTAAGATTTCTTGAAAGTGATTTCAAAATATTATTAGCTTGAATTATTATGTTAGAATCAGATTTATACTACGAGTAAATGTCAAGCAATCAAATTTGTTTTACAACTTTGTTGGATTGAATATTTTACAAAAAAAAAATCGTATTGAAAACACAAAAACATCACAAATGCCATTATGTGAATGCCACAATTCATATCCGTGCGATGTTTATCAGTAAGATGTCAACAAGTGTATGTATGTGTGTGTGTGTGTGTGCTATTGTTTTGGCATTAAAATGCAATTTCTTGTAAGTGTCTGTTAAGGGAAGTAAAGATTTGTCTGGGGATGTAAGTCTCTCTGTCTTTTATATTTATTCTCACTTCAAGTAGAACAGTTAATTTTATTAAAAGCACAATACAACAATACTTCAATGAATTTGCTAATACTCAAAAAGTATGACCGTACAGACATACGGACATACGGACATGACCTCAAGTGTGATAAGTGACAAATGTTTTGAATTGCAAATTGACAAAGCGATGCAAATAATTTGAGAAGGTATCGAGGTACTTATCAATAATTTACTTTCTATGTTTTTCATTCAATTAATTCATAGATTAACTTGAGAGGAATTGAAAGCTTGAAAGTTTGAACGAAATACAAAAGAGAAGGGAGGGAGGGAAGGGTTGTGTCAGAAGCTCGATATATCAGTATAATACAATAATATAAAGCGAGAATCTCAATTGCTTTATGTTACGTTGCAATTGACTTTTGGCCTTATACAAATATGTATACATATGTAGTAACACCCACACACACTCGTAGCATATAATGGCAGATTGCTTGTGTGTGTGTGTGACATCGGTCTGAAACATGAGAAGCGACTTGAGTAAATAAATGGAATTTGCACTAAATGATCGTAAAGTAAATACGGAAAGTAAGTATCAGAACAATTGAAAACGTTCTTCGGATTACAACAACAACCACAACGACGTAAGGCGAAAATGTTTCAAATAGTTTCCGACTACTCTTCGTAATTCACAAAGGACTAAGGAGTAAGTACAATAATGAGCGAAAAACATTGTCGAAGTACGGAGCAAAGACTTAAATTGAACAAATGAAACAGAGGCAAAAAGTCGAAAGATACACAATCAGTCAGGACCGTATAAAATACTAATTTTGAGGGGATTTCAAATTATTGTTATAGTCCCAATTCAATTTTGACATTCAGATACAAGCAAATCTTTTCGACAACCTACATATATAATTAATAATTAAGAATAACAAATAATTTCAGAACAACTTTTTTAAAGTAACTTTGAAAAACTGTTTCCGTGCATTTCCTGCATTCTATCCGACACTGCTACAAAAGCGGCTAATAAAGAAACTGTTAACTGCTGCTAACCAGCGTACGAGAAGAATGTGTGAGTAAGTTTGTTTTGTGTATCTCTGTGTGTGTGTGTGTGTGTGCGAAATGGTCATTTGATATTTTGCTTGCATTTGTCATTTTAGTTTTGGCCACGTTTGCCGTTTCGAAGGAATATGGCAACAAGCGAACGACGCGTTTCTATTTATGTATGAGTAATTGTCTGCATGAACGTGTGCGTGTGTGCGTAAGTGTGTTTACTTAACTGTAGCGGACTAAGCACAGATTTGCACAGCCACCACAAACACACTCAAGCACACGTACAGACACTAACTATCTCTGCTTGCGTACTTTGCCCTTGTATCTTTTTCTTTTTCTCTTTATTTTACTTTACTTTTCTCTTTGTTTTTGTTTTACTTGTTCCTTTTTCTATTTCTATTTCTATTTAACTAATAGAGTAAAAACATGAACACGCTTATGTGCAATAAATTAGATTTATCATACATAAAAGTGTGTTTGTGTAAGCTGTGTATCTATTTGTGTGTCAGTGCGTGTGTTGGTGCGCCTAAAAGTATGCCATTATTTGCAAAATGTCCTTTGCTCTTTCTGTTGCTGTTGCTGTTCTGTACTGGATGGAGCTCTATGTTAATAGGCGATAATAAATTGTTTTTCTTGTGTAAGCGTTTTGTTGTGTTTGAATTTATTGAAAGATATCATGCGCAGCAAAAGTAATTTTCTCTGTTTCGTGTTGATAAGTTCGAATAAACGCTTTGGTCGTTTATTCATTCGCTTCTTTGCTGTTCTCCTCTTTAAGCGGATTTGATTGTTCGAGTTCTGGTAATTTCTTTGAAAAGGTATGATTCTATTGCCCACATTAGTTAAGATTACTATCCAATAGAAAACTTTTCCAAATAGGAGTAGGCAACCATTTTAGAGGCTTTTGTCGTTAAGCCTCAGCAATGTTTCGAAAATCCTAGATGTGAGTATTGCTTATGTTTAGATTTATTATACAAATATTATTTATTAAAATATTGCATAAATTTTTTTATATAACTTTAAGTATAACTTCAAACACAAATGCGGTTTTAAAATATTTCAAGTGACACACTTTGTATAGAGCCCTATTAAAAAGACATCTATTCTAAAGTAGTTTTTTGTAAATTTGACATTTCTCTATAGAGCGAAACCGCATTTTTGACCTGATGAAATTCGATTCTTAAGAATTTTGTCATGCTCTGTATAAGCTTTATGATATTTTGAAAATATATTCAGGGGCTAACAATTGACATATAGTAAAGGAAACTGTGCATACTCGTGTAATTGAAAGATGTTGCTCAACTGACTGAATTTTAACTAATTTCCAGATAATTGTTTTAGTCAACTAATTAAGAGGACTGCGATCGGAAAGAGTAACATTGTTAGCTTGTAAAGCTAACTAAATTTAAATTTGTTCGTTATTAAAGTTGTTTCATTAGTGCAACATTTCATTTCATTCGCTTAATTAGATATTACGCATACGTCGTGTAGTTTGTCAAATCATATCAAATCAAATCGAATTAATTTCATTTCGTGGTTTCATGCGGCACGTGTTGTACTTAATTGCTGTTGTTTCTGCTTCAGTTTCAGTTGCTCTTGTTGCCGCACATGTTGATTATTAAATACGCACATGATTTCTAGCAGCACCACAAAATTTCGGAGCTTACTGCGCAATTATTTAAATTTGATATTTGCAACATTTGTGGTTGCATGTGTGAAAAATTCGAGGGAAGTGTGCAGCTACACGCTTCATTATGGCGCACAACAAAATCATCAAACTGTAATATGAGATCCGATCCTTTCCGTTTATTCCGCCTCTGGTTGTGGTTTCCGCGCACAATCGTGCACGCTTCTATGCAAATGCGATTAAAGTTCAAATATACGAAATACACACATACAGACTCATGCCTAAGCCAAAGTGCGGACGACGGGTTTAAGCATAAATTTGGCAAAAGTTACAGCTGCGAAACGAAAATACATTTTTGCAACGCGGCACAATTGGTTCTATTCAAAGGATCAAACGGTAAAATTCCTTGATTTTTTTCGTTTTTTAATTTGTTTTTGTTTTTTGATTTTTGTTTTTTGGTCTGGCTTAATGAGACAAAATAATCAGAATTTATGTAAAAGAAGAAAAAATTGTATCCAGTTCTAAAATATATTTACTCTTGGTCATGTTTATGTGCTGCTAAGACAAAGACGAAGCATACTAATTAGCATTAAGCTTAGCAAAGTAAAAGAAAATAAGAATAGAACAAAAAAAAAAAACGGCGTAACTTTTTAAATATGCCAAACAATAAATTCTGCCTGGAAAAGTGTAATTTTCTTTTTTTTTTCGTGCATTAAATTCCACATCCGGTCAGCAAGAATAATTTCCGGGACAGGGCACAGACACAGCTAAACAAGCAAACAGTTCGTTAGTAGCGCTGCTGTAGGGGGTTGGCTCCCTACCACCTCCCACTTTTTAATATTCACTTTGCTTGCGCTTATGATGAACTGTGAAGAAAGTTTTTCATATTTCTGCTTTGCTTGATTGTTTAGTTGTTTGTTTGTTTGTTTTCTTTCGTATTTGGTTTTTTATCGTTTTTAATGCAAGCAAATGAAACAAAAATTCAAACAAAAATTACTGTTCAAAGAAGCAAATAAAAGAAAACCAAGCGAAAATGTCCCAAAGTTCAAACGCCTCGCTGTCCGCCGTGCGTCCACCCGACCGTCCGTCCGTATGTCTGTCTGTCCATTAAGCACTTTAAATTGTTCTCACCTCCTCACCTCCTGCTCTGAGCGCTGGAAAAAAATTGGTTTACACTTGAAACTCAAATAAAACTTTTTTGAAGAGAATTTGTTTACTCTGCACAGCGCTCAAGTGGAACTTTTATTATTTTGTAAGTTTGCTTAACGTGTTGTTGTTTTATATTGCTGCAAGGCAGCTGCATCCGCATACAAATGAATAACAATAATATTTATAATAATTTTGTTGCGTTGCGTTGTCCTGGCAGAAAACAAACGAAAAGTTTTAAATTCGTTTGATATTGCTTAAAAAAATCTAAGTTTTCCACTACCCCAATTCTCAAGTTTGTCCCTCTTCGCGTTAAGGTACATTAACCTTTTGAAAATCTCTTCCAATTTTTGGTACTGACTGCGGTGCGTATGAGTGCTGCAACGAATCCTTTGGATTGCCATTTATCACATGCGCGCCGTTGCGCAAACACAATGAAACTTTAGCGTCAAAACAATGAAATTCTCCACAGAAATCGAAAGAAAAACTTTGCGAAAAGAAAAACAATAACAATAACACAACACACCACAACAATAGCAGGTAAACGACTGCTTAACATTTTGTCATAAATCAAAAAACGGCTGCAAAGTTTAGGTTTATCCAGGGTCGCCACTGTTCGCTGTTGTACTTAAATGCTGTAAAATTGATGAAACACGAAAACTTTCGCAAAGAATCTAATTTCCAACTTGTGCTTTTTGCATTTTGTGCAAACATTTTTCAATTGAAAACAAACTTCTCTGAATTTTTCTAAATTCGAGGTTCTTGTAATTTTGCTCACAGTGGAAAAAGTTGACTTATTGCTCTTTCGGCAAGTTATGCGCTTAATTAAGCTGAAAATTTCAGCTTGCGGATTTTCTACGGACTTTTCATGTAATTTATTAACATGTCTTAATTTTGTAGGATATATCAAACACAGACACACACCAACATGTTCATAGGTAGGAGCTACCAACTAACACAGACAAAGTCAAAGGTTCCTTAACGTCTAGACGTTGGCTTAGGAAATAGTGACACCTTCAGTGAACAAAGCAGAAAAAGCTTCATAAAGTACGCATTTGAAGAATTTGCAAGTTTTGCAGGTACCACGTAAATAGAATCTGGTGCACGTTTGGGTGTACAAGTACAAGTATAAGTATAGAAAGTTGTAGCTTGCAAATTTAATGCTTTTAATGTGTTAACTTAATCAAAAATGAAAAATTTAAAAGTTTTAAGGTTAAAAAAGAGTAAAAGAACCATATTTAATTTTAAGGAAACTTCAAACGTGAATACTTATCCAATAAATCGGAATAAATATAAAAATTCAGTTTTAAATTCATTTTAAATTAATTGCTGGAAAAAATATGCAATTAAAATGCAATGGAAAAAACTTTCAAGTACAAACATTCCACTTTGGTTTAGAAACTAATCGAAACTCGAATGTTGAATTGCTCATACAACCTGTTGTCCCATTCAACGCTCTACTTCGCCCTGCTCAATTCCACTCCACCTCGCCAACACAATTTCGCTTAATTTCATTGCAAACGTTTTCGCAACAGTTTTAAACCACTTTAAATGTTTCGATTAAATTCAATTTAAAAACTTTTCCATCCCCACAAAACAGCTCAACTCAACTCAGCTCAGCTCAACTTTTCTGAGGTTGCAGCCTGCATCTTTCAAGCGTTGAAAAAAGTTGAGCAGCTTGAAAAAAAAGCGAAAACTTTGATATTATTGCCAGATTATTTGAATAATGTACATGGAATAACTCATGTGCCGCCCGCCCTCTCTTCTTCTTTCCTCTTCACCGTTTTCCTCCCCTCCCTATGAAGTGCCATGGTGCCACACTGCGGTCGACACTAATGAAATTTACTGTTGCTTCGTACTTTACACACACAACCACACTCATAAACACACACCCACACGCGCGTACACACAAACGTTGTTTAAAAGTATACATACATAAGCAAAGGGACATCTGAGTGGGCGAAGCAGCAGTAGCAGCTGCAGGTGTGACCGGGCTAGGGACTGACTAGAATGGCAAAGTGGCAGAATGGCAGCAACTTGTTGGTCATGATACTTTAACGCGTCTGCGTCTGAGTACTTTACTCGGAAGTTGCGCCACTGACAAAATGTTACGCGATTTGCATAATTGTTGTTTTATTCGAGCGAGGTGATTTTTGCTGAGGAGGTGGGGATGGGGGTTTGATAGCAGAAAAATGAAGTGTGTCGTTAAATAAAACTTTTTTTGAAAAAGTAAACCTAATAAAAGGACAATTGCGTCTTATTTAAAGTAACCCGCGATTTTGTCTGCGCTCCCGCTTATTTTATTTAACGTTACCAACTATTTTTTTATAGAACACCTGAACATGATCAAATACTTATATATGAAATGTAAACGTAAACAAGTTTTTAAAAGGATTCTATCGCTCTGGGTTCTCATGTTTTCGTATTTTTAAGTTATGATGACCGACGAGCAGACGGACATGTCTGAATCAATTCAACTGAACATCCAAATATTTTAAGTAGTTTTCAATGTTTCGAACCTCTTCTTTAACTTTCAAAACCCTTCACAAAAAATATTTACAAGTGAGATACGAATTCGTTACTACAACAAAATTAAATTTTAAGTCTGACGACATCTCTTATAAAAAATAAATAATACAATATTTCAAAGAGAGAAATGTTGAATTTCATAGCTTCGGTTTTGAACTTTATCTTTTAGCAAATTAATTTTTTGCTTTTATTTAATTTTTTTCGTTTTTGTATTTTGTATTTTGTTTAATTTAACCATTGCACTCAAATCCGCTGAAGTGTAAAATCACTTTGAATAAATTCAAATTGAACTTGGCTTTTATCAGTGCGCAATGACGCCGCAAAATGACATTGCGACTTTTCGACGACAAAAATTGTCAAATATTAGTTTCTCAACTTGAGCAGAGTCGGAATTTCGCGCATCATCATTGCTTGCCGCCGCCGCCGCTGCAGCCGCCGCCGCCGCTGCTTTGTGCTGTCATTTTCCAAACCCATCATCAGCTGCAACCGAAAGAACAGCATCGTTCCTCGGTTGTGTTTAAATTTATTGGGTAAATAAATTGTGCAGCCGCAGCAGCTCAACTTATCGAATTTAAAACAGACGCAAAAAGTTGTCCCGAATTGCAGCCGCAAGAGCAGCAGCGGCAGCAAAAGCAACATCAGCAGTTGCTGCCGCGATAACGCCCGCAATAAAAGCGTCTGCGCAATATCAATTACTGATGCATGACTTATAAGCGGATCGGATGAGTGGGTGAAGATAAAGGAAAAGATGAGGCAGGATGACGATTGCGAAATGCGAACTGCGAATTGCGCCTTGGCGTGCTTGATGGAGCCGTTGCGGACGACTTTGTCGTCTTTGGGTGGCAATGGCGCGTTGACACTGTCTGATACTTAAATCCACTTTTGAACAGTCAACAGCACAAGAACCACCAAATGACATTCTTTATAACATTGCAAAGTGCGAATAAATTCATCTACATTTTTGCGATAACATTATTGAATATTATTTAAGTTGAATATTTGTGATAGAACATTACCAACAACAAAATTATACAATTTGCATGAATTTAAAACGATGCCCAATTCAAACCCAAATCTAAATAAAATCAGTCTAAAGAACTGATTCTTCTGATACTCTAATAACTCCTTCTGATTCCTCATTATACATATGTATGTATGTTTATAGTTTTGTTTATTTTCGGATTGTCAAGAATTCGGAAATAAAAACTGTTACAACTTTTAAGTCAACCGAAACAAAAACCGTTTCAATTTTTTTATAAACTTTTAAACCGTTTAGCTTCATAATGGCGGGTATCATTTTATTTGTTTTATTCCATATACAATATTATTGTAATCTTTTATTACACCAGATTTTTGTTTTTTATTTTTGTCTTTTTATATAACCGCGCTTTAATGACCTTTTGAGTGACTTTTTCATCCAGTGTTGCGCTGCGAGACGCCCCTTTTTATTTGGATTGTGAATCGCATTCACAGAAGATAAACCGCAAACGAAGCGATACGAAACAAACAAACCGATGCGATGCGATGAGATAGTTTCGCTTGTCACATAAATCGAATCAATAAATGATGATGTTATGCCACCACAGGGACACATTCAAAACACAAACACACTCTCGCACAATCACACAAATACACAATGACACAACGACACGCACACACTGTGGCAGAGTCTCTGGCTGTGATATTATCCTTAAGTTTAGTTGGGCTGGTTAAGTTGAGTTCGGTTCAGTTGGTTTCGTTTCGGTACGGTACGGTTCGGTTTAGTTTGGTTTGGTTGAATTGAATTGAAGGTGGGAACGCATTAAGCCAATGTGTACACGCCTCCACAGCGAAGTCAACAGCAAACAGACGGACAGACTTGAACAAACACAATCAACGACGGCGTGTTTGCTTGCAGTGGTGTGAGTACGAACCCGTCCTTTAAGCGATGTTGCTTTGCTTTGCTTTGACTTTCTTTCCTTCAACTACAAAAACAATAACAAGAATAACAACAAACACAAAACTCTTGACAATATTTGACTTTAGCGCAAAGACAAGTGCAGCGCAATTCTCATAAACCAAATGAGAATTAAGGGTGATGTACATAGTTCGCGTGTGTATATTTGTGTGTGTGTGTGTGGTGTAGAGTGGAGTGTTTGCTTACATGCTTAGGTGAAACTATTTCGGCTTCATTGAAATTATATTAACTCGCGTGGCTGCCAGTGGAGCTGAAACAGTTTACTAAGATTGCTAAGGGTAAAGAACTTGTGTTAACAATTTAGAGAGGGGACAAAATGAGGTAGAGCAGAGAGAATCTCACAACATTTAATTTGTTTTTTATGTTTTTTTTTTTCAATTTATGTATTTAAAAGGATAAATAAAAATACTTTCAATTATCCAAACAAAGTATCCAAAAAGAATTACGAATAGTCTCTTATCAAAATTAGAAAATATCGTTTACGACGAACTAAAAACCTCCTTTATACAATTCCATTATATACAAAGAAAAATATGCTTAGGTACCTCATTAATGAATTTTAAATTTTTTCAATCTAACAAAAAACTGTGTTCACCCTGTTTCTCTACCAAATAGTGTTAGTTACCCTGCAATTCGTTGGAAGAGAGGCGGAACCATGAAATTTAGTACCTTTCCGATAAAAGTTTCAAGCGGCTGCTTATAGAAAGAAGCATCTTCATGATCGAACGATTTGTTACATTTAATGGCCTGCAAAGACGATGGCGAAGACTCACGAAGACACTCCCAGCCAAAGTCAGCAATAGGAAAAACAGCGGAGTGCAGTAAAAGGGGCACAGGCAGCAGTTTCAAAGGACCTGCTTCTTGTCGTAGTGAGGGGAAGATGAGGAAGATGAAGTGAAATGTCACTTTGACATAACGATAACCCTAAACCGTTTAAGGAAATAGTGCATGCGGTAAGTGGATTTGGTATGTAGAAAACATTTCGTTGCTTCTGAACCAAAAGACTTTAAGTCGATTAAAACATTTTAAATGTGTCTGTTCTCTTGTATAAATACAAGTATATGTTTCGAAATAAATACACAATCACAAAAAGTTGTTTATTTGTTTAAGTTATTCGCACTGCTCCACTACAATAACTATTTGGTCTACTTAGGCTGTTTTAGTATTTTCTGACACGACGAGTTTACGAAGTTGCGAAACTGTGGAAGTGCGAAAACACGAAAAAAGCTTTCCTTTGATGAAATTAAGCCGCAGGAGTCAATAATTATTTACTTTAGGTAGTTTGTGTGTGTGTGAGTGAGTGTGTACTTATATGTATGTGGCGTGGCGATAATACCTGGCACGACAGCAGCTCGTAATAAATCGCAAAAATCTATCGGTTATTAGTTTCTTTCCGGTCCTGCGGATATTTTGATTCTTTGTAATTAGAATTTAGAAAGATTAATTTCCAGAAATGTTTATTTTCAAAGAGAGGAAAACGAATTTTGCTTATGCACTACATACTTAAATAATATTAAATCTAACTTAGAGTTTTGTCAACAATTCTTTAATAATGATTTCATATTTTTCACTTTAATCCTTCTGCGAATTTTATTTCCGGCTTTAAAATTTACTCATGCATGAACCCTTTTAGTATGCTTCCTTTTTTCTAGAGAAAAGTAATAATAATAAAATGTCCAAAAATAACGTAATCAAATGTCATTATGAGCATCATCAAAAATGATGTGCCATAACGAATGTCAACAAACGACCGTCTCTTCTGCGGCCTTCCTACGTCCTCGCCCACTAGCAGAGGACGGACACAGCCGACAGTCGACACGACAAATGCAGACAACGACGTAAAAAACGTAAAAAGAAGAAGACATTGAGGAGCATTTGTGCACATCATCATTGTGTGCCACACCCCAAGCCCAAGCCCAAGTCAACATTAACTGAAAAAATAAAATAAAATGAAAAAAAGGTTGCCAAATGATAAAAATGGTCAATGAGCGAACATCTGTTTCCTTGGTTGGCATTGGCATTGTTGTTGATGTTGTTGTTGTTGTTGTCGCTCCTGCGCAAACAAATGATGTGGAAATGTAAAATAGATTTGGAAGCGTATGTCCAACATGAGTGCAAACAATGCCAAATGAAAAGGAAATGTCTGCGCCAACAACAACAACAGCAACAGCAATAGCAGCAGCAGATACAACAACAAAAACAACATCACAAACACACAATGACCAGAATTTTAAATGGCTGCACTTACAGAGAAAGCAAATGAGGGAGAGTGAGAATGAGAGCGAGCAAAAGAAAAAAACAAAACAAATAATTTAAAAAAAAAACAAAATGGCGGTGTCATTTCACTTTGAGCTATTTTGTGGTTTTTTAATTAGCATCAGGAAATGCTTATTTCATGAGGTCAACAGAAGACCGACATTTATTTTAGAATTCAGTTTTTTCGCTTAACAAAGCAAAGGATGCAGTGCATCGTTACATTTATAATTTAATAGAGAAAACTAACAATAACTAGCGAAGTGGCGAAGCGGCGACGGGGCGTCCTTAAAGAATTGTTTTCATGATACAGAAATACTTAAAATTTATTTAGCAACTTTCAAAGAGTTTCTTTTTCATTTTTACTCTCGTGTTATTTACTTTCAATCGACAATGGTTTTTTTTTTAACTTGGAACTTCTTTTTCTAGATACGTCGCCTTTAGAAGCTACGTAGCACCTCAACCAATGCAGCATAATTCGCTGAAAGTTGGTGAATTCTTCATTGCCTTTGTTCACAAAATTAGCTTCGCTTAATGTTGCATGCTTTTGTGGAAGATTGAGCGACTGCGCAGGCAGCACGCACTTAATGGGTTAATATTAATTCGGACAGCTTCATTAATTTTGATAGTTACATTTTATGTTCATAATCATAATCAGCGCCAGCGTCAGCTCCAGCGAAATGCCATAATGGTGATTGCAATAAGGGGCGTGCTCGTTGCCCATCCTCCAGCAATCTCGTTATAATGCAACACTTTCAACTTTAAGCGAACATGAGAAATAAAATGACAATTTCAATTAAGAGACAAAGTCGTACAAAAGACATTTTCACCTGTGAATATCAAATTTAAATTGGAGGAAAAGGAAACGAGCGGTTTCAACACCGAAATTGCGCTTGTCTCTGGCCTTTAAACGTTTCAGCATTTAATTGCTGATACAGTCATCAAGTCCCTTAGTAATTTTAGTTAATTTTTTTTTGTGTTTTTGTATTTTTATCATTCTTTTAATGACTCGTTGTAATGTTGGCTCCAATTATGGCGTCAATTTCCAATACTGAAAATATCCGCCTGGCAGGCATTTTCGGTTATTATCCTTGTCGTCCTTAAGTTTCGAAATAGTCGATTAATGTGAAATTGAAATAAAAAATCCGAATGGACACGCCCAACCACCTATTTGCCTGTAATTGCTTTGTGTGTGTTGGTGAAGTAAGCCACATTTTAATGTTCTTTTGTGGGACTCTTTCGAAGGCGCAGAAAACCATTTCGTTTGTAATTGAGTTAATTTTCACGCAATTAAAAGAATCTGTTTAGAAATAAAGACGAGATGGAAGTGTAAAAAATTGCATTGGGACGATGGACATCCATAGAAATGTGCCGCAATTAAAGTCACTTAATCGCGATCGCTTTTAGCTGGTTTCTTTCCGCAATTCAAGTAAAATTTAAAATTTGAGTCATAGTCAAGGTATTTCTTACAATTTTATATTCACACACACATACACACACATCGAACAGGCCAAACGAAATTTTAAGTCTTTAACCAATCCTTTGTCGATTTAATCCTTTTAATAATGTTATTTTTAGCAATTAACTGACTGGCGTGGGCTTTTGCTATTTACAAACGATAATATTGTAATGAAATGCAGAACAACAACAACAACAACACATACAACAATAACAATAACAGCAGAATCACAACATAACAATGACAACCTCATCACAAGCAACGACAACAACAATGGGATTGGTTAGCAACAAGGGTAACAACAACAACAATAACAGCAACATAAAATAGCGTCAACAGAGGGCGCTAATGTCCCCAGTGGATGATATGATAACATTATGCGAAGCGCTCTCGCTATGCTTCGTTACATCATTCACACACACTCACACTCACACTCACACACGAACATATACTACCACACACTGTGATTTTGTCAGATTGGCTTTAATGGTAACAAAAACAAAAACAACAACAACAACAGCAACAATAACACAAGCAGCAGACAACAGTGTCCCTTTGCTGCTGTTGCCCCTGATACCAGTTGTCCTTGTAGCTGACGAACACCAACAAATGAACAAATGTCAACGAGCATCGCTCAGTCGTGTGTGTGTCAGGGTGTGCTTCAATTTTGTAAATTTTTGTTTATATTTCCTTTTAAGTGTGAACTTAATTTTCGTATTTTTGTTTCCTGCCTCACGAAAACAATGAAAACGCAACCACAAAAAACCAACTTCTAAGTAGATGAATTAGGCACGTTTTCATCTTTTTGACATCGTTCCAGAACATTTTTGAAGAAAACAGTTAGCACTGAGCTAATTTACAGACCAAAAGATTGTTTAAAACAAATTAAAAATATTGTATTATTTCAAATTTACGGGCAAATAATCGCAAAAGTGCTTTTTTGAGAGGATTTTCCGTTGAGCGCCATTTTTAGGAGACAGTCTAATGTGTGTGTGTGTGTGTTTTTCATTATATCACAACTAATTAAATCAAGAGCTAGAAACGAACACGCACGCACACACACTCCGATGGCATGGCATGGCATGGCATGGCAAACAGCAGCGAAATGGAAAAAGGAAAGCAGTAAAATCGCGATAACATAAAATCAACTTTGCGTCGCATCGCTTCGCGTAACGTCGCGTCCCGTCGCGACGTAATGGCTGTCAGAGTATCCTTTGGCGCAGCCAGAACCAGCAACATCACAGCTCATCATAAGTGAAGAGCTAGAGCTTTCGTATCGTATCATATCGCATCATATCGCATCGCATCGTTTCGTTCATTTCTTTTCGTTTTGTTTCGTTTCGTTTCGCATAGCAACTCCACGCTAGGCGACCCACTGACGACGCAGTGACAACTGCTGTCGTTTTTCGCTTCCGTTGCTCTTGCTCTTGCTAATTTTTATTTTTTCTTCTTTCCGCCATCCGCGATTTCATGTTTCACATCTTTTTGACTTCCTCTTTATTTTTTTGCTGGCACATCTCTGCTGGACCATGAGAAATCACAGCGACGCATATGAGTAAGGACAATGATGAAATGTTGTCATTGCCGCTGTTGCTGTTGCTGCTGCTGATACTGATGTTATTCTTGCCGTAGCTGCTGCTAACGCCAAGCAACGACGACAGACAAGCAGACATACAAACAGACAGACGGACACAAAACCAAGTGCGGATTATTTATGCGATGTAAATTTATAAATGCGAAGTTATCCCTTTCGCTTCCTTCTGTTGTCGTCGTGATTTCGAGATAATTTGGTTTAGCTTCTTTGTTGTCCGTGTTGTTGCTGCAATATTGTAGTTGTTCGTATTGTTGTAGTTGTCATTAGAATCGTGTTTCGCTTCCTTTAAAAAGCTGAATCGAATAACTTTGATATGACAAATTAAAAGTACCAAATGAAGCGCTAAACAAATTTTTTATTTATTTATATATTCATTTTTAACGGCCATTGACCTAAATGTATTTCAAGGATAAGCTTTATGAATTAATGATTCGATGGCGTTGTTTTAAATGGTTCTCAAAGTGAATAACGAAATAGCAGAGCGGCTTTATTTGCAATTACGTTAAGCCCAAGTTAAACACTAATTTTAAGTTTGCTAATTAAAATGTTTCTTTTCTTTTTGTGTGAAATATTTGCATACGGCACTTTTGCAACTTTAAGATAAAGAAACAAACGCAGGCCTTTCATTAAAACATACAAAAAAATCTAAAGTTTCCCATGCGCGCTGTTGTTGTTAATTACTTTCACAAGCGACGCGCGGGAGTGCAACACACATGCACACACATGGTGCACACTTTGCACACTCAAATAACGTGCATGAGACTGAAGTGTGTACAAACTTGTTCTTATTCGTTGCGTCTTCTGTGGCGCGGCGCACGACACTTGCGCTAAATGACACACAAACCCATACAAACACATGCGCCACTACTCATACACAAACAAATAAACACTGCTGGAGCCTGTGAACTCCTTGAGAAATTTGCACTGGCGCAGCTAATGACTACTTAATTCTTTTTTCTTTCTTTATATTTTTTCTCTACCCTTGCTTATTTCATGTCTAATTTTTAATTTGTCCCTTTGTATGCAGTTTCTTCTTGGTGTACTCACACATTCACTAGCTCAACTGAGATTGGTTCCTGGGTGTTTATTTACCCCATGAAATTAAATGGGGACAAACGATCAAATTGAGCAAACTATTTTCTGGAATCGGAGTGTGCCGGCGGTTTCGGTTAAGGGTTATTTTTTGTTTTTACAGAAATGTAAGGTAAATTCCTTCCAAAATTTTCGTTTTCAATATTAATTCTTAAACAAATATTAGGTATATTCCCTTCAACGTGAAATTTGGAAAACTCGAAACGAATCTTTAGACGACCTCGAAAACAATTATGAAATTCAGCAATTTAAACAGTTCGTCCGGGTTTCTTTGTTCTATTTTAGTAGGTACTCCTTTTTGTTATTTGTTGACAATTCTTTTTCCAGGTTTGTAAACTTGCGACGTTCTCTTGTCATATGTTAAGAATGTTTCTTTTAAAATGACGCAACGCATATTAAAGTTTGTTTGATATATGAAACAGCTCCATTAAACAACCTTTTAAAAAATACCCTATTAAAAATATTTCGTTTACGTAACTGGCTACAGTTACGCCTAGAGTAATTCAAATAATTACAGACACATGCACGAACACATATACACACTCATTCAAACGCAACAAGTTCGTGGTTGCGCTTTTTTAAACTGTCCCTTTTGCAGTTGCATTTATATTGCCTCCTATGAGGGGACAGGGCAGACAGACAAACACACACTTACAAGCAACGTCACACACTCGCGTTAGCATACCCACATGCTTGTGTTTGTAATTAGTCGCCTTGGAACAAAAATACAAATTTACAAACATTTTAATGTGTGTTTAAAAGTATTTGTAAGAAGTAGAAGTACTTCACAATTATAACGCCACTTCTTTGAATGATATTCGTTAATGATTTAAACGGGTTTTATTCTAAGTTAGCGTTAAATTTAATATTAATTTCTCTTTTTAGCTTTGGCTTAATTTACTTCAAAATTGTTTTTTTTTATATTTAACGTTAAAATTAGAAAGTGGAATTATATTTTTGAAATGAAATTTAAACTTGAGGGTGGTTTTTTTCATGGTGGCTTGTTGCGTGGTTTTTACACTTTTGGTGATAATTATTTAACGCTTACGACCAAAAGAGTTGTACACGTGGCTGCTAGTTGCTTTTCCCAAAAGATTTCTATACGTTTACAATTAATGGCCTCCTATTAGCCAGTTGGTCTTAATTTCACTAGCATCGCAGCGCACCGCATCGTACCGCATTGCTTAGCTGATTTTTTAGTTAGTTTCCCGCAAAGTATTTCGATTCGGGCTTTTTGTCATTTTCCAATTAAATTTACATAAACGTTATTGTGTTCCTTCGTCTTCGCTTGTATTTTGCTTGATTTTAAGCGGCTTAAGCTCAGGCTTAGTAATTTACGAAATTATTTAATGTTGATGATGGCGGATGGACGGACGCTTTTGTTAGCAATTTGTGTTTAAAGCAAACTACGAAGGACAGATACCCGTAAATGCTACTCAAAAGCGATTTAACTGATTTCAAAGATTTTGTAAATATTTTCGTTTCCTGATATTTTGCGGCCATGTTAACCTTTTCGTCTTGCGTTTCTTAAAACTTTTGCTCTTATAGTATTGCCCCATGGCTAATGGCTTCAATATATATTTTGAAAGTATACCTTTTTAGATTATTAAACATTAAATTCATTTAAGGAATCACATTTAAATAAAACGCTTAAAAGGAATTAGCTTTTTAAGAAAGCAAAATGCTGAAAATTTGCCACTATTAAGATTAATTAAAAATAATCACGTATACGTCATGTGGGACGGATAAGAAGGTAAAATGTAACGATTAATTGGTGTGAGGTTGTCATGAAAAAAAATCCGAAATGAAAATGTAATAAAATTAAAAATTTATTTTAATTGATATCAGACCAGACAGCTGTCGGATGCGTACACAGCGAGCGATTTAATAAAAGATATTTTCTGCATTTACACATACTCGTACTTGGATATATGTATGTATGCATGTACGTATGTTCGTCCTCGAAAGGGAAGGAAGGATGCGCAGCGCAGCGCAGCGCTGTCCGTACACAAATTAAAATATTTAAATGGAATTGTTTCTGTTAAGCTTTAATTACGTTAATTAGGGCTGTCAATTACATTATGACGCGGCGTAACCCTTGCGAAAGCCGACATTTGACCTTGGGTTGTGATGGAGAATAATTACATTCACGCTTAAATGCCAAATATGTCATTTGTACATTTGTACACGACACATTTCAATGCATCTAGGAAATGGAGCTGATCTCTCTTGCAACTAAATCTTTCAAATGTGGTTTGGTTGTTTTTTATCTTTGCGACGATTAAACAAATTTTAAATATTATTACTTTATTTATTTTCTAATTCTGAGTTAAGTTTATTCAAAAGGTGAAGCGCTAAAACAAATTGTTACATTGAGTCGCGTTGAATGCAACCAATTATTTAATAAGTTTTTTCCATATTTCAATTAAACTTAAATTTAAATTTTAAGATTAATTATCCGTTTTCACTAACTTGTTTGCTTTACAAATTCAAATATTGCCAAATATTGCAAAAGACAATCCATCAGAGCTGAGTTGAGCTGATCTAATCTGAACTGCTCACTAAGCTAAATTGCAATTTAGCATGTGAAAAATTTCACTAAATTAACAAACTTTTTGCGTGCCTAGGCATTCCATCCCTTCCATCCTTTTCATCCTTTCCATCCCTTCCACATACATTCACCTGCGTTGCTTGTTTTAAGCTAATATTTTATTGTATTTTACGATGCAATGCGATGCGAAGTTCGCCTTTTTTTATTGCAGCGTGTGCAGTTTTTACTGAAGCACATTTTTACTTCCGTAGCTTTCGCGAGAAACGGTACTAAAAAAAATAAAATAATGGGCAACAATTTACTAGGATACGAACAAAATTGCAATATCTGCATTAGTAATATTTTTTAGATAACAGCGGATGAAGGTCGTTGGCGGCAGCGGTGCATATGGACGGACGCGCGCGCATCAGCGAAGCTGGTCAAAAGAATTGCCATACGTAAAAATACACGCGGTAAAATTTAACAGCTACTTTTTGTGTTTGCTTTAATCTTTTTCGTTTTTCTATTTTTGTGCAGTTAACAAAGTACAAAAATGGCGGAAAAAATGGAAAGCGCTAAAGCTGACATGGAGCGCATTGCCAATTGGTACGCGTAAATTTGTCTATTGAAAAACTGAAAAATGGAAAAACTGAAATTGTAAATAAAGGGAAAAAAAATCGAAACGAACCGAATCGAATCGAACCGAACATGCACGTATACAGGATATGCAGGATACGTGCGCAAATGTAGTGCGCAAAGGGAAGAGAAAACAAGAAAAAAATGCAATCATGCAAGCAAAATCAATTTTGCGCAAGTTTGGCATTTTTCCACTAAGTTCAGAATTCAAGCAGCGATTTTTTATTAATTTTTTTTCTACATTTAAAAAAAAATTACACACACACACAGGGTGAAAGAGTTCTTTTGAATGAATAATGAATAAATTCGATTGCTGTGAAATAAATACTTTGAAATACATCGGAGCGCTCCGGAGTATACTGTTTTAAGTGAAGCGTTTCAAGTATTGTACATCGCTGTCAACATTTCCAAAGGCCCTAACCAACATTTCGTTAAGACGTTAACTTTTTGTGAGGCGATGTGTTTTACTAAATGCTACCAGAAACTGTGAAAATCCATGTTTCGAAAAAATGTTGGTTAGGGTCTTTGTGCATTTCGGCTGCGACATATTCAATTATAAATATTAAGGAATACGTTTGAATGGTTTAATTAAAATAAAATTTTTGTTTCTTGGTTGCAGCCACCTCGACTCTTTTTTTTATTAAATATTTTTATGAGGTGCAAAATTAAATTGGCAGCAATTGTGAATCACAGCAAGCAATACAAACACATACAATCGTACACACGTACGCACCACTTATACACTCGCAAAGAGATTTCTCATTAATTTGCGTGCGCATTATTTTTCGTTCAGCGGCGGAAGAAGCAATCGCTCATTTTTCGTCACTTTCAATGACACACACACACATAGCACATGTATTATATAGTGCGTGTACAGGTCTGTGTGTGTATAAGCCATAATAAATGTATCGATAACAAGCGCATTTTTATTTATTACAAACACACTCGCACACACTCGCACACACGCGCCCAAAAGGAAGCCAAAGCGAATCGCTTGGAACGCATGTGACAACAAAATTTGAGCCATGTGTGTGTGTAATACGTGGCGCAAATTCCTTTCTACTTCATCATCATTAACGAAGATGACAGCCAGCGTACAGCGCCATCAGCAACAACAACAATAGCGTTAAAATCGGCAACGGCTCAAAGCACTTGGGCGATTAACAAAAATGGAACAAAAATGGAAAATGGAAATTTACAAAAACTATTTTTTAACTATTCAAATTAATTAAATTTTTCATTCAATTAAAAAGACAAACATTTATAATTTATCTTCTCTCAAGAAAAAAGATTTTTTTTATAAAAATACCAATTCTGATATCAAAACAATCCTTTGAAGAATAAACAACGATCAATGCATTCCATTCTGAAAAGGTTGTCTGCATTTCCCTTCATTGCTGCGTTATACATTTGATGGACAAATTAAACTCGTTATACAACATTTATTCTTATTTTTTTATCGAAAAAACTTATCAATAAATCGTCATATTTGTCTCGCATTTGTTTATGTTGTTATTAATTTTTTTTATTGAAAAATTCATAGTTTAAAGTAACTATTTATTATTACAACAGATTTTTATATTGTTGTTGTCAATACAACAAAGTACTTTGCAGCAGCGGTGGCAGTGGTATTCTGCCACACACAAACAGATAAACACACTTACATACACATACATATGATTGTGCGAGTATATGCACACAAAGTCTCACATCGCGGTAAGTCAACAGCGTAATTCGTTCTCGGAAACAGGGAAACTTCAACTTTTTCGGTGTCTGTGTGCGTTCGTGTGTATGTGCCTGGGTCTGTGTCTGTTCCTGTGTTTGTGTTTATGTTTGTGTTTGTAAAAGTGATGCAAATTGATTTTAATCAGATTAAGACATAAGCGCATTATTATAGATTTTCCGCCGCAAGGGCGTGTCTCGTTGTTGCCGCTGTAAGCGTGTGTAAGTAAATTTGTCAGTAAAGCATAAAAGCGGGACTTGTTTACTTTTTGGAAGTAATTACGAGTTACCGTTTTATTGCAGTGGGCGGTCATTATAAAAAAAAATTAGAAAACATTTTATGAACCGGCCACTGATGAAAATTTAAACAACTTAAAAATTCTGAACTGTTAAAAAAAGTTTAAATGAGAAAGTTAAAATTGAAATTTAAACGTATAAAGTTAAATACATAATTTAAAAATACTCTACATTGCAACATTGCTCAATTACGTTCTTTATTATCTACGTGAAGATCCAATTATACACTGTGAGAACGATTGGAATTGGTTTTTTCCTCAGAGACTGCTGCTTCCAAATATTGAATTGTATTGAAAGACTGAAACTAATGCAGGCTTATTGCGTTTTGTATTTCGAAAAGCATTTCCGGAGAGAACGGAGCAGAACAATACGGAACAGACACTAGACATTTGCACCTCAAAGCCATTCAAAAGCTTCCGGCTCAAATATTCACACAAACTTACACAATCATACCATCATGTGCAAACACTCTTGCATGCACGCACGCACACACACATACAGAGACTAATGCGAAATGGAACACATGCCAACGAACTGAACTACTAACGAAGACGTTAAATGCCTTTAACACACTCACTCACTCGCACACACTCACACATAGTCAAAAATACATGCATATAATAAAGGCAGCATTAACACAGCAGCAGCATCAGCAGCAGTAGTAAAAGTACACACACACACACACACACACACACACACACACACACACACACACGCACAAACACAAATACGCAGCGCATTTGCGCAGCAGGAGACGAAATTTCAGTTTTGGTCATAATTCCACCGAGACGAAATTGCAAAGGTATGTCGGTATGTTGGCTTTCACAATTCTACACTAAAAGTGAGTGCTCACACACACCAGCATATCTGTCTATCACTTACACCGCAGAGCACACACAAATGCCCACATACACATACGCACACAAACATCGGCAACCATAAAACGCTGCACTCCATTTACTTTTGGCAAAACTTAATATTAAAAAATAGAAATAGAAAAGCGCACCTTTTCGAATTTTTGTAAATTGTCTGGGTGCAAACAATCCTGCCACACATTTTAGGGTGGTTCTCAATCTGAAATCCCTTCGGATCGGATCGCATCGCCCACAAAAATATTAAAAGTCATTAGTAAAACATTAGGGTTCATCTTAAGGTTATTTCACTTAAACGAATACTTTAGCAACGTTGAGAAATAAATGTAATAGCGTTGTGCCATATACATACATATGGCGAATAATTTAAATTAAAAATTTAATTTATAAAATCTCACAGACTTGATTATAAATTAATATTTACGAACATAAATGCACACACACGACGATTTTCAAGCATAAAATTTTACTGTACCAAAGCTTTAGCCTCATAACGGTGTATCTGTCGTATAATAATTCCTTACTATAATTGTGAATGTAATTTAGAATATTTTAAATTCAATCCCACAGATACTTCCTCTGTCTTGTTGATATTTCTTCTATAAAATGTATTTTTCATTTAATTAATCTGAATTTAATTTACAAATGTTGCTGCAACATGATGCACAGCAACATCGGTCGTTCTCACTTTCCGAATGTTCTCTCCAAGTGTTTGCTTTAATTTAAAACTCCTATGCTCTTAAGTTTGCTTCCAATTTTTTCATAGCTGCATTTATTTGTATTTGTATTCGTATTCGATTGTCTCATATTGTATTTCGCGCTCCTTCGGTCGTTAGCGTTTGTCTGCTCGCTGAAATATTCGTTTGCATTTTTGTTTGTGTAGTGGAACTCATTTTATTTGAGTACAAACAACAACAAAAAACTGCTCATGCTCTGGTTCTCTTTTAGCGGTCGTATCCCTTCGTAACGATTCGTTTCGTTCATTCGTTCGTTCGTTCGTTTGGCAAGCGGCGGGGTTAACCCGAATCGCAGTCAGTAAGTCAGTGGGTCAGTGTACGTTGTTGTGTACTTGCGCTCTTTTGTGTTTCAATGTTTCCATGTTTCATTGTTCAATGTTATGTTTGGCTGTTGGTTGTTTCGTTCGTTCGTTCGTTCGTTCGTTCGTTCGTTTGTTGGTAGTTAAATGTTGCTCCTGGCTGTTGTTGACTGCGGTGCTTCACAAGGGAAATGAATTCTTGAGCAACAGTCTGTTTTATACCACAACATCTCACATCCATTTCTAGGAAAGTGTTTTTCTAGTGTCTTTAAAGTTCGAGAGTTTTTCTTCAAACAAATTAAATTGAAGTACTCCTATACGTAAAAATAAAATCCTTCTTAATTTTAATTTCTTTGTAATACTAAAATAAATGCAAATGCAATCCTTGGAACCTTGTTCTTTTTATTAGTATTTCAATATCACAAAATTTAATTCAGATTCGGATTTGAAAATACGAATTCGAATCTTGCATAGGCGTGGAATTTGGTTTGTCTAAACAAAAGTTTGAAATGCATCATAGAAAAACTTATTTTGGTTTGTTAAATGTTCAAACGTTTTCGCCAATTATTTTATGATGAAAAGATATCAGAAATGTTTACAAAATTGGACAGACTTGTTTGAGGTTGCCAGTTTGTGACTTGATTCTAAGCTTTGCTCGGGTAACTAACGGTTTTAGTTATGCATATTTTCCGCCCATGTTCGGGATGGCAACAAATTCTATTTCAAACAGAATTTCGTTTTAGAAGTTATTTTTATGGGTTTTTCCGCTTTCCAAATTGATGGCAACTTTTGCTGCAGTAACTTTCACTTTGCGCTTTTAGGCGAACAAACGCTTAAAGGATATTTCTACTGCCTTCCCTGTCCGTTCGTCCATCGTTCGTTCGGTTTGTTCATCCGTCCAGTGATGCATGAGTTCAATAAAAATATTACGCTCCAATAATGGCAGCAGCAGCAGCAGTAGCAGCTTCGGCAGCTATGTCCTAGAAACCAAAGTATTGCCAAAGTTCGTCGCAGTGGCGTGACAGAGGCATGAGTGACACTTCTTCTGGTAGTTGTGGATGAAATCAAAAAATGCAAATGCTGCACATACGCTCGAATGGCGCAGAGTTACATACATATGTATGTGTGTATGCAGTGAGGTCACAATCGCAAAAAATTCGGGGTCACCTTGCAAGGTTTCTTTATTTTTTTTATTTCCACTAATAATGAAATCAATTAAAGAAACATTGTAGTGTAAAATTGAGTGGGTAATCGATATTTAAGTACGCCGCAGTGCAACATTTACCGTTTATTATTTGATTGGATTAATGGAATCTTCATTCTTCATTCTCTCCCAGTAATAGTTTCAAATTAAAACGTTTTTCAAATTGGAATTTCCAAATCTCAGAATGAAAAACAAAATAAATTTAGTCGGAAACTTCATTGTACGGCCCTGTGTGTGAGTGCGCATATGCACGTGTGATTGTGCGTTTGCATGTACATATATAAGCACACGAGTGCGAGTGTGTGTGAAATGACATCAGCGTGTGTGACAAATTTTGGTAAGGGTGCACCATCAACACCAGCGCCTGTCTTTGTTTGCCCCGGCCTCTTCCCCGACGTGAGTAGAACTTTTTGATTTTATTTAATCCGAATCCAGGACAAAATTTCAAGAATCCTTTCACTATTTTGCAAAATGCACACACACACACACTTATAGTTATATCGTTGAAAAGTGTGTGAGAGGATCTGTCAAGTGACGTGACTTTAGAAGTTGGAAGATAGTCGTACTCGTACACGTACCTATGATTAAAAATACAAAAACCCCAACACGAGTAGGTAGCAACTTCTAGTTTCTCCAAATTTTAAGAGTCCATGTTGCATGTTGCTGTAATTGTAGTTGTATCAGCAATAAAATACTTAAGGCTGTCGGCGTCAAAACTCAACAAACACTTTTTTGTTAATTGAAGGCTTCCAGCGATAAGCTTTTTCAAAGCGACTTTATTTGTGGAAACTTCGGGCCAGTGCAAACGGTGAATTCGTAATCCAAATTTATTGAGCAAGCGACTGCGGATATTATCATTTTTTTTCCAATGAATATTAGTTGTCTTCTTTAAGGAATTGTTCAGTTTTAGTTTTGATACCTACGCTTGTTTTCAGATATGTTTCACAGAGTAAAGAGACGGACATGAAAACTGCGGCACAGTGTATCCTGCTTGACCAGGAGGAAAGAATGGCTGACATTTTAATTATAACAGCAGGGATTAACGTGGTCAGCACTTTTTGTACGCGTGCTTGTAAGTGTGTGTGTTGCAGTGTAAATAAATTTATATTTATATGTTGATGTCGATGTATATATATGTGTGTGTGCGTTTATTTTTGCTTGTCAGATTGTTTTTCGTTTATTGATGCAGGAGCAAGTATTCAGGTTGTTGCTACAAACTATTTTTGTTGTTTGTTGCCGCTTACAGAAGCAACTACTGCCAACAGCAGCAAAACAAAGAACAACAACTAGAGTTGCTACTACACTTACAACTGCACAGCTGAAGAACTGCACCGCAGTGTGTAGAAGAGTTTTAAGCTACTGGCTATCCAACTTTTGTGCTAATAATTCAATGTTGTTGTTTTCAGCTACAGCGGCTGCAGCAGCTGTTGTTGCTGTTTCTGTTCCTATTGTTGCTGTTTTGCTTGCGTGATGTCATATAAAAGCATTGCATGTTTATGTTGAACACTCACACAAACACATGCAAGCAATTTTGGTCAAAATTAAATTTAGAATAAGGAAAATTTTCGAAGCTCATTAGGCTGATCCGGCTTTAATGTTTGTATGTACGAGTATGAAATATGCAAATTATTTTTGTTGCCCGAAATACCGACAAGCATTAAATGTATATTTAATGTATATGTATACAATAATAATGAGCCAGGTAGTTGTCGAAAATGTCTTTGTTAAGAACTTAAAACTTCAGAATGCGTTTATTCTCTGCCGTTTCTTAGCTTTCACTTGCACGCTTTATTGTTCTGCGGAGCATGGAAATTTAAATACATTTGCTATAAAAACGGTTAATTTAATAACTTTATTTTTTTTTTAATTTAAGTTTTATGTTTCTGAGAACTTTCAGTATTTGCTGTGCATCCAACTGTTTTGATAAATTATCAGGCTTCAACTTTAAATGTTTGACGATTGAACAATTAAAAAATTTCGATAAAACGTATGAATATTTTTTTGAGAATAATAATTAATTTAATTACTCATACGCTCGGTTGTTTCCCAATACAAAGGTAGATATCAGAAAATATAAAAGAAAAATTCTATCAATGTTGCCATATTCTATTTGTCTGTTTACAAACACAAACAGAAACACAAAAACAAAAACAAACAAAAATTATCATTGTCTGGCAAACGACAAAGGACAGTGGAATAGACCCCAGAGCTTGAGGCTTGTATTTCTCGTCGTTACGCTGTTTAAGTTCTCAATTCGTATTGATTTCAATATGAGAAAAAACACCAAACATATGCATACATTTGTCATAACTCACACGCACACAAACACAAGCACTCATACTCATGCAAATGTCATGCCGAAATGTTTGAATCGTATCTGATGATGCAATAGAAAAATTATTGCATGTCCGGTTGTAGTAAAATGCCGTCAAAAATTATTGGAATCTATCCAAAAGGGACACCGACGGACTAAAGCCACTATTTCAAAAGTGAGTGTGTGTGTATGCATAAGTTTAAATGTGCTTGTGCTAGACCGTTCGCACACAAATGTAAGTAACCACAAAAACACAGCTTGATATGCAAACAGACGCACGCACACACACACACATATATATATAAATTCATATACACGCTTACAGTACCAGGCAAAAATGTCGTCAGTTCAAATTCTAATATACTACATACAAACAAGTCCTTGAATTGCGCTTAAAAGTAACATTGCTTCATGTGTTAACTGAATAGTTTCACAAGAAAGCTTTTAAACGTATGAAAATGTTAATACAAAAAGATGCAAAATGAAAATAATAAAAAATAATAAGAATAAGTAAGAATAAGAATTTTGTCAATACTGTAGAAACAAAATGGAAAAACGATAAATTATTCATATGCATTCCGAATATATTTACATGCTTGACTCGTTTGTAACTCGGAAATAAATAAATAGAAAATTCCAAAGAGAGAATTGTCCACAACAGGCCACAAGGGAATAGATAAACGACAACAGCAACACGCTCCGAATTTTCTAGAGAATTTTTTTATGTTTTTTTTTTGGCATTTTATTGCACTATTTATTTATATTAAAATGAGTCATTTAAAAACAAATTTTTTGTGCTTTTCGAACAATATGCATAAAAACGACATTTACCTGCGGCAAGCAAATATCAACAGGCTACCAGCATACGGCAAGGCACTCTAAAAGGAAGGCACGCTAAAGGAAAATGCGGTGTCAGTGAGGAGAGGCAAGGAAAGGAAAGGAAAAGAAGCAATGGAAGTAAAGAAAGTCGCAAGTGTCATTAATGGCGCACGTGCACCGGTAGCGACGCCAGCGAAAGGGAGCAAAAATGTAAATCAATAGCAACGTCAACACTGGAGCAGCGACACAAGCAGTAGTAGTAGTAGTAGTAGCAGCAGTAATTTCGCAGGATATGAGCAATAAGTGCTGATGTTGTTGTTTGCCTCGGCATGCCATGAGATGCCAAAGCCCACAGCCAAATATGTACCTGCCTCAGACGCCTTCGAGCAACCGCAGCCAAACTGCACTTCGCGAAATTGTTGCGGAAACTTCTGCAGTTTAGTATTTGCCTCCAAACATGAAATTTAACAAATTAAAA
Source organism: Suillia variegata (assembly GCA_949127995.1). Classification (NCBI taxonomy): domain Eukaryota; kingdom Metazoa; phylum Arthropoda; class Insecta; order Diptera; family Heleomyzidae; genus Suillia; species Suillia variegata. The sequence continues at coordinate 926,700 of OX421843.1, read as the reverse complement.
AATTGTTTTCATGACAAAGAAAGAATCCATTACTATAAATATGTACAAAGATTTTAAACGATAATAAACTTTTAATTATGTTTATTTAAACCGATTTTTGTATTCTTAAACAAATTTCAATTTTTTTCAATTTAGCTTTCAACCTGTTACAAAAATTGTAAACGCTATGCAAATATATGCACAGATATCCTTTCAATGTAAGCCCTCGAGCACAACAAACTTTAAAAGTGATTTAAACTTTCGTAACCTACACTGCGTTCCCCCTCCTCACGGCACCGACTTCGACTTTAATTCTCTTGAATACTTACTAAACTTAGAAGAAATCAAAAGGCGCTTTAAAATGTGGGTCAAGTTGCTCTAATTACATTCAATTTATTTGAATGCGCCATTTTTTATTCAGCTTCCTTAACTTGACCACAGCCATGGAAGCGACTAGGATGAATCTTGGTGTGGGTGGGAATAAAATGAAAATGTTGTCTTGTTGGATTCCTTTCTTTCTTTCTTTCTTTCTTTGTTTTTTTTTTTTTTGAGCTTATTTAAACATTTTTTGACCTTCTTCAAAACTGAAAACCATTTTCGAAAAAAAAACTGGAAACAAGCGTTTCCTTTTGTTTTTACATTTTTCGACAGCACTATTAAAGTAAAGATACAAGCAAATTGCAAGCTTTTCGCTACAAACTCCAAAAAATTTACCAAGACCATCGATCTAAGAGGTAGCAAGCGCTCTCTACCCATACTTCGTTACGCCCATGGTCAGAGCGCCTTGTATTAATTTCTTAAAATTGGCTCACGTTTCAGGTAATATCCTTGCCAAATGGAGCAGACACTCAAAACGAAACGAAAAGAAAGGCAAAAAAAAACTACCCCTCCCCCCCCACAAAAAAAAAGAGCGAAATGGCTATAGCAGAAAAAAGTGGACTTTTCACCTCATTCGAATGCAGCAGCAGAATTAATTGGCTCACGTTTGACCAATAACAACAAATTGCCGGTCTCGGCAGATTTAATTTTTCTATTTTGTATTTTGCATTTTGCAATCTTGGCTTAAGTATTCGAACTGCAGGGAAATATATTTTATGTCATCTACAAGCAACGTTCCCAATAGTTAAAAATGTTTAACATTTTCGAATATTAAGAAATAAGTTTCAGTAATTGACACACAACTCTTTTTTTTTTCTTTAATGGATTTAACTGATTGTGTCGTAAGAGTTTACTATTGTCCGTAAATATATTCTAGCTATGCACTCACCAACATAAACATCTTCCTGACGACTATTAACAAGAACTCCGCCAGAAACTTTTTACACCTGGCGCATTGCATAATTCCGAATCCGACCGCAAACCGGGTTTATAAGTGCTTTCACAGTTATTTCGCAGGTTTACTGCATGTTTAAGCATTTTTCATTTATCCTCCTCCCGCTCTTAACACCACCAGATTAGACCAGACAATCCAGGCAATTTCTCTGAAAATATCGTAGTCCTCGCAGGTTTGCCAGTGAAGTCCTTTCAGCTTAGAAGTTCATCAACAATGTCAGTTTGAGTTTGTGTTGTTGTTGTTGTAGTTGTTGTAGTTGTTGTTCTCCAGTAGTGACGCTGCACATTCTGTTGGTTTGAAGAAACACACACGCAACACACAAGCATACTCTCTCTGACAACATGATGAATTGTATCCCCAATGTCCTTATTACTTCTACCCAACGCCCAACACCCAACCGGGCTCAGAGTGTTGCAGCTTAAGTTGCAAATCTCGGTTCAGGGTCCTTTTTGCTGTGGCTCAGCGCTTCACCGCTCTGTGATTACGTTCGTAAAGCTTGCTGATATGAAAGCCATAATTCATTTTTGCATTTTTACCTATACGAAAAAAAATCATCATTTGTCATTATGGCAGGAAGGGCTTTCATGTTTGTGTTGGACATACTCGTACGCTCTTTGTTGTTGGTATTCTTCTAAAAAGTATATATGTATAGAACAAAAGAATTGCAAATGAAAGAAACTCTTAACGCGCTTTTTAATTTCAATAAAGAAAAGCATTCGAAATTAAAAAGCCAACTAAGAGAACAAGTTACAACTCAAACACAAATGAAACAAAAACAATTCAATTAAATTTTGGTTCGTTTTTATAAAAATGTCTCGTATTTCTCTTTAGTTGTAGTTTCGTTCAACTATTTTATTACAAAAACAAAATAGCTTATACGATTAAGTGCCTCTATTAAATAAAAATTAACAAACGAACTTCAATTAAAGCATGTCACTTAGAAAGTAATTATTTTTGATTGGACCACCACAGGGAAACAAATTACACATACACATACACACATCAACACACGCAAATAATAACACGAACATCCAAAACACTTTAATACACACACACACACACATGCATACTAAAGGCCATAGAACACTGTTCATGAGCAAATAAAACATTTATATGCAAAATTAAATGAAATAAAGCCTTAGAACAACAACAACAATAAAAACACTTAAATAACAACTACAACAACAACACCGCAGTTGCGTGCCAAATTGTTTAATTGAATTAAAACGAAAATCATCGCATATCCGTATGAATTTGTTTGTGTGTATATGTGAGTGAGTGTGTGTGTGTGTGTATTGTTAGCGCTACTATTGTACCTATTTGTATGAATGGAACTGCGTGTATGTGCGCCTCAGCGTGTTGCTGTGTGCGAGTGTAACTGAAAAAGTTTAACAAATTGTTAACTGTCAACATGACAGCACAATAACTACTTCAGCTCAGCTCAGCTCAGTTTGTCTGTCTGTCTGTTTGTCTGTCTGTATGTCAGTCCGCCTGCCGCTGCGACTGTTTGGGTTAATTGTTGTTTTTGTTTAACTATTTCAATAAATATGTACAAAATTGCAATTAGTAAATGTAACTGTAACTGTAACTGGGGAATTAAAATTTAATTCAAAAGTAAATTAAGTCAGTCGGACTGAACCCGAGCCCAACCAAATTGGGTGGGAAATAATTAGCTCATATTTTATTTGGAAATCATGCGGTCGGAGGGAGCTATGATCTGAGGAAAATGTTTTAAATATCTTCTTTAAGTGACACTTTTGAAACTATGTGCTAAAAGAAGTGACATCAAAAAATGTGCTTCTGTTAGCACATAAATCTACATGTTTCTATTATAAGTGGGCGTTGTTCTTATCGGATTGAAGTATAAATATAACAAAAGTGCTAAACATTAAATTTGAACTGGATGCCTGCACTGGAACTATTTTAATTAATTTGTTTTCGCATGGAAAGGGGTGGTTTGTATGGACAGGGGGTAGTAGTTTTGGTCCGATCTTGCTCATCTTAGAACTTAGTCTCCGCTTGAAAAATGGCGGAGGGTATATTAGCTTTGGCATAGCCGATCTAGTTTTAATTTAATTAACAAAATCTTTATTTACTAAATTATATATTTTGAAAAACCAAAAAAAAATAAATTAATTAAATAAAGTATATATAAAGAACACACACACTCCCAAAGGCACACATGCTCGAAATCCCATTCACAAAACCATTAGAAGAATTGCCTCAAATCCAGCTACCCACTCGTAGATAAAATATAAATAAACGCTAAAGCGAAAACAACAACAATAACATAACCAAACCGGAATTCGTTTGGTACCCACTTGCATCTGGAATAGAAACATACAAACATATGCGTACATACATACAAATAAAAAACAAAAATATTATATGAGGCTACTTAAGGACTCGAGTCGAGTTGATGCAAGTCGCCAGTCGCAAGTCGCCTCCCATGTTCTGTAGATAGTTTTGCTAGAGAAAGAGTCTCATGAATAATTTACAAAAAAATTTGAAATATTTACACAACTACACAAAACATTTGTCCACATACGAGTGTTCATGTATTTATTTATGTTTATGTGTGTATGTATGTGTTTGTGTATGTGTTGGTGCGTATCTGTAAGTTATTTCCGGGGGAAATTTAAAACAAGCTGAAGTTCAAGACTGAGATATAGTAAAGCATAGTTCATAGTTTGCGACGAATCCATACACAAATTAGCATATGAACAAGTCCATTACACACTCAAATAAGTTGTGTTTTTCTTATAATAAAGACCCTTCATAGAATTTTTTTTTTTTTAATTTAAAATGAATAAAAAAATGTACCGAAACAATGTTTTTTTTTGCAAAAATTAATAATTTAATTTAGCTAAAAGGACGCGTACCCCTTCAATCCCCTGCTGAATCTAAATCGGTTTTTGTATACATATATATATATGTGTGTGTGTGTGTTTGAGCGTGTGCTAAATGCGCTAACAACGACACACGGCCGCGCCGAACAGTCGAGCCTCAAAAATGAAATGAAAGCAGGCGGTGTCTGTTTTTTTCTGCGCCTTTTAAAAGATATGCGAAACGGAAACGGAAACAGCAAAGCAAAGCAAAACTATTCACGAAGCTTGTTTTTATATGCGTGTGTATGTGTACACGTATGTTGACATATGAGCGGCGCTGCCCTTGCCCTTAACTTGCGTTTATTCTGTGCGGGCCATTTCATTATTACGTAAAAAGTCGAGAAAGCGAAAGCGAGGTGAAGGCAGACGCTGCGGAAAATATGCTTTGTTGGAATTAGGGCAATTTTTCATTTTTCTTCTCCGAAATGTTTTATATTTATTTATATAAAAAATGAGCATGTTGTATAGTCATGTTGTCGTGTTGTCGTGTAGTGCAGACGGAAAAGGACACTTTGTGCGTAATAAAAATGTTTTACAAATTGCCAAACTAAAATTGAAAACATTTAAGGTCACAAATTTAAGCAGACTGCAAAATGGTTTCCCTGTATTTGATGTTTTTCGGCAATATCATTATTTTGTTATAAGTATATAATATTAAAATTTAAATGATTTGCAAAGTTAGAAATGAACTTAAATAATAACCACTTAAGATTTCACTTTCAAATAAACGATTCTAATTACACAAAAACACTTTCAAAGACATCTTCTTCATCTTTCTCGGCAGGTTGCACTTAGTGAATTGATTGCTTCCAAAAGAATGTTTTCGCCAAATAAAAAATAACAAAATTCCGGAAAATAATTCGGCACATTTCCGTTTATAAGGCGGGTCAAATAAATACGCTTGCTTGTGTTAGCGACGGTAAGCTGTCACAACATTTACATAAAATCAAATCCAAATGCTGGCAGTAGAATGAAGTGAAGCGAGGACCTACAAGGCCATTGCATGATTGCGGCAGAGGAAGCACTCATTTTGTTGTTTTCTGTTATTCTATCATTTTGCCTGTAGCCTTAGTACTCATACGACCCGTATTAAGGTTCATCGTGTGTGTGTGTTTGCGTAATATTTGGACAGGATAGTTTAGCAGAGAAGCGCTGGCTTACTTACACGAAGGAGGGTGCACGAGCTTTGCCAAGGCCATGCACGACCATACGAATTATATCATTTGCTTAACTTTTAAGCAGGAAACGTACTTTCTGTCAAATTGTTGTATTTCTTGGTAATTCAACAATTCTAATATTAATATCCAACCTTAGAGGACATTATTTGAGAATTCCTCATTAAGTTATTCCAGAGAAATGTTTTATTTCTCACAAAAAAAAACAACAACGAAAAAACAGATTGTATTAAAACGTTTGTATTTCTTTTTTGGGATTTATTAAATTTGTGTGTTAAATTATTGCGTCCGTAAATCCATGCAGTGAACTTCTCCACTTTTAAAAGAATCGAAAGAAGAAGAAGAAGACACACTGTGAGCTGCATATAAACATCAAGTTCGAAAGTTCGAGGACAAAAACTGCTTCCGTTGATTATTTGTGAAAGAAGGAAAAGCCACGACACAATTTGCTGCTCGTTCATCTGATGGATGCGCTGACTTACACGCTTACGCACGCATAAGCTAGAAAAATAACCGCCATTCTGTATTTTGGAAATTTTTTTGCCGTCTACTCTATAGCAAAAATAAATAAATTAAAAAAAAAACATGCAAATACGTAAACAAATGCAAATGTGATTGTATTCGTCTGCGTGCGTGTGTTTGCTTTAAAAATTACGCAAATGAATTTTATGGTAATAGTGGCGAAGGCGTCATTCATTCAAATATGCATTTGTGAATGTCTGCATACATATGTATTTGGAGGGGGGGGGTTGCATGCTTTAAGGGAATTGCAAATGTGCATATGTTAGTAATTTGTTTGCAAAGAAAGCAGCTCCGAACGAGATTTATTTTATTTCATTTTATTTAGAAAATGAAATGTAAGAAGAAGAATGATAAGAGTGCGTCTGTCTTCAAGTGATGCCATTTGCGATGAGGTTTTGATGGCAGGGATAAAGCGGAAAACACCAAAGAGCCAACTGTTTACATTCCATTAAATGTCTCAGTGCCGAACGACAAACTGCGAACTTGTTTAATTTGATAAAATATCACAAGTTCGCAGCGCCAGCCACGTTTATTATTCTAGACAGCGCCAGAATGCTCCAGAATTAATTTAAAGTTTAATAATTGCCAAGTGATATTATTTTTTAATATCTCCAAAATAGTTTTGACTTTTCAAAACATAGCATGAGTAAATCGTTTTCGAATTTTTCAAAATTCAAAAGTCAAATCTTTGGTTTCTCTCCGCAAGGACATCTTTTGCCGATAAGTTAACCAAAAAGCGAGAAAGAATCATCAATCGTACATTTGCAGCCAACTTCAGTTTTTCAATATACAATATGTACATACTTAACTGTGTATATATTTTTTTTATAAATGTGTTATTGATTTATTAAAATTAAATTTTGGTTTCCATTGTGGCTTAATACCGTAATTATTACATAATACTGTACGTGCATACAAATTCGCACACACAAATACACACACACACACCTAAACACACATATGTATGTAGCTATTAAGTGAAATTATGAAACAAGCAAGTTTTTGCTTCACAGCAAGCACGGCTACAAAAACAAATGCTTCAAACGTTGAAAAAATCACAAAATTATTAAATTTTTTCACAATCCGAGGGTGCGCTCCCGACGGCTTTTTGCTGGAAGCTGCATTGTTTGTGTGCGCAAATTACACATTCACACCGACACACAAATGAAAGCATAAACACGGACACGGACACGAACACGAACACAAACTCAAATACGAACACATACCAACATTCGAAGCAGAAATTGCGATAACTGTTTGTGTTTGCTTGTTAAAGCGTTGTTTTTGTTGTTGTTGTTGTTGTTGTTGTTGTTGTTGTTGTTGTTGTTGCGGTCTTTTTTGGCATTGCAGAGCAGTAATTTCATATTTTTCCAGAAATGCGTTTTGTCTGCGCTGTTGCGACCGCAGATTCTGCAGCATAACACAACAACAACAAAAACAAAAACGTGTTGCAATTGTTTTCATTTTATGTTGCAAAAATGTATTTACATTTGTACGTACGTATGTATGTATAAAACTAGATATGTATGTTACGTATGAATGTGTGTATTTTTGTGTTTATGTGATGTCGAAATATTCGCGATGCAAATTCGTTGTTGTTGTTTTTTTTATTTCTTTTTTAATATTTTTATTAAATTTTCGTAATTAAAAACCAAAAGGCGAATTTTATAAACTGAAATGTGAATTCTGCGAACATAAAAACCGCGTCATACAAAAATTTGTATTTGTAGCACGTTGCTGCCGATTTGTTTATTTTCAAGTGAACACAGAAAAGCACAATTCATTTTTTTTACTAATTTCGAATAATAAAATATTTATTTACTCGTAGTTAGTTCAAAACTTCCTCTTTTTGCATACAGTTGAAATAGTTTACTCTTTTCTCGTCCAATTCTACATACCGAAATGAGCTCTAATGGACATTTTCTAACGCAAAACATTTCCATATAAAAATCAAATCAATTAAAATAATATTCAAAATTGCAATATTTATTATGAACGATTCTTTTAGTTTGTGATATTTAAAACTCGTTTCCGAACCGGTGACATTAACTTTTCACTGTCTGTGCAACAATGTGTGCTTTTTCTGGCTTTAATGGACTTCGATATACATGTGGGGTTCACATTAAAAAACGATGTGTGCTTATATGATTTCTAATAAGTTTATTGAACATTAACACCCCTATTCTCGCATTTTGGTAATAAAAATATTATAACCTAATTATTACTACCTTTTTGTAACCACTACTTGTAACTGGTATTCTAGACACATAGTAATAATAATTTTTCAATATAAGTTTTCTTTCTTGACCTACGTCCTTCTCCATTTCCAAAGCACAGATTAGTGATAATGCTTCTTTCATTTTTATTTGAGTTTGTGATGAGATAATTTACTAAATTTAGCTAAGATTTTGAAATGAAGCTACTGGTAATAATTTGTTACCTCCTATGTGCTAGGTTATAATATTTGTTATTTTTGTTACACACAATTGTTACTTTGGTGACAAATTGTAACTGTGGTGACTATTATAACCCTATCAGAATAAGTCCGTAAATGTATTTCATAAAAGCTTGATAGCTACGAGCTTAAAACTTAATAACTAAAGATGTTTCCTTTTCAGATGACGACAAGCGACTCTACTTCGTATAATTTACATTTCTTTATTGCTTGTCGGTTTGTTTTGTTTTTCGTTCAGTCAGAGTTTACGTCTAGCATTTTGTCAGAATGTTTCAGTGTCGTATTTAATAGTACTTTCAGTACGTTTGACCTGATCAGGTTAAAATTCCCACATACATACACATACACATGATTCATTTTCGTCATTCTTGTGTTGAGTCCTTGCGCGAAATTAATGCGAAACTTTTCAGTCAATTTCGTATTTTCTACTTGCCATTTCAATCTAATTTTGATATTCGTCCGTCTACCTAAGATTACAGCCGTAGGTTTAGAGCTATCGAGCTGAAATTGTATGTGTGAGCTCCTATTATCCAAGCAAAGACTAAGTTTTTTGATGGGCGAGATGTGTCCAAAAATACTATAAAATAACGCCCACTTATAGTAGAGATTTATATAGAGCACTTATGTGCTAAAAAGAAGCATATTTTTGGTGTCACTGAAATGGCGGAGGGTATATGAGCTTCGGCATAGCCAGAGATAATTCTCTATTCTAGATTTCTTTTTAAGTTGACGAGAGTTTTGTACAAAGTTTTCTTTATTTTTATGCATACATTTACTCGTATACTTGTATATGTGCATATGTGTATTATATATTATACTATGTACTATAGTTCGCTGGGACCGCCCTTGTTTTCCACTTCGACATTGTTTCGTGTTGACATAATTTCTGTTGCGGCATTTGTCACATTTCCACTTTTTCTGTGTTGTCATTTGCTGTTGTTGTTGGTTCCTTTCAACATTCAGTGCCAGAATTGCTGCAGTAATAATTAACGAACGAACGAACGACATTTGTGGAAGTTTTGAATGCTACTGCAGCGCCACCTGGCGAGGGCCACCTGCAATGAGTGAAAGTACAATATTTAAATCCAGTTCGCGGTGCTCTGACGCTGATGACAATGACAATGACTAGGACAGACACACAGACAACAACAACAACAGCAAATGCAAAGAAAAAAACAAAACAACTGGAAAAAGAAGAGTGTAACTCTTTCTTGTTCGTTGATTTTAATTAAAGCCGCTGCAGCTTCTGTTTTTGTCTTTTGCCTTAATTCTTGTTTTATATTGATTTATATACATAAAAAAATGTTGATGAATTCGGAAAAAGAAGAAGAACGAGTGAAGGTTAACTTCTGCTGACAGTTTTCGGCGATGGTTTCGGAGGAACGTCTACTTGAAGCTATTATTTAACGCTGCGGATTTTCATCCTGATGCAATCATGTCCTTTCTTTGTATTCGACCATACGCCATATGGCTCGTCATTACGTGTTTTGCACAACAAAAGTCTTCTGAATAGAAAAATATATTTATCAAATAGATTTTACACGAACAAAAATTCATATTTGATTTTTTTATAATGAATTTTAATGAACACATTAAATGCAAGTGATATGAAACACAAAATTTGTTAACCGTTTTAATTATGTAAACTATTAAAAAGAAAAACTAAATTATATTTTTTTAATTTTGTTGTTTGTTTCTGTGTAGGAAATCAAAGCGTTTTGTGTGCTGCTTATTAAGCAACAACGATTCCAACTACAAGCTAAAGCTGAAACTGCAATTACACCCAAAGCCACGCACACATGTCCCATTCCATGCCGCATATCCTGGTGTATACACACAAGCACACACCCGGCACACACTTACACGCGCTATACATGAGCACGTACCGCAATTGCTTACAAATATTATGAAAATTCTCCGCAGTACATTACAACTTAATAAATAATTTCTTTAGCACGCGTTCCCTCCCACCCTCGCTCCCTTGTGCCGCCATAAGGATACGCGACACAAAAAAGTGTCACTTGAGGTGGCGGTTACGGATCACACAATGTTTTATTTTTAAATTCCACCACGTCAATTAATTATTAATTAAATTGATTCAATTTCAGTTTTTTTTTTTAATTTGTTCGGCATAAACAAATTTTATGAAATTAAAAAACAAAATATGTAATTGAACTAACAAGAACATTTGTTTCATTCTTGCACTGCTTTAAAGTACTGTAAGCCATTCGCATCAGAATAAATCGGTCCGTGCACAATGTCCTCAGACAGACGGACAGTCTGTCTGTCTGTCTGTCTGTCTGTCTGTCTATGCATCAGATTCGCAGCGTGATGATAATTTTGCGAAATATTTTGCGCTTCGGCCAAATGAAACATAAAACAAATAATTTTTCGTATAACAGACGCACCATATAAATTGCGACGGGGCAGATGTCATGTTCATATGCGAGTGCGTCTGCTTTCGTGAGTGGGGGTGTGGGAGTGCGTGTGGCAAGAAGTTGACACAAGTTGTCAGTTCATCAACGCCTACTTTTTATTCGGCAGATATGAGCAGCAATCGGCAATCGTAAACGTAACTGTTTTGCTTTACAGCGTATAATTTTTGGCAGGACTCACAAAAACACACGCACACACACATTTACAGCAGTTTTATTATGCGTATGTGTGTGTGCGAACGTTTCGTCCTTTTGGCCTGCTGTGGCTGCGACGACTGCGACTGCGGTTGCGTTGCCTGTTTTTGCTGCTTTGTGTGCTGTGAATAATTTTCTTCTGTTTCGTGCATTCGACGCATTTCATTTTGCGCAATTTTATTGTTTGACTCTTTTGTTTGTACATTGCTCGTATTTGTATGAGTGCGTAAGTGAGTGTGAGTGTGTGTATGTGTACGCGCTTCTGAACAGACAAAGAAGCAATACGTTTATTGAATTTATTGACTTGGTTTTCCGCCCAAGCAGCACAATTAAATGTTTTAATGTCCTGCATGTCCTATCGACAATAATCATAAATTTTGGCCTTAGTGAGAAAGCATTTTCGAAACTGAAATAAGTCAAATGTTTTTTTGTGTAGTAAAACGAAGCTTTGATTTTTTCTGAAAGTTAATAAAACTTTTCGGTTAGTGGACATTTTTTAAAATGTTGAATTATTTTTACTTTCACTAATTTTGAGAAAATTTTGTTATTTTGATGGATTGCTTGAACAAAATGCAACTTTAAGCTTTCTCAAATTTACATACTCAAAACGGCGCAAATCTACTTCAACTCTAAATCAACTCAAATTCTTATCACTCATACGCAATGGAGTACAATACTGAGTTATACAATATATTAAAAGGCTTAATTTATGTCGCATAAATTTACGCTTTAAATGCAAATGCCCCTAGAATCGGTTTCGACTAACGTACAAGGTCCAATTAAAACTCACACCTACATACATTGTTCACCCACAGAACTGTGTAATGCATTCCATTCTATTTCAATCTCATTTAACACAAATCTCCGAATCTCGAATCTCGCATTTCCACATAATCAGAAAGATTACAATGCGCACAGATCCAGATCGAAGTAACATCCTTTGGATGCGAATGGAATGAAGCACATCAGAAGCAGCAGCAGCAACAGCAACAACAACAATAAAAACAACGAAATCAAATCCGCTGCAAATTATGAGCGTCAATTTCAGCAACAACAACAACAAAATCAACGAGAGGCTGCACATTATCGTAAATTGCCTGATGGAATGAAATGAACGAAAGGACGAATGAACGAACCAACGAGCCAACGAGTAACGACGCCAAACGACAGACGAGACCAAAGGATTTATAATTGTAAGCGTCTGATTAGGTTTGCGGATACCAGTCCCAGCCGAATATTGCCCCAGACAACTCGCAAAGTAATCACAAAACGCCGCAAGAAGCCATCATCCAGAATCAGGCGGCATTAGACGCCATTGTCGATGATGACCAACAAAAGCAGAAGGGGCCAGCCGACACTCTCTGCGATGGGAACCGAACTAGCCGAGATGCTTTTGCTTCTTGTGCCGCTACGCTAACTCAACTCTTCAATGACAATTGGAACGACTGTAAGTTGGAAATGTTAAGAGGCAAGTGGAAAGTGGTTAATGAGTGGAGTGGGGGCTAGGGGTAGGAAGGAAAAAAGTAATGAGCGTGTAGGCAACGGTTTTGGCTCATCGTGTTAATGATGGGAAAATTTGCCAATTGCGCGTGTCGGTTTTTCGTCTGTTTTCAAATCACAAAAGCAAGCATTGACATTGCACGGTACTTTAAAAGTGCTCAAAAAGCAAGAGATCGCCTGTTAATATAGTTTATATTTTTTGTTTTCATTACTTTAATTTAGTTTTTCTTGAAATTCAGTTTAAAAAACAGCACCCATATAATGTTAGTAAATGATAAAAAAATCTGGAAGATATTTTCAGATTATAACTAAAATCCGGTTATATTTTTTCTTTATTATGTCTTACAAGAAACCGAAATATTTTTTTTTATATCTTACACTTGAGTTTAATAAGGAAAAATCGGAAAACGCGCCCATTTATTTCATCCCATTTATTTTAGCATCTGTGTGAAAATGAGGAAAAACATTAGTCGAGGTGGAGGCTTCTAAATTCTTGTGTAGTAGTAATTCCTTTGATAATTTCGCTGTGTAAGGTTTGAGGTGTAAGTTCTTTTTTTTAAATCTGATAAATTCAAAACAATTGCATGAAGTTTTTAAGGAGTTGTTATTTTTTGTACTGCTTTCATTTGTTGTTCTTAGGAAAATATTAATTTTGTTTATTTGAAAAGTTTAGTTCTACGAAAGAAGTTCTTTGCGCCATCGGCCATTAATGCCGGAAGGCATAATAAGCATGACTCGATGGGATAATGAACGAATCGACTTGAGTAAATTAAAGACTTTGTTTGCTTTACTGATTTCATCAGATCAAGTCCTTCAGTCAAAGTGGTTCTTGAATTACAACAAGTCACATTTCTGGCTCACCATTTAAAGTAAATAAAGAATTTAGAATTTCAATTGAATTTTCTGAATCGAAAATAAATGCATTGCTTTCATTAATTTGTTTTTGCTCTCAAACCGTAGCTGTGATTTTTTACACATGCACAGTTGGCTTTTAACAAAATTGATTTTTTATATCGATTTGATTGCAAACAACTGGAATACAAAAAAAATAGTTTCCTCTTATTTATTGCAACATTTGCCAGAACGCGATACAAACTCATTTAATAGCAGCGCAACACGCGATTTGTGCCACATGCCCCATCCAACAGGACGATTGCATACGAAAAAAAGAGTTGATTCATTTAATAAATGTAATTTGTTAAATTGCATTAGGATTTGAATGGGTACATGGGCATGGCATGGGCATGGGCAAGTGGTTGGTATGTTATGTTGTGTCAGTAGCTGTAAATCATGTTGTTGCAAATCATCATGAAAGTTATTCAAAAACATAATAAAATAAATAAAAATAAAAATAAAAATAAAATCGAGCAGACATTTGCCAATTGATTTAAATGGAGAGCAGCGTTTGCAGTTGGAAGCGTCTGTGCGAAAAATTGTGCAGAGCGTTAAAATTTGCACATTGCAAGGGAGGAATATGTGTGTGGAATATGTCTACTCGTATTGACGCGTATTTACGTTGTTAGGCAAATTACGAATGAATGGCACTCGAATTTGTAAAGCATTTCGAAATGATTGCAACAAAATAGGACAACTTGATGTGTCGTTCATATAATTAAATAAATCATACACAAGTTGTCACGGATAAAACTCGTACAGTTCAGTTTTAAATTTTTTTTATTTAATTTGAATTTATTTTTTTGTTTTTTGGCTTTGTTGTCGATGGACATTCAATGATGATCAACGTCGGAAATATGTTCATTAATTTCACCTACACAAAATTTCGAATCAGAATTTTCGCCTCGTGATTGATTGCTGCAAAAAGGCGTAACTTTATTAAACGCTTCAAATTAAGTTTGCTGACAAATAAGTTAAAGAACTAAGAAAGTGTTCAAAATATTATTAAATAACGCAATTTTGTAGTTTTAACGTTTGCGTGACGTTTTGGAATTTTCGCGATTTATGCTACAATTAATTTATTTGAAAAATTTACATCGCTAATAATTGCGCTCCTAGGTGGGCAAATGAATTTGTGTTGCAAATGGTTCACAATGGCACTCGTTAAAATGATCGCGTCCACTAAGCGATGCGAGGCGCACGATGGAACGCTGAAATTCATCGTGTTTAAGACAATAAAACTGCCAAGAAATGTCCGCAATTTAATTTAATGTCGCTTATAAATATTCAAAATGTCTGCGAGTAGAATACAATTTGCGATTTTGTGGATTTTTTTCGTTTTTTGTTTTGGCCAAAAATTCTTGCGCTCACTAATTGCACTAAATGGGCAATGATAATAGCCACGGCGCAGAATGGCACGGCCCTGCGCAATTCCGGCTATAAAAATAAAAATTGTACGCGCCACTTGTACGATTTATTTAATTTTCCTCAACGAATTGTGGAGGCGGCAGCAAACTAGGAAAACAACGACAACGACAACAACAACACCAGCAACCACAGCAACAATAACAAAACGATACGCACGTGGCTAAGCGCCGTCGAGGCTCATGAATTATTGGTAATTTATAAGGGGAAGACCACGAGTACAATAACAACAACACCACCAATAGCAACAAAGGCGACAACAACATGTAACGACAGTTGCTGTCCGTGGCATGTTGTTGTTAGTTAACATTTGGCGCGGTTGCCACTTCGCTCCTCCTGCTACGGACATTTGCGATAGCTGCAAATAACAACAGCAACAACAACACTTACTACGAAATTCTGCTTATCTTGCAGATTTTACACGATTTTACACGCTTGTTAGCAATCAAGTGGGATCAAGTAAATTTTAAAGGAAACTCAAAATATTTGTACGTACGAGCCTACACAAATGTACATATATATATATATATATATATATATATATATATATATATATATATATATATATATATATATATATATATATATATATATATATATATATATATATATATATATATATGTATATATATATGTACATTTATATATATATATATATACGATAATGAAATTTCGTATCTTATGAATACACTCGGGTGCAATTTTTGATAAGTATGTTAACTGGATCAATTCTTTTGCTTTTGAGTTTGGACAGTCCTCTTCAGATTTCCAGCAGTTAACAGTTCCATCTAAGTCTGTAGCTGCCTTAATTAGTTGTTTCGGTTTCCCTGTTTGCTCTTCTGCCCAGTTAACATGCGTTGTTGTTATTCTACTTATTCTACTCCTCCTCCTTCTCCCCTTCACCAATGTGGCGTAAATTGTGTGTAATTAGTGTAAAAGAATTAAATTATTTTTTAAAAGTAAAATATAATTTCTTTTGTTGCGAGATTTTGTTGGTTGTTTGTTTGTAAGGTTAGTATGTAGATTAATGGTTGGCACAAAAGTAAAAAAAAAACAAATTTATATTTTTCCTAAGCTCACGCCTAACCGTAAAGTACACGCTCGAGAACATTTCAGCACTAAACAAAAAGTCAGATACATAACAATCGCTCTAAATGGCCCGCTAAAAGATTTTTTTACTCGCAACAACGGAAATGACAGTTAAACGACGCAATTGCTACTGCTCCTAGGGCTGGCGCTTCTTCTGTGTGTTTCGATTAGTGCTGGCGAAGGGTGGCCAAGAAGGCGATACGGGGCAAATGTCCTGCACTCGTTTGTTGATGTCTGTGACTGCCGCTGCTGTTTAAGCGGTTGAAGTACGTCACAACATCACGCAGCATATATCCGCATCCGCTTCCGTTTCAAACAAACGCACTCACACACACACACACACAGGCTGGTTCCAAACCAAAAACAAACAAAAAATTTTTTGGCAAAAAACTGAAGTCATGTTTTAATATTTTTTTAATCTGTTCTTTGTTATAGAAAATAAAACAAGATTTGAAGAAAAAAAATATTTTAAATAGTTGTTAAACGTTTTTCTCAAAACCAATCTAAAGTGAACATACATAAATATACTCGGACGGACGGACGGACGCATTGAGCGAACGTACGTAAAGCAATTGTCACGCTTTTATTGCCACAGTTGGCAATTGTTTGTAAAATTGTCTACAAAAATGTCAGTCAGCAGTCAGTGTGGTCATGTGCGTGCGGTGCGGTGCGGTCTCCACACAGCAATGGATATGGTTCTGCCACTCATATCCTTGCCGTTGCTTTTGTTGTTGTTGCTGCTGCTGCTGCTGTTTGTGGGCTTGTGGGCGAGCACGTAGTTGCAGTTACAGTTAGTTAAAGATGGAAATTGTTTTGAATTTTTGTATTGTGTGCGAAAAATCAGCATGAAAACTATTTGATAGAATTTATGAAATGCTTCGAAGCAGTGGGCGTACGAAAGACATTTACTGTTACAATCGCAACAATGACAATAACATAAAATGTTATCCAATGTGCACAGTTAAAAGTGCTTTTAAATAGGAAAGAATTTTTGAATATGATACAACAACAAACACAACAAAACAAAAAACATAAAATTATTCTTAATAAAAAAAAAGCGCTTAAAAAATTATTACATAAATATTGCCCAAAAGCGCGTTCATGCAAAAATCTGATTCTTTTGCCAGTTTTCGTTTCATTATTTTCTTTTCTTTTTTTTCTTTTGTTGTTGTTGCTGCCGTTTCAACATAACAATTCTTGCAACACATTTCGACATTTTCTTTGTAATGTTTATTCGCTTTCATATCAGCCAAGTGGAAATTGCACAAATGCCATTAGCGTGCACTCCCCGGTAAACAAAAAGCAAAGCACACAAAACGAGCGATTTTATGCGGATATGTAACTAAGAAAACTTTAAATCAAATTTGAAGTTTTTAACTTAAGTGTGTGTGCGTTCATTTTTATAGGAAATTTCGCCTTTGTTTAATATGTACTCAATGAATGCTCCATGAAAGCTAAACCAGACAGGAAAATATTGCAATATTATTTTGCTAACACTTATACGAACATCAATTATGCTAGTCGAACCCATACAGACACTCACACACACAAGAGTACACATAATCCCTCACAATAAAATCAAACAGACGAAAGACAGGTCGTAAAGTCAGCTCGAGTCCATAAAAGCTCATCGCAAAAATTATTAATGAATAGTTGCAGTAGCCACTGCTCTAAAAAATCCACGAAACAACAAAAGGCAAGCTCATAAGGTCGCAACTGCATCACCGAATGGCAGAAATGTGTTATCCTTGTCAGGCAAGTGCAGACGACAAACAGGATACTTCAGCGCAAAACTCGATAAACATAAATAAATACACAGAAACGGAGAGAAACAGAAGCGCACAAGTAAACGCACAGTGGGCGGTGTTTTACAATTTTGCATTCAGAAAGCTTATTTAAGATTTTGTAATGATTGTTTTAGTTTTTATTACGTACAAATTCGCTTGAATTTTAAATATTGTTGTTCTACTTATATATATGTGTTGTATATACAAACATATCGTCACTTAAAGTGCGGAATGACCTAATCGACCTACAATGAACTAAAGTGTCAGGAAAGTAAATTCAATTTTAAGTCCCTCGTGAAAGTTTTTCACTAGGTAGACAGACAGTTCGTTTTGGAAATGTCACAATATAATGTCAACTTACATCGTTATTATTGTTTCCTAAAAAGTGTTTTTATAATTTTAAAGTGTACAAGATATTTGAATGCTAAATGAAACTTTGTAATTAAAATCGATTGTCTTATTTACAGCGTAAGGTACCGAAGCATCTGCCACTGTGGGCCAGAGTAGAAGCGAATGAAACAAATGGTGGCACAATTATTCAATGCCACAGTTCCAGGCAACATAGAACACATACATACATACATGCTTACATACATACATAGAACGCGCTCATTCATATATAAATAATTTATATTGGAACGTTCTTCGGTGTCCTTAAGGCGCAATTGGAGCAGTTCACTCGCTCCTTCATTCGTTCGTTGGTCGCAATGATCGATGCTATTCAATTACTCACTCGGATCGCATCGTATCGCATCGCATCGCATTGGCACAAACGGCATCCATCAAGCAGTCACTCAAAATGTCAAGCAATGCGATAAATTCGCTGGCACTACTTTCCTTCTTCTTCCATTTCTCTTCATCTTTATCTTAACGTAAAACCACTGCATTCATACACGTATCGGAGGACATGTAATTCTAAAATCAACAATTTCTCTTTTGTTCAACAGCTTCATGTCTGAATTTGTATTTTCGTTGTTGTTGTTATTATTATACTATGTTATGTCTTAGTGTAGGAATGATTCCATTTTTTTTTTATAAATATTAAGTTAATATTTCTAAATAACTCAGTACATCGATTATTACAAGCTTTTTGACAAACTTTGAGAAGAATATTTGGAGTCGATTTGTCAGGATTTAAACGTACAAAAAGTTAACCTGCACATTTTTATAATTGATTTTTACTCCAAAATGGTGCACGGAATTCGAGTTAAGTTTTGTTTTGTTTGGGATGCCCTAATTATAGGAACAGTTTCAGTTGATGAAGTGACTAACCGACTTGAGTGCAAAGAGAAAGAAGTAGAAGTCGTAATCGCAGCCGAAGCCGTCTTGGTCGCATCCTTGTTGTATTGAATGTGCACCATCGCACTTGCAGAAAAACATACATACACGGTAACAGACACATATACACATTTAAAGATGAGATACTTGCGACTTGGCGGTAGTCCCACTGGGGGCATTGCTGCCGAAGCAGGGCAGCCGCAATAATCATTTTTACAAATGTTTTGTCGACGGGCGCGGCAGTTCATCAAC
Source organism: Suillia variegata (assembly GCA_949127995.1). Lineage (NCBI taxonomy): Eukaryota > Metazoa > Arthropoda > Insecta > Diptera > Heleomyzidae > Suillia > Suillia variegata. The sequence continues at coordinate 907,493 of OX421843.1, read as the reverse complement.
CCCTTCGGTTGGCGCCGCGCCGAAGACGTGCATTATTATTTATGGCTACCCTTTGTAGTTGTATTTTTAATTGTAATTGTGGTCTTGGATTTGCGCTCTAGGGCATCAGGGCGGGTTTTCCTCTGCTCTTCTCAAAATCACATCTCCAAAAAGAGAATTAATAAATTCGAATGCTGATTGCGCCTGAGGATTTTTGGAACTCTTGCCAACAAAAATTTGTCTGCTGCGAATTTATTTCTATTAAACAAAAATTGTCTTGTCTACTCGCAATGAAAGAACATTGATTTTGAAATTACGTGACTACATTCTAGAATGATAAACTCCGCATTATAATGCAATACTTAGACTCAAAAGCTTCAGTCCATTTGATTATTTTATTTCAAAACGAAAGCGTTTTACGTTTTTATGTAAAAGTAAAGCTCGAGCGATCTAAGTACTGCAGCCGATTCATTCAAATTTGAATGTGTTTGTGATTAAAGTTCACAGGTCATTGATTGCGGGCCTCAGTTTCAAACGGATGCAATCCTAAACATTTTATTTTATTTAATTTTAAAAGTCTTACCGCAAACAAAATCTTGAAACTACTTTCAATTAAAATTCTTTAAAGCGCACACAAAATAATTCACAGGTTTCAAAGCAAGCGAAGGAGCGAACGATTTAACCACCACCAAACGAATAATTCGGCAATAAATTTCGCAACAACAACAACAACAGCAGCAGCAAGAAAATAGTGCTAAAAATAAGACTATAACTTCACTTTACCAAAAAATTCAATTTACACCTTAAGGTATCTGTCCGTCCGCATAGTGCTTGTTGGCATTGAAACATGCAACAGGACAAAAACAGAACAAAAACAACTGAACTGGACATTTTTTGCATTGGTCACTCAATAGAAATTTGGAAATATTTTCAATTTTTGCAACCGAATAATATCTGCTTATGCTATTTTGTTAGATACTTGTACAACTCACATTTACCTGTAGTTTATAATTAAATCTAGGCAACGAAGTACTGTGCATCCGTATCCGTAAACCAACCAACTAAAACTATCGACCGACCGCTCACGAAATTAATTGCTTTTTGCTTACTTGAGTGTTGTTTACGCCGCCATGCACATGTATACATACACACGTACACACGCACACACTAAGATACAAAGAAACCACCGCTCACCTAAATTTGTTAGTGTTAATTCGATAGGTGGGAATGTTTGTTATTAAAAAGAGGCGATGCGGGTAGCAGTTATTGGCCAACAACTTTGACGTTAAGGTATATAAATAAATTTCGGATTTGTGGTGGGAAAGAGGATGCAACTGCCGCACTTTTTTTAAAGCTTCTGCTGCTCCTGCTCCTGCTCCTGCTTCTTCTTTTTTGCTCTGACAAAACAAACATAATTCACGGCTTTGGGTGCAACAAAATAATACAAAAAACAAAAACAAAAGCAATAACGACGGAGTAGCCGAAAGTGCTTACGTGTTACCAATGCACTCCACTCCACTCGACTGCACCGTGCCGCATCGTTCCGAAACGAATACGGAAGCACTACACTTTTAAAGTTGGCGGCGACGCATGCATAAATTCACTTCAGTTTGATAGGGACTTACGGACAGACAGACAGACAGACAGACAGACAGACAGACAGACAGACAGAAGGACGGAAAACGGATGTACCATGTCCAGCAGTCCAGAGCTGGCCTTCGCACATACACAAACACATGTGCTTGGATGTCCAAGCACATCTGTACACACACACACACATGTATATATGTACATACTCGTAAATACAGCGGTAATAATTTCAATTGCTACCCTGCTACAGAGCAGTGCACGACTTTATCTGTTCGGACAGAGTGGGTGAGGAGGTATCTGGAGGTATTTGGAGGTATCTTTGTCGTTCGGCGTTTCTTTGTGCACTGCAGCAGTGCATTTGTGCCGTCGACTCTTAAGCCAGTCGCCACGACCACGTGGCAACCGGAAATGCATTTTATTTCACTTTGTCTACACACACAGACACACACACACCCACAACTCATATATGTACGTGAGCACCGTTACAAATGACAAATAAAAATCCAGCTTGGCTTAAAGTAACCTGAAGCAATTATTATTTGTGTATACGGTTGATTGTGCAGTGTAAAATGTGACAAAACTTTATTCTGTCGTAAATTGTCCGAGGAAATCATTTGAAGAAACACGGCAACAGTTCATAATAATCACATTCTTAATGCAATGTTTCTCGTTATTGGAATATAAAAAAAAAACTCAAATATTATCACGATAACAAATAACTTTTAAATATTCTTGAAATTCAATAAAAATCAATTTTACTTTTAGTTTATGTCATGCGGAAATGTCCATTTCATTAAAAATGTGTTTGCTGCTTGTGAACATTAAAACTATTGGTTGTACATTTGTAGAAATGTATGTATGTGTGGATGGATGGATGTACAATATATAAGATATTTTGTTCAGTGTAGTTCTCAATTGTCATCATTGAAATGTCAGCAACGACGAAGAATGCTCGTCCTCAGCTACAAAAAGAACAAATTAAATTTTGCGCATAATATCCTGCTAAAATAAAGTACTCGCAGTTGAAAACAAAACAAAACAGAACAAAAAACGAAACGAAACGAAAAGAAAAGAAGAGAAAACACAAGTCAACTGTATTCAGCGAGCGGCTAAACACGCTTAGTGGCGTAGAAACGCTCTAAATTAAAATTAAGCGAAGTGCATTTCGGGCGCCCTACAAAGAAAACATTACCATGATGCATTTGTACGCACCACTCAGTGGGCATTATGAGTTTGGGCAGATGATAATACAAAGTAAAACTTCAAACGTAAAACGTAAAACAAAGTATTTTGTTATACGATTATAATCCTATCGAAGGTATCGAAGGTATTTTCTAAATGTTTCAGCACGCCAAAGGGTTATCTCTAGTATAAACTACATACAGTTATCATCACCAAGAGAACTAAAGTACCTTTCTCCATGGGCTCTGAGGCATTCCAGAATACAAAGTTTTGATCAGGTTGCAATCGATTTTGCCGTCTTCATCCGTCATTTTCATATCTGGATATGACGAAAACTTAGAACCAATCTTGAGTTGATCCAAAACCGATAAATTTAACTTTGTAAACAAGAGTCGAAAGAACCAGTCGAGATATTAAATTGGAATAAGTTGGGAAAGTTTTTCATAATCTGCTTACAATTTAAGACAAATCCTACAACAAACCACGAAAAATGTCACCCCATAACAGTGTTGCATTATTATTTCTGATGTGAAATCGCCCACAGATTCCGTAATACCCATATTATGTGTTTTGAAGGAAAGTTGTCCTTAAAAAAATAAATATATCTTCAGTTATTGAAATTCAAATACAAAAAATTATAACTTGAGTATACAATAAAAAATTCTAAATGATTGAACTTTTTGAAGTATATAGAAACCAACTGCGCACCAATGTAGCTCATTTGAATAGTCGGTTGTGCCGACTATAACTTTTACTTAATCTTAGCTTTTTTATTTATTATTTCAAGCAAGCCAAATTTAATTTAAGTAAAAGCAACACGAAATGTAATAAGCGACATTTTTAATTTTCCTAAACGAAAACGGAAATGTTAATTGCAGCAGTTGCCATGGCGACATTAAAGATAAAAAAATATCCATTGGCAGTGCTTCTGGGGTCAAGGATTTCCTGCAAAATTAACTGAGCTATCCACCCAGCGAGGGTGGACATAATGGGCGCGAGGAACAACTTTAAGTTTTCTTGCTTATAGCTTCAAACACATTCATGCACACACATACACTTACTGTAAATGTTTACGGTACATATACATATGTACCGCAATATATATTGCGTAGCCCCACAAACACACAAGCAATTACACACATGCGTACATGTATGTTACTTTAATTGTAACGGTGATTTGTTTTTGTGCGCACCACACGCTTTTTATTTCTTTTCCTTTTCCGTTTCCACTTCCGTTTCACTTCAGCCTGTCAAGCGTTGTTGACATTACACAATAATGTTGCGATAATTGCAACAGTTATGTCATGACCCACACACACACACACACATTTACTTTAAAAAACACACACACACGCACGGTTTCAACAAAAAAACAAAACTTTCTTAATGGCCGTTTTAATGTAGTTGTTTAACTTTTTTCCGTTCGTTGCTATGTGCCACACATACACATACATATGAATACACTTACAAAATAAACAGGATGATTTCAAGTTGAGAACAGCAACAAGGAAATGCCAACATTTTCTGTTATATTTAATTTTGCACTATTTTATTTATTTACTATTTGAAAAACTTTTTAAATATACATTTTGTTTCTTTTTAAATCTAAACAGCCTCGTTCATTTTTGACCATCGTAGGTCCCAAATTTATTAAATGCAAAATCAAGAGAAAAGCGACGAAATTTATCAGGAGTCCTATGCAAAATTTGTGACAACAACAATCGAGCAATTATCCGCCGCAAGTTTAAATAAAACTTGCCGACAATAAAAATTGCTTTAAAAAATAACTTCCCTGTATATACTTATGGCCACATACTCATTCATGCAAGTGAGCAGAGAGAAGCAGCACTGCTGCAAACCAAACGGCAACAGGTGACGGTTGAAAGGGACTGCTCAGTGTATTTGTTTGTGTACGTGTGCCAGTATAATAAAGCGGTCATTGCGCCGTTAGGAATATTTTTCCACAGCTATGGCAGTCCTGCCCGTTTTCTTACCTTCCGATTTACCACATGTGCACATGTGCAGTTACAACAACTACACAGACACACATTTAATTATATACAAAGCAGCAAACTAGCGCAATACAAAAATCTCTCGAAAGCAACAAAAAAATAAACTTACAAAGTGTTGCTGCTCTTTTCGTTGGTTGCCGTTGGTTCCTTTTTTTCGGTCGCGCGTTTATTTCTGCTGAAATAATGCAGCGTGAAATGAGTTTCGCATTATTGCGCCAGTTTGAGCACGTGATTTCCCAGCACGGTCTCCTGGAATTTTGTGAATTCTTTGCATTATGGCCGCGTCTCGCGGCATGTTCTGGATATGCGAGCGACAGAGAGGGTCGTTGTCGCCGTCGATGCTTACATTTCCGTACTGTTTAATTACAGTTTTGCGGTCTGTGTGAAAGTTTTAAATCGTTTAAGGGACGAATTAATTAAAATTAAAAAAAGCGTACAAATTACATCGGCTTAAACGACGTAGCCGGAGGGAGTATGTGTTTGTAAATTTGTAGAAGTACGAGTATATGTATGTATATGTAACTTTAAAGAAGGTAAAAGATGTTCTTGGATAAAAGGAAGATTTTAAAATGATTTCTATTTAACTAACATTCTAACCGGTGGATTTATCATTTTGCTTAATTTTAAATCGATTAATTAAAAGGATATCTAAAATAATTATTACGAAATAAAGTTTTTATTGAATATTATCTACTAAAAATATTTTACAAAACGATGACGTCAACTTAAAATTTTTTACAAATAAGATCCAAATTTTTAAAAGAAAATATACGGTGCACTCAATGCATTGGTTAAGTCCAAGCAACACGTTTGCGTCCAAAACGTGGTCGTTCAGCCGTATCGGGCGTAACCACCTGCAAGGAGCGTTGACTCTGCATGTGCGGCGAATCGTTGCCGCCACAGCCCACAGGCGACATTTCTTGCCAGACATCTAAGTTCAAATTGGTGAATGAGTTAGTGACCTTGGGTAAAGCACCCTGCGAAGCCTTCACTGTAACTCCTGCCGCAGCTGCATTCGAACGTGGCGATGCCATTTGTGAGACAGAGATGCCATCAACTGCTGCAGCGTGCTGTGATTCTTCCTGTTCCTTAATGAGCTGTCTCAATTTCTCGTTGGAGTTCTCAATTACCGCAAGATGTGTGGAACGCATTTCGATAATGTTAGTCTGACGCTGTAGGTTATCGTTAAGTTGTGCGGAAAATCCCACTTGTTCTCCCTTTAACAGCTGTTTAAGCTCGTGATAACGCTCCATGTGCTGTGCCTGCCACAACTCCTCGCAACGTTTCAAATTATATTTTGCCTCCGATTCGTACATGGCTTCGATCTGCCCGAGCGTATGTGTTTCTGCTTCTAGCTGATCTTTGTATTTGTTCAACAGAGATTTAATTGCATCCAGTTTAGTAGCGTAGGCGCCGATTCGTTCCAGAATATTAATTGAGAGCTGTATCTGATTGCGGAATACCTCTGAGCGCTTGCGAATGAAAACTTTAATTTTTTTTAGATTGTAAGCCTGAGAAAGTTCTGCAGGTTCCAATACCACAGCCGAACTTTCTTCGAGCAGTTCAAGCTCCTTTTGGAGTTCTTCTAGATAAGTGCGTAACCCTTTCTCCTCATTGCGAAGAGAATCACTCTCCTGTTGTCGTTTCTTTAGCTGTTCCATATGCGATTCCTGCAGTCCACGTATTTCTTTAATCTCTTGCTCACGTATTTGTTGTCGTTCCTTGTTTGACTGCTCTATTTTCCTGATTTCTTCTTGCATGCGCAGCTGACGCTCCTGTGCCTGGGCTTCATCCTTCTCACGTTGCAACTGTTCATCGATTTGCTTGTCCAACCAATTGAGTTTGGCCAATACTTGATTGTCCGACTTTGAATCAAAGATAAGGTTCTCGTCATCGACACCATGACGCCACCGACCGTATAATTTAGCTTCCATTTCCAGTTTTCGCTTGATATTCTCGCGTTGTTTTGCACAGTGATCGACCTTCTCCAGCAACTCTGTCTTTGCCAATATCTTGCGAGATCTCGGCCGTTCTCTTTCGCGCATTTCTATTTCGTATGCCGACTTCTCTGCCGAAAACATTTTTTGCAACGCAGAACGTCTTTCGTCCAGCTTCTTTTCCTTTTCTTTCTTTTCCTTGCTTTGTTTGAGTTGTTGGTCAGCCTTTTTGTAATACTCGGGCGTTGTCCAGTTTTCAAAGCGTGTCGTCACTTTACCCCAATGATCGTAGTATCGATCTTGTGCAGCAGTACGTTCGATTCGCATGTGTTCCAGTTCTCTGCGACGAGCAAAAACTGCCTGAAGTTGATGTGATTTAACAGACATTTTAAAGTGCTGTTGAAGAAATAATTGGAATTGTAGGCTTTATATACATATATTTAGAAATATAAAAAAATATATAATATACCACATTAATTGCTAATAGTATTTCCTAATTTTTCTTTCTTCTTACTTATTGATCTCGGGCTTGCATTTGAAATTCAATTTCAAGACAAGATCATGCAATTTTACTGTATTCTAAGACCAAAACAAGGAATTCAAGTATCTCGGTTATTTTAAGACTCTGGAAGGCATTGCAAGATTCTTGTTTTTCCGAGAGTCTTACATGCATTGCGAGAGTCTTAATTTTTGCGAGAGTGCACTACAATATTCTTGTTTAATTCACGAGTCTTGTGAGAATCTTGCTACGTAACAATTGTTTTTATGCACCACTCTAATATTAGGTTGGAACTTTGTACAACATTTTCTGTTATGCATGAGAAAAACCGATTAAATTTCTGAAACGATTAGGGTGGTTCATGTTAATTATTATGGTATAATGAATGTGCTGCATTTACAAAAGTCAGTTAGACTGACTATAATTTCTAGTTTTATGTGTCACTGAAATGGCGCATTTTTTATTCTATAAATACTGAATTAAAAAAACATGTGAAAAGTTTGCGCCAAAAACTAAAGCTAAGCTTGTAATTTAATACAAAGTTATGACTTCAAAACATTTTTCAGAAATCATCGATAAAACGTATTTCCGTTAAATCAGTTTTTACTTGCCCTAATCAAGACCGTTAATTTTGACCAGCTCATCAGAAAAACAAAAATAAATTTATGTTAATGAATGTATTTCTAATTCCTAACCAATCCCACCGCCCTCATTCTAAAGGATAGGTAAAAACGAAAAAGGTGATGATGTCATTCAGCACAAGTGTGCGCCAGCGTTTCCTGTTAACCGTGAACACAAAACAAAGCGGTAAGTACATTCAACCAAATTAATGCCGTCGTCACCAACTTGGGACATAATGATAATGTACGCAATATTCGGCGGCACCACTGATGATGATTCGTCTTACACTGACTTTGTCATTTTGGGTTGCGTAATCGTTGTTTGGCAATGATGCGGAGGCAACGTTCTAATCTCGTAAGTGATTTTGACGGCGGCCGAACCAGTCTCCAGCGATCGCTAAGCGTAGAAAATGTTGGACGAAATCGCTTCTGCAATTAAACTCATAGCTGTGAGGAGTTTCATACAAACGAGCCGGGGGTGTATTTGATTCGCTTTGATATTAAATGTCCTGTCAATGATTTCGTTTCACCCATAATTTTTGTATTTAATACAAACGCAAATTTAATCGGGAATCAAAAAATGTTGATCTTCCTCTAGAATTTTCGAAGTTTTCAACAAAATTAACTTTTTCATAAATTTTTATTAAATGGAATCCTAAAGACAATATAATTGTATACTCGTATATATATTTTTTTAAATCAAATAAAATTTAGTCAACAAAGAAAAAAACTTAGTTTCTATAATAGCGACAATTCGCTTCCAATCACGCTTTTTATGTTAATAAAATTCATAGAAATTGGAAAACACGCCCAAACAGAAAAAAAAAACGAAAGCAAATTTAAGAACACCGACAAAAGAAAACAAGTTTATAAAATGATAGTAAAACAAAAACAAAAGAGAAAAAACTAAGGACGCCAGTCAGCCAGCATTAACGCCACGGTGGATGCACAATTGTCAAACGGAAACGGAAGGAGCAGTAAAACGTTTGAAACCATGCTTCATGCTCGTCCTTAGCAACGTTGGTAAACGAAGGAGAAGGAAGTGATTGCCAAAAGATGGCAATTGCGGATGACACTGTTTACCAAACTAATAGACAAAATGTGTCAAGAGCTTCGCTCGAAAACAACCACAAAAACCGACAACGATGAGAAAAGAGAGATTGCAAAGGACCGACCGACCGACCGTAAAAAATGACTGAAAGAAAAGAAATCGCGAGGTAAACGCATTGTAAACGCGCCGCCCTTAGGCTTTTAAAATTGAATTTACGAACAGAAAAGAAAAGAAGGCGCAAACAAAAAATTGCCAAAAGAAACCGCGCAGGGCGGTGAAAGGCAATTAAAGAAAAACAACGCACGACATTTTGGGGGAGGTCAGCAACCGAGCGACAAGTGAGCCTGTTAAACTGCGAGATGAGCTGCTGAATCGGATTGTGATGCTTCAATGGAATGTGGGAAGCACCTAACAGGCCGACGGACAGACAGGCAGACAGACTAAACTAGAACGTGATAAGACAAAGCAACCGCAGCAGTAAACATCCGTCGGATTCGTGTTTTGAATTTCGTATTTCGCCAGCCAGATGCTGATAAGAAGCTCGTTTTAATTTTTGTTGCTTTTTTGTGTGTGATTTAAGCAATGGATTTCCGTTGGGCACTGTGAATTTTTTGGCCACTGCGGAAAATGTGATTTCTTTGCTTTGTTTTTTAAATAATGTTGTTTGTGTTTTATTTGTAGCCGCTGCAGAATGAGCTACTTTGAAGGGGAATATGTCCACGTAAAGAAGAAGAAGACAGCTTTTTTTGTTTTGTAATGATTGCAGATTAGTATAAAATGTTGCCAATTTAGCCTGATGGAGGTCAGTAGCGCAATTGCGGCTTAAGTGATTGAAGCGACGCTTAAACGAGCGAAAGTTAAATTAAAGGAAAATTGTTAAGGGCAGAAGAAATTAAGTTAAAGTGAATAGGAAAATGTATTTAAATTATTTCAATTTGAACCACATTCTCGGACTATCGGTACTGATGGTGACAGCAGCTGTCTTTGCAGGTAAACGCCTTAACGTGAACATTCGAACATCTTCAAATATGAATTATCGTATTTTTTAACTGAAAAGTTTCCAAGGTTTTCGTATGCACTTTTTTACTCATTAATTTGAATCTACTTTCAACTGTCATTTGGCGGTACCGTTTCCGTCACACCTCTCGGTTTAAGCTCACCGCAAGCAACCTGACGGAACACTCCTAGATCTGCCTACGAAATGACTAAGGAACGCACTCACACAAACTGACACATCCACCAATTTCCATAAAATCGAATTTCGCGCACAATTTCACCGAATGTCAAACTGAATTCATCAATCTTGCACAACTTGCCGCGCACACACAAACATGCATACACATGTATATACATACATAATACACCTTACCTTCACATACACGCACATAAGTTAATTTCAAATACCACTCACACACATACGTTTTTCATCTTTTGACAGCACCAACACAAACGGGCACCAACACACACTCTGCCGCAACTTTTCCGGGAGCGTCCCCCTCCTCATCAAGCGATACTGTTGCCGCAAAATTCAATTTGAAATGGACGCCACGTTCCGCTTGGCAAGCCGCCCCCGCACGCCACATAACCCCAATTAATGGAGGTGGCGTTGGTGTGTCACATGTGATCATTCATCACACTGCCAACCCGGGGGCGTGTCTCAGCGACAGCAGTTGCCGCGCAGCAGTGCGTGCGGTACAGCATTCGCATCAGCAGGATCGCGGCTGGGACGACATCGGATACAATTTCCTAATCGGTGGCGGCGCAGAGCACGCAGAGATTTATGAGGGGCGTGGCTTTAACATCAGCGGTGCACATGCGGCAGGCTACAATGGGCGCAGCGTTGGTATTGTGCTGATTGGCGATTGGTCAGGTAAGTCTTTGCGCCAGGCCAGTGCACAAACTTCTAAATCGCAGAAACCAAAACTTTGCAGATGCATATTTTTACCCAGCACTCAAATAAATCGAGAGCTTATCAAAGTAAAAACAAGCTACAATTTATTATAATTTGTAATCGAATTGAATTTGTAATCTATCAATGGCTTTTGCCGACATTTAGGCAAAAGCCATTGATAGAAATTTAAATTTCGATTTAAATTATCTTGTGATGGCTGAAACTATCTAATTCCGATATTTCTGTTATTCCTTGCTGGTAAAACAATTTATATGTATTGAGATGGGTCGCGTTTGTGGTTGACGCAGACGGAGACGGAGCTCTCAAAAGGACTTAAGGGAAACGTGTGGTTTGTGCACAATATTAATAAAAAGTGTTGAGTGAATCCATATGAAATAGTCGAAAGTCCTAAGATTTAAATAGTTTCGAATGCGTTATAATTAAAACTATTTTAAATTTGAGACAAATAAAGCTTTTAATATTTTAAATTCTTAAAGGGTTCAAGGTTCTTCTATGCTTTTTGACAAGTTGTAGAATAAACACAACAAACGTAAAATTGTTTAATTTCTTTAATCTAATTACAAACATTATTTTTTTTTTAATCCTTTTTTTTATTTCTATTGATTGATGAATAATAATACTAAAATAAATACACCAAAATTCCAAAAAAAATATACAAATTAATGTCTCTATCTTCCTTTCTTTGTACCCTCTGCCCGTCTAAACCGTTGATACGATTGGGATGACATATTGGGAAATTACTATGTTCATGCCCGGGAAGGTTTTATGCTGTCACGCCCAACAAATAACTCCAATTAAGTAAAAATATTCGATGACTAATGCTAATGTTGAAATTTGGTATCTGAGTTTGTAGGGACACTGTCAAAATATTAACCAAAAATGGGCGTGGTCGGAACAATTGATTTTGAATAACGAAAAATTCCGCTCCGCTAATTACTTTAAACATAGTTCTATTCAAAACACAACCCGGTCAACGCCGGCTACTATGAGCTAGTTATTTATAAAAATCTATTTAATATTTTTTATAATTTATTTAAATGTCAGCAAAAGAAATAACTTTTTACTTTTTTTTATATAAAAATGAACTTTAAACACAAAAGTTCTCTTCGCAATTAAAGTGTTTAATATATATGTAGACCAACGCATTTGTCCGCTACTAAAGTAATTAAAACCGTTGCAAAAAGAACATCTCTTATAAAGCTTATAAATTTCCCAAAAATAAAATTTAATTTTCCTCAACTTTCTTTCCAAAAATTCGTTGCAATAATAATGATTTTTGTTTGTTGTTGTTGTTTGCAGATGCACTCCCGCCACGCAGCATGCTCACGAAACTTAAGCAGCTCATAACTTATGGCATACAAATGGGCTACATACAACGCGACTACACGCTGCTCGGCCATCGACAAGTAAAGGCAACCGCCTGTCCAGGCGCCCGCCTCTTTCAGGAGATCAAACAATGGCCGCATTTCGAGCAGAGCATCGGCAGGAGCACGCGATGAATAAAGGATGGGGGAGTCAAGCATGGTGGAAACGCAACTGCAATTTTTTATTTATTAATTAAATCTTAAGCGAATATTTAAACAAGAGAACGAGCCAACTTTTTTTTAAGTGTTTAAAGTACAAAGCAGATTTAAGATTAAAGATACGCCTTAATTTATTCCAAAAATATATAAAATACTTTTAAAATTTTCTTATAGTAAATTTATTCTATATACGAGTTCCCGTTCGAGTTTATATACATATATTCATATATACAACAGTTGCACGATCAATATTTAATCGATAGATTTCATTCAAAATGTTAAAAAAAATTCGTCTTCTGTGGTTCTATTAATTGAAGACTTTTTTCCACGGAATTTTAGTCTAATCTGTGGATGCAAACCTCGGCAGTGACTTCAACCAGCGAAATCAAATTTGCCGTTTGTGTGCCGCAGCACGTAAGTCGAAACTGCGCGTCATAAATTGCTCATTTTTTATGTTTCGTGCAGCACACGACTTTTATGCACCGCCTAGTGTATTACATATTGGGTTTGAGCATAGGCATGTAACATAGACAAATTGTATTTAGGTAGGTTAGACCTATCATAGTTGTTTTACTCGATTTTGGTTATAACTAACCAAATCACGCACAAGATTCGTACCATCAAATTTATTTGTGTGTGTGCAGCATCACGCATCGACCGCATCTGCACACATTCATGGTGGGAGGCACTCCTAAACATACAGCCACAGCTTTGCAACTCACTGGATGACAAATTTTAGCATTAGGAAAAATGTGTCAGTTTTTTATTTTGACTTACCGAAGTGTTAATACCCAAATAAACTAATACATATGTATTTGTTATATATATATCTATTAAACAGTTATTTTTAATTTCAGCAAATTTTTTCGATATTTCAACAAATCTATCGCGATGTTTTTTGTATTCAGTGTTGCATGTTTTCAGGCTTTATCTTTAATTTTTGTACTAAGTTTTTTCAAGCCTTAGCGTAGACGTCATACAAAAAGTTTGGTATTAATTTCAGGTTTTTATGCTTATTGCATAAGTTTTATTAAGTTGTTCTTACTTTGAAGTGCGAAAGTAATCAATGTTTATGACGTCACTTGAAGTGCACTTCAGTTGACGGTACACAACTGCAACAAGTTAAATTACTCGAAACATCAAGACGACAAGACGACAAGACGTGCCAATGCCACAATGACAATGTTAATGTCCCTCAAGGGATTTTTCACCAACTGATATGATTACTGACTGACTGACTTTCTTAAAAGTGAAAATATTTTCTTCTCACATTGTCAGTGTGTAAAATATATAAATATATGCACAGGTGAACCTTGCTGTGCTCACGCTTTACAAAAATCTGATACACCCACGTAACTATTACGTTCACAAAACTCCGGCAACGGCGGGTACTAAATCTAGTAACTAAATAAACATAAAATATTTTTGTTTAATTTATTTTGTCGACATTTTATAATCTTAACCAAAGACCAGCAGCAATTATTTGAGAATATCCCAAAGATAAAACCTTAAGATTGGCGTTCAACCGTTCAAGAACCTCGTGAGAGACAATCAACTGAATATACCTGCTTGTGCATTTAGCCCGCCCATTGATAAGCTTTTAAGCAATTAAAAAAATTAATTGAAAATGTTATTTTTATCGCAAATTTAAAAATAAATTCGAAATCAATTTCGAATTCGAATTTAATCAACTCAGTCGGCAAGTGGCAAAATATTTCCTATTTAAAGGCTCGCTGGGTATTTCGAAAATTAGTTGAAATTTAACACTAAAACTAAACAATATGAAGGCTTGTCTGCTGCTTCTCGCTGTCCTCTGCTGTAAGTGTACCAACAACAACAACAACAAAAAACAATTCAATCGCATATGTTTAAAGTGTTTCTTTGAATTTGCGTTTTAAGGTGCCCATGGCATTCTCGGCATTACCATCATCTCCAAGGCGGAGTGGGGTGGTCGTGCGGCTACTTCGAAATCTACGCTGGCTAAGGGACTCGGCTATGTCGTAATTCATCATTCGGCGGGCGCTTACTGCAATACTCTGGCAACATGCAAGCAGCAGATGCGCAACATGCAATCCTACCACATGGACTCGTTGGGTTGGTCCGATATCGGCTATAATTATGGCATTGGCGCTGATGGCAACATCTACGAGGGTCGCGGCGCTGGCATTATGGGCGCTCATGCGACCAACTGGAACAGCAAGTCGTACGGCATCATGTTCATTGGCAACTACAACGACGTCAAGCCCACCGCCACTCAACTTTCCAAAGCAAGGGAGCTGATCACGTACTTGATCAACCAGGGCTATGTTGCCTCCAGCCACACCGTTTACGGTCACCGTCAAGTCGGCTCAACCGAATGTCCCGGCAACAATTTGTATGCCGAGATCAAGAAGTGGTCCGACTGGAAGGCTTAGGACAACGTTTTCAATTTTGCATATTAATATTCAATAAATTTTAAAAAGATTCAAGGTCAGATTGGTCGTTTTTTTTCTTTTTCATCCAAAAGGATATTATAAATTCTTACTTAATTATTTTAATTTGAATAAATTACGATGGAGCAAAGTTATCAAAACTTAAAATATTCATCTTCAACAGAAAAATAAGCAGCCAAAATCTCCAGTACAGCAATTATAATTTGACAATGATAATCTTTTGGTTAATTACCGTAACTGTTGCAACTCTGTAACTTAATATACAATTTAAAGAAAATATTACAACTGTAGTGTATCCACTAGGCGACTAAGCCAAATGTTATAGTGTAGCGTACACTCTTGGTGAATATACAAAGTTCTATTTGGCTTTTGGGTGTTCGATTTCGTGTGACACATTTTCGTCACCAAGTGCATTGTATACGAAAATGTATGCATTTCACTCAATGATCGAATTACACTCAATTACTATTTCGTTCTTTGTTTATGTTCTAGCCAATAGAAATGCGCCTTGGTTGATCAAATTATGTTGTGATCACCAATGGTATTTCTATCCCTTTTCTATGCCCAATATTTATGAATAATAATATGATTTATCAATAATATTATTAAGTATGAAAGAGACCAAAAGGCTCTTTCCAAATATTGTAAAGTTTCGGAATCTGCTATATAAAGCCGATCCCGAAACTAAAGAATTCAGAGTTGAGCTGATATGCTCTTGGGCTTCGTCCCAATTAAGCTATCTCCAACTCTCCCGGAATTCGTGGCCTCGGCCAATTCCAACAAAAATCAAATAATCTATAATTAAAAATAAAGTTAATTATTTTAAAACAATAAACTTCGTTTATCATTATATGGCGATCCTGCCTTAATGAACTCGGAATACGAGATTCCTCCAACAGATGCTTCGGCATATGTCCTAACTCCAATTTCGGAAGGACCAAAGCCGCTCAGCATTCAGGGGTATCGGGCGCGCCAATTGCGCAGTAAAGAGTCCGTACTAACAGCGATTCCTAGAGTCCAGCTGCCGCCACCAAACCCAAAGCGCGGTGGACGAATCGTCTGGGTACGTCGACGAATTGGACATATCAAGTCCTTGGTCATCGAAGATCCACCCCCATCATTTCAAATATCGTTTGATTTGTGGGATGCGCTCGAGCAGTTGTAAGCCGAGCTAAAGAAGAACTCCCAGTCAGTAAAGAAGAAGAAAACCTTAAATGTTGGCGATAAGAAAACGACTACATCAGACGTGATCATCTCGACGGCGCTGATAACTATTTATATTCTTGATATTTTAATTATTATCATTCTCTTATTCATACTGTATAAAATCAATCAATATATTAATTAAAATACGTGCATAAGCACATAAATAGAGTATGTATATGTATAGAATGTATAAGTAAATCATACAATCATATTTTTAACAACAACAGAATTCAAAATAACGTACCGCAACAATCAGGACAATGACCGTAACAATTGAAATTCTGTAAAATAGAAATTATGTCAACTACAACAACAACAATTCGAACAGAAACCAGACACGACGTATACAGGTACTAAACAATTACAGTGGCTTGGAGCACGAAAATGTTCCAAACAGCCGAAAACAAATCTAAGCATTATTTTTTTTAAATATCAGATAACATAACAACATTTTATTTTACATTGAACTGCAATGACGCAGGAGAAAAAAAGAAAAAAAAAAAAAACCTTTCAGTTCTAATTGACACCAGTGCAAATGTTTCGGTCAGTAGGACAGAAAATTCGAATGGTGACAGTAGTATTATTATTATTTTTTTATTTTATTTTCTTGCGACATATGCGAATACGATTTTGAAATCGTATATTAATAATGTACAATGAATACCAATGCAGATGCTTTGTCACGTATCAACGTTTATTCAGATATTTAAAAAAAAAAAAAAAACATGATACCTAAAGAAACTGACAATAACGCCAAGAAAACTTTAGTAGTAACAAGGGGGATGATACGAAATTGTGCACAAGATACATGTAATTGTGCTCAACCTACAAAAAAAGGAGAACTGTAGTATCCAATCGGAGTCTGATCAACTTCATATTTGGGACTGCACGTCCTTATCTGACATAAGAAACGTCGTAGGCTTAAAATTCGTAATTAATTATAATACTGATGCATCTATAAAAATTGAAAAAATTAAAAATAATATCATTGTGAGATGTAGCGAAAATCTAGCAAAATCCGTTTTGACACTAGAGAAGTTGACATCTGAGATGAAGGCAATGAAAATTAACGAGCTCGCGTTGAAAAACAACGATGAAATATTTAATTTGGTACCAAAACATACATTTAAAAATATGTATAATGAGCTGCAGCAGAAACTTAAAATCCATGGCCATGGTGAAAATAAAAAAACAAATGACTATTTAAACATACTCATTTATGTACCTCCCAAAAATGTTGATGACAAACTACTACAATATAAATTAATTGATGAATATCATAATTCAGTGCATGGCGGGCACTTAGGAATCACAAAAGTTATAAATAAACTTAAACAAAAGTATATTTGGAAACACTTGAGACGAATGGTCAAAAATTTCGTAAACAATTGTGAAGTATGTCAAAAATGTAAACAAACAAAACATATTAAAGAAAATTTGGTAATTACTGACACTCCAAGCACGAGTTTTGAAAAAGTGTCGATTGACACTGTTGGCCCATTAAGAATTTCAAATGGTTATAAATATATTTTAACAATGCAATGCGATTTGAGTAAATTTGTAATAGCACACCCTATGGCAACTAAAGACGCTCGGACTGTGGCAGAAACACTTGTAGAACAACTCATATTGAGATATGGCTGTTTCAAAGTGTTAAAATCTGATAGGGGAACGAAATTTTTAAATGATCTCATGAAAAATGTATGTGAGTTATTAAAAATAACACAAACATTTTCGACCCCTTATCATCACGAGACTATAGGAGCACTTGAACGTGCATCGAAAAATAAAAATATCTCAGTAACCACTAAATCAATTACTTACTTAACGAATACCTCTTAACAATGACTAATGACTACGAATGGGATAAATGGATTCCATACTATACTTACTGATATATTACAAATTTAAAAGTATATATAGCTATAACTATTAAATGTTAATGATTTAAATATTCCTATATTTTCTTATTTTATAACTATAAAAACTTAAATTTATCTTTTTACAAAAATATTTTTATAAACAAATAAGATTTAAATTTTTAGAAAATTATGAACTTTTGTAAACCCCATAATTTTCTCTTAAGGGTGAGGGTGTAGTGTATCCACTAGGCGACTAAGCCAAATGTTATAGTGTAGCGTACACTCTTGGTGAATATACAAAGTTCTATTTGGCTTTTGGGTGTTCGATTTCGTGTGACACATTTTCGTCACCAAGTGCATTGTATACGAAAATGTATGCATTTCACTCAATGATCGAATTACACTCAATTACTATTTCGTTCTTTGTTTATGTTCTAGCCAATAGAAATGCGCCTTGGTTGATCAAATTATGTTGTGATCACCAATGGTATTTCTATCCCTTTTCTATGCCCAATATTTATGAATAATAATATGATTTATCAATAATATTATTAAGTATGAAAGAGACCAAAAGGCTCTTTCCAAATATTGTAAAGTTTCGGAATCTGCTATATAAAGCCGATCCCGAAACTAAAGAATTCAGAGTTGAGCTGATATGCTCTTGGGCTTCGTCCCAATTAAGCTATCTCCAACTCTCCCGGAATTCGTGGCCTCGGCCAATTCCAACAAAAATCAAATAATCTATAATTAAAAATAAAGTTAATTATTTTAAAACAATAAACTTCGTTTATCATTATACAACCCTGGGTGGCATAAGTAGAAGAATCTGTCAAATTATGTTGTAACCAGACAAAAAGATCGACACGCGACAACATTTTGCAACAATGCAAAAGTATCTTTAAACATAACATCCCAGCAGTAAATTTCATAATGTCCAAATCTTCACGTCAAATAAGAAGGCTGAACTTTTCATGATCAAACCTTAAATTTTATCTGATTGATGCAGGGGCAAGTCATACCTGGACAATTTTTCATATCAACAAGCTTAATTTTTTTTTTATGAAATTTGAGGCATTATGAGTGAGAACTCAATTATATGCTGCATTGTTCAGCTGTGATAAAAATATTAGCTGGGAAATTATCCAAGGAGCTACTGTCGAGAAACACGTTTCACAGAAACAAGTGCAGCACTTTCGCAATTTTCGCGCTGACATTGGGGAAAACAGGAAAACCGATGCGTGTATGTATGTATGTATGTATGTATGTATGTATGTATGTATGTATGTAAGTGTGTGTGTTGGCAGGAGAAAAGCAAGCAACTGTTGCTTCAACTGATGCCGACTCGAGCGGCTATGCTGCAAGGTAAGCCCCACAACGGAACAGCTCAGACTTACATACACCCAAAAGCGACAAGTTGAAGGTGAAATATGCAAAATTGAATCATACATAACATTGCTGCACGTTTGAGGAAAAGAGGGACACTTAAAAGGAACAGAAGCCAAACGAGGAGGAAAGCCATTGAAAATAAAATGTCAAAAATATTTAAGTAGGGAATAACACGGTAGCTTTGTGGTAGTCGCTGAGCTGGCATAAAATGTCATATGTTGCACCGAACACAACAACAAAAACAAAAAACTAAATATTACAGTTGGTCGTACAAGCTATTACAAACGCACCACAATGTTTAACATCTTAGAGTGGTTCATGATTTAATATTTATTTAAAAAAAATAATTTAACTACAATTTAATTAATTGTTTGAAAGAACAACGGAAACAAGATTCTTTTTGTAATAGTGGGCGTGATAATGGACAGTTTGCGCCACGAACAGACAGGTAGACGGACATGTTAAGATATCTGTCTTGAGTATTTATTGAGTATATCGCCGTTACAAACATTTGCCCAAGCACAATTTTTATATAAACCACGGAGTGCTGCATAAAAACAACAACAATTTACATGCAAAATTCAACGCGATATCATAGCAGGAGTAGAAATTGCAGCAGCACAAACACAAGAGGAATGCAAACCTTATTTTTGTCGGGCATAGCAGGCAAAGGCAAAGACACACACGCCCACACATTGGTATCATATCAGCGAAAACGAGAAGCACTTGCGGAAGCACACTAAAGGGATTTGGCATACGATCACGCAGCGAGGTGACTCCTGGTTTTTGCTGATTCAAATTCAAATTCGAATTCCAAACTGAAGTAGAGCTAAAGCAGCACTGAATTCTCTGTTACACCGGAAACTGTGCGGAAAGATATGCAAAAGATATGCAAAAGAATGAGATATGTAATAAGAAGTGAACATAATGATGGCATTCGTTTTATATTTGAAATCGACATTTCATTTTTTAAATCCTATTGAACTTTTAAAAAATAGAATTAGTTTTTGATTTTAAACTAGGCAGAGCCTTCATCGCAAAACAAAACAAAACTAAACTAAATAATTTTTACGAATTGATATTAGAGAAATTTTACCAATAAATTTTTAATAAAAGTTTTTAACAGCGTGTCTGAAACGCTGTGCAAATATTTCGGCTACATCATGCTGGGAAAGTTCAAAGTTACCATAACAATTTAAAGTTTTCCAATAATCCATCATATTTCAAATAATAAAGGCGTTGTTGGCATCACCTTTTGACGTTACTGCGGAAAACAGACAAGAAGGAAAATTCTTTAGGAAGAAGCGACATTCCTTCACATTCCTAAGCGATTTAATAAACTTTTAGCACTAAATTTACTTCCTTAATTGAAATTTTAATTTGAATACTTGCAAAAAGTTTTTTATCTCACACACACTCCAACGCTATCTACATCCATACCATAAATACATATGTACATACAAAAATGTTGCTGGCTTTTCTTTGTGTGCTTTGCGACTACTCTTTTTTTTGTTGTTTTGTTTTGTTTGCAGGATGAAACTTTTATCACTTTCGGCAAAATAATGAAGCAAAAACTTCCAACCGAAACCAAAATTACTGACTGCCATCAATGTCAATTGTTCGACACATCTTTAGCGGGGGATGGACGGAGATAGATAGGTGGTAGGATTTTGTTGCCACCTACTTCTAAAATAGCAAGCAGCAAAGCAGTAAGCAACATTTACAACGCGCACCTTTGTCAATGCAAAAGCAGAGAAGTTCCCGCAATAGAACACCTCACCACAGCAGCAGCTCCCGAACATTCGACACCGAACCAGGACGGTTTCGCGAAGAAAATAAATAAAAATGGAGACGACCGCTGTGCAGAGCTGCGAGCATACACACGCTAGATGACTCGACACTTTTGTCGTGGCGTGCGACTAAAGTAAGCAATGGAAAAAGTATTAATTACGTGTCTATAACTTGTTAAAGAAAAAGCAAAAGTTTCTACAAGTTGGGTGAACGTTGGCTAAAAAAAGTCAGCATCAAAAATAATGCACAACAAAAAATAGAGTAAACTTGCGCCAAAAGTTCTACCATATAAGTTGTCAAAATTCGTGTTTTAACCGTCGCAGAGGATACGGCAAGGATCACAAAGTTTTGACATTTGTGTACTGAAAGGAACTTGCAATAACAAAGTACCAAGAAGCTAGTTTGATATCAAAGAGTCCCACAAAACCATATTGTATAGTAAATTTAACAAAAGGTATTAAGTTCAAATATCATTATTATCATTATTATTTCATCTGTTATTTACTATGAAACAACCTTAAAAAATTATACAAAATAATGTTAATTTAACAACTCAAACAAGTCAAGGTTGCCTCCATCTAAATACAAAAATTGTATAACATTTGTTTACTCAGAGTGAAAAAATGTCCACAAAGGGGAATTAAATTTCGCTGATTTCTTAAACTAAAACAAAAATATAACAATTGAATGAATTTATTAATGACTATTGCAAGGAAATTATAGCCAAGGGGAATTTTTCTTTGTTGCTGCCATAACTCGGATACAAACAAATCTTGTGGAACTGAGAAAATTTATAGCAAACACAAATTGCAATTACTTATTGCATTAAGAGTTCATGAATTATTAAAAAAAAGTCAAGAGACGTATCGCGACCTGGGCTGAACCAGAAAGTAAGTTAAGCAAACGCATGTAAATCCCTTTAATGGACATAAAAACAAAAGCACATAACATACACATATACATACGCATCGGGATTCCATCAATCGGCGTCCAATAAACCCAATACGAACAGTCGCCACAATTCATTTTATTTATTTGCACTTCTTTCGCATTATGACAGTTTCCGTACTAAATAAACATTGCGCAGCAACAACAACGATTTTGGCATATTTATTCAAGGGGTCAGTTTAATGAGGCCAACAGCAAAAACAGCAACATAACCGTTACCCACACAACAGCCAGACAGGCAGGAAAACCGCCAACAGCTGCTGGTAACAGCTTGTGTTGGTGTTCGAGCAGTCGAGCAGTCTTCGTTATCACCAAAATAAAAGTGTCAATTGCAAAAAAAAATTTTTGATTAGCAACTCGATTTTTGCTAACAAAAAGTTCTATGAAAAAAAAAAAAAGATATTAAAAGAATCAATCATTTACGATAGGAGCGTAGAATGGAGGATTGACTTTTTGCTTGTGGTTGTAAATAAATAAAATATTAAAACGTTAGATTGTACAAAGTTAAAGTAAACAGAAAATTGTTGTTCTTTTTAATACTTACAAGGTGTGACAAAGCATTCCACATTCGAGTTTACGAACTCCAAAAATGTTTTGGAAATGCTTTCCTGATATTTTGCTGATATTTTGTTATATATTAATAAGTGAGGAATATGGTCTATCTTAAATTGAACTTTTCGTATTGTTGAGGTCTTTCTGGTACTTCTGATATATGAAGTATTAGTGACCCAATCTCGACCTCCTTTGGAGGATGATAGATACGGTCACCGTGCGTCATACACACCAAACATAATATCTGTGAAAAACAAGATTTCTTGTGGTAGCGAATGAGAATGTAGAGAAGTGTTTAAATATTTACATAAGCATCGAAAAAAATCCCCGCCATTTTAAAAGACAACATTTTATGAGGAAATACATTGAAGTGTATGTTGGCTAATGAATTACTTAAGTGCTAACACCAAAGATAAATTCACATCTTTACTTTGCTTTAAACTAAATAGCGGCGTGCTGGCTGCCTGGTAAAGATGCATAAAACTGGTTAAAGCCGCTCAGTTTTCCGGGAAGTACCCAGATTAATTTCAGTGTACTCGTATGTACATAAATAAGTCTAAATGACAAACGGATGTCATTTTTGTATACCGCCCTAAATGGGTATCAGACAGGCACACCACATCAAAGCAAAAAAGATTCAAAAAAATCAACGATGACCGGCAGAAAAAGTAAAACAATTAAAAAAAAAAAAGTACCCACCTACTCGTACTTTGACTTCTACAGCTTCGCTAATCACCCTGTTTAGCTTAGATAATACCTTATAAACAAAATACCAAATTAAAACAAACAACAACAAACTTATAAGCACATTTTTATAGCGCGAAATCAATAAAATACCAAAAGAGTTTAAATTAAAGTCTAAAAAAAATACAAATAAAGCAAAGCAAAGCAACGCAACGAGGGCAGAGGAGCGAAACAAACAAACAAAGCTCTAAGCTACGCAAATCAAATTCAACTGAGCCGAGAGCCGAACCTAACTGACGAGGCATTAAGTCCGTAATACCTGCGCCTCGAACCGCATTTAGTTATCAATTATAGGCGAACATGACCACTCGTGCCGCCGCACACGCAGCTCGTTGTCACTACCACGGTAAGGGGAACTCCCGTTGCACCTCAAGACCAACAACACAACACATGGCATGTTTTCCACTTTTGCCGCTACTAGCACTTCTCACCTTCATGAGCGCCGTCCCGCATTGTTGTAAGTTTTTAAAACATGTACATAGAATTACAACAATAATCTTGCTAAATTTAATCTCGTTCCAAAATCTGCATTGTGCTGTAGAATTAAATTAGAAAAGCTTCCGCAAACTTTTGTTGAGCGAATTTTCAAAGCAATTGCTGCAAACTATCAAACGTCTCTAGTATGCGGCGTTACGTTACGTTACGTTTTTTAGTCATTTAGTCTCAGACATTAAGGCTCGATAGCTTGACAACTTGTTTGGTTATCTTGTTAAACTTTCAAGTTATGATCTATGGTATCTGCCGATAACTGTATTAATAAATTGTCGTGGTTAATCAGTTAATAAATTAAAATTGAACTGATAAAGTTTTTCAACTTGATTCGATGTCGCTTAAATTTGTTCTATACGTTAGATTTAATAGGCACTACGCTATCTAATTCGCCTGATAACATGTCAATTAAAATAATGAAGGAAATAGCAAACAGTTTTTAATAAAGTGATTGCAAGTATTTAAATAATGTATATTAATTCAAAGAGCATCAATATACTTCGAACACTCGGTTTATTTGCAGTGGATGCAGCAGGACTAGCACAGCGGCAGCAGGAGCGTTCGTGGCGCATTGTGTCGCGTGCTGAATGGAGTGCACGTGAGCCAACAAGTTCGACGAATTTTACCGGCCCCGCTCCATACGTGATTCTGCATCATTCGTACCAGCCCGGTGTGTGCTTGACGGAAGACGCTTGCAAAGCGGCAATGCGATCAATGCAGAATTTCCACATGGATGGGCATGGTTGGCCCGATATCGGTTATACGTTTGCGGTGGGCGGCGACGGTAATGTGTATGAGGCGCGTGGCTACAATGTGGTCGGCGCACATGCTCCCAATTACAATAGTCGAAGCATTGGTCTGCTGCTCATTGGCAATTTCGTTGGTAGGCGCTGCAAGTCTCCTCTATTAAAAAACAATGTTTGCGAGTATTCTGGAATTTAAACTTTGTTTGCTTGTTTGTTGTTTGCTAATTACAGAAAAATTGCCACCCGCTCCGATGCTGAAAGTAGCGCAGGACTTCATCGACTATTCTGTAGAAAAAGGCGAACTGCGCGAGGACTACACTTTGTACGGACATCGACAAGTGCGCGACACTGATTGCCCCGGCAGTGCATTGTATGCTGAAATTCAAAAGTGGGACCATTGGTGTGAGGTTGCCTGAGACACAATTTTGCTTTTAATCAACAACCAACACAAAATTGAAAAACAAATTTAAGTTGGCATCACTGCAAAGTTCTTTGTAAAAATAAAAACAAACCAGTTATCTTTCGCATGATGACGCGCTTGGCTAATCGCTTATATTACGCGCGACTCTTGACGCTAGATTAAATTCGTACTTAATTTAAAATAATATTGTATCATAAATTTTAATAAAACATTTAATGCTTTCGATACTTCGCATTTTATTTATACGAGTGTAGCTGTACTTATATATATATATATATATATATATATATATATATATATATATATATATATATATATATATGAGATTTATATTTTTCATGTTTAAATATTGTTGCTTTTTTTGAAGAAACAAAAACAAAACCAACTCCGTCGTATATGGAACAACAAAGTCAGTTAAATTTCTAGAATGACTGATTAATAACTGATCAGGTTGATCTAAAGAGTAAGCATGAGTAGGCAAAATATATGTTTAGGTACTTTAAAGGAAACCAGCTGCAAATCCTCAATTAAAAAAAACAACAGTTTGACGCTTTTCTTGGTCTATAAGAAAAATACAATTCTAATTGCAATCGCTCAATCAAAACTCCACAAAGCACCGCTATGAAATATGACACAAATCTACAAAATCACAAACAACCGCAAAACTAACAAAATAAATTTGGCAACAATAAAAACTCAGGAAACCCCCACGGAACTAAAATATTATACATAAACACATTTGCATCTATCATCACATTTTTATTGAATTATCATTTGTTTAAACAAATCAACAAACAGAAGAAGAAGAAGAAGCGAACTGAAATAGAAACATTAGTTTCCAATTGATTTGAGTCACTTCGAGTGTCGAACACTTGTTTGGTTTAGAGTATGATGCAAGGTCATTGCTATTGTTAAAAAGCCAAATCATAAAGTGCTTTTTTCGATGGCATTTCTTTGATTAGGAAATTGTAATCGAGTTAAGCACACGATAAAAAGAAATTCGTCATAGAGAAGCGATTTACCAAAATAAACAACATTGCTCGACTATCGACGAAAAAGCAAACAGTCGAAGGAGAAACACCGTCTAAGCTAGTCGAAAAACAGGATTCATACAAAATCAAAATGCCGCAAATTATAAATATCCAGGAAACTGAAGAGCCTACTGAGAGATGTGGTTAGTACATACAACAAAACAACAACAAACACAAAACAAAAAACATATTAAAACTTATAAATCACGAATGTCAAAGTTAATAACCAAACATTTAAAAACGAACCGAAAACCATCTGCGGTAATATGATACTTAGAAACAACAAAAATCCCCTCACAAAAAAACAACAACAACAACAAAAATAGCAAATTGTTCGCAACTATTTCTATGCCATTCCATGCTTTTATTATATATTCTTTCTATTCGAAAGTGTACTGTTGAATGTTTACCTTAACCCAACAAATATTCTAAAAAAACTCGTGAAATTATTCAGCAAAGCCACAACAGAGAAGCAAGGAATTTCGACAGTTTTCCGTGGTAATTCCCCTCCGCGAAGCTTAAACGATGCTACAAACATTTTCCATGTGCCGACTATGTTGTTCTACATGAACGCTGCTTATTACGGCTAAAATACTGACACCTGCAAATGTTCAAAATAATTTCATTTCATTCTGTTTAATTCAATTCTATTTGATTTAATATGTTGTAATTATAATAACGAGCGCGCGCGCATTTCTGTGTTAAATGTTTTGCACGCTACTGTAATACATTTTCTTTCGGTCTGCACAAGCAAAAAAGGAAACTTTGCTGGGATTCCCAGCGCTTTGTACATTTTGGTTTTGAATGAAACTGATGCCAAAATATGCGCAACAACTCAAAGTTATTGAATGAAAAAATGAAAAAATAAAAAAAACAAAAACAAAACAAATTGTTAAAAAGATAAATAAATTAAATGTAAATAAATTAAAAATTTAATTTATGCGTAATGAAACATTTTTCTGCTGAAATGTTTTTGTTATTGAGATGAAGCGATGCAAAAGGCGGTAAAAAGTTGACCTGAGAAAATTGTTTTTTTCTGAAACTAAGGAAAAAAAATCCCATTTTGAATGGCAGAAAAAGTACCGCACAATTAAAAGAAACTTGCTGAAGGAGAAGAATGTAGGTCAAAAAGCGATTTTCGCTTTAACGACATTTTTGTGATATAAAAAACAGTTTTTTTTTTGTTTGTTTCCATTTGCATATGCTTTAAGTTATAACTAAAAATTTAACCAATTTTAATTATAAAACCAGAAAAAATTTAGAGTCCAACAAGCTATGGTATACAAGTAAACATTATAAAATTATCGGCAATTTGACTGAAGTTCCCTTGAATGTTTTCTTGGTTTTATCGAATTTTCGTCACTCCTTCTCCCCAGGCGAGACAATTTCTGATTTTCGCTTAATATTCACCTTTAGTTAAAACGAACCACTCCCACCCCCTCTTAACCGACAGCACAATAAATTAGATCACCCGAAATTGCATATGAATCAAAATAAATATTAAAGAAATGTTTTACTAATTGAATAAACAATCCACGAAATGCCATCAGAGAAGCAGAGGCTATTGAATGTTGTTATTATTCTCTCAGTTTATAGCTCCAATCATAAATAACAGCACATAAAACTGCCTAATCATTGTAAGTTTCTTTATTTTAGCAGTTTATTAAAATTTGATTGATAATAGCAAAAGCAGACTTAAATGAGATCAATGAAAGCATCAAATTCTCATTAGCAAGAACAAAACGTGAATCGAAACTGCTGAAAGAGTTTAAAGAGCACCACACAATACACAGGAGGCAACTATCAGAGAGAGGGAGAGAGAGAATAGCAATCGACAATCGACAATTGAGAACGAAACGTGGAAAACATTTGCAAAAGACGAGCGAAACGGAACCAACATTTTATTTCACTCCATACATACGATTAATTTAAATTGTTAAAGCAATTCGCCGTGTCGTGTGATTTTTGTATTTTTTCATTCCGTCTGATCGATACGTTTTCGGCATTTGTCTATAAACTTGCGTGTTTTCGCAGCTCGGCAAACACTCCACTTCCGAACACCAGCCGTGCAGGGTGTTGGTAGTTAGTACCAAAGCAAAGCAAAGCAAAACAAAACAAAGCAACGCAAAAAAACAAACGAAGCGGAACGAAACGAAACGAACGCGTCTGTGATTGGTGATTTCCTCTACGAAGCTAAATAACGAAGAGCCCGCGCAAAATATTGAATTCAAAATTGTATTTCAAAAAACATTGCAAAACAAAAACAAACACCAAAATTATGAAACAAAAGTAAAATCCCCAAATATCTTAAAAAAATTCTTGCAAAAAATTGAAGTGATTTTATAAAATAAAAGTTCCTAACTGAAAGATTAACGAAAGCATAGCTACAAGTTAACACGGACACATACAAGTACAGTTCCTATTACAAAAATAACAAACAACAAAATTACACACACACACATATAATCCAATACAAAAAAAAATTAAATTAAACAGCATGACAGCATTCGGTTTATTTCTGTTATCAATGCTCGGTGAGTTATAAACCTTTCTGATAGTATAGTATTTAGTATGATAGTATTTAAAGCTCCATTATCAAAAGACAAAAACAAACAAAAAACGGCAAGTTGTGATGTTGAGCGTACAACGTAAGCAATCTTAAACTGGGAGCGTTGTTAGAGAATAAACAAACAAACAAGCAAACAAACAAATAAAAGTTAAATTTTGTTTAATGAACTAAATTAATTTATTTTGCATTGTTGTTCTTTCCATGCGGAATTCTACTTTCATTAAGTTTTTAATTACTCAATAACAGCAACAATAAAAAAAAACATTTTTTTCGGGTTCATAAAATGTGTTAATTAAATTTACAAAATACTTTAGCATTGAAGTGTTGCAAATCCATTTACCGTTTTTCCATCATGATGACATTCATTTATACATATAACCACAGACACACACACACATACACACAAACAAACAAACATAATTATGCATGTTAAAAAAGTTTTCAATTATGCAAATAATAATATTTTTAAAATTACTACATTTAACATACTCGTACAAATGTACATACATACATACATACATACATACATACATACATACATACATACATACATACATACATACATACATACATACATACATACATACATACATACATACATACATACATACATACATACATACATACATACATACATACATACATACATACATACATACATACATACATACATACATACATACATACATACATACATACATACACACATACACACATACACACATACATTCATACATACATACATACATACATACATACATACATACATACATACATACATACATTCTCGTACAACTTAAAATTCCTTTTTTTAATCATTTCAATTACATCGCAAAGTGCAATTTATGCAAAAAATATTTAAATGCCACATACAAATTAAGCCAGAAATACACACAAAATACATAAACTTCTCATAAAAAAACTCGGAATTTATAAAAAAAATTATTATTGTTTTGTTGCTTGTGTTAAAAGTGTTTTAATCAATAAATAGAATGAATTCCAGATCAGCTTGCAGCTACTTCC
The DNA here is from genome assembly GCA_949127995.1 of Suillia variegata. Classification (NCBI taxonomy): domain Eukaryota; kingdom Metazoa; phylum Arthropoda; class Insecta; order Diptera; family Heleomyzidae; genus Suillia; species Suillia variegata. The sequence continues at coordinate 877,988 of OX421843.1, read as the reverse complement.
ACCGGAACTAATTTCAACCATGACTTTGAGTTTCCGCCAGCACAATTTATTTACTACAAAACGAAAAAAAAAAACAACAACAACGCAAGTGTTAAGCATTTTTTATATCACAAAATGCGAGCAACTTCCTGACAAATTCTCTTTTATTCGTATTTGATTAATATTAAAAGTCAATCAAAATAAAAATGAATAATTTAGTAAGCAACTCGACTTCATATCAGTGTATGTGTGTGTGGGTGTGTGTACACAAAAAAGCATATTTAGAACACAAATCGCGGAATCTGCAAAACTCGAAAAGCTCGAAAAATTGCGAGTTTCTTTTACGACTTCGAGTTCTGTCAGCTGTTTTCGAGGTGTATCAGTTCTAATTAGAGTTGCCTTATATCATTTTTCAATTAATGCTACCCTCTGTCATTTCAGCTGTGAAATGTTTCTTACATATTATATTGTACAATATTTATTACTAGTTTTAAAACAAAAACAAAAATTAACTTTGTTTTTTTACAACTTCATAACTGGAAATAAAAAAGTTCACGTTTTTCATGACATTATAAGTTTTTTTTACATACAGGCAACACTGAAACATACGAAGTTTTTTTTTTACATATACGCTACAATGAATCACAAGAAGATCTTTTCGAGGCACAACTATACCAAAAATTGGGTAAAACTCTTGAAAATAATAACCCTACACACACGCACACACACACACATACGAGTACTTACACACAGTCGAAGGCAAACCAATTACACTTGCGTAAAAGTGCTCGCGACTTTTTTGCTCTGCGGCTCGTGCGAGTTTTAATTTAAGCGCAAAAATCGACAACAATTTTAATTAACTTTTCATACACACACACACGCTCAGTCACAGTGTAATGCGTGTAAATTTGCAATCAAAAACGATTTTTTTACTTACAAACAACAAACAAAAATCAGAATCATCCCAAAGGGAGAAATAAACGCGAACTCGCTCTGAATTAAACTGAAATTTATGAGTGCGCACACACACATTGACAAATTCATATTTGTAAATCTTAAAATCAAAATTCGACAAATTTTAATTTTAATTACTGAATTCTGCATTTTCATTAATAAAATTTATTGTTATTGTTATTAAAAGACAAAAACAAAGAATAATCAATTAATTAATTGAATAATAGATTTGTCTGCATTTGAATTGAAGCTGCTCATTAGTTTTTAATGCCGAAATTTCTTTACCCCTCTGACTCTTGGTTGTTTAGTTTTTGTGTAAATATTTAATAGTCGTAATTGATGCTGGAAATAGAATAAGAGGAAGCAAAAGCAGACGCAGAGTTAAAAGGGAAAATATTATTACGATGCATTGCCCAAAAACCGTAATAGTAGCAATAATGAATAGTTAGTAGTATATAATACTCGCTGATGTTGTTGTTGTTGTTTGTTAGTAATTACTGTTTGCGAGTAATTAAAATTTAATGACAAAATTGTCAAAAGTAATTTGAGCGCGTCGCGGCTTAATTTAATTCATTTCAGTCGTCGCTCCACCTTCCGCCTATCGAAGTAGACACGAGGGCGAGCATTAGTTTTGTCTGATAGGCAGTAGCGGCGGCGGAGGGGACGGTGGCGTCACATGTGCGACTTTGTTGCTAGATTGTAGTAGCAGTGAAAATTCGGCTATCATTGAAGCAACTGAATGAGGTTATGCCAATTTGCACACACATACACACCGGTACACACTCGCACACCACACATTAGATTAGACGCCAGTGTTAAGATTATGTCAGTGTATTGTCACTCGACAATTGTAAACATGGAAATACCGTGGCACGGCAAAAGATGAAACAAAAGCAAAAAACGCAAATTCAAATATTTACAATATTTCGAAAGTTTAAAATTGAAAATTTCGTTTATTGATAACATTAAAAATGACTCAAGTGGTTTTTCGATATTTTATTAAATTCAGTTCAAAACTCGTCCATAGAGCATCAAAATCCGTGACTGCAATTGTTTAACAAAAGCAAATACCAAAAAATACCCATTCATTAAAAAACCACTCTAATTTACAGTATGAATCTCCTCTCGACCATCAATTAAAAACACACTTTTGGTCTTTTTGTCTTTTTTTCGTACTTGTTGATTTACGATTTTAACATGCTCAAATAAAAAATATGTATGAAAATAAAAAACAAAACATTGGTGAGAATCAAAATGCAAATAGTTATGTCAACAAATTTAACGAGCATGTTGCCATGTTGACGAGGTCATTTGTTATTCGCTTATTTACGTTGAAAAAATAATAATTTATACGTTTTTTTTTATGTTTGACTTAATACTTGTGCCTTTATTTCACTTCCAATTTGTTTTTTTTATATTGTGATAAACATAAATTTAATTAAACAGAACTTTAATTAGATTATTTCAAGCATTTGAAAGCATTATCAAATAGTAAAAAATCCCAATAAAAAATTCCGCGATATAAACAAATTGTTGAGGTAAACAATGATTTCGTTACATTCGAGCAATCTTTCTTTATTTCAATATTTTCTTTAACCCACATTTCAGCTTTACTTTATTTTGGTTTGATTATTGAAGTCTCGATTTCGTTGTGATTTCATTGCGATTAGTCATTGGCGGTAGTGGTTTTTCTTGTTGTTTTTGTTGTTTCTGTACGATGGATTACCTTCTTAGGGCAATCGGCCGTCCGTCTATTTACACTCAATGTCTGGGTTGATACCACAATGACGTATGGATAGAAGAACATAAAATGCCATTTTATGATAGTTTGTTGTTTTTTTGCTTTCTGTTCCTTTTACTAATGAATAATTAATATGTCGTGCTATTTTTATCGACTGTTTCATGGTTCATGGTTCATGTTTTTTTTTTTTTGTTGTTTTTTGTCTGTTAACAAGCCAATTTCTGGTTGAGTCGCATTGAAGGTGTTAACACATTTTCGACTCTTTATGCTGAGTGATTTTGAGTCGTTTAAATAACGAAAAGTTCGTCAGCGCCTTTGCACAGCAGTGTTAAATGTTCGATTTCTCAAAAATTGTTTTTGTATTTTTTGCGAAAAATTAAAAATATTTTGAAATTGATTTTCAGAAAATAAAACGGTATGAAAAACCACACTAACATTTGAACAGAATTGAAGAGTCGTATTAAAAAATATAACTTCATTTTATTGCAACCAGTTAAACAATTGGAGTCTTATTTAATCTCGGTCCTAATATTAAATAAAAACGAATTATCGCAGAATTTTCAATTTATTGAAAGAAGAAGTTAAAGCAATCACAATGGTACGAATAGAATAAGCAAACATATTCAAATTTTGCGATGTATGTATATCGTGTCTTAAAGACGTTTCTTTGGAACGATTTAAAAATATTAGATATCTTGATATATGCCATTTTTGCACTAGACATGCAAACTGGAGATTTTCGTATTGTAAAAGCGCCGTTTGAATAAAAACTGCAAGAGTATAACAGCTGAAAATTGCACCTTGTACTCGTAGAACTGGTTTTTTTTGTAGAGAAAGCTCTCATATGATATTTAAAATAAATATTAGCATGCGATTAAGTTGTACTCAAGTAATAGCGAAGTTGTCTTGCCTCTACTCGTACTAATCGATTGCGAAAACAAGTCAGCGGGAGCAAATTCATTTCTGCCAGAAAGGTTCGCCTCAGGGTATTCCCCTAGTAACTACCCACTTAAGTGGCATTTATCGTACATCGCTGTTTCAATGACACAACCAGGTGTCATCATCAAATCCACACAAACACGCAAACAAATTAAACAACTTCAGTTTTGAGGTGTTAATAAATTACTTCAAAATTGAGCTGGATAGCAACAAACAAAACAAACAAAATCGACCCTTGAAACGAAACCAAATTAACAGAAACAAAAAACGAGGAACACCGATGCGACCGGCAACCGCAACAGTTACAGTGAATAATTGACACCTACATACAACCAGCGAAATAAGTTCGCAAACTTCCAGAACACTAAAATTTCAACTAAGTAATAATTTTTTTTTTTTTTTTTTTAAATAACTCTTCACCAACAATATTTTACGGGCGTATAAAAATTTATCAATCCGCAACATCGTGTCAATCAAAATACAATATTTATGCAAAAGTAAATCCAATAAAAACAAAAAAACAACAACACAAAAACACGTGCTTCACGCAGCGCGCTTTTTTTAAAAAAATTTCAATTAAAAAAAAAGCGTATTCGTCAATGAACAGCAAAGAGAAGTAATCGAGCCGTTCGTTGATAATGTGGTTACAAAAACAATAACACCAACAACAACCTGTAAAAACAAACACAATTCGCATTCATAAGCGTGAGGCAACGCAAAAGTGTAAACAATATTTACATGTATGTATGTATGTATGTATGTATGTATGTATGTATGTATGTATGTATGAATGTATGCATTTATAAGCAAAGTGCAAAAAAGCAGGGCAACAACTCAAAACCATCAACACCAGCACAAGCGCGGATTCGGGAGAGCAACAGAAGCGATGACACCTTTAAAATCATTTTCTTTTTGTAGTCCAGATTCGTCTCTGCTTTTGAAACAACAACAGCAGCACCAGCAGCAGCAGCAAACACGTCAAACGGCACAGCCAACGAATAATATTGACACTTGTAAATGAAAAATAAATTCCTGCGACTGCAATCGAAAAAATCTTCTGATACACACATTTATGAACAAGAATGTACATATGTATGCAAACCCCAACAACAACAGCAGATAGTAGCAAAAACAACAACTCTTTTCAAAGTCCCAAAATGGAAAATCAGAGGTAAACAACATCAGCTGATTGATTGTTGCTTGTTGCCTGTTGTCTTGCGAACGCGTTACTAGCTGAATAGATTCACTTTTTCTTTGAAAATGTTCATGATTCTATTGAAATATAACTGTAAACCGAATTGAATAAAATTGATTGTAAATACGAATAAGCACGATAAAACAGCCCAAATTATTGTAATTTACTTTGCACTTTGGTTCGGTATCTTTTATATTTAAATGGATAAGAAATGAGATAAGCCTCCAAGTCTAAAAAAATAGCCTGACTTTTTCGACAAGTTTTTTTGGGTTTCGAAACCAAATTGAAAAAAGTATTTGAATAAAAACATTCTAAAGACAAAATTGCCTGTTAAAACACATTTTTATCATAATTTAAATAAACCAAAAACCGGGAAAAAGCCGCGCGCTCAAATAGCAAGAAGAGAAATTCACACTTGCTACTTTTTCGCTCAACGTCGAAGTATCGAAGCGTAAACGCTTCTCATATTTTGCAGAGGGGTTTAATTGACGCCACGCTCTAAACAATGTTGCTTTTGTTGCATTCGCAAGAATTTAACGGGGGTTTTTCTGCGAGTACATTTTTTAAAATATATTCGTTTTAGTATGTGTTTTTTAGAAAACAAACAAATACATATAAATAACAACATCAATACGAGCTAAGTCAAGCTCAATCAGCGCAAAGTGTGGAAGCGATTCGGAATGAATTCATTGAAGAAAAAGCTTGACTGCAATAGTTGAGCAGACAATCCGCGCTTATCGATTAAAGGAATTTATCTACCGGAGTTGTGCAAAGGGAAACTAGCTTCTAGTTACTTCGAATAAACTAATAAAAAAAATTAAATGTGCTCTGATTCACGGCGAACGCTGTTGGCTACGATATTGACCTGTGATTGTCTCTTGAAAGTGTGTGTTTGTAAGTGGAAAGTGATCGATAACAGCTGATAAGAGATATTTTTAATTTGTCATGCTTACTTATTGCAAAACTTCATACATTTTCAATAATTCCATTTCAATTTCAAAAACTATTGCAAAAGTGATGATAAAAAAATGTTAATTCATTCAAAACCACCTGAAAGTTTGGAGCAAATTTTGCTTAATCAATGAGGGAACAATATTGCTCATTTGCGTCAAGAATGCACGAACCACTCGAACCTATTTAATTTCATACATTTCAATAAGTAATTTTACATACATACATATACGAGTTCATTTAACATATATACACACAAAAACCAAAGCAAACAAACCAAAGTTAACAAAACTACACATTTTGAGTTCATTTTTGGATTTTCGAATTTTTGGCGTTTCTTGTTGATCAACACTTTTCCCAGTGTTCATCTATCTATTAATCCAAAAACTCATTAAATTTAGCGGCGAGTCGCACGCGCCACGAGCGCATCCAATGATGACGAATAATGACAAAATGTTGCAATTACATTCGGGCGTTATTGTGCATTAAATTGCGCTAATTAAAATGACATATCAGTTAGTCACAAGTGTCACATTTTAATTTTTGAAAACAACAAACACAACATCAGGTGGGATTTCAATTAACGACAAAGTTTCAAATCGCATATTAGCTCGTGCTCGTAAAACAACAAAATATGCAAAGCTGACATTAAAACTTTACCTTAATAATTTGATAGGAATTGCCACGTCATTAAAGAGATTACAAAAGCTTTTTTTCCGTTTTAAAAAATAATTTCTAAAAAAAAATTGTTCTTCTTTAGGTCTTGGCCAACAAATGCCTAGTTCTGAAAATCGTTCTCAGATGATATCGCGCTCGGATTGGGGTGGACGTCCTTCCAAACTGGTAGAACACTTTAGCGGTCCCGCTCCCTTTGTTATCATACACCACTCCTACATACCGAGCGCCTGCTACACGCATGAAGACTGCCAAAAGGCAATGCGCTCGATGCAAGATTTTCACCAGATCGAACGAGGCTGGAATGACATCGGCTACAGTTTTGGCATTGGCGGCGATGGCATGATCTACACAGGACGGGGCTTCAATGTTGTCGGCGCACATGCACCCAAATACAATGACAAAAGTGTTGGGATTTGCATGATTGGCGATTGGAGAAGTAAGCGTCCTGCAACTTAACCATTTGTTTAATGTTTTTACAATATTTGTGGTATTCTTTTTAGCGGAACTTCCGCCTCCACAAATGCTGCAAGCAGCCAAGGATCTTATAGCCTTTGGTGTGGCCAAGGGCTATATACATCCCGAATTCAAACTGCTCGGCCACAGGCAAGTGCGCGACACCGAGTGCCCCGGTGGGCGACTGTTCAACGAGATTTCGACTTGGCCGCATTTCTCACCCAAACCGAACACAACGGAGAATGAAATCGCTTAGAATAATTTTAAATTAGTTAATAAAAGTAAAACAAATGTCGCTATTAAATTGTAAGCCACGCCGCGTATTTGCCAAAACAAAAGTTCGCTATTAATTTAAGATTTTTTTTAGCAGAAGCTAAACTATTTATTTTAATTAAATGTGTAATTCTCAAATACAAATATTTCTAAAGAATTAAGCATGACATCACTTTGTTAAATTTTAAATATTTTAATAAAAAATATATTGTATATGTATTTATATGTTCGTATTATGTATGTACTATGTACATTAGAAAGATTATGTAGAGAGCAGCTCGAAACAAAAATCAGGCATTAAATCTCAGTTATGACAAAAAATTTTGTTTCGGCTGTTTAAGCGGAGTCGAAAACAAAATTTTGTTGTTTCGAGATACTCTCCATGTAATTTTTTAAAATTGTTTTTTGTTGTATGGGGACTGACCCGCCGTATTGTAAATATTAATAATCTTTAAGCATCTCGTTTTTGAAAAAAAAACCTGAAATAATTCGCAGAAAATCTCTGCAAATTGATTAATATAAGCAAAACAGCAAGAAGAATGTTCCCAGCATATAAATTGAAAACTTTACAAAATTAACATTTTAACAAAAACAAGATTGCGGCAGCTGTTCTACACACACATGCACATGCACACGCACACGCACAATACAAAAACAATTCAATTTGAAAAGAGAAACTTTTTCGAAATCACAACATTTAAATACTCATTAAATTGAAATTCACACACATGCTGGCTGACTGACTGGATGGCTGGTTGGTTGGTTGGCTGGCTGGATGGCGCATAGAGACTACCTGCCTTCTACCAACACTTTTTGAAATGCATGTGAGCCCCCAGCGACCCAGCCCAGTATTTACAAAAACGAAAGCATGCTTTCCAGTGACTTTTGACTTCCGGTGGGGAAGTGCTAAAATCGCTTATTGTGCGTCGTCGGAAACTTTGTGGCGCGGGTGCAAAGCAAAAAACAAAAAACAAAAACTTTAAAAGCTTTCGGTACTTTTGAGAGATGGTACGTGTAAGTGTATGTATGCAGATCGCACGTGTATGTATGAGTGTGCCCGCCGCACATATACAAAAGTCAACTTAACTTTTCTACATAAACATTTTTTTGCAGAATTTCACAAAAAGTTTACAGCAATCCTTGTTTTTTTTTTGTTATTTCTTCTTCTTCTTCTTCTTTTTCTTTTTCTTCTTTATGTTTCACGAAGAAGAACTGTTAAGGAAGTATTTTCCATTCAAAATACTATTTAAGCCAAATGTTAAGCAATAAACTTGAAATTTTATGAAATTATTTTCATGCAACTGACATTTGACATTTGGCATTTCTATTCAATTCAAGGACAAAGCAGAAAAAACAGAACGACCTCAAAATGAAGTTAAACGCCGTGAGAATACCTACAACGAACAACAAAAATTAAAAAAAAGTCGAATGTGTGTGTGCAATTAATTGAGAATTTCTGCTTAAGAATAACAATTTTCTTTTTCGTTGCATACTTTTTGGCGGTGCATAAAAATTGCATTCGGATTTTGCAAACTTGAGCTCTCTTTTCGAAAGGAGCATTTAAACAAATGGCAACGCAAATCTACTAATTACTTTTAATTTATTTTTTTACGAATTTCAAATAGTTTAAATATCAATTAGATTTTCAATTTCATAATTCTAAAGGCATGCAAAAATAAAAATAAACTAAATCAAAACTTAACTAAAATAACAAAAATTCATTCTTAACTATTTTTTTTCATTAAGCCTTTTTTAATTTGTCGCACAAAAGATGCAAACAAAAAACAAATAATTATGAACAATTGAAAAAATATTGAAAAAGTGACCCATTCGACGACGCCGCTAAACAGTGAACAGGCCCCAATCAAAACGGAAGTGCGCGCCGCTCAGAGCCACATTTGGCACCCCGAAGCCGCATTTTATCAACTCAACAACGGTACTGCGAAAAACGACGCTTACGCTTAAGCTTAATATAAAAACTTTGCGCATTTCGACCAGAAAATATATTTAACAAACAAACAAACAATTCAAAAATAAAAATAAAAATTACAACAAAATAATTGTAAACGAATAAAGTTTTTATTTTTTGCGTGACGAATTTCTGCACTAAAATTCATGCAAAAATTTTGGTTTTTGTTGTTATTTTGTAGTTGTTGTTGCCGAGCAGAGATTTCGTGCAATATTTTTAAATGACTTCCGCCTGCGGTGCTGGCGTTGAGCTTGAATTTGAATTTAACGGAAATATTTCGAAAATTATTTTCATAGCGAAACGCTTGCCCCGCGGGAGGAGGAGGGGAAAAGGGTGGTTAGTTTGGCACACTCTACGCTTTGTCGAGTTATTCTTGTTACTGTTGTTTATTCTATTTTTTTGCACGCTACTCGGTGTGCTTAGCAGGAAACCGGAAATATGATTTATTATTATATTTTTGTAGCGTTCTTTTTGGCAGAGGACGGACAAGAGGACGGCGAGAGTCGTTATTATGCACTTTTGAGTGAATGCGGTGGATAAAGTGTGCGCATTTCGAGTACTTTTCGAGGATTATTTAACAGTTTCTCATTTGGGGGGCATGACCGTGAGTAACGCGTCATAAATTAAAACAAAATGGCGGCGAATTTTTGTATTTATTAAATTTTTTTAGAGCTTGTTGTAGAAAATAATGCAATAAAATAATTAAACTTTAGAAAATTCTGTATTGAAAAAAATAGAGTCCAGCAAATAAAGCAGAAAAATTTTCGGATTTAGAAAATTGGTTTAAATCGAAACGGATTAAATTCAATTAAATTAACTGCTCCTGTGAAGGTTGTGTACCACTTAAAGTTGTTAACTCCTTATATTTAAATAACAAGTACGCATAAAAGGTATTTAGAATTATCGTAACGGCTAAATTTCAAAAACTTAAACAAATTTCAACTTTTTGCACATTTAAGCTGATCTGTAATTATTTCGGGAATCTTTTGGATTGCAACGACAAAGCAACAAATACACATACATACATACATACATACATACATACATACATACATACATACATACATACATACATACATACATACATACATACATACATACATACATGTGTCTGATGTAAGTAATTGTTGCAACTGCAAGTGCAATTTTCAAAACAATTTTCAATTGACGGCAACTTTTGATGATGATCGTGATTGGAAAAAAAATTCTTCTTTTTACCAATTTTCGAGTGGCAGCAGCTCTGCGCGTTGTTGTTGTCGTTGTTGTTGTTGTTGTTGTTGTTGTTGACGCTTCTGCTGCTCTGCTGTAATTTTCGAAATAGCAATACTAAGTGTACTGCTACTGTGGCCGTTATTCGTTGCTGTCCATCTGTCCGTTTTATCACAAAGTGCAATTGTCAACAAATTTCAAAATGTTTGCGCTTTTTGATATAAATTGTTTATTGTTTGTTTGCTTTGCTTTGCTTCGTCGATTCGAAACAATTCGATTCGACGAACAATTGGACAATGTTTGCCATTGACGGTCAGTCCGAAAAAAAGTCATGGCTGCTGGTGGTGTTCGCTGTTGTAGTTGTAGTGGTTGCTGTTGCTGTTGATTTTGAAAATGTTAAATGAAAATTGTTCATTCGGTTTGTTGTCATTTAAACTTATTTTAAATGTCGTGAATTAATGAACTTTTACGAATGGTTTTCTCATTTAGTCTCAATTAGGAGAACAGTTTAAAATGCACTGAGAAATACGAATTGAATATCAATCAATTAAATGAATAAATACAATACAATACATAAATGAATGAAGTACGAAAATAAATAAATAAATTAGTTTTTATATTGTAGTGATATTAAAAAATTGCATTTCGATAAAAAAATGTTTACAAGTTCTGTGTAGATAGAATTCAGAGACTAATCGATATCGAACATCGACCGATGAACACGCAATACCAACAACAACAACAACACCGACAACAGCTATTGAAAAAAATGCGAACAATTAAAAAAAGAGACAAACGACAAACAATTTCGAGTGAATACAAGAAAAATCGCATTCGGGAAGTTTTAAAAGTTTGTTTGTAGTGGAAGAAATGTGTGCAACAAATTTTACGAAATAATTTCATAAAACTAAAACACAATTTAAACTGGTTAACTCAAACAAATCTGATGGGTTTGGACTTTTTGGACGAGTGGTTTTTGTCGCAAGGTAAAACAGAAAAACTTAAAAAAAAAGAAAGAAAACAACAAAAAAAGCACAAACCCAAATTTAAACATTCATTCCGCGGATATTTAAACAGTTTAAGTCGCAAAATTATTTTCAATGTAATAAATATCACCGGCAGACCGTAACAATCATCATTAAGCGACACTCAAAGTCTTAATTATATCATTTGCTATTACGGTCAGGTCAATTAAATACAAAAAAAAACAAAAGGCCAAAATTGCACTTGCGTAATTTTAATTCGCTTTTGCCAATATTCTACTTCGTTGCACTTTCGTTAAGTTGGCTTTTGTGTACTTTCGCCAAAGGCAAAACAATTCGAAAGGTCGTATTCGACATTTCCACTAATTGTTCTCAAATACTTTCCGACATTTTCAAAACCGAATTGTAAACTAAAAAAAAAGCAAAAATTCAAACTTTGATTTCGAAGTTATTTGCTGGAATACATCATAAGAATCTCTGTATGTATGTATGTATGTATGTATGTATGTATGTATGTATGTATGAATGTATGTATGAATATATGTACACATGTGCTTAAATCATTTTCGACCGAAGTCCTAAAATGTTTTAAAAATAAAATCGGCTCGAAACTTAAATACTTTATTATTATTATTTTATTTTTTTTCAATTACAGTATGTATCAGTATGTATCAGAGCTGCACGAATGCGTTATTCAGTTCGCATATCGTTACTGAAGCACTTTATAAATAGCGTTATTGCGAAAAACGTTATCGATAACGTTATATCGAAAAAAAACTAAAACATAATAATTTAAAATAAAACGCTGCACTACGTTTTCTGTATTACAAGAAAATATTTTATGTATAGAGGTAGGCGTGGTTTTTTTAGATTCTGTTCATCTTATAACAAATTTCTAGTCGATATCTCTCTGACATACGGACGAATGGAAATCGATATATACAAAGACTCAAAATTCGACGCTGATCAAAATTCGTTTTCTTATGAATGTTACAAATGGACAAGCGAAAGAACAAACTCAATGTTAGCTACGATGCATGCGTGCGCGTAGTGTAGGGTGTAAACATGTAAATAGGTTCACTCGACTTAACACATACGAGTACATTTGAATTGGTTAACATGCAAGTTTACAAATAATGAGAGCAATGTGGAATTAAGAATTTACTATATAAGAATAATTTTCGTTCGCTCATTGAGAAATGAAAAAAGAGAATCATTCATTCAAACTAAGTCTTCAAATGTCCAAGAGAATATTTTAAATTTTTCTGCCATACACAATGCTGGAAAGAGTAAAAACAAAGCAAGGAATTAAAAAAATAATAATTTTAAACATATGCAAACATTTTTTCTTACGAGTAAACATGTAAACTTTGTGTATTAAAAAATTTTCGTTCACACAAAGAGCGGAAAATATATTTTAGAACTAACTTTTCCGAAATTTTCATGTTTGCAGAATAATCCTCATTGAGAGGAGAAAGAAATATTTTTCTTAAGTTGTGTTCGGTCTGCATCACTAAAAATACACTTTTTGCCAAATTTTGAGTATATTTTGAGACAAATAATATTCGAAAATTTTATTTTTCAGTTTATTGGAAGCTATTGTACCTACCGGGTGATTTGCCAATCGGAATTCGGTGGTAGTGAACGTTTTTTAATTGTGAAAATAATATTCGAAGTGTTCTAGAAATACCTTTTGCAAAGCAGAGACAAATTGATTAAAGCTTTGATAGAATAATAAATTCACGGTTGAAGAACAACAGATGCGGATTATTTTATCAATCGATTTTCAAAACTTTTGCTATTCCATTTTTTTATTTTTTTTGTTTCTTCAATTTATGTTTAATTAAATAATTATGGAAATACATAACATTTTGTTAGTAAATTAAAAACATGAAGCTGAAGCAGACAGAAAAGAAAAGTACACTAAAATTTGTTATATTTATATTTAGTACAATAAATTCGTGGCTGATTCAAAAAATAAGAAAGCAAAAGCTAAACAAATTCAATGAAAGAGTGAAACTCAAAAATTCATTAGTTTCGAAAATTGCTCGTCGTCCGTCCGTCGCAGAGACTCTTGCTAGGAGTATATCGTCATTTTGTTCTGCGCTTAATCAACGCCTCCATTCGTTTTATTTTTGTAAATTCCACACATACGAAGGAAAAGCACAACAAGAAATTTGTGTATTTTATAATAGGAATGAAAATCGAAAAACAAACGAAAACAAAAACAAAAACGAAAACGAAAAAATTAAAAAAACAAAAATTCAAATAAAAGCATTTGAATACGCGCAAAATTGGGTGACGGTGCTGCTACAAAGTGGGACGGGGGAGAGGAAAAGACTAAAATTAAAAATATTTATTTGTATATTTTTTGCATTTGCCGACCGACAATCAATCCAACAAATTTTGTTCAATCAAGCATAATTTATTGGAAAAATAAAAATTTCGTGAATTTAGCATAAGCGAATGTTTTTGTTGTTGTTGTTGTTGTTTCTTTTCAGTTCATTGCAAGAAATTTAACAACTGTTCAAATCTAAATTCGCGAGTTGGAATGTCTCGAAGGCTGAAATTCGTATTCAAAAATATTTCAATAACATGAACAAGTGATTTCATAACAATAAGTCCATATCGTACGACAATTTTTTATTTGAAAGCAAAATTAAAGAAAACAACATTTAATGATTAGTTAAGGAACTGCAATGGAAACACCGTTAATTGCAATACAAATACACATACAAAAACAAATTAAAATTAAATTCATTGATATTTGAAAGTTTGACGGAATCTTCTCGCATGTATTATGAATACTTTCGAGTACAGGTACCTAAAACCGAAACTATAAACGAATTCGTTTGCAGCAAAATTAGTCACATTTTAATTTGGTGTGCTTGCTTGGTGCGCAATGGATAACGCTCTGAGTGCAGCGTTGAAAAAATTGCCGCCGCTCTGTGCTGCGCTGCTCTGCTTTGCTATGCTATGCCTTTGTCGAGTTAGCCTATTTTCGTAATTTTCGAAGCGATCCACAGAAGCGCAAAACGAATGTATTCCTAGCCTATATTTTTTTGCGCTAATGAGCGATTGAGTGAACAAAAAGTCAAAAAATAAATTTTGTGTATTGAAAAACTGAAACAGCTGTTGTTCTCCGACGGAAAATCGGAAAATCGGAAAATTTGCCTTGTTCAAAAATTTAAATAAAAAAAGGAAAAACAAGCGAAACGAAAGAAAATCAGTGAAAATGAACACACGAAGAAGATATTTATTGAAATAATTTTCGGTTTCTTTACACAGAAGTAGCGCGAATTCGAATCTGACTGTTGTTGTAGCTGGTGAAGTCAATGAGTGCAAGAGCGTGCCATCGCTAAAAATAAATATTTTATAAATTTTATTCAAAATAAACTTTGGAATACCAACGAAACAAAACAAGTGAATTCAAAACTTAAGAGATTTTCAGTTTAATGATTTGTATTTACTTATTTATCTATTTATGTTGATATACTTTTAACAACAACTTTTACAATAAAAATATAAAAAAGTCAACGAATTTAAAAACTATAGTGCACTAAATCAGAAACCTCAAATATGCCGTTTGTTGCACCAAAGAGCACTAGCTCAGCGACTAGTTCTAGCGGTGGCGGACCCGGTGGTGCTGGACGGACCACCTTTCGCCCTCCATGGGTAAAAGATGATGGTGCCGCAAGTCCACTTAAGTCAACGGTGAAAACTTCAGTGCCTTGGGCCAAAAAGACAACCGCTGAAAAGGAAAATGGCGAAAAGACCAACGCATCCACTGCAACGGCCTCAAGTTTAAAAAAACCTTCTACGGTGACCGCTGCAAAGAAAACCGTTGTGGCAGCAAAAAAAGTAGAAGAACCCGTTAAAAAGATCACAGAACCAGCAAAGAAGATTTTGGCACCAGTCAAGAAAATACCCGAGCTTAACAAAAAATCAACGGCAGCACCAGTTTCGGCTCTAAAAACTAACTCAGCGGCTGCCAAAAAGAAGGAACCAACACCATCTTCTTCTGAAGAGGAAGAAGAGACCGAAGAGGAGGAGACCGACGAAGAAGAAGAAACAGAGGAAGAAACTGAAGAAGAATCGGAAGAGGAGGAAGAATCTGAAGAGGAGGAGACCGACGAAGAGGAGGAGGAAATTAAACAGCTGCTAAAGAATGCGGCCGCCGCTAAACCGCCGCCACCAAAAAAGGAAGAGGAAGAAAGTGAGTTAAAACGCCGGTTTTCAATCGAGAAACCTAAATTACGCCCGATCATGGTCAAACGTGACAAGTCTATGAAAAAAATTGAAGACGACGATGAACCCGTCGCCGGGGAAACCGAAGAAGAGCGCGAACGTAGATTACGCTTTAAACTAGAAAAACCGAAATTACGCCATGTAAAACGCGAAGAGAAACCTTTGCCCTGTAAGAGCACCGATAATATCCTAAAAACACGACCCACCTTGAAAAAGGTACCCAAACTTGACGATCTTAACAAAGATACAAAGGAAGAACCCAAGCCCGAATTTAAAACAAAAACTTTGCGGAAAACTCCCTCGATTAAACGTGAACTTAGTATAAAGAACGGTGAGTTTAGAGGGTCTATTCTTTCAAATGCGTGCTTAATTCAATTAACGAACTTAAACTAATTTAAAATTAAGTCTCTTAATAAAACAGAATGCTCTGTCTAACCACAAACAAAAAAAATAAAAATTCTGCGAGGACTTGGGTTGGTCGATGGGCAACATAGAAGGGACGATCTGCCTCTCCTTTCTAACCAGCGCTGTATATAAATGCTTTTCTAAATCCAAAGGCCATTTTAAAGGTGGGCACGAAAATCGTGTAAGTAGTAAACTACAAAATTCAACGGATATGAATGAATATATTTTTCAGCCTACTTTCAAACGAATTCATGATTTTTCAAGAGTTCTTGTGTCATGGAATGTCCTTTCTATACATACATTTTCCGATTTTATTCAATCACTTAGTATTTTCAAACAAAGTTTCAAAAATGTTTCGCAAGTACGAACAACTTTTCACAAAAGTTTAAAAGTTAATTTAAGAAAAAAAATACAAAAACATTTTATTTCTAAGAAAAGGACAAATTGCTAAAAAAAAAATTAAATAAATAAAAAAAATAAAAAAATCGGGATTAGAGTGCAGCGAACTTTGCCCAAAACATGACACAAGCTACGAGCACAGATAACACCCGCTTGTTCATACCAAATAAAAATGTTTAAAGGAGACCTAAAGGTGTGGTCATGATAATTCAGTGAGAGCAAATGTCAATTAGACACTCCCGAATGTTCAAAGCTATAGGATTACCACTCCCTCATTCAAAATTTCACTTAATTTAAAGGACTCCTTAGAGAAAGGAGCACAAGTTTTTTATTAATTTTTATTCAAATAATTTTTATTCGAATATATACTTTAAAGTTAATGTTTAATTTGACTCCTGACTATCCTTTCACACACAATCACACACATGTAGTACAAACGAATGCGATGTGATTGTGTGTTAACGTGTGATATGACACTTTATTATGCATGTGTGTGTTTCCACGTTTGGGCGAGCCAATTTACATGCACTAGCACCTGCCTTCCACTTTCACCAGCCGTTGTGCTTCTAAAAGTCTAAACGAGTGAGTTCGTTTGTTCGTTCGTTTTTGGTGAAAGGTGCGAAACGAGAAGGGTTTGGATTATAGCGAGCGGGTGGAGAGAAATGGGCAATGTAATGCAGAAAAATTAAAACATTTCATTTCATTTGGAATAAATATGATGATGAATGAATTCATATTTCTGCAACTGCCGTGAGCAAAATTCCGATTGCAAATAATTTTCTAAATGACTTTCGTACCTCGAGGGTGTCTTTAGTATCTGTGTTGTACAATTATTATCAGAAGAAAACAAAAATCAAAGTGAAGGGTTTGTTAAATTTTAATCACAAAAACAAAACGTGAGTACGATTTGTTTAAGTTTATTAATTTTTGGTGAATTCTTGTATTATATTCAAATGTATGTACGTATACATACATATGTGGGTGATATTCTTTTATAAATTTTCGAATGGTGATTCGGTGCGTAATCCTTCGAACTAGAAATTGAAGCTGCCAATTTGTCAGCAAAACTGTGCAAAATTAATAAAAAAATTTGTAATCTTCAAGAAAAATATAATTTCAATGCAAATGTTTGTATTTATTTATAAACATATTTTTTTTTAGATTTTTGTATATAATTTAAAAATAAACTTGTGTGTAATAAACCAAAAAGATTTTGCGTTGTTGCTAAAATGTTTTGTGTGACAAAATAAAAATCGAAAAAACAAAACATTTCAAAAATGGTGATAACCTTGGAAATTTCGCAAAAAAATAAAAGAAAAGATTTTCATGACTTTTAATAAATAAATAAAAAATATGTTGTCGGGTCTAAAGGGGCGTCTATTTGAATACGTCAAGCTAAATGAATAACCATAAGCAGCGCACATTAACCCCTGAATACAAAACATTCATCATGCCAGCAAAAGCACAAACATCTCACTTTGGCACAAAGGGTTAATGATGCAATTCAACATAATTTCACCTGACCCTCCTTCAAATTTTTTTTATTTTTTTGAGAATTGTTTTTTTTTTTCGGCAACGCCGCACACCGTACGTCATTACAATTCATTTGACACTCAAAATAACGTCTTAGTCTTAAATAACAAAAAAAAACAAATAATAGTGTGCACGCGTCCAGCCAACAGTTCAGAGCACATTTACTGACAACGACGGTAATGTTGGCCAACTGCACCACAAACCTTAAAGCAACTAGCACAAAAAATAATAAAGACATTTGGAAACTGGCATGCCTCAGTGTGGGCAGCGGCGCCAAAATTCATTGTTATTTCGTATTTTAAAATGAAAACTACAATTCAGTAAAGTGGCGGCTGCAAAGAAGACGTTTATTGCCATGATTCCAATAGAGTGGGCTGGCAGCCACCCTACCATCTAAAGCAAACAAAAAAACACACACAAAGAAGAGCACTTAGAATGTGCGTAAATATCTCATTTGTATTCAAATAACTTCAGTTTAGAAATGTTTTTTCTTTTTGTTTAATGAGATGAAAAGACATTTTACATAATTTTTACAAAATGTTCTATTCAAAATTTGGTTGTTTGTTAGAATGAGTTCCGAAGTTTGAGTGACTATTTGCAATTTAGAAAAGGATCTGACGCCAAATATAAAAACATCTCGTAGTTTAGGAGATATTCTAATGCATTAAAATCGAATTGGCCAGTAATATGCCATCAAAATTATTTTAAGCTGAACGAACGATTCAATAAAAACTTTCAAGAATTTTGCATAGTTGAGCATAATCCTAGGAACTCACCAACTTTTATTCTATTCAAATTATACAGATTAAGCGAAATAAACATTTTGATGTCATTTTTTCTGAATGCCTCAAAAAAATATTGTTTAACGAGTATCTAAATCTCAAGAAACTGATTTCCGTTCGAAGAAGAAAAAGAAACCGAAGACTCTTTTTGTACAAGTTATATTTTTTTGAAACTGTATCAAATATGTAGTTTCATAAATACTTTAAATATTGCAATTTTTGTCAAGACTATACATTTTTTTTAATTTAGTCAGAGGATTATTAACAAAAAATAAAATATCACAATTTGTTTTTTATATATTGTATAACATTAAAATGAAAAGCCGACTACGGCTAACAAAGGAGCAGCACGCAGCTTTTTAGTCTAATATACGTTTGGGCGTGTTTAAGATGGTTATTGCCTTCCATATTTATTACTCAGCACTAGCGCTGTTCCATTCCCTCAAATTAAGACAATAAATATTGCTTTTGTTTCGTATGGAAAATGCTCTTCTATAAAGAAAAATGCCTTACAAACCAGTAATTTAGTACAAAAAATGTCGTGTGTAGTTAGTTTCAGATTCATAGAAATCTTAAAAGTATTTTTCATTGATAAAATGTTCGGCATTGAGAAATGGTTTTTCGTTGATGTTGTTGTTTTGTTTGTTTTTTTATTAATAAATGTCAAGTTTTTGTCCTCGAATGACGCCAACAGCGCCGCAATAAAATTTAATTCTACTAGAGCAACAACATTTTGCGTATTTTATGTGTTCGCTAAACTCATTCAGAGTACGTTCCACAGCACCCACACAGACACAAACACATATTTCTTGCACATAGATACATTTGCTTGGAGAAAATATTCTTCGATTTTCGCACTTAGCGGGTATTAATAGATAATAAATATTCTTGAACTAATATCTTTGTGTAGTAATCATGGAAAAATGTATTTATCAATAGTCTTGTATTAGAACATTTACTAACAAATTAAACAAATTATAAACGGATTTACTTTGGCGGATAAAGATTTCAAAACTTAATGTCTTTCTTTCAAACAAAAAATTTTCACTTACAAAACAATGAACTTAAGAATTTTGTTTCATTTTCACTTTGATAAAGAGGTTATCCTTATAAAGTAACTTCTGTTCGAGAACCTCAACCTAATTCAGATCCTTTCAACATTTTCTTCTTAATGATTCGCATTTCATTTAAAGAAAATCGTTCACTTTTGAAGTGGGTGTGCGTGCGAAATGTCTTAATGAGCAAAAGCGTCCAACGAGCATTAAAACTTTAAAATAATTTACATTTCGGCCACAAAGGAATTTTGCAAAGCAACCCAGACAACATGGGTGAGAAAATGAAGAACAAGTTTTTTAAAATATAAAATGTGTGCGTTGGATAAAAAATAAAAAGTTTTAACGGACACAGTAAGAAAGAAACTTATTAAATAATCATGAGCAAAATTTCCAAGCGCGCTAAAATTTCTACATAAAAAGGTTTACTCTTGAGGTAACATTTGAAATTTCTTTATAATATGGGAACAAGTACAACGAAACGTGAGATAAAACCAAATATATGTAGTTAGCAAAATCTCAAAGCGTGATAAGATATGCATATTTATTTTTTAAACGTGAAATTTCACATTAACAATAACTTGAGCAACTTTTACCAATACCCGCATTGAAACAAAATTAACCTAAACTGATTATTGGCTTAGAATGTAAGTAACATACATCACCATAGCACTAGGCGTTAAGGCGGCACCTTGCTTGAGCTCTGAAGCACGCCGCATTTACTTCATTATTCTGACATTTAGTAAAATAATTCGTAAGAGTTGCGCGAACATAAAAACTTTTGTCACAACTAAACGCAAATCACAGCCTTATTAAAAAGACATTTCCCTTGTTTCTTTCCGTTTGAATTCAAATCTTCTAACGGCAATTTGTTCTTCTATTTGGTCCTGTGTTGTTCCGACGACACGGGGCACTTTTCTTCTGCTTTCAATCCTCTTGCAGTTCCTGCGCCACCACCGCTGCCGTCACTGGTGCCAAAGGCCCCACCACCACCGCCACCACCATCGGGCGCATTTGGAGAAACGCGAGAACAGTCACAGGCCAAGAAGGTCGCTTTAGAAAAACTTAAGTACGAAAAAAATTAAAAAAAAAAATTGCATGTTGCGCGGTATCGCCATTAATTTGCATAAATTATGATTTGTTTGTGAGAAATATCACAATCCGTCCTTTTTTTTCTTTCTTCTAATAGAACACGACCGCGTAGACGCCCAGACTGGTCCGAAATGATGAAGGAGGTGGAGAGCGGCAGGAAGCTGCGCCATGTGGTGTGCAACGATAGGTGAGTCAAAAGTGTGAAATTCCACGTTTACACTCATTAGAAATGTTCTGTCAAAATGTTTATTATTTGATTCGACAAAAAAAAATGTATGTAAGTCAAATATAGAAACATTTGTTGGTTATAGTCCAGAATTATCAAATATTGTATAACTTTTTTCTATGGATTACAAGCAAAAATGTAGTTGATTAAATTTTACTGAATTCAATTCAAATATTTTTAAATTAACTTTCTTTCTATTTCAGATCTCAACCCATTCTGACGTGCAAATCTATGACCAAAGTGGATGACAAATTTATTTACGAAACGGAAAAGGATAATTCACACAACAAGCTGCTTAAGCAAATTCAAGGAGGCATACGGTTAAAGCCAACACGAACGAACGATCGCAGCAAACCGTTCTTGGATGGTTTACGTAAATTCAGACGCCAAATGACAATCGAAGAACAATTACAGAAATCACAATCGAAAGTCAATATGCTAGGAGAGGTAACAGTTTTAAAAACATTTTAAAGAGGTTCAAGTACATTAAAATTCAATCAACTTACTCATATGTAGGTGCCTAGTGCAAGACGAGTAAGCGGAGCAAGTGAAGCAACAGATGGCGCTATTTCTGCCACAAGCAGCCTTGTTGCAGCGCTTTCTATCGACGATCCGAGTGGCGATGAGCTCGACGACATCGACAACATTCGCGATGATCTGCAAAGTACTAAACAAATGCTAGCATTGGAGCTACGTAATCGCGAGGCACAGGAGCGCGAGAACAAAAAACTACTCGCCAAAATCACTACACTTGAGGCCGAGTTGGCTCGAGAAAAGTCACGAGAAAAGAATCTGGAATACGGATCAAATGTCATTGTGGCCACAATGGATGCGACACCGGCGTCGGAAGAGGCCTATGTCAATTCGCTAAAAAAGGAAGCGGAGGATGCTCGAAAGGCATCCAAAGACCTGGAAAAGAAATATCACGATACGGGCGAAATACTAGACCAAGCAAAGAGCGAAATTGAGGAACAAAAACGGCAGATACAGATGCTCGAACGAAAACTAGCGCAAGCTTTACAGGTATATAGGTGCCTGGGGCCCCGAATATTAATATGAACGAAATAGTTAACATTTATTGCCAAAGTGTTGTCAGATGGTAGTGTAGAAAAGCATTCAATTTGAAATTAATTATTTTATGGCACTTTTAACTTTTGCAGCGACGTCGTAAATAACACTAACAAATATACTAAACAGAACTTAACTCGACTTCTTATTGCTTTAGCGTTAGACTAAACTGGCTTATTGAAAATGTAAAAATTGTTCTTGATCAGCGTGACATAAAATAAACAAATAACACATCTAATATAAAAAAACTGATTAATGAAAAAAAACCTTTACCATGACTTCATAGTACTTGAAATTTAAATCCGGAAGCTTCAATTTTTAAAAGAATTCAAATATTAAATAACGTGAAAGAATTTTGTATGCATCATCGTTCCCAGTTTAAATATCGATCTAATGAGTATGAAGATCATCACTTTCGCATAGACTTCCTCTGACAGCACTTTATGTTAACAAAAAAATTATCATATTTGAAAAATTTAACCGATTTCAGTTTTCATGAGGTTTAGTTAAATTGTTTTAAACTTTAAACTTTTTGAAACAAAGACATCTTCTATTCATATTTTAAAATTTATTGAACTTTTGGAATGCAGTTTAACGTTTTGAGTGTTTTAATAAAATTTGTTGTTACCAAATACACACATAACAAAGACAATTTTGGTTTAACATTTACAATTTGGTTTTTTATGCAAATATATGTAATAATAATATATTAATAATAATAATAATAATAATAATAATAATAATAATAATAATATTAAAAAAAGCATGAATAATTAACAATACCTTTTTATTATATGTATCTGCTTTAAATCAAGACAGTACTGTAAAGAGACGATAAAACCTAATCCAAAACAATAAACTAAATGAAATCTGCTTACTTATAAATAAGAAAACGCTCACTTTTTAAACTCATTCTATTCTAATGCTTTGCAAATTTGTTTTAAAACGCCTAACAAAAAACCTATCAATAAAACAAAAAGGGTGACATGACACCAAGCACTAAACGAGCACCATTTAACTACTGCTATTCTTACGATGATCTTGATTCCGACGAATTCGAGACCTCCTATAACCGCCCAATACAGCTGGCAAACGCAATGCAACGCCATAACCAATCAGGGCAAAAGGTAACCTCTAGCACTAAAATTTTAACAAATTTATTAAAGCACACCAATAAAAAAAAACAAAAACAAAAAACAATTACTTTAAAATTAAAAATAAAATTTATCAAAATATGAAAACCTTAAATTAGGGTGGCGGTTCGCTTAACGGCTCACGACGCCCCAGCGATGTGCACACAGGCCGTGACAGCTCGCCTGAACTCGATCTCGATCTCAGCGAAAGTGACCCCGAAGAGCCCGAAGAGAAGAAGCACGAACGACGCGAACGCCGTTTGCTTAAAGAGGTTAAAGTGCTTCGCTCGAAGCTTACAAAACTGAAGGTGAAGCAAGAGGCAGCCAAAAAAGAGAAGGTGGCACTTAAACAAGCCATGAAAAAGAATCACGTTATACTTAAGTAGGTTATTATTTCTTTGAAGTAATGGATCAACTATCAGACTGTAAGTTTTACATTCGCAGGGAGGAGACAAAGAAATTTAAAAAACTTGAAAAGGAAGTGCACAAAATGGCTGCATCCATGAAAGAGGACTACGATGACGATGACGCGGAAAAGGATGACGATGAGGAAGTGGGTGAAGACGAGCAATCTGAGGAGGAATCGGATGAAGAATCAGAGGAATCGGAATCCGAAGAAAGCGAAGCGGAAACCGAAAGTGAATCGGAGACCGAGGTGGTTTGATAAATAAAGATCAATTATTTCAAAACTATTAAATATTTGTTAATGTGTTTTAGGATGCTTCTAACGGCGATAAGAAACAGAATTTAGATCCACGCGTTAAGAAGCATGAAAGCCGATTGTCCGCGATGAAAAAGTGCAACGTGTTGCTGCAGGCCAATGTCGACAATTTGCAGGACGAAATAACCCAGACGCGTGCAAAGGCGGCGAATCTGCAGGCTGAACTGGATGCAGTGTTGCAAGACTTGGGCTTCTAAAATAAAGTGCCATAGAAAATTTTAGCAAGGGGTGTCAGCTTTTATAACTTTATGCAATATTTAATTTCCCTTTAGGATGTATTTTAGTTTCTTTGTATTGAAAAACGCAAAATAAATTAAATAAAATTGAAAAGTACTTACTTTTTTTCTTATTTCAATCCGTAAACCTGCAATAGAAGGAAATAGTATTAATATCCTGCTGGCTTCCGACACTCAGAAACAAAATTTTTAATTGGATTACCTCCTCCTCTTTGTAAAAATGTCTTCCCGAAAGTTTTGGAATTCCTTTTGCAAAGTTTTTAAATCAATTGACAACCACGACAATTAATTATTTATTTATCAATAAAAGACAGCACATAAATAAATAAATTTTGTGTTTTGATTTTTAAAAATGCTGTTTGTTTGTGCTGTTAAATTCAGAGACTACCAAATGTTGTTATCGTTGTCATACCAATAACTCTCAGGTCATTTAGAAGGTGACTCAAAAAAAATTTAATTGGGTTCCAAATTGATCAACAAAATGCGTCAGTGGTGTTTCTTTCTTTATATGCTCAATCTTTAAAAAAAAGTTCTTTTATTTGAACCATTTTCAGTGGCTGTCAAACTGTCAAAAAAAACAACATCAAGTCGTCAAAAAAGGAGCGGATGCGGAAGCTACATATTCAACATATTTAACAAAAAGTTAATACAACTGATTTAACAATTAAAAACTAAAATGTTAATTAAAAAGTGGTGCGTGTGATTGTATGAGCGTGGAAATACATTGCAAACAAAAATTCACTTAAATGAAATCAAAATTAAGCACAGAAATTGGAAACGGCCGAAATCGATTTTTCAAAAACCGAAGAAAGACAACGAAGACCACCACTCGCAACGAAGGTCCAGGTCAGTTAATGCTAAAATAATAATTTTCAAACATAAACAAAACTTCTATTGCACCCATTGAACCGATTTTGACAGGTCTAACGCCAAATTAAAGTAAAATTGTAAAAAAAAATGCCATCGAACTTATGCTAAGCCTATCTATCTATCAATCGTCGATTGGATCTTTCATCACCTAACACAACAGAACTCCACAGTGACTTCTACAACAATCATGCCAGAAAATCTGGAACTGCATCAATTCGTGGACGGTTTTCGTCATGGCGATCAAACGCACCGTTGGCTAACCCGAATGAAGGCACGGCTCAACTGCCCTTACCTGGGCATCATTCTTGCCACGCTTTCATCGCTCTTTTTCTCACTATGTTCGGTGATAGTGAAGGGTCTTGTTGACGTAAATCCAATGGAGTTGGCGTCCTTCCGGTGAGTGTCTACAACAAACATACAAACACCTATTTTTAAAAGCAAAAACGAATTAAGCTAAAGATTAAATGTTGGAATAGCAACAAAACACTAGAAATACAAAAATGGTCGATTAAAATTTAATTACAATATTCAACAACCTGCAGATTCGTCGGTGTACTGTTGCCCGCCATACCGATCGTAGTATACACACGGCAGCCGGTCTTTCCGGCAGGCAAGCGTGTCATACTGTTGCTGCGATGTTTTATGGGCACCACTGGTTTAATGCTCAGTTTTTATGCCTTCCGTCATATGCCGCTAGCCGATGCTAGTGTCATCATCTTTTCAACACCTGTCTTCGTGGCCATATTTGCACGCGTCTTTCTTAAGGAGCAATGCAGTTTTTTCAACGTGATTACAATTGTACTGACTTTACTGGGAGTGGTACTAATCACACGACCACCTTTTATATTTGGCGAAACAGCAGAAGAAGATCACAACTATGCTTTATCGGCGGGCAAACGCTATGACATCTGGGGTCCTGTTGCCGCTATTTCATCTACGCTCTTTGGTGCCAACGTCTACATACTATTGCGTGCTCTGAAAGGGCTTCATTTCTCTGTAAGTTTATATATAATATTTAAAGTAAAAATTTACTTTATTTTATTTATTTTAGGTCATAATGACTAACTTTGGGGCTTTTGCTCTTGTCTATACGCTGATTGTGTGCGGCTCTATTGGCGCAATCTGCTGGCCGGCATGTGGTCGTGATCGCTGGCTCGTTATCGTGCTTGGTATTTTTAGTTTCTTAGGTCAGATACTCTTAACACTATCACTACAGGTGGAGCAGGCGGGCCCGGTAGCGATTGCGCGCTGCGCAGATATTGTCTTCGCTTTTATCTGGCAAATGATGTTCTTCGGAGAAACCCCCACTGGATATTCATTGGTGGGCGCTTTACTAGTGGTGAGCTCTGTTGTACTTACAGCCCTCAAAAAGTGGGCGTTGTCGTTGCCGCGAGATTCGATGGCGCGTAAACGTCTGCGCTATTTGATAATCGATTAAAAACTTTAAGGAAGTATGCGGGCGGAGGCGCTTTGTGGTTTCTCTCATAGTAATTAAATGCCGTTCTTCTAACTGCAAATTTAAAAATAGAATTTTATTAAAGTACTTAAGCAGACGACGGTATTAGCGTGAATTACTTTCGATGTTCTAAAGTTGCCTAAAATTGAATTAAACTACAGAAAGCAAAATAAATGATAAGCTTATTATTTTTAAAATAAAAAAAGATGTGGCATATTGAAAGAGCTCATGTTGCTCAAGATTTGTGCTGCGGTGCTTCAAACTTTTCAAAACAAATTCTCGTATGTAATAATTTGTAATGCTCAAGTAATGCGGTATTGAAATGAAGTAAAACAATTAAAATTTAGCCAAGTTTAAAATAGACATAATTTTATATTTTTCTTAATTATTAAAAAGTGATACAAAATAATTTTTTTTATTTTATATTTAAGTTGTACTATATTTAAACTTACGTAAATTACAATTTAATTATGTAAATTTTCTTAACAATCAAAATAAATACATTTTCAAAACACCTAAACTGTTAAATTCGACTCTAATATGTCCAATTTATAGAAACTTGTACAATTTTAAGTACAGTTGAAAAGAAGTCGAGGTTTTACACCAGTGGAGAAAGTATTGAGGACGCTTAAGCTTAAAGTGTAATCTCTATACTTTATTTATCGCAACCCTCTCAGAGATCGATCAGAAAGATTTAAAATTTGTTATGTTTTTTTTTAATTTCAAACGAAACTTGTTTTTTGTATTATTAAAATTATTCAAAGCAGAAGTCTTAAACTTATTGCTGCATAAGTAGATTTTGTAAGTATGGGAACAAAACTTTTATATGAATGTGCAATACCTTCTAAACTGTTAATGTGAATTTTAAACTCTATTACAACCTCATCAGCTGTTTAAATAAACAAGCAAGGATAAAATAAAAATAAACAAAGAAACATTTGATTTCATCATATATATAAATAATGAGCGATAATAGACAGAACATGCTTACACCAAAAGCGGCTCTTATGGCTACGGCTGGGGTTGGACTATTTTGCTTGATTGTTCAACATCGCGCACGACTTCTAGAAGGACTACGAATAGCATGCGACTTTCGTAATCCACTTCGTCACAAGCGCATAGAAATTATTGAAACAGCGGAAGAGTGCAAGCGCGTGGTGAAAGTGCTAAAGAGGTAGTTTTAATATAACTTTTGTATTAAATTTATTAATCACAATTTATGGTCCTAGTCACTTGAACGCCTACCAAGTGCTCGGCTTTGATTGTGAATGGGTGACGGTAGGCGGGACACGTCGACCAACCGCTTTGTTACAGCTCTCTTCACAGCAAGGCCTCTGCGCGCTATTTCGTCTTTGTTCGATGCAGCAAATTCCTCGAAGCTTGCGGGAGCTACTCGAAGATGACGCAGTGATCAAAGTAGGTGTGGGTCCGCAAGATGATGCACAAAAGATTGCACATGACTTTGGCGTGGGCGTGGCGAGTACTTTTGACCTTCGTTTTCTGGCCGCAATGACGGGGTATAAAGCCGAAGGACTAGCAAAATTGTCAAAATCGATACTCGGCGTTCATTTGGACAAACACTGGCGTCTGGTGTGTTCCGACTGGGAGGCGAAAGTTTTGAGCGACAAACAATTGCAATACGCTGCCAATGATGCTCTTGTCGCTATTGAGATCTTTAAAAAACTTTCCGCAAAATTGGAACCCAGGTGATAAGATATTGTAAATATTCTCACAATTCCTTGTCTCAGAGAAAATGTGCTTGATATTTATTATAACATAGTTAAAAAAAATTATGTTAATAAAAAAAAAAATTTCAGAAATTTCTGGCAATTCCGGAGAGATTTTGCGATTCTGCAACAAAGATTGGATCCCTTTTTCGACGTTCGCTTTAAAGAAGGCTACATTCAGAATATGTTTTCAAGTAAAAGTCAAAAAGCACTGAATACTGCTGCAATTAATAAAAAATCCGGCAATTGGCAACCAAAAAAAACGCAAACACGCGGCTTAAGCACTCGATCAAAAACTCTCTATGACAACTGCCTGTTGGAAGCCCCCGACGGCGATTTGCTTTGCACCATCGATCGCAAGAAGGCTCAATGGTATCTGGAGCAACAGCTTGGCGTGCAGATCAAAACGGATCCATTCACTG
The DNA here is from genome assembly GCA_949127995.1 of Suillia variegata. Classification (NCBI taxonomy): domain Eukaryota; kingdom Metazoa; phylum Arthropoda; class Insecta; order Diptera; family Heleomyzidae; genus Suillia; species Suillia variegata. Next base: position 849,294 of record OX421843.1, on the reverse strand, counting down.
TTCGCCTAAATTTTGAACCAGCCGGAAGAGCGGTGGGCGAAGTAGGACGTTACTACCAAACGCCCAAAGAAAATCAGTGTGTGGTATGTGGGCGACGCGACGCCTACATACGAAAAAATGTTGTGCCGCGCGAGTACCGGAAACACTTTCCCGGTCCGAATTGATTTATTGCAATATTTAAAAAAAAAAATATTTTTAAACAAATTCCAATTGCAGTTGTTATGAAATCACACACTTCCCATGATGTCCTTTTGCTTTGTCCTAATTGTCATCAGTTGAGCAACATTTCCGACCTTAAGATACGTACACAACTAGCGCAATTATGCGAGGCACCATTTACACATGAAGAGGGCGCGGTCAAATCCATTGAAGTTCCAGAACTTAGGTCAGTTAGTGAAACACAATTTTAATTATCTTTAATTTTTTTTTTAATAAAAGACAGCTTAAATCAGCTGCGCGTGCTCTCCTCCTAAACGGCGAAAAGATTCCAGCGTTAAGGCAAGAAAAACTAAAAAATATTGTCTTAATGCACTACCAGGAAGTAAAAGAAATAACGCCGGAACTGTTAAAGGAAGCATCGAACATTGAAACTAAGTAAATCATTATTTTAATTATCGGTTGTTGATAATTATTTAAAATCTATTTTTAGCATCGAAAACGAAAAATATTGTCAACATGGCGAAAGAGTTGTGCAAAAATTTCAAACTGATTTCGGCGGACTGATCGAACTGGAGCGCAAATGGCGGGAACACTTTGTGCACACTATGCAGCCAAAATTTATGCCCGCCTTGTGGAACGTCAACCACAATGCGAATAGGTATGCATAATGCAGTTTTGGGTTATATATCATTAAAAAAAATCATTAAAACAGGTTGGAGATTCGAGCAAATGAAGGACGCATCGATAAGCAGGATCTTATTTTAGCAGGGTTAGAGGTGCCAAAATAAAGGCAACAGCTGCAGTTGAGAACATGCAAACAAAATTAATATATTTGTATATTCATTTTGGTATATTGAATTACCAAACCATAATTTTTCAAATACCATGCCACTTTTTTAAAACAAAAACAAAAATGTCAATACTTTTTTATAATGCTGTTTATTTTTATTTTTTTTTATTATTTACAAAATGTTATCTACATATATTCATGTATTATGCGGACACAATCACATAGAAAACAACTCGACTTGAATCTTTTTTGTACATAACTTCGAAATATATGAAAATAAATAAAGTAAAATTTAAGATTATTCAAACTAAATCGAATTTAAGATTATTCAAACTAAATCGAAAATTTGTATTAATCGATGCGAAATTTCTAAATTGTATTTAGCCAATAAATATATTTATTGTATTATTGCTTTAACATACAACTTCACAAACAAACAAATTCACTCATTTTAAATTTGAGTTTCGTTTTGATATTTATAGAACTAAACTTAAAAAAAATCAGCACCGGTTTGGTATATATCTCAAAATACTCGTATAATCGAACTATAAACAAGAAGCATATTTATAAATATAGGCAAGTTATAAATCGTTTGATTGAAAATACTAAATATTTACGTTAAAGTAATTTGGTTGAGCGAATTTTAAATAAACAGACTCGGCAAGTGAGGCGACTAAATAAATTCGATACCTTCGTATTTGTAGTCTGTTTCGACGCGCTGTTCTGGCAGCAGTGTTTTGCCACCAATATCAAAGGCTGTGATGAATGTCGCAGTTTTTCCGTTCAGCTCCTCCGATTTAATGGCCAGAATGATTCGATCATCTGTGCCCGGAATGAATTTGAACGAGGAGAAGCCGTGTGTTGGTGACGTATTCGCGGGGTCAAGAGGAACTGTTTCGATTTTGCTGAAGCGCTCATCGGCGGAGATGAGCACGTTGCAGCCCATGAATTCGTCGCGCGTTTCGTTGTACCTAGAGACAAAAACTTTTTTTAATAAAAAAAAACTTTACTTATAAAACCATCTTAGCAGACAATTTTGACACAGTTATAATTTTTGCAAATTTTTTCTTAAAAGGTAGATTTCAATTGGAATAAATTTATATTGTATATTAAAAAATATACAATAAGCATTAATTTTTCGCTTTATAAAAGCGACTTCAAATATTTTTCACAATTTTGATTAAGTAATTAATTTATGAACTTACTTTTCCTTTGAGCAGCGACGCGGCAAAAAGAACCACTTGTGATGGACTTCCGACCACAGCGCACTTTCGTGTATCATGTAGCCTGGCCACGTTATTTGTTGAGACTCTTGTCGTAGCATTTTATAATTAAATGCCCAGTCCAATGATTGAACCTCGCCAGCGGCCGTTATTGCTTTCACAAACATCGGATTTTCGTTTTCAAATTCGCCGGCGCTCGTCGTCCACTCTTTACCCATAGAACCGACGTAAAGCACCTCCTGCTTAACTGTCGCCCACTCTGCTTTAAAGCCTTTCGAACTGCTGTGTCCATTGCCATCGAGCAGTATGAGCCAAGGAATCGGGCGCTCGTTTACCAGTTCATAAATAAGACCGGTGCGGTCGTCAAAGCTAAGAAGCCTTCCGTTAAAGGTGACTAGCTCGGAAAGTTCCATGCCACGGTCTTTTAGCGCGAAACTAGATTCAAGCGATGTCGGTGCCTCTTTATCCCATTGCACTTTAATTTCGCCTTTGGCACCCGAATAGCTGAGGTGACCCTTTTTCAGGTAGCTACGCCATACACTGCTACCATCTTCCTTTGTCACTTTTGAGCCAGTGTCTAAGTCGGCGATCATAGCGATACGATAGCTGACTACTCCCCCACGGCCCACCAACGGCGCCGTCAGTGGATAAGTGGCGTTATAGAATCCCGCGACGGATGGCAGCTCATTCGTAACGCTTCTTGCACTGGCATAGCCACGGAGCAACGCCCCATCCGAAGAGGAGGTAGAGCCCGTTCTAACGTAAAAGAAAACCACAAATAGAGCGAATGTGACTGCAACAAGTAACGCAAAATGATAGTTGAAGCGGAGCGTGCGGTTACCGATACGATAAGTAGGCGGTGTTCTTAATGCCTCTAAGTACATGGAGCGCCAATCACGCGAATACATTGTAGAAGATCGGCTGGAGCTGTTGGGTGCAGAATCCAGACCTCGGTAGACGTACGCAGAGCGTGATGATGAGGAGGAACGTGTAAAAAAATTCATTAAGTCGACGCTACTCTCTACTGGTCGTAAACAACTGAGGCAAATGTATTTGCATTGCTGACGTTGAAATTCGAGTTGTTGTTACACACAAACCGACGCGACCATCTCGACGACTGTTTTCTTATAATTCGATTTAAATTGTTGTTGTTTTGGTTTTGACATTGAATTTTAAAATGTTAAGGAATTTTAATATACCATTTTAAAAAATAAAATGACTTATGAGCCTTCTTATGAAAAAATTCGCAAGACAAAGTGATTTAAAAATTGCAAATGACACACGTCACTCACAGCTGTTCTCCTGAAGTCCACTGGTTCTCAAACTCTACGTTTAAAAAATATTTTTCATTATTCGAAAAAATTTACTATTCAGGTGTTATCTCACATTCCATTAGGTTCGTATCTTTACTAGAATGATGTTCGAACTTCGAGAAATATATATTTTTTTTCTAAGCTGGCAGTACTGTGCTGACTATTTCTTTCAAAACAAAATCAAAACACGAGGTTGTAGTGCAAATAATTTTGTAGACAATTTTGCACAAAATTTCCCAAAATGCGCATTGAAACGTGTTATTTTTGCTCTAGCAAAGTCTATCCCGGACATGGGGTACAATTTGTAAGAAACGACTGCAAGGTAAGTGCAGAGTGCATATATAATATTTTGTTTTGTTAAAGTGCTCGAAGGTCTTCGTCTGCTGCGTCATTGCTTAAAAAAACTAAATTTTTATTTTCCTTTAAGATTTTTAAATTCTGCAGAGGAAAATGTCACAAGGCCTTCAAACGCAAGAAGAACCCACGCAAAGTGCGCTGGACTAAAGCCCACCGCAAAGCTGCTGGCAAAGAGCTGGCCATCGATCCCAGCTTTGAGTTTGAGAAACGCCGCAACGTTCCAGTCAAATACAACCGTGAAGTCTGGCAGAAGACGCTCGACGCTATCAAGAAGGTCACCGAAATCAAGGAACGCCGCCAGGGTAACTTTGTGTTGCAGCGCCTACGTAAGGGACGCGAGGTCGAGATTCAGATGGATGTCAAGGACGTGCAACAAAACATTTCGCTCATCCGGTCGCCAGCGGCGGGCTTAAAGGACCGCCGTGCAAAGGAGGAGGCCGAGCAAGCAGCACTCATGGAAGAAGAGGATCTACCCGAAGAGGAGATCACCTACGTGGATGCCCGCGAACTAGAAAAGAGACTCGAAGCAGGCCTTATGGATGACGAAGATATGGAAATGCTAAAGGCCTAAAGCCTGTTTATTGGAACGTAGACTTAAGTTATTTTATCTCTTTACAATTTTAGTTCATTAATCATTTTGTTAACTAAATGAAAATATATAATGTAAATGAACGAATACGAGTTGTATTAAAAAATTAATTTGCTTTTTTATAATTTTGGCACTTAAAAGGTAAAACTGTTTTTGTTTGGAGTAAGAGATTGAATCGAAATATACTTTAAAAAACTTCCTTCCAAATCGGTTCAAGTGATTTTAAATAACAATTTTATCGATCATTTTAACTATGTATAAGTATTATAAATCTAACATACTATGTATTTATTCATTAGGGTCGTATACAAACATAAATACAAAGGTGCAGCAGAGAAGCAATTTGATTTTGTTTAAAATACTTTCGAGATTTAAATTCAACAAATTCTATTAGATTTCCTCCTAACTGCCCAACTACCCTCTAAATTACTTCCAGACAACAACAAATACAATAATGCAAGCAAAACAAAACAGAAGCAATCATTTCTTAATTGGCTTAGTGGGGCCGTGCTCTTCCTACTTGGATGATGACGACACGTGAGGCTTCTCTTTCGCCATTCAAAGAAAAACACTTCACAATATTCCCCAAGTGTCATTTAACGTTAGTTCGTTCTGCTCTGGTTTCAGATTTAGACAGTTTACATCGCATTGAAATGCATTTTCAGTTCCGAAGTGCGTATCTGATGAATTCAAATTTAACGACTTTGGTCGAATATGCAAAAAAAAAAAACAAATACAAATTTTAATTTATCTGTTATTTTTTGTGCAGAGATCCTTACAGTGAGTGCGATTGTTATCGCGTTGGTGGCTTTTTTGTGGGCTTTGATTTGCGCTTTGATGCAACAACGTGTGCCGAATGAGCTCAAGCCGCCGAGGCTGAGCGATTCATACGTTTTCGACTACGTTATTGTTGGCGCCGGCACTGCTGGATCCGTTGTGGCTGCGTTGCTGTCGCGTTACAGTAATGCTTCAGTACTGCTTCTTGAGGCTGGCGATCAATTTGGACTGTTAAGCAAAATTCCACTATTGACGACATTTCAGCAGAAGGGCTTAAACGATTGGGCTTTCATGTCGGTGCCGCAAAAATTTTCCTCTAAAGGACTCGAAGAACAGGTTTGTATGTGTATGTATGTGAGTATGTATGTATATATGTATATATATATGTATGTATATATGTATGTATGTATGTATGTATGTATGTATGTATGTATGTATGTATGTATGTATGTATGTATGTATGTATGTATGTATGTATGTATGTATAAAAAATTAATAAACTACACATAATTGCAGATAAATACTCATTAAACCGTAACTTAAATTTTTAAACTTGGTTTTTTCAGCGTCAATGTCTGCCACGTGGAAAGGGTCTCGGTGGCACGGCTCAATTGAATTATATGCTTCATTTCGATGGTGATGAGCGCGACTTTGAAAATTGGTCAGATGCGCTTAACTTAAGCGAATGGCGCTGGGAAGCAGTGCGGCCCTTTTTTGAAGCATCTAAAGCGAAACCTCATGAGATGCTCGAAATCAAACATCATTACTCTCTCTTATCGGAAGCGTTACATCGTGCCGAAGCTGAGTTCACTCACAAACCGTGGCGCTTTCGGAATGCGCGTTATGATATTCATAATGGCTTGCGACACAGCGTGCTGCAAAGACTATTGCTGCCAGCCGCTTCAGAACAAAGGAATCTACGCATAATGACAAATGCCATGGTCCGAAAGATCGAATTAACCACTCAAGCAGAGGAAAATGAAGGTACACGCTCGCAGGTAGCCTCATCGGTTTTGGTGGGCATTAAGAAAGATCAGCACCGTGAACAGTTGTTCAACGTGGAAATACGCCGCGAGTTGATAGTGAGCGCTGGCGCCTATCAGACGCCGCAATTATTGCTTAGTTCCGGAATAGGTGACGAGCAGGAGTTGACTGCACTGAAAATTCCAGCTCAGCTTAAACTGCCGCAAGTGGGTCGTCAGCTACACGACCACATTAATCTCCCTCTATTTGTTACAATCGATGTGATCGGCCCGACGCTGAATCAACGCGCACTGCTTGACCCGCTTAGTCTGCTTAGCTACCTGACGATTGGCACCGGTCACTTAGGCAGCTTTGGAGTTTTGGGACAAATATTCAGCGAAGACAAGGAGAAACGCCGCCAGCAGCCGTTCGGACTGACACTCTTTGCTGCGGGCGCAATTGAAGAAACGGCTCTTATGTCGATTTCAAATTTTCAACGGCGACATTTTCGCGCGCTATTTCCGCGCTACCACAATGTGTCCCAGGAAGGGTTTGTACTCATATCGACATGTCTACAACCGCAATCGCGGGGCTCAGTAAGCGTCATTGGACCCAATGTACGTCGTAGTCCGCTCATCGATCCCAACTATCTGGCTCAAAAGGCCGATGTGGAGTGTTCGTTGCGCGCTATACGTGCTGCAGTTGATTTAATTATGTCGGAGGCCTTTTCAGAGCTGCGGCCACATATTTGTTGGCCTAAACTAAAGGAATGCGCAAATTTCGGGCCTTTTGACCGTGACTTTGTGCACAATAAACCCGAAGATCGTTACCTGGAGTGCGTGCTGCGGCATGTGGGTCTCGGTTCGCATCATCCCGGTGGAACATGTGCGATGGGCACAAATGCAGAAAGTAGCGTTGTTGATTCCCAATTTCGGTAATCGATTTGTAAAAATTATAAAATTAAACCAATTTAATAAAAAATTGTTCTTTAGTTTGCATGGCGTCCAAAATTTGCGAGTTATAGATGCAAGCGTTTTGCCCACGCCCATTTCTGGCAATCCCAATTCGATTATTGCTGGAATGGCTGTGCGCGGAGCCACATTGATACTCAAAGGAGAAAAAGCAACGAATTATTAAAAGCTTAAATATTCATGTTGTATTAATAAGTTTTATCATTAGAATAAAATGACAAATTATGAAATTAGTTAAATTTACTAAGCACCTCTTCGGGCAAGTTCATTATTATTGTTAAGAAATAAAAAGTATTGTATATACTTACTCGTATGTATGGATACATCTGCCGTTGTTCTTTTAGTGGCACAAGGACAGGGAGGAAGAATAAACTTTCCTTAAATCCGTTGCGATAAAATAAAGATATTAAATCTAGTAAGAAGGTTGTTGTTGCCTTAATGCATATTGTTTGTTTAACATTCCTATATAACTATACATAATGCATTACATATAAATAGAATTTGGAATGAATCATATTAAATCAAAGCGTTTTAGAGATCAATAATTTATATCATATAAATCATGAATTTTCTTATACATATTTATTTTGTTGGATTTTCTGTGTTGTTACTTGTAAATATCGCACATGTTCTTCTTTCTCCTCTCAATTTTAGTCTTTGATGCTTTAAGTAAATCTCGAAAGCATGTGCAATGGAAAAAAGCTGTTTTGCAATATCCGAAACCACACTGCGCATCTGTCAGATGGTTACTACGCTCCCTCCCATGCAGTTGTTTGTTGATCGTAATACTCGTATGTGTATGTGCATTTAGAGTAAGAAAGAGCCAATCTGAACTTGAACTTGAATTGCTGCAATCTAAGAATACCTCGATTGCGATTGCGATTGCAATTTTCTTGCATTTCTCATTTATGTACGAGTATCTTTTTGCTCGGGGATTTTCTTCGATGGTTCTGTTGCTCAGCGATTTTATTGGCATCGCCAGTTGCCGTTCGAAGCACATTTGGAAAGAACGCGCGCGTTAGTTATGCCAACTTATTCCCAAAATAAAGCCGTAAACATTTCGAAGCTAAAGTCTAGACAATCTCCTCAAATCCTATCCCAGTTTTTAAAATGTTGAAACGAATTTTTTGCCAATAAATGAAAACGTAAAGTTAGCAAAATGTAAAAACATTTTCAAAAAAAAAACAAAAACATGTAAATTAAGATACTTAATAAAAAAGTTTGTGAAAGTGTGATATAATTACAATATTTGCGTTATGCTGCAAGTGCTGTCTGTCTTTCTGTCTTTCTGTCTGCTGCAAAGTTAAAACTAGAATCAAATTACAACTTAACAACAACAAAAAACACACAAATTGTATTGCAATATTTTTATTATTTTGAATTCATTTTGCATTTAAATTTCAATATTTAAGCTTGTTCTTGAAAAATTGTCGCGCATTCCTGAAGGTTCAATTATTTCTATCATGTTTTTATTGATGATGATGTCTATTTTCTCTAGCATCAATATTTACCGTGGTTTTATCACTGTACATAATGTTTGCGGTACTTTTGAAAGTATATAAGAGAGGGGGACAACCATTAAGGTACAACATTCTAACTCGAGATGTCGTTTTTCTCCAAATTTCCACAAATTTTTTGTTGTGATATTTTTAAGTTTGTATGTAACTTGTGCCTGGGGAAACGATTTCAATAATTACTTTTTCTGAACATGTGAAAATTCCTACTGATTTCCAGTTACTTTTTTGGAAAATCTTCATGTGCACGATCTGGCGATGATATGTATTTAGATGAGCGTTAGCGTCCACTGATTGCTAAAGTGTCCAATTTAGATTTCAAAACGGCCATGCAAGCGGCCGTTTGATGTCGCTTGATATACATCGATACATCCATACATACATACATACATACATACATACATACATACATACATACATACATAAATATATACATACATACATAAATATATACATACATACATACATACATACATACATACATACATGCATACATACATATTCGTCGATTTGTAAGAACATTGTCAGTGGTACCCCAGTGTTATAATTTAAAATTTCATAATTTAATTAAAGTTCTTGGTCAAATTTTATTGGGGAACAAGAGACACATCTAATCGAAAAAAGAGATGCAACTCAGCTTGTTTTGGCAACTGCCTAAATTAAACATTAGACATAAGCACAGAAATTGTTACTGTTGTTTTGTAAATTGTTGTTTTGAAAAATTTTGATTTATTTAGAATGTGAAAAATGTGATCACAGTTAAACGAATAAAACCGTAGAAGTGATGACCAGTTCCACACATGATAAGGAAAATATTGTTTTAGGTTGTATCAATGATTTATTTCGGGACGTTTTTGTTTTGTAATTTATTAAGTTCTTGCTTGATTTTCAAGTAGTTGCGCACTTTTTTTATAAACAATTATAGAAAGCTTTTTGATATAATTCACGATAACCTTAATTTTACCGACTTCATGGAAGGGAGCTACTTTCGCTTTAGGTCTTCGTGAAACACGTTCTATATATCAAAACTAAAATCTTAATACGAGGCTGTGACTATCAGCCATTTTTTTTATTATAATAAATATATTCCATTACTTTTTTTTTTTTTTGAAATTACAACTAAATTCATGCCCTATTGTCGCCTATAGTGAGTTTGTGTGTTATACATCCGTATGTGTATGTGTGTAATCAAATTACACTTATGGAATACATACATACGCACAGAGATACTCACTGTAGAGATAAACAAATGCCTGTGATTTGATAAAATAAATTCAAAGAATTTTAGTCTGTGCTGAAATTGTGATAAGCTCAGAACACGGGAGACAAGCTCGCAAACATCTGTGATAAAAACAGTTCAAATTATTTCCACAAATTGTCAAATCAGTGGAGTAACTTGCGATTTAATCTCTTAAAACGGAAATCTGCAGAGACGGAGCACCTACCCACAGAATCTTCAACTCAACCCTATCAGCTCCTTCATCATTTCAATTAAACCAAGAAGAGTGAAGCGTTATGATGTCGGACATAGATAACATCCTTGTGGGGTTGCAGCGTTTTGCATGGCCCGATTATGTGGTCTTCATTGCAATGTTCGTGCTTTGCATCTTTATCGGCATCTATTTTGGGTTCATGAAAAAGTCACTCTCGGAATCGGACTATTTGATGGGTGGACGCAATATGATGGTGTTGCCGATCGCACTCAGCTTGGTAGCCAGCTTTATTTCCGGTATAACGCTACTGGGACTACCGACTGAAGTTTACTCGTACGGCATACAGTATGTGTATGTGGCAGGCAGTGTAATATTGATGGGCGTAGTTATGGCCATTTTCTATCTGCCCGTCTTTCACGATTTGAGCATAACGTCCACTTATGAGGTAAGTTTTGTAGTTGTTTGCGAATGTCTCGACAATTATTTGACATGTTTTTCTTTTTTATTACATTACACCCTGTAAGCGCTGATTGATAGACGGACTGCCCTATTAATTGTTAGGTTGCATTGCAATTAAAATCCTTTATTTAGCTTTGGCAATGAAATTAAAAACAATTCTAACAACTTTGGCGCACGTTGTCAGTGCATGTGAATTGAATGGATCCCCTCAACATTTTATATCAAATTTTGTTTAGCGAAAAGGGAATCGCAAGATTAGCATCTCTTCAGTTTAAGTATATTGTATAAGCAATTTGCTTTCATTTCAATTTATGAATTAAAATCACAACGTCTTCTTAATAGCTTAGCGTACATATCGCTAATTGAGAAATTTGCTTTTGTTTAGTTTCAGAGAGCGAAACAAAACACAAAATGAATTTTTGCACCCTATACCATGGGCACGCACATATTGTATAGTATGGTGAATTCGTTTGGTCTTTCATCCGAGAAACTTCCAAAAGGAGGTAATATAATTACTACAATGCACATACATTAGGGTGTTTCTTATTTTCATTTCGATATCACAATGTCTAATATATCAGCTCCCAAAAAGTTTACACTCGATATTAGAAAAATGTTCTAACATTTTCAAGCCTCTAAGATAAGTCCTTCACGTGCCGCCATGGTCTGAAATTAAATAGAGACTACTCATACGCCACTATTCCAAGTTCGTACAATGCAAGTTAAGTCACAGATACCAACATATAATATATATTTTGTTTTTGACATACTAATATTTAGGACCTTGGCGGCACGTCAATTGATTGAATCTTTTTGTACAAATTCCTTATATCAAGTTTTGAGTAGTGAGACCTAAGAAATAATCATGTTTCTCCATATAATCAACCTAATATGCATATATCAATGATGGAACTCAGTCAATTTAACCATTTCCGTCAATCTTTCTGCTTGTCCGTATGATTTCCCATATGAGCGATTACGGAAATTTAGTACTAAAACTACTTACATTCCAACTTCTCCTTTTCCGCAGTAAAAATTTAAATAGAAGAATTGCAGTTTATATAATCAATATTTGACGCCCACTTTTAATAGATATTCTCGTATATTCAAAATATTCTTCATACTCGAACAATAAAACAATGTTTGTATATCAAGATCGGAAAAATGTATTCTATAAAATGGTACAGGGCAATCGAGCATCGACATAGTCACATACATAGATGTTTGTCTTTTTAGTTCATTTTGCAATAAAGTACAAACATTTACATTTTATATATGTCACTACTTTTTTTTTAAATAAAACACTCAGCTAAGAAGATAATTACAGCATGTACGAGTATGTATCTTAAAGTGTCTCCTCTTTTCGAGGCATTCGAACGTATAAATGCTGTGATAGCTGATGAGATGACGTCGTTAATGATAAATTTAGATTTGATAATTTTGTTTGTGTAATGTGCACTTTGTATTGGATTGCTCGTGCTTTTTATAAAATAGAAAACACATGTAATACATACATATATGAGGAGATTTATCCGTAAATGTGCTATGCGGTAGTGCCAGTCATGAAATAGCTTAAGCATGGTTCAATCTAAGTCCTCTGTCCACCAAACTTTAATAAATAGAAAACATTTTTGTTTAATATACAATTCCTAAGAAAACAATTGGAACTGATATGAGTTATAATATGTGTTATTATATATTGTATAATATATAAACTTAGGAGTAAATGCACTACTCTAAAAAGTCATTAACTTTTCTCTGATTCCAGTATCTTGAGTGTCGGTTTGATCGACGCCTAAGAATGTTTGGTTCTGTGATGTTTACGATCATGAATGTAAGTGTCAATGTTAATTAATTTGCCTGTTGTTCCATTTTGTAATTTTTGAATTCATTACTCATTGACAGATTGGATATTTGCCCATTGTGATCTATGTTCCGGCGTTGGCATTTAACCAGGTCACTGGAGTTGCTGTCCACACAATAACGCCAATTGTATGCATTATTTGTGTGTTCTACACTAGTTTAGTAAGCTACTGCCATCATAAATGCTTGATCCCATATATCATAGCCAAATTACAAGATATTCACTTTAAAAATAGGGTGGTTTAAAAGCAGTTGTCTGGACTGATGTAGTGCAAACCTTTTCTATGATGGGTGCTCTCATCTTAGTCGCAATTAAAGGAAGTCTCGACATTGGTGGAGCCGGTGTAGTTTTCCACAATGCTTGGGACTCGGGTCGTATTGAGGCACCAAAGTAAAGATTCCTGCATTAAAGTATTTCAATTAGTAACCTGTATTTGTTTAGCGTGGACATTAACCCCACCGTGCGTCATACGATATGGTCTCAACTCATCGGTGGTGTATTCTATTGGACTCAGACAAATGCAGTCTCGCAGAATATGATTCAACGTTATTTATCGCTGCCCAGTTTATCGTCGGCACGTAAGGCATTGTTTATTTTCTGTGCCGGGGTACTAATTATGATGGCTCTATGCAGCTATAATGGGCTGTTGATATATGCAACCTATAAAAATTGCGACCCGCTAACGACAAAGGTAACTCTTTTACATATACTCGTACATAAATATAATAAATAAAAATAATCTATTTAAAGCTTGCAAAAGCGCGCGATCAGCTGTTGCCGCTCTTCGTCATGGATACGCTGGGCCAGCTTCCAGGATTGACTGGGCTCTTTATAGCTGGTGTATTTAGCGCTGCTCTAAGTTCGCTCTCCACCTGTCTTAATTCTATGTCGGCAGTGGTTTTGGAGGATTTTGTGAAGCCCTTTGTAAAGCAACCACTATCGAAATCGGCCATAAACTGGATCATGCGTTTGGTAGTCGTGGCTGTTGGAGTCCTTTGCGTATGTTTGGTTTATGTGGTCGAGCATATGGGCACTGTGCTCCAGCTGACAATGAGCTTGGAGGCCATCACCAATGGGCCATTGCTGGGCATTTTTACAATCGGCATATTCCTGCCGTGGATCAACGGAACTGTATGAAACAACAAAACAATATCATCAGTTGGTATAATTTTGTTTTCATAAATATTTTGGTAGAGCTCTCTTACTGGAGGTATACTTGGTGTAATTGCAATGTCTTGGATTAGTCTGAAAGCGCAATGGGCTATTGCATCGGGTGCAATTGCCTATGATACTAAGCCGTTAGGAACAGACCATTGCGACTATCAATTTGAGCCCACTGTGCAAATAAGTCCAGCTAATATGACTACTTTTAATGACAAAACAGAGTAAGTCTATATTTTTTATTGATTGTATTAATAGAGTAGATTAATAGAGGAGAATCATTTTTCACAGGGACATCTTTCCTCTATACCGAATATCCTACATGTGGTACACCTGTCTTGGGACGGTGATCACAATGGTGATTGCAATAATTTGTACTTGTGTTTTTGGGGGCAATGATCCAAACGAGGTTGACCCAATATTACTAACTCCCTGTATACGAAAATATTTTCATTATGAAGATACAAAATTCAAGACAAGTGTAAGTGTTTAAGACGATAAAGCCTTTCACTTTTACATACTTAGTATATAAATTAATTTTAGATCGTTACACACAATTGAACTTTTTTCCAGAATATCTTTAAAACTGACATTCCACTAAAAACGAAAATTCGTTCCGATGAAGCAGCTCTTTAATGTGCGAGTATAGCTGAAGTGCAACCCCAACTTTATTGCAAAATAAGAAAGAAAATTTATTGTAAATATTTATACAAGTTAAGATATCATTTAAAATTTGCTGAAAGAGTAGACTTGTACGTTTAAGCAACAAGTTATTCTGTATGATAGGTTTTAATAGTTATAACGAGTGAAGTTGTATCGGCGTAAGTTAATCAATAAACAAGTCGCAACGTTAAGTGCAAAACTTAAATAGTCGTAACGTTTTTTTTTGTTTTTGTTTTTTTTGTTTTTTGCAGTTATGAGTAAGTATGTGTGCAATTATAGTATATTGAGGTGTCATTGTGTGGCACGAGCGTGGGTGTTGCCAATCGAAGACGACAACGATGGCGATGCTTTTAGCTATTGCAACACATGAAGCGACAGTGGCAGCAGTAGCTACACTCGTCACTTAATGTGGTATGCCACGATGCAGTACGAGGAACTTCAACTCTTGTTGCTGATTTAATAGATTTACAATATAATTAACAAATACAATATATCTGATTGACGTTTTACACTTGAAACCACAAGAAACCATCCATCAAGTGGCACACATTTTCACAAATCCCAAATTAAATTGTTAGTTTAATGTGCCTGCTCCTGCGGTTATAGATTTGGTTCCAATTCGAACGTTGTTTTTAATATAAGTACAGCACTTAATTAATAATAAATCAATGTTAGCTCAATGCAATTTAATTGGTATACATTTTGCAAGTATTCTAAACATGTTATAAAATAATTGGAATGATACGAGTAAAAGCCAAGCAATTTTCCGCTTGATCAGCCAAGCACTGCATTCATTGCAAATATGCAAGATTGTATTGAATTGTATTTTATTTAATGAAATTTAATTCAATTTAATTTGGTACAGAAAATAAATATTATAAAATGCACATTCTTCAATTTACGACTGAAGCTGCAAATATATTTAAATAATCGATAACACACAATAAAGATCTTACAAGTATCCGTTTCAAAACATACACAAGTGGAATCTTCTTAGGTTAGTAAATAAACAAACTACAATATTTGAAATGTAGGAATCATGACATTGAATTTAGCTCAGCATAGTGTTGTCACGCTGATCCTCTTGCAATCCAAGGTCTCACATTCACTACAATTATGAAAAAGTTCGCATTAAAATACATTCATACATATGTATGTATACGAATATGATCCGAAATTAATGACAATCTTTGAAATCGCCACAATGCCAACGCTGTATGGCTTTTGCTGTAGACGCTTCAAATACTCCTATGTTTGCACGGGTATGTGCTTCATTTGAGCTTCCAATATTCATGATTACATGATTTCAATGGTTTTTAATTTGTCAGTTTTGCAATAAAAATTTTTTTATAGTTGGCGTTTTAATTTCAAAATACAATATATACTCCTACATTTCACAATATAGAAGAATTACATATTCATATCTTAAGTAGTAACTTATCTCAGTAACAACTAAAATAAATTAAGTAATTATTTTTCTACCACTCGGAAGATTTGGTTACACCTTTCCTTAGAAGTTATTATACAATATAAATTTCTTATGCCCAATCCATTTAAATTTTTTTATTTTAGAAAAAAATTACTTATTTGATTTGTTTTTGTTTTTGTAATGTAGGGTAGGGTACAGTAATGTTCATTTTTGTGGCTCTGGATATTAAAACCTTATGCACTTTTCTGTACGTGTCCAGTTCCAAAACAGTTTGTCTTGCAGTTTTACATTTGTCGATTCAATCTGTGTGTGAATTTTTCATTGAGATTGAAGAAAAAATATTTAAATTCATTTTGCAGAAGGAGCACGACTAATTACAAGATTTTATTAAAATTCTAAATTTCGGGAAAGACTTATGTTTGGAAGTGTTGGCTTTACTTACCTTTTGCACTGGCCTTTAAGGTGCGTCATCCGGAATTGCTTTGTCATCGATCGTTTAACCAACCAGCAGCCCCAAGTGTGCCTTAGTACTGTGATAATTGCGATGATTTGAAGATTTCATTTGGAGGAGCACTACAAATACGATTGTCTTGTCTGTGCTGCGTGTAGCTTTAAATCGATGCGGTATCCTCAAAATCGTTTTATGCGGTTTATGGTAGTCTCTCGCTTAAGGTCAATAGTGTTCAGCGGGCCTGGTGGCTGAAGACACAACGCTATCGTGTCACTACTTTAAATGTCTGCCGCACGCATTTTTCACTTTTTCTTCTTCTTTTTTCATTCGTTCTGACCTTGCTTTGATGTCAGTTGGTCGATAATTTATTTGTTGTTGCAGTTCAGTGTAGCGGGTTATTCAACTAACAGTAAATATCACAACAAAAGCAGCAGCACATAATTGCCACTGGAGGCATTTAATCAAGAGATCACCCGAATCACTTCAGTTTATTGTTCGCGCCTGAAAAAATTGGTAACAATTTGTTTTCTTTTGTTTTTGTTTTTGTTTTGTTGTGGTCTGCGTGAGCTTTGCTCAAGTAGCTTGCAAACAAACTTTTTGTTTTAAGATTTATGCTTTATTTACACAAAATTATATTTTGACCTACAAATTGCAAATATTTACTTCACATTATTATGAAACGATTTATCCATGAAGGAGCCGTAAAAAAAATAAAGAAGTAATATTATATAAAATTAAAAAAGTGGAACTGAGTCCACTGTGTAATAAGTTTTTATAATTGAATTTTTGATATCCGCGTCCATTTGATACATTTAAAACACCTGAAATCCTTCGAGTTAAAGTGAGTGAAAACTAGAGTGATTCTCGAGTTGTTATGTAACTCCGACTGACATCCGAACAACCGATCACTTATTGCAAGATCCGTTTCATTGACAAAAGCAAAGAAATGTGCTATATAAAAAAATCGTTTATCTCATTAATGCAACAATTTGCCGCGATCTCATCAATGCGAACAGATGACTTGCTTTTTTTAGAAATCATTGGAGCACACATCACACACACACACACTCATCATACGCCGTCCAAAGTCAAACATACTGGGGCAGTCAAATTTTTTTATACTTACTCGTACATATACTCATGTTACTTTGCACTTACTTCAAGCCGAATCAAGTGGTACCGTATTATAATTATGTCGCCATCAAATCCGGCAATCAGCGCTGCTGCTTCAAGAAGCCACGAAATAGCTGCGCGATTATTGTTTGCTAGTGTGGCGTGTCAGTTTACAAACAAACAAAAACAACAAAACAAGACAAAAACGTTTTGGACACACACTGCGACTTGGCATTCAAAGCGGCAGTAATTTGCTTCTTGAACAAAATAAAACTATTTGAATTTATTTTCTGTATATGTATATGTATATGTATATGTATGTATTTATAAAAAGTAAGGATAGGCGCAGGTTTCAAGCCTCAATTGAAGTAGACAAAACTGTTATTAATGTCACATTTGTTTCTGTTTCTGTTTTGGTTTTTGTTTTTGTTTTTGTGAGTTTTGTTTGCTCGAGATGTTGGTGGCACTTGCACAATCGAATGGCTTTGATCATGAAACTTAATGCTATTGGGTCGCTGAAATGTACGAGCACCAAAAAGTCGAACATACACACAAACACGTACACTTGTACATACGTACGAGTACCTTAACCCAGACAGGTGTCAGCGTCGCGAAATTCTCAAAAGCGATCGTTCAAACGATACTCTGCTTTAGGCCAAAAAATAAAAACTCAAACAAAACAAACCACAAGTTCGGTTTATTATTGCAGCATCTGTGGCAAAGTAGCATGAGCTACATATTGTATTACAATTCACCCTCCCCCGCCGAATACTTCTTCCCTTGTACATGTGTAAAACACCTCTCGTCGATTAGCTTCTTGCAGTGGTAAACTCAAACATTCTTCGTACTTTATAGGTGCGCCAATTAACAATAAAGTTGCACGAAGGTCGCTTTAAAGTTGAAAGGTACATATGTATTGTATATATTTTGTTAAGGAAGATTTAGACTATGCATAAATAGAACAAGAATTTACTTTTATTTAAATTTTTTATGTAAATTTACTTCTGTTCGCAACATGGTAGTTAGAGTATCATCTTTGCATACGAGTACGCCTATGCCGCAGTCCAAATGCCCTTCATTATTTCAAATAAAAGCTACAGAAACGAATAACATACGCATCTCTTCTGAAAGTAGGATTTGTTCTTACGGTAGTATGGGTATATACAAAATTTGAACACTTCAACCATTTTTATTTAGTATTTTACTGCAGAAAATAGGAACTTAGTTTGGGAGGTCTAAATTGGTTATCTTAGAAAAACCGGCAATTTCCTATAACTAAAGCGGGTTTGCTATTGAACCCATTCCGCCCATTTTTGTGAGATGGTAAAAATAGTCAACTTAAACTTTCAATTTCTTTCTGCAATTTATTATGTTCGGTAATTTTCGCAGCTCTAAGGTTACCATTGGAAGCTATAAAATGTGTTGTTGGTTGGTTGTTTGTTTTTTTGTTTGTTTTGTTTTTGCTGAATAATTGATAATGTTAATTATGCAAGGTTAAACAAATTATTGTTTTCTGCTGCTGTCAAAAGTGATTGTCTTGTGCGACTCTCTTCAACCTTAATTATTTATTGCATAGTATAGCCACACTGTCTGTCATGCGGGTGGTATCATATCGTATCATATCGCATCGCATCGTATTGGGAATATATGAGACCGAGCTCCATAAGCAACAACAACAAGATCTGCCTTAATAGTTTTACATGTTGTGGGTAATACAAATTTATTACGAATATTTAAAAATAAATGAAATAATTATTGTATTACTGGGAGCTGCATAGCTGACAGTCATGACAAGTACACAATGGACACATGTTGTTAGCCAAGTAGCAAACGGTTGCGGCTATTAATCGGGCGTACAATTTGTTGTACAGTTTAATCGCTCATTTAAGTACCACAATCAAAAATAAAAAAACAAACAAAATTTTTTTTTTGCAAGTGAAAGTTCAGTCTTGCAACAGCAGCTATTGATTTTGGTTACTCGATTTCCGATTGCCGATTGCCGAAGGACTTAGTTAGTCACATAAGGGTCAAATTAATTGTATGCGATGTCCATTACAAAAATGTTTGTATTGTAAATAAATAAAACAAATTTTCAAGAAAATTACAATTGAATCAGTCGGAAAATCGATGATCTGTTATAGAATATCTATTTTAACTTGTATTTCCTGAAAATTCACACATTGAACTGTATTCCTAAATTAATAGAAATTCAATTTAAAGCCAACGACTGCTACAGTTAACCTTTTCTAAAAGCTCGTCTACATGTGTGCTATTTGTGTCGAATAAGGAATTCTGTTCTTTACTTAGTACGGACAATTAAAACAAAAGACTGGAGTAGTTAAGATAAAGTTCTCAAAGCTAAAGTTACTCAAGCTAAACAACTTATGTTACTTACTTCTATGTAGATATGTGAGTCACGAATTTATTGCTTTGCAGTGAAAATGTCTAATTTTACAAAAACAAAAACAAACAAATAAATATTAAACTCGAAATGACTCTAGGAAAATTCCTTCAAAGTATATTTGAAAAATAAAAAAATTCGCACAAAAAGTTTTATAAAAACTATTTACAACTATTAAAAATATTTTTGTTTCTTTAAAAAAAAATTGCATATTGTTGAAAATATATTCTTTTGAATAGCTTTCTTGGTATTTGTTTTTTTATTTCGCTGCTTTTATAACCGCGTCCCAATCAACCGCGAAATGGATCTAAGCTGCAATCGACATCTACAACAACACCTCCAGCAGCAGCATCAACAACGCGCACAAAGCGAAGATGATGAAGACATGAGCAACAACTCGCGCGACTATCAACAATCAAATGGTGGTTCCGCACTGAATTCGGACTCAGAGTCGGGTCCGCCCATATCAGTGCGCGACATGATTAAGCGTTACAATTCCGCATCCGTGCCAACAAACAAAACAGTGGTTGCTGTTATGACGCCGCCACCTCAGCGGCGCACATCTCAGCATATACTGCCTACCACTAAATCGTCATACTGTGGCGTTAACAAGTTTGGCTCGCAAAGCAATGTGCGACAGTATGTGTCACAGCTCCAAGACGCGGTAGGAGCTGATAAAACTAAGCTCTGTTGCCGCAACTGCCCGTGCAATATCGATAACAACAACAGCAAGGAGGACAACTGTTGCCTCAATCCAAGAGGACGACTAAATTCCTCCAAGTCAGTCAAGTCTGTCAAGTCCCTAAAATCACTTAAGGCCAACTGCAGCACTAACAATGAAACGGATCTAAACAATAAACTTTTTGTGACCGACCACACTAGTCACGCTAGGTAGTTCCATTAATCTGTGCTTCATATTTACATGTAGCTAAACTACATTTTAACTTTCTCAGCGGTTCTCCTATGAGAGACGGCAGCGAGCAGCGTGTTATTCCATCTGTTCCTTTAAATTCCACCATCTCGAAAGAGAGAATACCTCTCCAGTCAGCGGATTCTATTGAAGATGTCAATTGTCATCCAATAGAATCGTCGTATCAGAGTAAGACTACAATTGCCAAAACGGCAAGTGGTAAGTGATGATCTTGCGAATGAATGCTAGGCCAATAGAAAAAGTTTTATTAAAAGTTATTCAAAGTTATTCGGTTAAACTAATTAAATAAATACTCACAAATTAGTTTTCTCCAACTCCCCATACATTAATTAAATAATGAATTAATTTGTAATCACTTTCAGGTGTTCGCATCATAATTGATATATTTTTTGACCAAGAGCAGAATGTCTGTCCGACGGATGTCATAGGGAGCCGAGTTGAAACTGACATACCGCAGAGTCGCATTCTGTCCGAGTTTCAACAACAAGCCTTGTCGACCTCAGCATCACAAGCTTCAGCTGTGTCAACAACGGTAGCACAAACAACGCCACAGACCTAAGTGTTGAGTTTGCCAAATGATCTCGAAATCAAAACAACTGAGCAGGACTTTAAACCAAATTTATTCTTTACTTATGTATTTGATATTTGAATATTTTCACAAAACGAAACGGCTCCAATTTTACCAAACTCAATTATTCAATATAACGAGAATATTGAACTGAAAACAATTTGCGAATAAAAAATTGTAAACATTATCACGATAAAATTTGTATTGCTTCTTTTGTCTAGATATCATGAGTATATATTCACATCATTATTAGTAGAATTCTATACTCGGCAGAAGAAGAAGAAGTTCATGTTGCGAGTAATGAGCCTGGTTGGCTTTTAAACTGTGTGGCTTAACGTTAACTGATTATTGCTTGAAAATTCGTTTGTATAATTTTTGCACGTTGTTCCAGCTCAGAGTAATTTGTTGACATTTGTTATCGCTTTTACAAGGGAAAGAAAGTTGAACTGGCTTGTGGCCCTAACGCTGCTAAATATTTTCATTTGCGAAATGCTTGCGTTTTCAACAGGAAATTTTGTTGTTTTTACTTATAGAGACGTCTCAACTTTGGCTCTAATGATATTGACCCCACTTAAAAATAGCTAAGAAAGAGCGTCGCAGTTGGAAAACAAAAATCGAAAAGATTTAGAGCTAGCTTAAATTGCAAAAATAAATATTGTGGGAGAATGCGCCATCATGAACTGTTTTTATACCCATCACTATGCGCACATACCGGATTGTAGGATATAATGAGTTTGGTTTTTCGTTTGTAACCTCCAAAGAAATGGGTGGAAGGCAAAACAATCGAAGTTTTTAAGATTACGATAGTAGCTTTAAGAGATATCGACTTTGGTGCGAGTTTATATGATGGACAAATCGGACAGAAACCACGCCTACCTTACATACAAATACAAACACAAACACAAACACAAACAAAACAAAAATAAATGAATAGAGTTTTTCTTATTTAAGATTTAAGTAATAACCCATCAAACTGACGAAATCGATCGAATAAGAACAACGCCCACTACTTAGAGGAAAACATATTAACAAAATGCTCTTTGCACAATATCAACTTTGTTTGGCTCTACAATATTGTGGTCTCTTCGAGCTTTGGCCAAGCCAAGTTTATTTCTCTTACAAGTTTTTTATTTGTTTCGTGATCTGCAAAAAACTTTCTTCAATCGATTTTAAAGCGTATTCGTGCATGTTGTTTTTTTTATTTGGTCTTATGTAATTTTTGTGAGCTCTAACATTTTGCAATGCTCGTACTAAGTTAGGTGATCGATCGAGGTACCAGAAAAACAGAAAGATGTTGGCAGTTTTAAAGAGTGTGAGTTTGCATCATTCTATATGCGCTTGAAGTGGATACATAAGCATAATAAAGATGCCACTTTTGTGCGCCGACCTGATTTGGTTGTACTGGATTGTTTGGCGCTTGATTTTAAATTTCAGACCCATAAATCCTTGTCAAAGCTGAGCAAACATTGCAGTTTGTTAACGGAACAAACTTGGAATACGTTAGCCGTACCGCTTCGAATTGATTTAAATGGTTGATTTGGCGGTAATTTATGATTGTGCTGCACTATTATTATAACTTGCATCTTATAAGAGAGAGCAATCACTGTTTGCTTATCCGAGCCACTGATTTAATATAAATTTAAGCATAGCTTATTGTAAAAATTCGCTTGATTTACGATAACGACAAAAAATTCAAAATGAAATAACAACAAAAATATTTTTTAATTAAAATATGTTAAATCCACCTTTAAGAAATGTTATTATGACCATGATAATACAAACAAAAACTTTTATTAGAGGCGCCAGCATGTTAATCAGATTCAACGTTGCACAGTTCACCGTTTTGTACCTACCGAAAACCACAAAAGTTGCTGAGTTTTTTATTTCAAAAAATAATACGAGCCAAGAAAGAACCGCAACGAATCTAAGTTACCACTTACAAAAGCAATGGAGAAAAAATTAACAAAACCAAAGCTCCAATTTCAAAAATAAACCCCGTTTAATTCACAAAAGACCCTTGCCGAAATGTATTAAATACATGAAACTAATTTAATGCGCCACTGCCAGCCGCTTTCAACTTTGATGATGCGCCGCGGCTGGCTTTTTCTTGCAACGGTTGTGCAGCAGCAATGGGGCTTGAACGCTTGAAATCGTGATGCCAAAAATTCAAAACCTGCAAGTTGTGCTGGCATCTTCAAAAACGTAAACAAAATATTAGTAACAATGTATTTATTACAAAGTTTGTCTAGTCTGGTCTGGTACATACACGGAGAAAAAAAGTACTCGTATGTTTGTCCCAAACAAAACTGTAGCAAATTTTTGTTTCGCCTAAATAAATATTTAAATATTATTGGGGGCAAATATATATTTCTTCTCCGTGTACAAAGGTGAAAGTAACAGAAAGGTCTCATATTCGGTCTCAGGTCGATTTACCTTAAATATGTAATTAAAAAATGGCAATTGTTAGAAATCCTGAAAATATATTAAATCATTCTTTATTTACTATTTGAGAGTTTAGGCAGAGTTTTTTTGTTTAAATTATAAACAAGTTTAAGTAAATAAACATCCTTAAAGACTTCTTCAGTAAGCAATTAAGTTCAGCAACATGAGCCTAAGCAGGTGTGTATAAACATTTACGCATGCATTCACAACGAAAAGAAAAGCTTATTCAACAGCTCAAGGTCTTATTTATTCAGCTTGACTACTCTCAACAAAGTTTGACGAAGCTTCTTTTGTGGCAAACACAACATTACTTAACTTGTTAACTCGTTTGTTATCAGTTTTCTATTTGGCACCCTGAGGAGCTTAAGTCGAACAGCTCCTTTGCCAACGCAAAATACAAATTGACAACAAAAAAAAACTGTAAATATTTTTCAGTTTTTGGATTGCACAACGCTGCATTACGCTTGAGATTTCATTGTAGTTGGATTTTCAAATGTATCAGTTGTGCGCTGCTCTGCCAGTGTTCCACTTTCGATTGTCAATTGAAATAGACTGCGGCGACAACATTACGAACAAGTTCACATCCACTCGAATTACTCGTACAAATTGCGGATTATTGCCTTTTAATTCGTTCGCTCGCTCGTTTGCTCGGTTGTTCGCTTTGCTCGTAAGTTTGTATTTATTTGCACATCAATTTACAAACAAACGATGATTTCTTCTGATCTCGACTTTTGGTGATGATTTCATGGTTACACGCATGCACGCACGCATACACGCATACACGCACACACACCTTATGCTGATTGTAACTAAGCCACATTCAAAATGTGCTTTCAAATTGCGTTTTTTTTGGCAATGCTTTATACACAAATTTAACGAAATTCAGTTCTGTGGTGGGCAAAATTGATGGGGCAATTCAATACGCAAAAGTTGAGCTAACTGTGAATTACGCAATTGCAAATATTAAATTCATTCAAAATATTAAATATAAAATTTTTTTTAATTGTTTTACACAAATTTGCCACTCACTCAAAAACCAAGTGCACAAAATGGTGGCAGTGCGCTTCTGGCTCGTTGAATATAATTGAAAAAACGTCAAGCCGACAAGTGTCAATCAAATGTCAGACAATATTCAATATTTCCATCATGGTAAATCAGAAAATCAGCAACAACCTGCGTCATTGATTTAAAATTTCGCATTAAGCGTCTTCATTTATTTTTGTGGTTTATTCCTTTTTTGTTGCTTTACAAGTTCTACGTTTTCGTTTTGCTGTTTTCGCCGCATTTGATTTGAGTACATCTTCAATAACAACAACAACAACACAACAAGATTCTGCAACATTTATGTCAAGCGCTCGAGTGCTGCCACTGCGATCGACATGCATGGGCATAGCTATGTATGTATGTGCATACACGTATTGAAAATATGTTTGTGGGTTGCCTCGAACGAAGCGCAAATAATTTACAGAACTTGATATAAACATGCAAAGTGGTTCTTACTACTTTGGGTGCAAGTAAAACCTTTTTTTTTTTGATTATACATATTGTGCTTAAAGAAGTTGTTTTACGTCGCAGAACGTGGGAAATACCATCGTTCGCTTTTATGTTATTGACAATCAGAAGCAATAAGTTCACAAACTAGATCTTAACTAAAGTAGCGTTATTATTAAGTAATTTTGGGTTTAAAGATATATGAGATATGTATGTAAATCTGTCTAATACAGCAAAAACAACACTTAAAAATTACCCAACACCATTGAAGTGTACATATGTATGTATATTTGTAATAATTAATTGGGAAATTGTATTTCCATTTGCTGTCTTCATGAATGTATGTATGTATGTATGTATGTATGTATGTATGTATGTATGTATGTATGTATGTATGTATGTATGTATGTATGTGCATATGTAAGTATGTATGTATATATGTATATATGTATGTATGTATGTATGTATGTATGTATGTATGTATGTATGTATGTATGTATGTATGTATGTATGTATGTATGTATGTATGTATATATATGTATGTATGTATGTATGTATGTATGTATGTATGTATGTATGTATGTATGTATGTATGTATGTGCATATGTATGTATGTCAATTTCTGTTCATATTTCAAAAATGATCTTCAAAAAATTTTCGTTACCAACAAAATATAATCAGACTGATTCTAGTACACCCACCCGCACCTGATTTCAATCGCAGCAACATATCGCGCAATAAAATTTTGCTCGCTCTCTGGCAACATTCTCAACCGCTGCTTTGCTTGCTTACTTTGAATACGAGTACTGACATCTTTTGCTTTTTGACTGCATTTCGCAGCGAACATCTTCACGATTTTATTTTGTTTTTGCGTTTTTCTAGCTTCTCCAGAGCATTAACGGCATCAGCAGCAACAATTGTGGCTGCTCTCTCTCTGTTAGCTTTTATTTGTGTACTGATACGACTTGGTTGGCTGGTGTGAATTTTAAGACAAGAAAGGTGCATGGATTTTCAGTTCTTGCCGAAACTCCAAAACGAACGGTTGTGATCTGTGAAGCGTTTAAAAGAATAACAACGCGAATATAATCTAAACTTAATTTTTTTTAGAAAAAGTATGAAAAGTGATTTGCATTTTTTCGATACCTCAATTCGAACCAATTTCTACTTGTAATTAATTCGAATTGAAACTTCGTAACTTAATTTGCTTAGAAAATTCTCTCGTTCATCCGCGCCTTAAAAAGTAGCCGCACTCTGCCTGCCACCCATCTGGAAAATGAAAAATGGCATTTTTGTGCAAATGTTAACAAGTTTTCCTTGGCGGCACTAACGTCTATCGTCACCGCCGCGCGCTCTCTCGCTCGCTCGTGCTGAGCAGCTTCGCGTTAACTACCGCGCACGGCAGCGGCAGTGGCAGTTTGAACAGTGTCGCGGATGCGCATTTAACGAACTTATGCACTTTAACCATTTCACGTGACACAACAGCAGAAACAACAACAACAACACCTATAACAACAAAACAAACAAAAATTAAATCAACTTATGACTTATGAAAACTCAGAATAACAAATTTTTTTTATTCATTCACTTTTTTACGCAATTTAGAGGAGAAAAGCGTCAAAACTACAAATACACGTATGTATGTACGTGTAAGTATGTCGTTTTTTGTTTGTTTGTCTGTTTGTTTGTTTGTTTGTGAAATTTATTTGAAAATCTTTGTCGCGTTTTACAGCGCTTCTTTGAACCTGGTCAAATTTTCTATTGTCTTGCACAGAAGAGCTGAAGAAACATTTTGTGATTATTTTCTGGTTAGTTCTGAGTTTTTCTGATCTTCAACATCTTCGGAATAATTGATTCGTGTTTGTGTGTTTTTGTTGCTGCTGTTCTGCGGTTGGCTTCAATTGTTTATATATAAATACATATGAACTTGTAGGTAGATACATAGAAATGTATTTGGTTGACTTTTAATCTTGATTCTTAACAATTACAAGTGACAAAAACGCAAAAGACGTCGGCGATTAAATTTCAAGTTATACTAAAGCCAAGTGAAACAACAGTTAGTCTGAGGTAAGTTAACGAAAAAACTTTATTTCTCAATTGTTTAAACATTCAGAAGTTCAATTTTCAGTACAAATGTAGTCGACATAAAAAACATAAAATGTGAAAAAAGAAAATTAGCTCCATGCAAAATACCGAAATCATTTCTAAAATATGTAGATCACCCGATTTAACACTGATTTCTATATACAAACATACATACATACATACATACATACATACATACATACATACATACATACATACATACATACATACATACATACATACATACATACATACATACATACATACATACATACATACATACATACATACATACATACATACATACATACATATATGTATGTATGTATGTATGTATGTATGTATGTATGTATGTATGTATGTATGTATGTATGTATGTATGTATGTATGTATGTATGTATGTATGTATGTCAAATTAATGTAGGAATCAAATACAAAACATACGTTTACATTAAATTCACACATAATCCATTTATTATTATCTGTGGAATTTATTTTTTATGTAATTGGAGATAATCGAATTATATTTCTTGTAAGGTATAATTTTTTTTTTTTTTTGAAAAGGTCAAAAATCGAATGACAAGAAATAATACAAAAACAAAAATTACAAATGGTAGAGTCGAAGAAGCAGCCGCCTCGGCAGAGGTACTTAATTCAACGAAAACGAAAGTTATCAGCATAGATTCAGTTGATTTTATTGTTGTTACTGTTGTAATTGATGCTGTTGTAGTTGTTGTGTTTTTGTGTTTTTGTGAACCGCAACAGTCGCATTCTAGTAACCTACTTTTGTGAGTTATTTTGAAAAGTTAGGAGGTACATATCTCCACCATCGCTTCAGCAACAAACTGAATGTTTCAATTTAATAGTCGGTACCTGGAAGGGAAAGAAAACTCGAGAATAAGTTTCTTTAAATTATCACATTATACAATTTTAGTGGAAAGCACTACCAAAAAGGAAATAACTCAACGCAAGCCGCTGGCGTTGGTTTTTATTTCAATTTTGTTTTTTCAAGTTAATGTTGGTTTTGATCTCATTGTGCATGCAACAACAACAACAACAAAACAAACAAACCAAACCAAACCAAAAAACAAAGTAAACAATGCAAAGTATTTCTCCGACACACAAAAAAATGTTGAAACAAACTAAAAAACACACTAACTAACACACAGCTAAAGGAAAAGGCAACAACATACAATATAAACGTTGGCATTTTAATTATTACCAGAAGCTCTTGAAATGTTTCGAAATGTGCGAAAATGTAAGGCAGACGGTTATGATTGCATAAATTGGATTCGCAATTTCTTCTTCCTGTTTTCTTTTAAGTTTTTGTAGTTGTTTAAGTTTCTACGAGTATGAATGTTTGTCTGTATTTACATACATACTTATGTATATAATTAACAAAAACTTCGATAAAGTTTAACAAATTCGGCTTTGATTCATGCTTCGAATGCTTCGAGATATAAGCAACCAAGTAGTCCATCTTATCGAATCCTACAAGAGAACCATTTACCTAGCTAGTACAATTCAGATCACAATCGGAATCACATAACCGAGTAAATGATTTTTAAAAACGTTGTGAGCGTTTTGCTTCTCAATATCTCTGCTTTTTTTTTGTATTTACAAGATTACAAATTATAAAATTTCAATATCAGCTATTTTTGGCTAAAGCAGCAAATTGAAAATAAAAAACAAGTAAGAAAATAACTTCGGCCCTACCGACTACTACAAATATCATTTCATCATCACATTTTCAAATATCACAATCAATTTTGGGTGCTTCATGATTTAAACATTTTATTACACATATTTTAAAATAATATTTTATATGAAATAATAAATATCAAACAATTTTAAATCTTGAACCACCCTAATTTTATAAATAATTCGATAACTTTACCCAATTCAAGTTATGCGGGATTAATTCAACATATAATGAAAAATAACAAACAGGAACCACCCAAATCAATTCCAAAATTTAATCAGTTGTTCCCTATTATAAAAATTGTGTTTACAAAATTTCATGCCAAAATCTCCAATAGTTCCCAAGAAATCGTGTTACCATGAAAAATTACCGAACTTAATCTGATTTCTGATAGGAATCTTTAAAGCGGCCTAACTCGTCAATGGTTGTAACTATGTAGAACTAAAATAAAGAAGGACTTCATCAAGGGCGGCCTACCGTTCATATCTAAGTATTTCACATTTCTTTAGAGCATGGCGTTATCTTGAAATGATTTACCCAAATCAAATATTCTCAAAAATATTAAATCAACAAGAAAATTGTGGGTGTGGGTGTGCGTTCGTCTGCGTTTGTGTTTTGTTTACAATTGTTTCGACATGTATTTATTTAAATTTGTACAAGCTCCCACTGCAATTAGAACTAGTTAGAGAGTATTCTATTTAGGTTAATTCGCACGTTGCCATGAAGACGAAAATTACGTAATGGCAGTGACTAACTTTATAGAATTAAACCGGAATGCTGCGGCCCGCAATCGTTTAGATAATAGGCCAGAGAAGAAAAAACATGCAGCAGCAGAAACGTTGTTTGGCACATGAATACAAACATCTATAGGTATATAAGAAACCAACTCACTATTTTGGAATGTCGCTTATGATCAAACGAGCTTGAATGAATTTCATGAATTCTATTCTAGTTTTGCAACTCTGCAATCTATCGAGTATAAAATAAAAGATTTAAGCGACAAACGTGATATGAACGCTATGAACAAGACGAACGGAAGAATCGATTTACTATTTATTAGCAAATAATGTCATTATAATATACACCACGCGGGGTACATTCAGTTAAAATAAGACTAGATTAATTTAAAAAACAAATACTATAATACTTTTTGAAGTTTGTTGCATAAATGTCATTTAAAAGTTCAGTTCATAGAGATTTTTTTTTTTATATAAAGTGGCAAAATTTCTGGCAGGCTTTTCCAGTTGGTTTCCGCAGCCGTCACTTATAGGCCCGATACGACGTGATGCAGAGCAGTCAAAGCCGTACAGTTAAGTCGACCAACACAGTCAAATGAACACATAAAATCGTTTAACTCGCAAAAGCGCAAAGTTCGAACGTCTCGAGCCAAGATCGCTGGAGCACTGGCTGTCTGCCTCCGCACATGGCTTGACTCTTTATGATGGCTGTTTGGTATCGCACAGATACCAAAGTACTTAGATACAACGCCATGCCACTTGCCGTAATAAATTAGTTTGTCTATAGACATGACTAACGCCAGCTAAAAGATCGCATCTGTTGGATGTCGCCGCGACTGCGCGTCGCGACGCGACTGTTTCCTTATTCGATGTGATCGCGCTGCACTCTCTGTGTATGTGTATGTGAGTGTTTGCTCACATTGCCAATCTCAGCGGAAAGTGGTGTATTTAAAGAATTCTATTTCAATTTATTTGTGACTTAATTTACCATGAACTTTAGCTATATTCGGATCGTGTCTGTGTTTATTTGAGTTGACTGGTGCTCGTATAATATATGTACACATGTGCGTGTGTATACTTTCGCAAAAAATAATGTTCATTATTAAGATAAATGAAATGTCTTATGGCAAATTGGCTGATTATTGAAAGGCGATATTTTTCTGCGCCACAAGTTTGTGTGATATTTAATTACATTTAAGTAATGAGCAGCACAAACTAGTTAAAAAGCAAAAAGTTCATTAACGAAGTTACATTTTTTGCTAACTATTGATTTTTATTTAATTTCCAAGTTTCTTTCATTAAGATAAGCCAAATTATTTATAATTTCTATAAATTACGTGAAACAGATTGCAAACCGAAATTTCCGCTCGCATCAAATTGCGCAAACAAAAACACAATTAAGCAGCATTAAGTAAGAGGGTGGGAACAAAAATAAATAAATTCATTTATATATGTATAATACATACATACAATTAGGGCTGATTAAACTTTTGTATGTGCAGACTGCCTTTGTATATAAAATAAAGATCTTATGCATATTTTAATAATAATCTGTGAAATAAATTAGTCTGAATTATCACACATTTCTGTAATCACAACTGGCAAATGTCAGGAATAGCAAACACCATTTTCGCCTGGGCTGCAAATCCATACAAATTCAATACATACTTACATACATACATATATATATACATACATACATACATACATACATACATACATACATACATACATACATACATACATACATACATACATACATACATACATACATACATACATACATACATACATACGAGTATATGCACATTGTAGGTATGTACTCGTATATGGATCTTATTTTGTTTGCAGTCATTTGTTGTTATTAATGACTTCCGCTTTCGAAAGTCACAAAAACAAAAACAAATACGAAATTAGTAACCTTGACACATTTCTTCAGCTAATTGTCTTCAAGTATTTACTTAAAAAAAACTTGAAGTTTAAATGAATCATTAAGTAAATTTATTTTGTTTTTATTAGTTTCGCATATTCGAGCCGCTCAAAGTCTTCGCACTTAATAAGTAATAAGTAAGAAAAAAGTGGCTTGAGCTATTAAATAAATTTAAATGTGGTCACACGGTGAGCGTGAAAGAAAAGCCGTGCCGCCGTTCATTTTCATAATTAAATATTTCATTGTTTCTTGCTAAATAATGTTATAAATGTTAAGTCGTCTCCCTAGAGCGTTGGGTGGTAAATTCGTCAACAAAATCTAAAAACCAAAACTGATTAATTTGTTTTTGTCTTCGGAAAATTACCCGTATCTCTAGTTGTTTATAATTGATCTTAAATTAAAGCTTAACCAAGAACTGTGATATGGTATATTATCACTGTAAAGTATCATTACTTGTAATGCCAAAACTCGAATCTGTCAGAACCTGTTGGCAGAATTGTATGATTTCAGATGTGCCATTATCGTTCATCAGAAGGTCACTGGCGAGTAAATCTGCAACTGGAGAGAGAGGTCATATTAATTAAATTTTTTGTTACTTTGTTACTAAAGCTTTTTCACTTTTTCACACAACTTATTTTTATCTCACGAAAACTTTAAGCAACGAAAACAACGAAAACAACACAACCCACAAACATCATGATCCAAATTGTCATAACGATGGAAAATTCACAGTTGAATTATAGTTAACAATTGTTTTGTATGTGTTTGTTGAGCTCATATGCTCACGATCGGTAGGTGTCGCTTAAATACCTGTAGATTTGTTGTAAGTACTATTACTACATTCATTTCATGTTTTAATTATGTTTGTATTGAATTCCTAGACTGAATTTAATGTCCAATTAAAAGACTGAAATATTTCTGTTTGTATAATCGGTTCATCTTATTGAAAATCTTGTTCCACCTCAAAGGAAAGCGAAATTGGACTTAGCTTTGGCAAACTAGTCCACTACGAACGAATACTTGCTGCAAATTGGCATTTGGGCTCGCACAGACAAAACAGATCGTCATTTGCTTTTTGAAGCGATGTTTTATTGTTAATTTATTTATTTATTGGTTTATTTGAGTCGGTTTGACATTTGGATTATTAACACTTGTTGGACAAGTTGAAATCACACCTTCGAACTTAAATTTGTTGTCGTTATTGTTGTTGGACTGTGTTCGCAAATAAAATGCGTTTAAATTATTCATATTTAATTAGTCATTCCTGAATAACTAAAGAACTAGTACTAATGAAATTTAGTATGCAACACGGAGAATTTAAAAAACCAATAGATTTGTACCTCGTTCAAGCTTAATCGCACTTGATTCAAGTTTGTACTTGCCTAAAGTGTTTTAAATTGGCACAAATAAATGAATCGTTTCATGCAAATAAAACTGACTTGTACAAAATACAAATGAATTGACTGTCAATTGATTTGAATTATAAATGCAAAAGTGGCTTTTTATATTTCGTCTCTTAAAATTAAACTTATATTTGTGCATATGTACATACACATGTAAGAGGTTATGTAACTCTCCTATAAGTCGAATATGATTTGCAAAATAAAAATAAAATCACTTACATCATTCATAAACTCTTATAATAATTTATCAATTACAAAAAAAAAAAACGTGATAAGTCTATAAATGTTATTTTTGCAAAATTATAAAAGCTTCAAATCTTTCAACCTGCGTGGTAAACTTGTCCATTCAAAAAATATCTACTTAACATTAAGTTTTTTGTCGCTTGTCGCTACTAATTGCGTCATCAAATATGCACATTTCGTATTACTAATATGAATTAGTTGCACATTCCACAATTTGCAACCTCTTAAGTTTTACTTATTTTAATGTTATTTAACACAAAACCTTCAATTCGACTTAGCTGATGTGTCGGTACTGCTCGTAGAGAGTGTAACCCTTTGTTGCTGATGCGTTCATACATACATACATACATACATACATACATACATACATACATACATACATACATACATACATACATACATACATACATACATACATACATACATATATACATACATACATAAGTATGGTAAATTAACCATTTTAAATTTAGTTATTAAATAACAATAAAATTATAAATAAAATTTCTAAGATTTGTGTTCGTACGTTGGCACTTAAAAATTAAAAATTGAACAGCCCTCATGGCGGTGCCTGAGAAATAGTGTCATACAAAGAGTATTTATTCAATTTATGTATGTATGCATGTATGTATGTATGTATGTATGTATGTATGTATGTATGTATGTACATACATACATTCGAGTATGATCACATTAATCTCAACATTGTCAGCAGCAGGTACAATAACGAAGCCGAAACAAAAGACGCCAAAGTTTGAAAAAATACAGAAACATATTTCTATTAATTAAAAAGTTCTTGACAAGCGTCATTATGTACATACATATGTACATATCGTTTATTGTGACAAGAGCGTAATATTTCAAAGTTTTCAAATCTTTAGAAAATTAATAACAACAATTGTTCTTATAAGCTATAAAAAAATAAAATAAACTTTAACTATCACGTCAGGGAGCGTTTGGTTAGTTTGCATATAAGAATTATAAAACAAACCGATTTAAAACTGTTGCATCTTTTTATACTAATTTAGAAATGACTAGTTTTGAGTTATGACATTCTTGACGCGAACGAGCTTTAAATATGTGTGTGTGTGTGCGTCTCTCAAGAAACTTGTAGTTTTAGCGGCAACTCGTTTGCATAGCAAGTTAGCAATTTAAAATTTAACAACTTAACCTACACATACAAAAAAGCAACAAAAATACAATTAAGTAATTTATTTAGCTTTCTTAATTAGTTGTTACGACTAATTCAAAAATCTACAATTTTAATAAATGTGATTAAATTCCTTTTAACGCTTGTGTTTTGAATCACACATTGTGTAAGTACATAATTCCCTGTTTACATTCACCAATTCTGCTGTTGTTACTTTGTTGTTATTGTTGTTTTTTTAGCCTAAACAATTTCAAGCCTTATTAGGCACACAACGAGCCATGAAATGTGACAATTTAGCAGCGGTGCGGCTTGTGTGTATTTTTAGCGTGATGAATACATTTTAAGGCATTTTTTGTGATTTCAAAATAAAATACTTTGTCAGAAGTTTAACGACCTCTTGATTTACTTAATCAATATTATTATTATTATTACTTTTATTTTGTTTGTTTTTTTGGTGTGAGCAGGCCCCAACTTTACTAATTAGTTGCCTCAAACATCAAAGGAATCTCAATGGTGCAGTCGCTTTAGACTTACAATTCCATTCGACTAAAACGTGTTGCAGCGTCGGTCCTGAACTTTTATCTTATTAAAGGTGATAGGTTAAATTTTGATATAGAAAAGTGTGAAAAATGTGATAAATAAATGATATGTATGTATATACAGTTATGATAAAGAAACGAACCAAAAACACAATTTAAAAACTTAAAAAATTTCAAAAGAAGTAAATATCCGTTAAAAGTGCTAAAATTAAAGTAAAAAATAAAAAACGTTATGATGACGATAAGTTGAGTTGTACTACTTCACCAGTGGCAGCGCGAGAATTATTTACATGGGGCAAGGCCGTGACTCTAGGAAAGTGACGACTTTCTGTTAAATATCTCGAAATAAGTTTTTTATGGACTTTTGTTCTTGTGTGTTCTGTATATTAAAAATATTGAGGAGCGTTTTTTGTTTATGTCCCATCTTCCCCGTGAAAATGCCAACAACAATTTTATAATTTACCGATGACCGTACTCCACGATTTTTGTTGGGTGTTAGTAAGAGTTACTTAAAATTTGACTTTGCAATGATAAAGTTTTCCGAGCAATAGTTTTTCCTGCTGTACTTACTCGAAAGCAAAACAAACAAAAATATATCCATTCTAGCACAAGCTCTAAGCCAGTCAATTGCATACATAATTGTTGTTGTCGTTGTTGTTGTTGTTGTTTGTTTGTTTGTTTGTTTGTTTGTTTTCAACACACATGTGCCCTCAGTGTAGTTGAAAACGCTCAATTATTTAACAATTACAATAACAACAATGAATTCTGTACGAGTATGCAACAATTTAACATGCACATTCACCCAGCCAGCAAAGAAGCGAATCTTTTACGACAATCGTGATCGATAATTCATTTCTACTGAATTGTATTGTTGTTATTTATAATTTTTAGCTTGTAGAAGATCGATCTTCTCTTGCGAACAGTAAAAATTAAAACCAAAATAATTTTTAAAATATATTCATTTTAAAGAACTTCGTTAACGAGAGTTTTATTGACTGCGTACCTCATTCAACTTCAGAGAGAAAAGTGAGCTGGGTATGTGTGTGTATGTGTTAATGTATAATTTCCGTTCATTGTTCTTGAGACATACACAAATGACAACAAAAACTATAAAAACAACAATCGGCAGAAGTCATAAACTGCACCTGCCGGTCGCCTCCAAATTGTCTTTCGGTTAAACACAAACACAAACACAAAATTAAAATAAAAAATAAACAATTCGAATTTGGATTTCATAGTCGGTCTTAATGACTATTACAAATACGCGATATACTCAAGTCAAAAAAAAGTGAAATTGCCCAATTACAATGGAATAATCCCTTAACTGAATCAAAACAAAACATGTACAGAAAGTCAAGTAGGAATTCTAAAACAAAACGTTAAAAGTTGGCGCACAAAAGGTTCGGAATTAATTATTTTTTAAACTTTCTTATGATGTGCAGAGTATGAATTGGTCAAATCCGGAGAAAGCCAACTATGTAACAAGATAATCAGAATGTTCCCTAAATGGGATGTAAAACAAGTAGACATCGCATTTACCGAAAAAAAAAGAGAGAACACTCAAATCCAAAACAAAGTGGAAGGAAAACAAAATTATTCGGAGTCTGATGATAGAGCAAATCCATAAATAAAACAAAACAAACAGATTTAACTAATAAAAGCGTTAAATTTTGAATTTGAACTAGTTTTCTACACTTCATCTATTTTAATTAGGAGAGGCCTTAGTTCTGGTTCGATCTCGGTAATCTTAGAACTTAACCTCTGCTTGGAGGCCTTAAATACAAAACTACGACTGAGTGACAGACTCAGAATTGGACGCTGATCATTTGTATATGTATATACATAAAATATATTGTCATACCTACTACGCCCGCCTTGTGGGCGTTACAAATGTATGCGCTGGCAGAGGGTATATCAATTATTAAACTTATTTAATTACAACTTAAAATTTGGTAATGTATTTTGTGGAATTTATTTCACAAATATCTCAATGTATGAAAGATATAAAATCATGATTTTGTTAATTCAATGAGTATTATTTAATAATAAACAATTACTTTTATGGCTCTTTCTTTCGGTTTTCATTGAAATGAATTTTGCTTTTGCTAGAACTGTGCTAGCGGGCACTCTAACTCTCGATACACATTTGGCCGTAGGTATGAGTGTGTATAGGTGTTTGAGTATGTGCCCGGGTAGCTCAGTCGGTAGAGCATTGGACTTTTAATCCAAGGGTCCAGGGTTCAAGTCCCTGCTCGGGCGATGTTGTTTTTTTGTAGAAATGAAAACGGAAGAACGATTTTGGTTTTTGCAAAAATAAAGTATTTTGATAAAGGTTTTTTGTTCTTTACACTTTCAGCTGTCTTTTGGTAGTTTCGCAGTTTGGTGATTTGTGATCTAACTTTCAAATGTTAAGTCATAATTGGTGGACGGTGCCGACGTTAATTTCGCTTTGGGTGTGGACGAGTTGCATACTTTTGGGCATCAATGGACAGGTAAGTTATTCAAAACGAGTTGAATTTTTAATTTAAACCAGCTTAGGTTTTTTTATCGGAATAGTCTCTCACCTACTTCACCCACACTCTGACGTCGTAATTCATATATCACTTAACATAATTGCTAATCACTTGTAATTATGTTATCGGCAGCGACCATTTCAAACAATATAACACACTAATCAGGGGCTAATTCAATAGAAACAATTAAACGGATCTATATTTGACAGTAAAATTATACGAGTTCTTTGCAAGAGACGAAAACTAGAAACAGAAGCGTATCATTAATACATTCATAAATATATTGTCATACCTATAATGACTTCTCATGGGCGCTACAACCAAGGTTCATGTATATGTGCTTAAATTATTGAACATAGTTTAATTATTTTATATAGAAAAACAAATTAATCCTATCATGTTACAACTTTACTTCAAAAATTTGTTGTTTGCCAGGAATTAATATAAATGCAATATTTGTTAAGGAACTTGAGTAAGAAAAGAACGCTTTGTCGCTGAATCTGAATCTGAAAAATTAAAACAACATCGCCCAAAACCAAATCACGTTATGCAAAATATGATACCTAACTAAGTACACGTTGTTTTTGTTCAACTGAAAAAAAGTTAACATCGTGTCTATGTATAATTTTAATAGTTTAGCAGCTAAATCATTTCCTACAACAACACCTCATTGAGCGTCACCTACATCTGTGAAGCGTTCTTTTTTCTAAGATATATTCAAGAGATATCCTACAGCACGATACGGAATTAAGTGGTGAATACCGCATATAAATACATACAAATGAATTCCAGAAAAGTCTTCAATAAATTTTATTATGTTATGTACTTATACGTATCTGCTAGCTAAATAATCGTTTTATGCTGATTACTTTATTAATAAATGTGAAAGTAACTAAAACGATGAAGAGCTTTTTAAATTCAATTCCAGTTCTTAACCCCCTTAGAAGCCACTAGATCTCAAATTTAAATAGATAACACTAGATTGATCATCGAACATTGAACGTGAGTTTTGAAAAAATATTTCAAAATTTAAACATTCATTTTAGGATGATTTAATATACTAGACAACAAAAAAGCCAAAGTACTTTGTTGCTGTTGCTTTGTGTGCACTCAAGTGTAATTTGGCCAGTGTTAAACAATTGTGTAAAAATCTGCGACCGTCTGCCGGTATAAGTGCTGGAATTAGGGTTAAGGGCATAATACGAGACAAGCATACAAACATCAAGTTCATAATTTTTAAGAACATATTTGGACGAAAGCGAAATTAATAAACCTAAAAACAAATCTTCGCATTGTGTTCATTAAAAACTTAATTTGGTTTAAAAAGACAAACGTAGCTGGAAAATGTTGTAATCTCCACAATTTTACGCTTTGTTTAATGCATAATTTATTCCTTGATTTCGCAAATTACACGCTTTTTTAATATGCCAAGCTTTGTTTTGTTGTTTTAGTGAATGCTCCGAATCGTTTCAATTTCTACATTGGTCTA
Source organism: Suillia variegata (assembly GCA_949127995.1). Lineage (NCBI taxonomy): Eukaryota > Metazoa > Arthropoda > Insecta > Diptera > Heleomyzidae > Suillia > Suillia variegata. The sequence goes on along the minus strand of OX421843.1, from coordinate 810,444 downwards.
GAGGGGCGTCTCTGTTACTGCCCACCTTTTAAAAAAGTCATAGCCGCTCTGTGGTAATTTTAAAACAATGCAATTAAGCACTTACCGCTTAAATAGATTACGACCCCGGTATTGCTCGGTATTTTTCAGATTTAAACTGTCGATGATAAGAGCTGAAATTTGGTTTACATTCGTTTCTGGGTTCAGAAAACACCATATATAGTGAACATCCAAATTTTTAAATGGAAACCAAGATAGCAGTAACAAACACAAAAAAACTCTACTGATGATGCTGTTGAAAGAGTGGACAACCCAGACATAGTGAACACTCCTTGCAATAATTAATTTCCTATATCCAGACACGACTGTATTACTTTTACAATATTTATTTTTAAGTCAAGACACTAAACGAAAAAAATATTTTTATTACAATACGATATTCCAGGGTAATGTAGCTATAGCTTGGTGTATACAACAAGGATACGTTTATTGTATTGGTAAGATATTGATTTGTTTTAAAATCAAAAATTCTAACAAAGTTTGTCATATATCAGTATATCAGTATACAAAAATTGTTGTGACAATCGTCATTTGACAATTTGCAATCAGCTGTTCACTTCAGCATCTCACTACAAAAAATGTTAATTATTTACAAGTGAACAGCGAGTAAATAAATTGTAAAGCGGTCCGTCACTGCCAGACATTAGCATTTTGATTATGGAAACAAATAATGACAAAATAATTTCCTGCTAAAGTTATTGCACCCACGCTAACACAACTCGCTCAGATATCTGATCAAGTGAATAATTAATTTGTATGAGTATGAATTTAATTCAATTTTTGACAACTGTACACCGACCTGATTTCAATTACAAGCACACACATACATACAGTAATTTTCTCTCTCCACGAATGAATGTTAACGGAAATTATTTATTTAAGAATTCTGAAAATTATTATTGATATATGTAAATATTTGTATTCTTTACGAAAGCGTTTCAGTTTTGTTGGCAATTGTGATAAAATTTGTCATTTCATACACTACACCAGATGTACACACTGACCGTAGGGTATATTGAGATTGTTTGGTTTTCCTTTTGTAAACCCATAAAGAGGCGTAGTAGGTATATTCAGGTTGATTGCCGCACCAAAATGAATTGGTTGAAATTAATACCGAAAATAGTAAAAATTTAACCAAATTATTTTAAAATTTTTATACAATATTATTATCGTAACCGAAAACTCCAGTTTAAAAATAAATTCACTTCTGCAGATTCAACTGAAACAAATTTAATTGAATGACTGAAAATATCACCTAAACACTTCATTCACTTCATAAATTTTAAGCTGTATGTAACATTTACATATTTCCTAATGTTTGAAATTAATTTTGAATTTAATTGGTGCTGTTCCACAATATATTTAATTATAGATGTCAATCATTGCATTCCAAATTCATAATTGACGAGAATTCGCTTACCACGTTGCCAAAATGAATTTTGTGGGAGCATTACAAGGCCTAGGCGCATGTATCACCTTAGTTTAGTGTATTCCAAGTTTTAAAAAATTGTCGACACCGAGGTTGATGTGAAGTGGTTATCTTTCGTGCAACAATAACAACAATATACAAGACATACACATACTCGTACATTCTGTTCTTGTTTTTGGCTAGGAGGCTACAAAAATCAATATAAATGTTGACAGTCTAAACGCAGAACCAAAAAAAAAGAATCATATTATCATGAATCATATTGACATGTATGTATGTATGTATGTATGTATGTATGTATGTATGTATGTATGTATGTATGTATGTATGTATGTATGTATGTATGTACAAGGTGGCGCAAAAGAAGTCATCCGATGTTGTTTGGCTCTTATTTTTTTTCTAAATAAAAAACTTCGATTCTGTTTTTTGATTATGTTTATTTAGACCTTTAGAATTAATTGTGTTAAGTCGAGAAGATGATATCGGATAAATGGGCGCCGTCACAATTGATTGCCATACGGGCTCGTTTTATGGCATTTTCCATCACTTCGGCGAGAGTTTCGGGCGATAAATTCTCGCATTCGTGTCGGATATTTTCCTTGAGGGCTTCCAAGGTCTCAGGCTTGATGATGTAAACACGAGACTTCAAAAAACCCCATAAAAAGAAGTCCGGGACCGTTAAATCGGGCGATCTGGCGGGCCAGTGCAAATCGCCAAAACGCGAAATTAAGCGACCCGGAAACGCGGCCTTCAGAATGTCGGTTGTGGCTCGTGCAGTGTGTGCTGTTGCTCCGTCCTGTTGGAACCACATGTCCACCAGTCCTAATTCGTCCAGTTCGGGCAGAAAAAACTCGGTCAACATTGCCCTATAGCGCGCACCGTCCACTGTTGTCGTTTGACCCGCGGCGTTCGGCCCGATGACTCCTCCAGCGTGAACAGCGCACCACGCAGTCACTTTGAGCGGGTGTAATGGTTTCTCGTGCATCACTCGCGGATTTTCGGTTCCCCAGAAGCGATAATTTTGCTTGTTCACGTACCCGCTGAGGTGAAAATGAGCCTCATCGCTCATTATGATTTTTGCCAACACCACAGACGAATTGTTACGCAAAAAAATAGACACAATTATTCCGCGTTCTTGGGGAGTATATCGCTCCATGGCTTATTCACTTGTATTCTGTATCTGTCTAGTCCACAAATGTCAAAACAGATTTGACATTGGCGGCCATTTGCAAAAATGAGAGCATCTTCCAATAGGGTGATTAATTTTGCGCCACCCTGTATGTATGAATATTAATTTCTTCGTATCATGATATTAATTGCGGAAATTTGTGCGGTATTATTTGTGTACTTTATCTCATGAATAGATTTTCCTTCACTACCGTTATAATAATTAAGGTTTTAAAGTCGTAAAATTGATTTCTAAAAAACAATGCACATAATCATCAGTCAAAAGTTACTTCGTCATTCAAAGCAAATATCTGCAATCAATTGTTGACGATCGGCCACATTCAGTTTTCAGTCAGTTTTTGACTAAATACCTTCACCACAATTCAGTGACGAGTAGTTTCATTATTGTACACCACACTCACACACACAAACACTCACACACACTTAAATACTTTCTTTATACTTAGCTACCATAGTTGCAGCAATTTTGTTTCATTTTTGATAATATCACTATTTTTTCCAATAGGTACACGTATAAAATCTATTTTTGCCAATTTTACCATAAAAGATAAAAACATTCAGAGGCACTTGAAGTTCCCTGTGACTCCATTGCTACATAACAATCGTTGACAATGCAGATTAATCTCAAATGCAACATCATAACTTTATTTTGCATACACTGCACCACATATCCACAATGTTCATAGGGTATACTCAGGTTGATCTATCATTTGAAGTACCTCATAAAAAGACATGATAGATATGATATACTACTTTTTATACAATAAAACGTTTTTCGTTCCCTCTGCCTGTCTGTCTGGAATTCTGGAAAAAACGGTCAAGAATGGAATGTTCTCATACAAAAATCTACAATTTACAGTATAAAAAGTTAAAGATTAGTTAACTATTTAGTTCAAAATCAGTCATTTCTTGTAAGCAGTATTGAAAAACCTATTACAAAAAATAAGTGGAATCGGATAGGAACAACGCCCACTTCGAATGTATACATATAGAACATGAACAAAACAAACATTTCTCTAAAATAATGTAGGACTTCTAAGCTTCGCTATTGCCGAAGATAATTCTCTCAAAAGTTGTTTTTGTTTGTTTGTTTTGTTTTTGTTGATACCGCAATCCCAAAGAAATTGGGCAAACCGAAAAACAATTGCATGCCTCCTGTGCTAGAGAATCGGCGCTGTGCCGCAGTGTTGTACAAAGTCTCATTTGAGTAATATTGTCACTCACAACTGTTATTGTTATTGTTATTGTTGTTTGTTACATCTGCAAGTGCATACAAGTATCTTGTGCCTGCAATCTTTTTGTTATTGTTATTTGCATGTGTTTGTGCTGTGCAACTTTGGTGCTCGCTTGTGCAACGCGTTTCAGTTTGACTTTTTCATTCCGGCCATTCAAATGTCGAATGGTCCAACTGCACTTCTCAAATACTATGCAACGACCGTAAATAATTGTTCGCTTTGTCTCAACGATTTTGATGAAATGTTTTTTAAATTGTATTCTTCTATTTGACGAGCAAATACGATCGATAAGTTTTGTGATTAAATACTTGTTTCATCATAACATAAGTCCACAAAGATTTATAAATAAAACGATTCTATTGGCAATAAGGTACATCGAAATTCATGGACTCCACGATAATTCCATCCACTGGGATTTCTCCAGAATGTCTGTGGGCTTTTATAAAATTAAACTTATTGAGAATAATTTTTTATTTATTTCAGAGTCAAAATGCAATCGGCGCACATCGATCATTTCAGAAGACTTCATTTTCGTGTGCCGGGCGACCAGCCGGATATTATGCAGATATTGAAACTGGCTGCCAGGTTGGTAGTTTTTTGAAACAAGTCGGAATATTGTCGATGACGATCTTTGTTAGTCATATAAAACTATTTCAAAGAACTTATCGAGTTAAAAACGATTTATTGTTGTACTTAAAAAATAAGATCCTAGGATAATAAGACATAAACTGGATATTACAATAAAAAGAAAAAGTAATGCCATTTAAAACAGAACCTAAAAAGTCTCATTTTCCACAGGTTTATCACATGTGCGACGGTTTGGGACGACAGTTTAGCTACTCCTGCCCAAACACGACCCTGTTCCAACAACGTATGCTCATTTGCGATCATTGGTATATGGTAAACTGTTCAAAAGCGGAGAGCAATTATGCAGCAAATTTACTTATAGGTAAGCCAAGCACCCTTAAATGTGATTTTGAAGATACAAAAGTAAGGAAAGAGATATACAGATAATCTAAAATATTATTAATAATTTGTTTGTTGAGTACTTTATACAATATATAGTTATACATTTTTTTGTCTTTAGGTCAGCGCGATAAGCCTTTCGTCAACGACGAAGAGAACAATTTACGCACACCACGTCCTGATCTGTTAGATCGACCCTATGCGCCAGACTACTCGGGCGAATCATTTAGGAATCAGTACAAGGTTTACACATAATCTACATCTTTTCTGGGGCTCATAACTTTTATTTATCAAATTTTCAGCATTTGTCTGTCTCTAAAAACCAGATACATGACAGTGATGATCAGAAAACGCTTAAGAAAACCGAACAAGTCAATCATTTGGCACCCGGTCAGCAACGCTGGAAGATACCACCGCCCAGTCGTACCATATTGCCACCAGCCTACGAGCCACAGATTGAAGAAGCTGTCACCAGAGCGACAAAATCGCAGCAAAATGACATTCGATTTGTGTCTTCCACAAAAGTTGCCACCAGCACTGCTACAAGCAGATTCTATAGTTCCACAACTCCTAAGACAAGAGCAACAACAACAACAACAAGGCGACCTACAGTACCAGCATCCGCGCCGCCTAGCCGAAAACGACCACAATTTTCCGGTTTCAATAACGCAGCGCTTCATCAACGACAAAAAGAAACGGTTCAAGTTGAACATGACGATTTAGGCACAAGTCACAGCACACGCTACAATACCTCCGGCGATTTTTATACCGCCGATGATGCTTCAAAGAAAACTTTAAAAGCTTTAAGCAAACGAAAACCGATTGCGACTACTCCCTTCCCCACTACTGCAACAATCACAACAACAACAACAACAAAGCAGGCTATTAAAGTTCCTTCAAAAATATATGAACCACCTTTTCTATATCCAGTCTACAATCAAGATGACACGCCATCTACAGCAACGCCTCTACTAGTATCAACTGCAGCCCCATTCAAAGCACCATCTACGACGCGAACCTCAAGCGCCCCAACGATAACAACAACAACTCGACCACCCAGCCGACCTACAACTCTAGCCGGAAAACCTTTTACGGTCGCTAGTTCAGCCACGCCCATAGCAAATAGCGGACGCAATAAAAATAATTTACTCCAACAAAATAATTTGCATAATTCCCGCTACGACTTTCAAAAACAGACCAAAGACGCACGCACACCCACACCAGCTCAGGGATTTAAACCGCCAACACCACGCCCACCTATTAACTCTTCTAAAACACTGAAGTCACCCAAAATACAAGCACAAAATGCAGAATCTTCAGCATTTGATTACAAGATACCCACCACAGGTCGACTTAACGTTCCTACGCCTTTTAATAGCCCGACCAGCTCTAGCTCGGTATACAGTAAACCTCAGTTGCCCGCTAAAGATCTGTTACCGCCCCTGCAAGACTTTGTGCAACATGACATTGCTACAACACAAGGACCGCCGATCTACTACGAATGGAAAGTTCCCTCAAACGGACTGGAACCGCCAATATTGGCGGCGCCAATAGGCGTGGATGGACGCGAGTATCCCGAAATAATGATCAACTATAACAATATTAGTTCTTCGGGAGGATTTGCACCCACTACCTCCTCATTTTCAATCGATCAACCAAAGAAATCTTTTGCCAATAATCCCTTTTTAAGCGGAAAAAGACCTACGAACAATGACATTTCGACGACACGCACTCCTACTTCGCGGTCAATTAAGGAAACTTCACAACCAAATAGCGTTAATAAAGTTAACACGAGTAAGACGACCACGCGGTCCTATACCTCCATCTCCTCAATTTCTTCCAGCAGTTCAGATTCTCCATCGGACATCACAAAGCTGCGTAAAGATCTATCAGTGCCCGAATATGCTTTTCCATTGGAGAACATCGGCCGCACTGGTTACTTGTCTGCAGACACATATAATTCCTTTCAATTAAAGATACCAGAGCGTCGTATCGACACGGACGGGGATCATCAACACTGGTTCGGAGAGAACCCTAAGTGTCCAGAATGTCATCCTTCATATGTTATACCCGGCACTTGTGCGCCCTGCCTGAGAAGATAAAATTACTCAATAAAACAGGCCGATTAAAGAATAACTGAGAGCCCGCGAGGCGCCGCTTTTAAAGAGCACATCCCATTGAAGCAATCGTACTTGCCAAGATATGATTTGTGGAACTGCATCGAATTTTTCGATCGATTTCGATTTTAGCTAATGTTAATTGTTCTTGTATTTGTATTTGTATTGTAAATATTTCACTTCTGCTCTAAAACATTTCATTATATTTTCTACTAAAACTTTAGATGTGTAAGATCGTTTTCCTAATAATCATCCTAAGTTATGCAAACATCAACTTTACCTAAAACCATTTTTTCAAATTCACTTTGTTCGACTAGACTCCATCAATTATTCCTTGCATAATAAATACTAGTAAAATAATTCGCCAATACTAATGAAATACAAAGTTAAGAACTCTATTATAATTTCACTTACTGTTAGTTGTTTATTTATCTGTTAAGTTGATAACGTGTTTCAAACAAAGATGTTTATAATTATTAATAAAACAATAAAATTTAATTAACACCACAAACTAAATATGCATTATTGACCAATTAAAACAAAGGCAAGAAATATAATGCCAACAAAAAAAACATATCTTATTTAAATATTGTATTTCTTTAAAGAAATATTTGACCCCACCAGTCTAATCGGTTAATTCTAAGGAAAACTATCAACTTTGATAATGTTAATAGAGAGTCTCACCTTTACAATTTGTACACTCCTTAACTGAATTGTAATTCATTCATGGCGGTTGGAACCACAAATAAATTGTATAATATTTAAATTTTTAAATGAAAACACAAAATGTTTCTAAAAAATTACGAATTTATTAATTTTTCACTTTAATTTTTTTTTTTATAAAAAAAACCAAACAAATTGTGGATGATTCTCACTACTAAATAATGCATATAAATGTACACAGTTTGTATTTTTGAAGGAAGTATGATAGAACATATGTTTGGTCCTTAACAATGGTTTCTGATATGGATTTCTAAATAGGAAGCTTAAAATGCTTAGAATATGCACCACATGCATTTCTTTTTCTTTTTTTAACACCATTAATGTTAGAAATGAAATTATTTACAAATCGACACTTCCGCATGTAGCGTAGCGTAGAACTTTTAATAAAAGCAGCTCAAGTGAGAAATAACATTAGGAAGCGCACATTTGCAAGTAACAAAACATATTAAAAATAAATACACACTTAAAAGCGAAACTAAAATTTGTTTAAAATTAAGAAACATAATGGATATAAACTTCTTTTACAAAATAATCAAAAAAGACCTCAATATTTTTTAAGGTACTTTTCAATATTGAAATTTATTTTTAACATACACATGCACACATTTCGTCGCTTTGTTAGCATCAATCAATGATTTTACATGCGTGAACCGGGCGATCTCGGCTAACCTCACGCTCATAAGATCAATTGACCACATTAAAAATAAAATCGTAGTCTCAACCTTTCATGGAAACAAAAGCACTGCAGACTAGCTGGACTAATTTCAACAAAAAAATCGTTTTCATTTTCATTTCATCTTCGACCATTTTTCTTTGTCATATGAAATTAAAATTTTTTTTAGTATTTTTTTTTTTTCAAATTTAACAATAAAATGATTTTTCATTAGCTTAACTAAAGTTGAAAATACATAATTTTTCTAACCTTCCTGACTAGCATTTTAAAATGTTTACGTTTGAATTTTCAAATCTAGAATTTAGCATGAAGAAACATAAGTAATTATTGTTGTAGCATAGTTTCCGAAGTGCCCAAGAAATGTTGCACACTATAAGAGAATATGAGAATATGAGTTGAATTCACTTCCTCAGCAGCTGCACTTTAAAATTGCTGGGCCTTCACGTTTGTTGGCAGGGTCATAAAGGTATATACTAGGCGTCCAAACCGCTGAGGGTGGTGTGACTGGAACTTTTCCGCCGCCCTTCCGAACTAAACTTTTAGTTTTGTCCTTTTTTTCACCGCACAACTCGTCGAAATTATCCTCGGCCAGTGGCGTAGCAACTAAAACAATTTTGTGTGTTCTGGTCACGTCGACATCACAAATAACGGCAGCCTCGTGTTTGCAATGGAAATAACGATTAGTCATATAACCGTCAACGTATATCTGCAAGTGTGGAAAATATTTGGTTGGGAATATCCACACCATAGAGCTATGACTCAAATTACCTCGTATCCACCAATACCATAACAGTCGTGGATGCACCACTTAATATACAACGATGTTGAGCCGAGATCTGTGACGTCTGTAATTGTGACTGGGAAACTTTGCCGTGGACAATACGTCTTGGGTGGTGGACACATACTCTAAACATAAAAAAAGAATTAAAAAGTGTTTATTAACAGAAGTTAGCGTACAAAGTTATACCTGTTGATTTTGTTTAAGTCGCCGTGCATGTTCCATAGCTTCTAAGTCCATAATGATTGAATCAATAAAGAATTTCTTTGGAATGAAAATAATTGAAGCCAACGTTTTCATAATAAGTATCATATCATCCCATTATAATGTCAATGTATAAGTGCGAGTATATGAATAACCTACCATCTCACTGTATCCGTTTCCGCCCTCCATTGCCTGATCGTGAGTTGCAATTGTCATACATTTGTTTTGATGTTCGCGGATCGCACGACAATGACAGCAATCGCATTTGTTTCCGTCTTTGTTTCTCTTTGCAGCCCTTTCAGCTTTTCTTCGCGCATTCTCATATATGCATTCTTCGTCGTTTTCTTCGCACTCGATATCTAGTTCAGACGAACTGTCGTGTGTGTCGGTTCGCGTGCGCTCGTTCTCCGAAAAGTTTCTATATGGATCGTCTCCATTTTTAAAGATATCATTTCTTACTCTTATTTGTGGTTTAGCTGTATTAAAGCCACCATGCATTGGACAGGTTTCATTTAATTCATCTGGTTGACAAATACATTCTAGATCGGCGTCTTGATTTTGCAGTTTACCTGTGCCAAGACCGTGTATTGGACAAAACTCATTATGCTCGCCAGGTTGACAAATGCACTGTTTACCTTCGTTTTTTATCTGCAGATTGCCATGCATTGGACAAGATGCATTATGTTCACCCGGCATACAAATGCATTGTGCCAGGGCATTTGTTTCAATATCGTTGATATTAGCTGCTCCATCTTCTGGATATTCGGATTTTATATCTAGCTGCGCCGCAAGATCTTCAGGTTTAATGCTAATAAGTTCTGTTTCTATAAAGTTCGATTTAATTTCGCCTACGTCTGCTTCTTTATCTTGTTCGATTGTTATGAGATTCGGGTTTTCCTCCATAGCATAGTTGATATTTTCTGGAACAGGCGGCCAGTTCATCATAGGACCTCCTTGGTGAAGAAGCTGGAGTTGGGGCTGCATTGCGTGCATCATACATGCCGGGCATTGCATATTAGGGGTTATAAAAACGCCGCAGGGCATACAAGGCGTTTGCTGTTGCTGATGTCCCTCTGTTTCTTCCTCGTACGGCTGTGACGTCTTGTGACTTGGCGTGAAAGTGATTTTTATGCTTGAGCTGTATTGGCCAACCTCTTCCGCTTCCGCTTCACTTCCTCCTACTCCTACTCCACAATCGCAGTCATTTGCAAGCTGCTTTTCTTTAAGACCCCCAATTAATCCTTCCCTGATATTCTTTTCGGATGTTTTTTCGTCTTCATTGATCAGATGTACGACTTCGTGCAGCAACTGCAATATGACCATATTACGTGCTTGGGGTTGCCCTTGTCCTTGTGGGCGCAGACTACATACGAAATTGCTATTATTGTTTGAACTAAATCCTTCAGCCGAACGATATATACTGTCGTCGTTATCTTTTTCTGATGAAGCCGAGCTCAATGAGAAGAATTCGTCGTCATTTGCGCTACTACTACACGGGCATTTGCTAGAGGACTTTTGCGAGGAATATGGAGTGCTACGTTCAGATACTAGTGTTCTCGGACGACCCATAAGATTTTGCGTTCGACCATATCGACCTTGGGTTGTGGTCGGTGTTTGCATAGGTGCAGGTTCCACTAAGAACGGTGGCGGTGGCATATAATTATATGGCATTTTAACTGGAAAACGGCAAGCTGTACCACCTGTACTCGATAATGTATTATATGACGTGTTTTGTGGCGGCTCGTTCATTTGACCGCATGGACATGGAACTGAACGTGAGGTTGCATCGCTGGCCTGACCAGCTAAGCCAATCGAATAAGGTGAAGGCTTTCTACAGGCCGCTTTTGAGTCAACCATACATCTGTAATTCGATGGATATCTTGGCGTTCTTTGATTCGAACTCATATTATTTGCTTGTTGAAAAGGAAGTTGTTGAAAAAATGATTCGTTTGTTTGTGAAGGCGTTCTTTGTAAATCTGGATATGCTCGGTTGTCGGGGTAAGCGTCATTAGTGAATATGCCAAATTCTAGATTCTGGTTATGTCGGTTAGTATTAACTTGGGAGTATTTTTCTGCGTTGCCTAAGGATGAAAAGAAATAAATAAAAAAATAATAAATATCATTAATGCACAAATATTTTTTTATTTGAAAATATAATAAAATTTGTTATATTTTGTGTTTTTTTTAAATTAAAAAAAGTTGAGAAAGTTAACATTTCACAAAACCAACACATCCCATTGAGATTGAAGCAGGCGGTTAATGTGCCCAAACAAAAATGACAACAGCACTTGTATTTCCTCAAGAAATCTTTTATTGAATTAATTCATCTTACAGATTTTTGGACGTATCATGAACTCATTTTCTAAATTTTGGTTTAGCCCTGATCTCAACACATTCGGATAACAACACCTCTCTTCCTTTGAATTGATCCCTGAGCTGATCGTCTGTACTTCTCATTTGGTGGCCATACATCTCCAAGTACATAGCTTCGGCTTTATCGCGACAGGGGCATACATCAAAATATGATGTAACGCTACATTTGGATGTTGGCTTAAAATTGGTGAAAATTGAACCTTTTTCGCGACACCTGCACACTTTAAACTTCTGGTGTTTAAGAGCATCGTTTTGACTTGCTGTATTGCGAGGTCTCCATGGACATAGGCAACACCCACAGTTGCCAGGACAAAAAACACGACCGTCTTCATCTATTAACGGACTTGGCTGGAATCTGCATTCGACGCAAAGCTTAAGATCTTTGTGTTGTGGGAAAGCTAATCGATATGTCTTCCTCGGTGGTTTTGGTGGTGGTGGCGGTGGAATAGAAGGCCCAGGCTCAAGATCAAGCTTAGATTCTTGTGGCGTTGCATACTGTGAAGAAATAAGGTCAGGTTCTTGTAGCGGTTCACTAGACGGCTCTGGGAATATGTGTAAAAATGTCTCAGATTCTTGTGTTGGTTCCGGCTGTGGAAATATATGCAAAAGTGGCTCAGGTTCTTGTAGTGGTACCGGCTGTGGAGATATAGGTGGTAATGGCAAAGGCGTTGGTTTAATAATAGGTTCACTAGGTGGTGCAATTGGCACCGGAATTAGACATTCACATTGACATTCACTAGACTTTACATCCGCATCGGGTGTTCTACATTGGCATGAACTTTGAGAATCTCTAATTTGATCTATGCTATCACCTGATGCTAAATCCCGTTCTGAGGCTTGATCCCGTTCGGGGGGACGATTCTGTTCTGAGGTCGTTCTATCCTGTTCTGAAGCTCTTCGATCTGCCTCTGATGTAGCTGGATCTCTTTGTGAGGCTTTGTCCTGTTCAGAGGCAATTACTTGTTTAACGACTAAACTTTTATCTGTGCCAATCAGCTGTGCTTGTGTGTCGAATGTTTCGAGTTGGCGCAATAAAGGTCTTGCGGCCGATATTATTGAGGTACGAATCGGTTCCATAGCGCAGCCGCACATACGTGAAGCACTTGTCAATGGTTGTGGCATACCAGACATTGGTGGCATGCCAGTCATAGGTTGCAGGCCAGTCATTTGAGGCATTCCTGACATATGGGACGTTGATGACATATTTGTATACTGTAATTGAATTTTCAATGGTACTGTAAGTGCAATTGGGTCAACTCCAATATTATATGGACCAAACTGCCTTCCATTCCTTCCATGACTAGGGCCCATGTCGGACTCGATCATTCGACGGCCTTTGGCTTGCTCACCACGTGAGTGAGGTGGAAGACCTTTCATACCACGTTTGTTCTTTTTATCATGGCGACAAGCATCGTCAAAATATTTTAAAAGTTGCTGTGCTATACATTGAACATCCTTTAACGCCTCGCGAAAGCTTTGTGCGTCTTCCAGACTTCTGACTACTCTAGGCATATCTTTATGTTTTGAAATAGAGCTCGATGCTTTTTTTGTGGGCGTGTCGTGATCGCTAATGCAATCATGGAAGACTTCATACTCACTAGGAGTCTCCATGAAGTTTGGCTCACGAAACAAAATCTGTGTGGAATTTTTATCAGTTGTACTGGCTTGTGGAGACTGTTGTCTTAGATCATTGCGAGATCTATATTTTGGGCAAGTGGTATTATCGCAACATTTTTTGCCTCCGTCCATGATGTATAATTTAGACCAAATTTAATAATAAAATTATACCAGAAATTTTGGCAAGACAATAATTTATATAATAGCTAACGAATATTTATACAAATAAAACTGACGCAATTTTCAAATTTTTCAAACAACAAATTTATAAATTTGTAACAACGTCGTGTCTTTGCCTCAACCTAGGGTTGTTAAAAATCTAAGTGTTCAGAAGACGACCAACATACTTAAAAAAAATATTGTAGTACATAATACCAATCATCATATTATCAATAACTGTTCCCAAATATTCGGGATTACCAAATTTTTCCTTTAAAAAATATAATGAACATAAAAAATCAAGGTTACAATTTTTTTTTAATTATGATTTAAAGTTGAGTTGAGTTTTTTGATTTTTGTGTACCCAAAGTTGCTACACTCATTTTTTGTTCCTAAATTAAATCTAAAACAGGATCATATCGTTTGCCACTTAAATCGTAAATTACGAGGATACTAAATCTTATTATTAACTAGATTCAAATTCATGCAAAAATTGTACAAAGCTTTTCTTTATGGTCAAAAATGTTATCCTTTACATATATCGGAAGATCGCGAAATTATTTTTACAAACATAATGTTGAATATTTCTTGAATTATTAAAGTATCATAAACGTTGTTTACAAATTTGATTGAATGCTTTATAATACAATACATTTTCTTAAATACTTTTATTTTAATTTTTTTGTGTTTTGAAAACTTCTGTCTACATGGCCAACTTTTTATTTTGGACACAGGATTTCAAAAAGTATTTTAAAAAATGGTATTTGCTTCTGGGTAGCTTGAATTGTATTTTAAGCTTACGTTTAATGATGATGGGAATTAGGCCGAAGGTCTAGACAATAGAGTGGATTTAACTAACACTCACACAGCACATACAACGCATACAATATTGATCCAAGTAAGTTGAAACTACAAAACCACGTATCCTTTTGTATCTTTATTTCATATTTATTAAAGAATTTAAGATAACTTTTGTCATAATTTTTTAACAAATTCTTGGGAACTGTTTTCAAAATTACTTCGGAAAGTTGGACCAGCCTATTTAATGAGTATATCTTTTATGTCTATAGGTAGATGTCGCTTAACAGGATAGTAAACAGTGCAATAGAATTCTGATTCCATTTTTCTGCTATGAAACTTCATAAGCTGTTCATTCAATTGATCTTCAATGTGTTGCAATATCTAAGGAATTGCAGAAAGATTTATGAGATGAGGCAATTGAGAACAACACTCATTATACGAACCACAATTTTGATAGGCTTAAATAGTTCATCGAGCTCATGTAAACAGGACATAGCATTTACAAAATGTTCATAATTGTCAACGTTAATTGTGTCAATATCTTCATCAGACTTGAGTGTATTAAAAGATTGTAATATCTCTAGACCTTCACGAAAGTCTTTGTCCTCTTCCCAACGTTTAAATAGGCCAGTATTGAAACTATGTGCTTCCAAATTAGTGTGTGGCACTGATGCCTTGAGCATGCTAAGGAAACTGCGAGTTTGCGAAGGTAATACTTCGAGCAGCCGCTCAGAGTTCATATCATCGTTAACTTGAACGCTGCTCTCTTTTTTCTCGGACACTAGTGTTTCAGTGCCCTTGTCTATGTTATCATTTTTTGTTTCAGTAAATGCATCCACCTTTGTTAAAACCACGGCATCTTCACCTAACGAGTAGAAACTCGAATATGACACCTTTCGGTGAATTATTTCAGATTGACTTATGTCTACGTCAGAAGCATCTTGGAAACAATCTAACCGACGCGCGTTAAGACACGATACAATGCGGCGTACTCGAGCATGGAGGTTAGTTGTTCCAATGCATTTGGAAATTCTGAGCTTTCGCTTTCTATTAGTTAGTTTTTTATGATACTTTTTATTTGGCTCGGACTGACTTGACTGGTCTAAGACAGGTGTTGCAGAAAGTTTACGCAATTCTGAAGGTACTTCACAAATCTGCTTCTTGCTTTCACTTGAACAGGATGGAAGAATGCTGCTGTCAATAGTGAATTGTGGCATCAAAGCCATTCCGACAGTAATGTTGACATCAGGATTAATATCTTCATCCTCTGGTTTAGTATCCGCTTCTTGTTTAATGTTATCTTCAGAACGATCTTTTACCGGAGTTGAACTTGCCAACGGAGCTGGAGTTTCTGTATCTAAATTAGGAAAGGGTAGAGTGTTGCTTACCTCATCCTCGTCAAGTGTTTCGCCATTAAGCAATGAGTCCGCCAACTTCTTAACATCGCGGGCAACAGTTTGAAATTGTTGATGTGACGGCAGCGTGCAATCCTTTTCCTTAACATAATAATAAAATCAATCAGTTTCATATTAATTTTGTATCATATGTATAAATAAATGTACATAATCGAATCTGTTACCCTATCAGTCTGTAATCAACAATCAAATTATTCCAAAACAAAATTGTTATCTAAATAAATGAAGGTTATTTAAGCATAATAAATAACTTACACTGATATTCCTGAGGGCGCTACCCAAACCCATAGTAGCCGACTTAAGATCTTTTATGTCCTCGCGCTTAAATCGTTTCGATGGACTGCCGTTTAGTTCATGTGCCAGACTTAAGCCATCTGATCGCTCCAAACGCTTTTCCAGTTTCTGGCACATCTCTTCTTTAGTGCGCACCTCATCACTAAGCGTCCGTATTTTGTCCTCACACTCTTTTTCACTGCTGCGCATCGATTCGATTTGGTGTTCCAGAGTAGCCACTTCCTCCTTAAGTTCACTGTTTGTCACCTCGATATGAAGGAACTCCTTTTTCAGATCGAACAGCTGCGAGCGCATGCACTCTGTTTCGGCTGAGTTTCGCGAGTCACATTCCTGCTGCAACTTGCGCATAAAGCTTAACTCATCACAAAGGGTTTTATTACGCTTTTTCTCCAATTCTAGCGCTTCAGTTAGTGGTTTCTGCTCCTCCTTAAGTTGTTCGTAGTTTTCCTTAAGGCGTTCTTGTTCTGCGAGCACATTCTGATGCTCCTCGAGTATGTCACGATGCTCTTTTGAAACTCGCACCAGGCAACACTTTAATTCCTTCTCCTGATCTTCTAACTGTAGGATTTTTTCATTAGCAGCTCGAGCATCATCACGCACGCAGTCCTGCAGTTTTTGAATCTTTTGCTTCAGACAAACTTCCTTCGCTCGGAAAGCCTCCTCACGGTCTTTGTATTCACGCTCAAGATCCACCCAATGTGAGTCAGCCGATTCCATCGCCTCATAATGTCGCGAATTTAGCTGTTTAATCTGGTGTCGCAAACACTTGACCTCCTCCTTAAGATAGTGCAACTCAAGTTGGTGACAGGCGCAGCTCTCATTTGGACTTTGCAAAGCCGCCTCTTCGCGTTCAAATTGCGACAGCGATCTGGAACGCTCGCATGGATTTCCATCACTGCTTTCATCGGTTATTTGTACATTTCCCATTTTTATGCAGGTAGCCTCAGTTGTGCTTGCTGCAACCAATGGCAGCGCACGTGGCGTCGTCTCCTGTTGGTGTGAGCTGTTGCTGACTCCAACTACTGTGTTATAGATAAATAACAGTGGTAGCGTGCTATGCAAAAATTCAAGATTTTCTTTGGCTTTTTGTTTGTCCTCTTCAATATGGCGTACTTGCGTCTCGCTTGCAGCAAGATCGTCACGCAGGATAAGACACTCGGAACGGCAGTCTTTGTATTTGGCGCTGAGTGCCTCTCTGGACATTTCCAGCTCGACGTTGCGTTGGCTAAGTATTTCCAACTCGACCTCAAGACGCTGCAGTCGTAAACGGGTATCGTTTTCTGCCTCCTCAAATTCACACTTCTCCTCTTCGAGCGTTCCGTTCTCGCCTTCGAGAAATTCGACGCGATCACGCAGCTCTTTCAATTGTTTCTGAAGTTGAATTTCGCGTTGCAGGCGATCCGATAGGTGCTTGGCTTGTAGATCGCCCGAGCTTTCGTAGATGAGCACCTTGCGCTCTAGGAGCTCCAGACGATCTTTGTAGTACTGTAGGCGTTTGAGCTGATCGAAGCTAAGCTGAGGCGAAAGTGGAGCGTGTTGTGCCGCAGTTAAAGTAGGCAATCTATTTTTTGTTGATTCGTACGTTTGTTGTAATAGTTGTATCTTGCCATATAAATCCTTTGAGGCAGTGGAGACCTCCTTCTCGTCCTCCTCGCAATCAAAGTCAGTCTGCGTGCAGACGTTTGCGTTCTCGCTGGCGTCGCTTAAAAAGTCCGATTCGACAAAGACACCGCTCTCGCTCAAACTGTTGCACTGCCAGGAGTGACGTGTCTTCCGCGGCGACTCGTTGGGTGTATTTGTGGGCGGGAGAGCGTGGTTCACTAGCTGCTGTTGCTGTATTGAGCTGTTATATGGCTGAATAGTCGCAACAATACGTGCAGAATTTGTAGTTTGTGCGCCAGATTTGGGTATAGGGTTTTGATGCGGGACGTTATCATATGTTGAACGAGCGCTGGACAAAGATGATGCTGAACTGTAGTCGGAAATACGCGATTTTACCTTTAATTTTATATTATAAAAAATAAAAAATGTTTTTATTGAAAAATTAAAAATATTTATAAAAATACGTTTATTAACAATTTCGATGTTTTTTTCTTTAATATATTAAACAAGAATTTCAACGATCATGCGCAAACATTTTATTTTTTATGTAAGTGATTTTTGTTTTTGTTTCTCTTATTTCGAATAATGATCGATCGGGCTTTCTTTCTACATGTTCGTGCATAACGCCTAAACATTCAGACCTTCGGCTAATAAGCTAAAGATAACCCTTTTAGTCGGATACTTTTATCATTCTTTAAACTCACCATTTCCATACTATTAGCCTCATCGCTCGAGTTAATGGAAGCGTTGGTATTAAGAGAATTGGGTCCACTACGCTGTGAGGAAAAACAGTCAACTTGCTGCAACAAAGTAAATAACTGCTGCAGACAAAGTCGGTCATCATCATCGAGTGGGTAAGATTTGTTTAACATATTACTAATGCGCCGACATAGTTCATCATTGGAGGCATCTATTAGCTGCGATTCGCAAGAATTTTGTATATGTTAAATTTCTCCAAAAGAAAACTATTCAATAATTTCAACTTACATGCAAATCATCATCAATCGGTTGTTGCCAATGTGGCGTTGCTATGTCTGCGTCCATGTTGCTGCTGTTTTTGTGGTTTCCAAAGAGCAATCGCATAGGATCATTTTTATTAGGCTGGACACATGCCCACACATCCTTTGTAGTGGACATGGTGGCCGTCTGAGATACTATGGAGGCAGATGATGGGCTTGTATGGCTTTGAAGCGACCACTGCAAATGTATTATACGTAAATGTAAATAGTCTGTTCCACATACAATATATGCCTATAGATTTATTTAAAACATATAAAAAGTGCGCACTTTCATAACACCAACACTGGCTCCTATTAAACTCACACATACTGTATATGGATAACAGAATTATTTCTTTCAAAACCGATTTTGTCTATTATAGTTAAACTTTCTTTCTGTGGGTATTTTCTAAAGGCTTGCAAGTTGAAAACATTTTCGCTCAGATTGAAAAGGTTTGCGTTTGAATTGTGTTGCATTTTTTGCTCGTTTAAGCTCGTTTCGGTGTGTGTGAGTTAATGCTTGGCTTCATTTTGGCTTGGTTAATAGCGTTTTTATTTGAGTTAAATGCATTTCATCGTTTTCTTCAGCAATTATAAATTATTGAACTTTTTTGTATTAGCCAGCTGGTTTTTTAATTAAACGCGAGTATTGAATGTAATTTTTCAAGTTGAGCGATTTTTAAGGCTTTATACGATAAGCTCTAAAAAATACGCGAATTTAAATCAGGCCAAATGATATTTTCGGCGATTTATTGTATTAAATATAATGCTCAACGAATAATCCAACAAGTTGAAAGAATTAATTATATTTATTTATTTACAATTAAACTGAATAAATAATAAAACCTTTAAAATTTCATAAACTTGTCTTTTTATTTAAATTTTGTAAAAATTGTTACCAACTTTTCCACAAATTAATGTCAGAACTTAGCGCAATAAACGCTAGTTATAAATTCCCATGGAATGAAAATTTTTGTTTTAATAACAGTTTCTAAAATCTGTATTAAAATATAACAGATTTTAACAGTAGTAACGTGAAACTAGATTATCGTATTAATTTTAAATTAAATTTGTATTTACTACTTAAATTTAAATATTTGACTACAAAAAAATCCACTTAAACGCTAAACAAACCCATTAAAGACAAGCCCACCCAAAACAACCAACTCACATTTTCATGCAAGTTAAGCGGAGATTTATTAAGTACCGCATGATTTATGGTGAAAAAGCAAATTATGAATAGTAAACTAGAAGAAGAAAAGATCTCATATTATATTATTAAGCTATAAACTTAATATAAACGAAGGCATTCAAAGCTGTCCAATTTGAATAGTTTCTTTGATTGTTTTGAGTATGGTATGTAATTTATTTTTGAACATGTATGTATGTACATATACATATACATTTTCCAAAAATAGCAGAGTCAAGTGAGTGGGTTGTAAAATACTTTTGAAGTATTTTTGGGCTTTCTCTCAGTATTGAAGAAACAAAAAACACAAGTTGCCAGAATGGCAAAATGGCAAAATGGCAAAATGTCATTTTAACATGACAGCACATAATTTTGTTTAGAAGTGGCACCCATCACTTTTCTAATTAATAATATCTGATTTTATAATTGTTTAAAATTATTAACACATGTTGCCTGGATTTTGTTTTGAATATAAATATGAGTTATGTCGTTAAATTGCTCCAACCACGCCCACTTTTGGTGAAAATATTAACAAAGAGCCTACAAGCTCAGATTGTTTGGTGCAATATTTCTTCTGGCATATTTTTTTTGCCAAAAACCTCGAGAATAGCTACTCCCAAAATTTCATCGCAATCGGATGAACGGTTAAGACGAGCGTAGATGATAAAGAAAGATAGAGAGATATATATACTTTAAATTTGATTTCTATAAATTGTATAGATAGATCAAGACAATTTTTAAACAAAATAACTAAATATTATAAGCGTTATAAAACTTACTAAACAAATAAAGTCGTCATCGCAGAGCATTTCGAGAATCTTTATTTGTATTTTATTGTTGTTGTTGTTGTTGTTGTTACTTTCCTAACAAGGTGCTCGTACGCGTTGGTGTGACAGTTTTAAGCTTTTATTTGCAGGTGCTATTCGCTCGGTTGTGTGAATCCAATCTAATCCAATCCAATCCAATCCATGCATTTAGAACAACTTATATTGTTTTTCAAGGTTAAGCCTCCAATCCAACATAGCCGACGAATTCCTTAGCGTTACAAACTTTTCAAAATGAAAATTACGAACGAAGGATTCAAATGATTCTTCATATTTTCAATGATTTTGAGTACAGTCAAGATCTTGAAAACAATTAAACTATATTGAACAGAATAATTTTCTATAGCTTGAGCTTATTCGTAGCTAATGGCTTTGTATGCAGGCCTTAATTTCGCATAAATAAATTGCCTGGGCTAACTGTTTTTAACGCTTATTAAACGGCGGCTTCGCTTCGCGGCATTTGCCATATAAAGTTGTTTAAAATATTTATTTTATTTAATTTCTTTGGTTCAGTTTAGGGTGCTAGACACGTACACAAATCGTTGACAAAATTTGTATTTAATTGTTTTATTTGAAATATTTTACTTGAGCATCATTAAACCATACTGAAAAATCACTTCACAAATTCGTTGGGGTTTCTTCTTACGCAAACGAAATTCAAACCACTTCACTGGATTAGCCTTTGATTTCATTGCAGAATATCACAAATAAAACCGATTCTTTAGATACATAAGTAAGTATGTATGTATGAATGTACGGTAAGTACGCGCTCGCTCGAATGGCGTCTTTTGCACAAGCAACGCTTAACACATTCATTTGCAAACTAAGCCAATATTACGAAGTACGGCGCCCGCGATCTTTCGAAAGAATTGAAATTCATTCATGGCGTCACAAATTAACTCGGCTTAAAAAAAACTCACTCACTCACTCATTTCTGTAGTATATGTGCTTATTTATGTATGTGTATGCGTTTACTTGTATATGAAGCGTTTCGGCTTGGAGTTTTTATGAGGGAACTGGTTCGCGCGCCTCAACATTTGTGTCGGGTTTGCACGTTTTGCACGTTTCTCGCTTTGGTTGATTCTTTTTGTTTTTGATAGATAAGTTTGGATATGCAAAAGCGGAATACTTGCAGCCATAAAGCGCGCCATTGTGTGTCTGTCAACTGGGTCGGTTTTATACTCCACCACCCTCTTGAGCATAGTATACACAGTATTAAAAATGTATGGAACTATGACAATCTTTTTAAATTTAAAATATAAACTTAATGAAACTTGAACTTTTCATTGCTTGCAGAAACGCCAGAAATTGAAAATATCATTGACTTTTATTTTTACTCTAATAACGGTGTGGAGCATTTTAGATTAGGCGTAGCCATACTGAATTACTTTCATTTCGCTGATGTCAATTTGGCACGCGCTTTTTTACCATTTTTCACTTATTTTAATCTTTTCTGTGGTTAATCTTAAGAAATGATAGGCAATTGTTGTTATTCTTATAATCGCAATAATAGTAAACTTTCAATGTTGAGAAAGATAAAATATGACATTTGTTACCGAATTTTTTATTGTAATGAACGCATTTGCTAGCAATCAAAATATTTTTATATATGTATGTAATAAATCGATTATATAAGAATTAATGTTTGTATTTTTTTTTCTATTTTTTATCTTCCTGTTTTTCGATAATTTCACAAGAAATGGATGTGGTTGGATCAATTTAACGCCCACCGCCGTAACTCAGAAACGCTACAACGGGGAGTATCGGAAAGTCAAATTTCACTTACAACAACAATTATTGGCTAGGCAGATACATATATGCATTTCATCCTTATCAATATGAAAATTAAAATGTAAATCTATAAATCGAAATATCGTAGTTCCTACCATCGTATATGTGATAATATGTGATACACTGATTGATTATTCTGTTTTCAAATAAGCACTTTTTACATTTGAATATGCTTATAGTTAGTTCACAGCCTATTTTTACTTGCCAACAAAAAATGTTTGTAGCTTTAGTATTTCTTTGTAGCATACTTTTATGCGAACCTAAAATTGTTCACTTACCTTATCGTTATTTTCCTCCAATTCTAAAATTCGAAATTCCAAAAGTTCGTTTTGTTCACGTAGCTCATTGGATTCGGCATGTAATTGATGCTCCTGCTCCTCAAGAAATCTCATACGTTCCAGCAATTGCTTTTGTTTTGTATCGTTAGTAGCCTAGTAAGTATTTTGAAAAGAACAAATTTCAATTAAAATTGAAGCACCTAAGTAATTGCATTCTGTAATACATGCCCCCATTGCGATCTTTTCTGCGTCGAAAATTTTTTGCTTGGCCAAATTCAATTCCGTGTGCAACTGATCGTTCTCCTTCTGTAGGACATCGATATCTTTCTGCAGCTTTTCAATATCTCTGGTATAGGTGTGTATCTATTGGGTTAGCGAAAGTTCAGACATTAGCATTTTAAAATTAAGAAAACTCATACTCGTATGTACGAGTATAAGTTTGTGAGTTCACATATACATATGAATGATGTCCCTGTAAAAATGTTTCGCAAAATTAATGTTAGGCCTTGAATTCAACCGCTGCATTGACTTGCATTTTCATTTTATTTAATTGTGTGTGTGTTTTTTTTTTTTTTTTCATATAAACTTTTGAAAGCAGCATGCAGTGGTGTCTTCTGTATGTCATTGAGCCAGAGTAGCATTGTCATTCGATGGTACTTAAACTTTGATTAAAGATTACCAAAGTACAAAAGAAATCTCAACTCTTTTATCGAGTTATTAAATGACTTTTCGAATAGGAATTAACAAAACAAAAAATACGACGTTTTCATGTCAAATTTAGATAAAAGACCTACCGTTTGCCATATGTCAACTGTATCTATGCCTCCTGCTGCGAGAGGTTGTGGACTGATTGAAGTTGGGGCCGAGGACACTGCCGAATCAGAGTCCGAGGTTGTGTCCTGAAATAACAAAAGTAAATTAATTAATTAAATTAATTTATTGAATTTATTTATTGAATTCTCCACCTTAGTTCTGTATTCGAGCAAATCGCTGCGTTGGATTTGTATTGCTGCTGTTGTACTTTTTGTTGTATTGTCATTGGTAGCTTGTCCCTGTAATCGCTCTGCGATTTCATGCGGCATCGATCGATGCTCCTTTTGTTTATGTTGATAGGTGCATGTCG
Organism: Suillia variegata; assembly: GCA_949127995.1. Taxonomy (NCBI): domain Eukaryota; kingdom Metazoa; phylum Arthropoda; class Insecta; order Diptera; family Heleomyzidae; genus Suillia; species Suillia variegata. Next base: position 786,628 of record OX421843.1, on the reverse strand, counting down.
TTGTTGTTGTTGTTGTGTTATTTAATGAACTTTTCAAGTTTTCATCGTTTAACATATTTTTTGTGTGGTTTTTTGTATCATTTGTTTCCAACATTTGAAGAATGCAATTTTTTGGTTTGGTGAGTATTTTCGTCGTTTTGAGGTTAACATTATTTTGCAGGTTTTTAGAATTGTTAATAAGCTCAAGATCCTTGAGTTTTTTCATCTGTAAACAAAAAGAAGTAGCAATTCAATGACGTTATTCCTAGTTATTATTATTTTAAAATTTTTTTATCAATTACTATAAATGCCAATAATAAAAATTCTTCGGAAATTTTTTTTTACTAATTTACGAGTATTATACTTAAGTTTCAGTTTATCTTTTTTTCGTTCCGTTTAATTTACAACATTAATTTTACTGAGTAATAACGATAAGTTACCTCAAAATAACTAGTTAAGAAAACAACGAATCCAAAAACCTCATTATAATCATCAGCAAGAAATAAGCTAATTGGCACAACTTAATCCACTAAATTTCAGAGCATATTTACAGCTTTCCTCAGCCTGTCAATTGCAAAATATACTTTTAAGTTACTTTAAGTGAGTCGAAAGCTATTTGCAGCCATCCCGCAACAGTCGCCACTTTTTCGCTATTGTTAATTTAGTATAAAGTTATGTGACCTTAATAGGCGCGTCGCGCGCTATGCTGCACAGCAACACCAAAACAACAATTCCTCAACAGCAAATGTGGTCAAAGGTTTTTTCAGATATTGAGGTAAGCTTTTTATTGTGGAATAACAAATACCGCCAATGTTTACGCTGTGAAAACCATTGACTGGCCGGAGCGCTTCATCAGATTCTGATCACTTGTCCGATAAGTTAATAGAAAAGTTCTTTCAACTTAGAAATTGAAAATTCCAAAAGAAGATGGTGTTTTATGTTTAGCAAGCGTAAAATGTGTTACAAATATAAATATTGTACTTTAAATACAATTTTAATTGACTTGCCAACTTCATTTATAGCTTTGGCGGCCATTGTGGCTTGGTATTTTAAGTTGCGCGCCTCGACCAATTTGTGCGCTTTGGTCTATGCTTTGTCGTGCGAAGATGTTTGTAAGTTTAAGCCCCGTAACAGACGCACTTTTCCAATTGCCATTATTGATTAAGTGTTAAAAGACTGTAAAGTTATCTGCTTGTACTTTACTGTTTTAAGTAGACCGACAATAAAATTGCAAGCCGAGGTTCAGTGGCACGAACCGTGTCTCAACATATCTCGTCTAAGCAGTGTTTTTCTTAAAAACATGCCATGAGCACCCAAACCTTTCCGAGAATCAGATCAACATCGTCTGTTTATGTTTGTGTTGTTTTAGATGTCGATCTGTTATAAAGAAGAAAATATGGCTCCCAAGCCGTATTATTTTCTAGCTTAGTTAATTCTTGCTCTAAATTCAATTTAATAAATTTTTGCAATGCACTTTCAACTGCGGACAGGTGCGTCTGCCGCATAACTCAGATCTATTTCTGTTTTTGTTTTTTATTTGTTTGTCTGCGAAAGGCATTTTAAAGCGTTTGCCTCAAATTCCCACATAAAATTGCTCTAGATAAAGTTGTTAAACTAAAAGTCAAACACATGCGACGGAGGGGTGCGTGGGAGGACTAGGCTGGCATGACAACACCAACATGCAGCACCTCTATTGTTATTATTATTGTCGTTGTTGTTGTTATTGTCGTTGATTGCATGCAGTCACGAGATGACACCGTACTGCCTGACAATTTCAGCTTAATAAATTTTGAGTTGTGAAAAAGAAAAGAAAGAAAGAAACCTTCAAATGAAGTTGAATCCGACTTTTGTCTGTACTAGTATCGCCGTCGCCGTCGCCGCCGCCAGTGCCACCACCGCTGTCGCATTTAGAAGTCAAATGCAAATAAATTGTTTGCTACAAGCCAAGCAGTTTTCAAGTTTACTATGCTGAGCGTTCGCGCTAGCTAAGGTGGCAACAAGCACACCTTGACATTAAAAACAATCTTTTCCTTCGCTATATTTAATTTAATAATTGAAAATAATGGCGGCGATTTTAAAGTGCATTTTTTAAATATTCAATTTACATAGTCTTTATTTTGTTTGTTTACCTATTTGTGTTCTTTTACTAATTTTAAATGTTTTTGTTTTATTTTAATAAATTTACTCAAATACTAAATGTTGTAGAAGCATGCTATATTTAAGCATAGGCCAAGCCCAATAATTGAGCAATTTTCGTATTAGTTTCTATATTTCTGTATAATCCATTTATACCCGTAAGTACATAAACTCGATATTTCAATTCATGACGTCTCATTTTTCGCGTCTACCAAATATCAGATGTGTTAATTTCGGATTAATGGACAATATATCCTATAAGTATGTATAACTGTTGATTTGTTATTCGTTTGTTCAGTAGCGTTTGTTGAATTAATCAGTTTCTGTAATTTTTTGACTAATGGAAGTGATAATGGACCGATTGACTCCAAAATCGTTTCAAATCAGTCACAAAATGTGATGAAACTAAAGACTTAAGACGATTTACCAGTATTGAATTCAGTGATAAGTTGTTCGACATTTAAAAAGTTTTTCTGCTGGGATGTGGAAGCTCAAAAACGAAATTGTGTATGTATGTATATATAAGTAAGCTTTTTGTAAGTGATCTCCTCTCCTATCACACATACAAATTTTCTTAGATGCTGATGCTGATGCTGCACCTTGCGAGGACGTTTTGACACACTTTGCCCATATTTTTGTTGACCACCGTTGCATATGGATCCAAAATATCTGCGGCAACCATGCCGCAGCGTTTTGTGCGTTAGTGGGAGAGGTCAACGCGGGCTGACGGTGACTGATTCGCTGCGCAAAAATAATGCGACGCGGTGTAGTCGGTGAAATGCACAGTGACACCCTTTTTACTTATGTATGTATGTATGTATGTATGTATGAATGTAAATATGTATATATATTTTGTAATAAAAAGAGGTGAAAGTGCGTCAAAGTATTCGAAACAATTACTTACATAAAATGTTAAATTGTGTAAGTCTGTTCAGGTTTGATTAAAATTTTGATTTTGCTCTAACAAAAAAATTACCAATTTGACACGCGTTAACCCTTTTATGCCATTGATTTCAATTCCAAGTCAAAAATAGTAACAATAAAAATAATAATAATAAAAACAACGCAAATTAAATCATTAACAAGTCAAATTGCAGCTTTCGTTAAAATATGTATGCCGGAAGAGGCAACATGGCAACACTGGCTTTTTTTCATTGGAACCACTACTTTTTCTCACAATAACTTCCCGCAACATTTGCCGCAAAATTTTCATTTGAAAAAAATTATGGAAAATAAGTTGATATAAAAACGCAATACAGGCGCGTTATAAAAATTAAGTCAAATCATTTCCTATTAGCAAATTCAAGCTTTTAATTTGATATATCAAATTAAAATAAATTTTCACAGAAATCTTTTGATAGCATTTCAATAACGGAACACAAAAAAGCGTTCATTACAGTTGTTATTTCTTACTCGTCGTTTTATTATCACTTAATCTTAAAGAGTGTGTGTGCATACGCGTATGTACATATGTATATGTACCAATATGTATGTATGTATGTACGAGTATATTCAAAGAATTGCTGTTTTGAATATTTCGAAATATGCAACTACTTATCTGGAAAAAAAAGAAAAAAAATTGCTTTTGTTTTTGCAGAAGCAGTAACAATCAATCACCGAATCAGCCAACCTTAACGCTTAGCAAACAAGAAACAAATAAAACACTAAACACATGCAAACAAGTTGCGAATTTTACAATGTTTGACTAAACTCCGAAATTTATTGTTTCAATTGTCGTTTTTATGTTGGCAAATGTTGTCAGTCAAATCAACAACATCATCATTCTGTTTTTGTTTTTTATTCTTCAAGCTGCTAGCCAAAAGTACTTTTGAAGTACAGTTGAAAGATTCAACAAGGAGATTTCAAAAGCACCTTTTGTCAAAATGATGCGCTAATAAATAACACAAGGCAAACAATTTTTTGCTAGTGGAGAAGCGACCAAATCAGATCGATAGTACTCGTGTCTAGAGTAACAACACCCCAAAGGGTTTTGCACAGTTTAAGTGATATATCACTGACAAAAAAATTGGGTTTGAATTTAAAAATTTGTTCATATACAATACATGTGTATGTTCTTTAGTACATGATCCGATTTTAATGTATTTTTTGATGGTGCCACAAACATAACAAAAAATGTCGGGATTTTCTTTGCACTCAACTTCAGCAGACTTTAAATTTCAGCTCCAATCGCACTTCTCACGAAATTCGTAGTATATATACAATATTACTATCAATATTGACAAAAAAAACTTTCTACACATTCTTCTCAAATAAGTTTCAGTGATGGTGTAAGAAAACTATGGTGAGAAAAGCAGAAAAATTTCATTCTCCACCCCACCTCGATATTGTTTCTATCTTTAAAAATACATTTTTGTATAGTTGCCACGGTTACAACAAAATTTTTAAGTATAGAAAAACCACAGCGTAGTTTGTTATAAAAAAAACAGAGCAATTTCAAAATAAGGCGGAAAATATGGCACTAATCGAGGTGAGTTCGCTCAATCTGCGTCTCATTGCTACCTTTCTAACCTTATTATTCAACCATGGTTTCATTAAATTTTTACGAGTTTACATAGGTAAAAATTAAAAAAATATACAAGGAAAATCAATATACAATATTAAAGATCCACCAAATTTCGCAGTAATCGTTAACTTGGCCAAGAAAATCAAGAAATCTAAAGTGAATTGCCTTTCTACATGTATGTACATCTGTATTATATATATATTTATTTATTTGTTTAATTCAATATACACATTATTATTATTTACAAATTCGTATACATATGTAAAAGTGAAAGTGCTACGCAACGAAACGCAGCTAGACGAAGTGCGTGTTACCAAAATTAACAAAATATGAAGATAATGTCTTTGTTACTGCCGCTGCACAATTGATGAATTAACAAAACGCTTAAAGACATCGTCAATAAACATGCTTCACATTTAAGCACTTATTTGCTTATTTTGTCAGCAACAGCTGCTCAAATAGGAGTTTCAGGAAAACACTTTTTATATGCAGTTGCATCGCTGTCGGCTTATGCCCAGTTTTGTCCGAGTGTTGCCTCATAAGTGGTAGCTTTAACACGTTATCTTGAAGACTGTTATTAGCGTTGCTCGACTACAGCAGCAGATCTAACTATTTAGTGGACATTTTCATTGGCTGCATTTGGACCTAACTAAAGTCGTAATCCGTCAATGCATGTGTCACTTCAAAATGACTGTGTGTTTGCGTGTGAGTTTATGTGTATGTGTATGTATCTAACTTTTTCAAAAGAACCAGCGCAATTGTGTTAAGTCCTATTATTATCATAACTAATTCCACTTTTGCCCAAATGAAAATAACATGGAAACGTGTTCATCAAAAATAATTCTAAGAGAGGTTACGGAGTAACAATATTATTCTATTAAGGAGATCTTGTTTAGATGTTTTCCCTTTATGTTAAATATTAGTAACAAATCATAGAAGTAGTCAAGTTACAAAAAATATATTATATAACATTGAAAGTTAATATGAGATGTATTACGAGTAGAATGACTTACTTTCTTAAAATAAAATGCCACAAGCAATTATAGACAATTTATTGTTATTTAAAGATATTAGCATACAACAACACTGTCATTGTTCAATACAATAAACTAAACTTTCTTAGATGTCCCACTTGATTTAACTGAACAAAGGCCTCAGTAACTTGTGTTTTACTCCACAATAAAACGACATTTATTCCTCTACTCTTTTTTTTGTTTTTGTGTTTTTGTGATACATAAACTTTCGTTTTTACTGAAATCACAATGAAAGCAAAAGCAAACGACACGTTAAGTAAGGGACATTTTGATTGGCTAACAGAAAACAAAACTAAATTCTTGTCGAGCGGTTTCAATTTCATCTGTGAGGAGACAAAAAATCGCAACTCACTCACGCCTAATCGCTAGCATCGCATCGCATCGCGTCTACTTGGAGTTGGCGCGCAGCTTGTCAGCTAAACCGCTTTAATGCTTAACAACGTGTTAACAATAATGTTAATATTTGTGTTTGTTTAATTTGGTAACTACTTAACTGCCAAGTACAAAGCTTAGCTTCCAAATCAACAAAATTACTTCTGCTAATACCACGCGGCGACGCGGTATTTTGCCGTCAGTATGTATTGCAATGGTTGGTGCTGCTGCGGCTTCTGCAATTATTGTTGCTGCCGTTTTCTAATTCAAACTGTCGGCGCCAAAGTGACTTTTCTCACGGCATGCTGGTCGCATCGCGGCCTCTTCTGTTTAAAATAGAAAATAGTTGGTAAAGCAGCTGAATAAAAGTTTTTTGAAGCGAGTAAGTGTAAGTAATCTCAATCTGCAAAGAGTTGGATAGTTTTTCGCTATTTACAATTTCTTTATTTGCTGCCATTATTTTTGTCGGCGCTTCTTCTAGAGAAAAGAAGTAAAGAGGCAGTATTCCACACCTGGGGATAGATAGTTTTATTTCGATCGTCTGTTCATTCGTTCGCTCGTTTGGTTCGTTTGCCAGCACTCCAGCATTATCCAACAACAATTGATGCTGCTTAAGTTTCGCTGAATGATCGGCTAGATTTTTGCAATTGAAGATAGTTTTCTTTCGGAGGACTTTAAATGGGCGTTATACAAAGTGTTTGAAAAGCAATTAAAGTGATTAACGACTTTTGGGGTCGCAAAAGGTTAAACCAAGTTGGAAAGTGAAAAAGCTTAAGAAATCATGCTTAGTTGTATTTAACATTTGCATTTACAGTTTATGTTATTTATGTTTAAATAATACCAAAATGACGTTTAACTCAATTCGGTGGCCGTTAACAACCACTGCAAATGATACACACACATACTCGTACATATTGTATGTATGTTAATATAGTAGAGAGCTATGACGAATTTTGCTCCGATATGCACAGAGGATAAAAGGAAATAGAAATCACTATCCACACACAACTGATATCTCTTTAGTTGTCATTTTTATACTAGAATTTTATTGACATCAAAATTAGTTTGGATTACATTTTACCGGAAGCTGGAAACTTGTGCAGTTGCGAAACAATTAACGGCCTCTACTCGGACCATGAATTAATATCAGCGAATTGGGGACAACAACAGCAATTGAAGTCATCATTATAAGTCAGACATGATATGATTAAACAAATGCAAGCAATTTCTTCGGACAACAGCAATTGGCAAAATTAGAAATGTATTTTATTTTATTTATACACATAAATCAGCGCAGATCTATAAAATACGCGAGGTGCGCGGAAGCCATGACAAAAATTTCACGTGCAATTCTTTTACTCGGCGCAAAAAGGAAAAAAGTACGCCAGACTAGCGCGAGCAAAAAACACTTAAAAACGGATCAACCCAAAACAAAGCCAACGAACAAAGCAAAACAAACAAAAATCTTCGAAATTGCTTTGATGATCTATGGCAACCAAGCAGGAGCACTGCAGCACAGTTGCAACAGAAAAGTGAAAGTACGACAAAATTAAAAGTACGAGTATTTGCAGTTGGCGAAAACAAAAAAAAAGTAACAGACTAAGTCAAGCGTTTTTTTTTTTTTTTTTTTGTTTTGTTTTTTGTTTGTTTGTGTGCCAGGAAGAAAGGAGTAAAGTTTTTTTACAATAAAATGGTTGTTGTTGGTGTTGTCCGGTGGTAAAAATCAAGTTGCCCAACAGATTGCATAAAAATTATTCCGCGAACCATATAAACAAAATTAGATGTTTTATTTATTTATTTATTTAAAACATTAATTGAATTAATTAAATGATTTTCGTTTGTAAATTTTATACGAAAAACTTATTTTGGATAGTATCCAGATTTGAGTTGTATAAAAGCCATTAAATGGTCAATTGTATTTTAACAATTGTTCCAGATTGTTGAATAGAATCACTGCGCACATATATTTAAATTATCTTATTCCTTCCATTAGAAGTAACCATGGTGCATCGCTCGATATTAAAACCACGTTTCCTTGCATTTTCGAACACAGTTTGCTGCAGCACGCTCACATTTTCCGGAATCGATTGAAAAATACACAGAAAAGCCGCGTGCGTTATCCCAGCTAGCGATTATTTTCCATGCCACTTGGTGGCGTCGTATCCGTTACGAACAACAACTTAAACTAAAATTGAGTTTTGGGAAAAAGTAAAAGTGTTTTCATATTATTATTTTTATTTTTATTTTTTCGTTCATTCATTTTTGCGCTTTATTTTCAATTGTGTTGTGCGAGTTGCGGCGAATTCGAGGCGCCTCTGATATGCAAATACGCAAGCATGGCTTAAGATCGGTTTCGTAATCAGACACATGCAAGTGTGCGCGTAAGCTTGAAATATGAGTAAACCTCGTTCAAAAAAATGCGTTTTAAAACTTGTCGATTGGTTTTTCAATCGGCGTTTTTAATGCAAAGGTACTTGAAAGTCCGACTTAAAATTTTCTACTTATTTGTTGATTAGATTTACTATGTAAGTCTATTGTGGTACAAGATATTGAGATATTTCAATCGTATTGCATTCGAAAGCTTTATTATTAATAAACTTTACATACATACAAACATACAAGTACCTTTGGTTTTACGTAAACAAATTATGGCACACATGAAACATGGCCACAACCGCTCCGACACAAAACATTTTCAAATAACGCACATGCCACACCACACTGCAACGACGAGTATTATGCCTGAAACTACCACTTGCAACCTCTCCAAATCTGACGACGACCTCATTGGAAAATTGGCTCTATGCGGCGCATGCTTATTAGCGTAAATCATGAGTAATTGGCGCTATTTTCTGGCTTCCAACCCAAATAAACGCCCGCGGAAATCAATTTCCAAACAAAAAAAATCAAGTTTATCTCTAAGCACTCAAGCGAATTAAGATTTTTTGTGCGACGGAGCCACGAAATCACCTCCAAATCAAACTTTAAATCGGGAACTAAGTGTAATAACACCGAAACAATTTGCCGCAGAAAATTCAAAACGCTGACTTTAGCCTCTAAACCTCAAATTTGGTGATTTAAAAATAAAGAAATCTGCACTTGTTGCGATTGAAGCTAAGGCTAAGATCAGATCAGAGCAGTGCTAGAGTTGTTTTAAATGGAGAAATACATGTACTTCGTACTTATACATTTACATGTGTATATGTATAGACGTCGTACATTTATATCAAAACATTTTCTTCGCTTTTGTGGTCGAGTCCATAGGTCTATAGACAAATGAACTTGATCTTGTTAACAAAATTTTTTTATTTGTGAAAAATCAACAATTTATTTTGTGAATTTTCATAAATTGTTATTATATTTGTACGAGTATGTATTCTTTCTTCTACACTGCTCAGTGTTGTTGTTCTCTCGTGAACAAACCAAAAGAAACACGTGTAGGTTCGATATATACTCTCAAAAATTGTTTTGTAATACCTACCTTCAAATGATAAACGCGTTTACTTTAATATGGTGTAGGCTATTTTAGGTCCGGCATAGCCGAATCATATTTTCTTAGTAGTATTTTGTAGCGACGTACCCTTTGGGGTCACGAGTAAAATAACTGGATTTGGGCTCACGTTCACCGGCGGAGCACTTTTACAGATTTGCTGCGGTTTCTTTGTTGTTGATTCGTCGGAATTTCGTGAGCTCACATTGCACCAGCCTCAGAGCAGCCGCTTCCAAGAGGCCACGGTTAAAATATAAAAAACAAGTACATCTCTTGTACATGTACGAACTTTTTCTTTAACTGGCGGACGATTTTTAATTCTGCAGCGCTGTGTAATTTACAATTCGGAGAAGTTTATTCCACGCTTATCATTTGATGCGGACAACGTAAAAATTTACTTTAAAAAAAGTTCACTTTTGCGGAAAATATAAACAACCGCTGGAAAATCTTTATTGTTTTTTAAAAGGTTCCGATGCCTGCCTGCTACGTCGTTAAATATTTACAATGTTCAAACACGAACATGGATTGCAGGAATTTTGGCTTAGCAGAATGTTCCAGCAAGAGCGTGAATATTACAAAAATGCATTCTACTAGTAAAAGTAAGCTGATAATATCGTTCATACCTGCTTCTCAATATAAACCCGAAATAGGAATTAGCCACTTTGGGTTTTTTTCAACTACTTTGGAAACATGATTCTTTTATTAGTTTCGAGAAAACAAGTTCATTACGGTTTCTCACGAGCGCCGTAACTATTTATTCTTATTCCGATGGGCCTCGATAACTACAAATTTACTTTTGTTTCTGAAGCGACACCTTTGTGCGGTAAAACTGACGACGACGCCTTCGTCGTCAGAAACATTTTTAAATATTTTTCTCCAAACAAAATTGCTACATTTAGTTTTCATGGAAGTGTCGCTTAAGTCTCCTTGTGGTTTTAAAAAAGTAAATGAGGTCCAATGAAATGAAAACTTTGCGAAAGAAAAAACTCGTTTTTCTGTTTAGCGCGGCAGCATTTCACTCTTTACTCGTATATGTGCCACAACACGTTGCAAGTAACCAAAGCAAAATACTAAAAAAAAAGACGCCAAGTGCTTTTCAGGTCAAAAACCTCTGCGTTCTTATTTTTGATTATACAAATATGTATATGTATGTACATATGTATGTATGTCTTGACAAACTGAATAATGGTGTACAGTAGAGGAGAGAAAAAGCAACAAAGAAGCAACTTCTCATATATTTATTTTTATTTTGTTTGCGAATATTGGCTAAATTGAAATTTTGGTGATCAACTTAATAATTCAACTTGTTTTCTTTGCATTAACAATTTATCCGGTTTTTAAGTGTGCCAACATGCTCCATAGCCAGGGAGGTACTTGGAGATAATAGAACTTGTTTTGCGGTTATAAAGCAGGTTCCGCATCCAAATAGCCGATGCACATCCGATGCCACAATATCTAGAGCAGCTTTAACAAATTTAACTGTCAAAAATGGCACTTGGCCAACTAAAAAATCACCAGTCAATGTCCATTGCACATGCGTACACCACGGCCTACCGGATGGCAACATAATGGCGCGCATTCGAGTGAACAAGTAAACGAGTGCGTGCACGCAATTCCAAGTCCACAACACACGAACGAACGTGGTTTTCTCTCAGTCTTAAATGGCTTTGCTTTATTTAAAAAATGATGGCCGACATGCAATCAAAAGCCATCTGATCTGGACTGCACTCATATTCTAGTCGCTTCTATTACAGAGAGTTTTCAACCTAAGCCAAGATACAATAATTTGAATTCGTTTAACTGTTTGATACTACAATCATTATTTCAACTCCCGGAGGGGATTTTCACTCTAACTTCGATTTAAAAGTTATCAATGAACTTCCACCGAAACGAAACGTAGTATGACAGACGTCGAGATGGACAGAATTCTCTATTTCCACATTTGGCGAACAAAACTGCTGCCTGTTTTCATTTTTATTTATTATAGAAGTTATTTACGGTGTTATTGTGTGTTTGTCTTCTGCTTCTGCTTCTGCATCTGTGAAACGAAGCGAAGAAGATCTTAAGCTTTTCTTGTTGATGTGAGTCAGTCATGTGCCGTGCCAAGTCTACTTTTGGACATTTCAGGCGCAATTTAAAAATGTAGTTTGTCCATCCGACGTGTTCTAAATTTGTTGTTCGGCTTCCATTATATGAAAATGGAAAATAGAAATTGCGACAGCCTTTTGTGGCGCGAAGAAAGGAAATCGTTTAAAACATTTTTTGATTTCGTAAGCTTAACGATAAGATCCGGTGTCATGAAATTCATACATACATACATACATACATACATACATACATACATACATACATACATACATACATACATACATACATACATACATACATACATACATACATACATACATACATATATACGTACCTTAGGATATAAACTAAATAAAGAGGCGAGAGTGGTGGAATGTTGTACAACGGGTGAGCGAGTATACACAAAGATATTTGCAATAACTTTTTTTGAGTAATCATATTATTTACATTTTTGCAATTATTAAATTTTGAATTCCGATAAAATCGAAGTGTGTTATTATTAACCTATTAAAATTGCAAAACTTTAAATATATTTTGTATTTGACGTCATAATTGTGGTAAATTCAGAAATACATAAACAAATGTAAATATGTATAAATATTATACAAAGACGAAAAACATAAAATTGAATAAATTTAAATTGAAACCAAATATGCACATGGTAAAACGTCAAAAAAGGTATCTGTCTGTCTGTCTGTCTGTATATCTCACGTCACGCTCGTTGAAAACGCACAAAGTGGCTTGTGTGTATAGTTTGGTTTACTTGACACACACACACATACCCAAATGTTGCACACACAAAAGAGACACAACTTGAATTTTTTTGTGAACACTTTTTCAAAATATAAAAACCTTTCAACATCGAAAAGAAGAAGATGAAGAAAAGCAAAATCTTGAGAATTTAAACTAGTCGATATAACGGTCTACGGTGTTCGTTCTAAGGTGTGTGTTGCATTAACATTAAGTATCAACACCAACAAATACATTTGCCAAGCAAAGTGTTTGAGTTATGGCCCTTTCTTGAATTGAGCAACCGGAAGTTATCGCTGGAACAATGTTGGCAGTGCACACGTTACTATATTTTTTTTAATCAATGTTTTTTTAGTTTTCAACAACATAACATAAATATTTGCATTCGACAAATTTGTTAACTTTGGCTTTGCTAGCGTTTCAGGTGAAAGTGTTATAAATATTTTTTAGGCAGTTAGGCAGAGTATGTGGGTTTGTTTAATACAGCAATTGGTTATGAACAATTCAGTTCAAAGCCAATATTGTTTTGTTTTTTTTTATGTTTCTATGCTGTAATAAGTATGAGATGAAGAAAGGAAAAAATTGTCCCTCTTCATATTCATATTTCTCTCTTTGAAAATTGAGAGAATCGCTTTAAAAGCATTAAGCAAATAAAAACAACAACGTAGTTTGTTGTCAAAAATATAAAAATTGTTCTCTCTTTGAAAACAAAATGTTTGTGTGTAGATGCCATTGTTGCTACAAAATTATCAAGTAAATAAAAACAACAACAAAATTAAACTTCAAAGTAAGGCAGGAATCGAGGTGAGTTGCTACTTTCCTAAACTTATTATTTAACCATGGATGTCTCCTTAAACGCAATGAAACTTTTAATGCGCTTAGATTTGTTCGCGAAATGTTTGGCTTGTGCAGAGCACTTCTGACATAGTGATTATGAGTTACGGCGGTAGGCGTTAAATTGATGCAACCACGCCCATTTGCTTGTGAAATTATCGACAGTAACCATACAAACTCAGAAACAACATTCCAATTTTTAGGAGCAATATTAGCAATGTTATCGAACATTTGCACTTAATTAAACAAATTGTGGCCGTAATAAGTGGACGTTGCAGATTTTGTGTAGCCTATTATTCTTCCTGGTGCATCCCTATATACATACATATGTTTCTTATGTAGCGCATCAAGTTCCTGAACATTGAAGATGGGCGTTCAATTGATCAAAAAACGCAAATTTTTGGTAACAACAATTTACAATTAACATAATTATAGATTTACACAAATCAACAAAAATAATCGACCTCATCGAGCCACTCATAAATGATCTTTTTAACTTTGGTTGTGGACATCCACAAAAAAATTGACATCAGCAAAAATTCAAAACTAATTTGCATAATATAAAATTTTCGAACTCTCCCATAGAAAATCTTATTTATAAAATTAAAAAGATTACAAAATTTAAATAACACAACAAAACAAAACATTTGTTTGTTTTAGTATTATTTTAATTTTTATACCCACCTCCCATACAAACCACCTCTTTTTATGCGGAACAAATTAAATATTAAAAATAGCTACAGCGTAGATAACCAGTTCAAATTCGGTATTTAACACTTTGGTAGGAACACAAAACTACTAACCTAAAAGGGGCGTAATCGGATAAAAACAACGCCCACTTATAATAGTGACATGTAGCACTTATGTGCTGAAAGAAGCACATTTTTGGTTTCACTGATTTGACGAAGGGTATAGGAGCTTCGGCTTAGCCGAAGATAATTCTCTTAATAGTTTTATATTGAAATTGAAATGTTTTTTGCTTCTCAAAGTTATTTGTTTTGCAAAATATCAAACGTAACCACAATGTAAATACGGAAGGAAGTAGACAACTTACACAGCAAGTCAAGTCAAGTAATTGTTCAATTTGCAATTTTCAATTATCTTTCACCAACCGCCGGCAACAATAGCGGCCAATACCACGGCTGCGGAATGGCGGTCACATGCGTATTTGCCTACTTAATTCCAGAATTAAAAAAATTTAAATGAAACTTTAAGCAGTGCCTCTGTACTTTGCGTTTACTTCAGCTTTAAAGCTCGTACAATATACAATATATGTACATACGACTACAATTTAAACGCTTTGTTGTATGTATTTCTAGCTAATTGAAAATGCACTTCTGAATATTGGATTGCAAAAAACATCACTTGGAAGTACGAAACGAAATAATGACCTCAAAGATCTGGATCCTACGACAAATGCCAACTCCAATTGAAAGAACTTAAACAAAAGAAACCCTTTCACCAACTGCAGCAAAATCAAAGAAAAACAAGTCAGAAATTGAATTCGGCCCTACCGACTATTACAAGTGCACCACATTGTTTAAAAACACAATCAAATTAGGGTGGTTCATGATTTAAAAGCTTTTGTTATTTTGTTATAACAGGGAATAACTGATTTAATTTTGATAATGATGAGGTTGGTTCATGTTTGTTATTTTTTTTATATATTAAAAATAATCCATCATAACTTGAATTGGGTACATATTGTACATACATACATACATACATACATACATACATACATACATACATACATACATACATACATACATACATACATACATACATACATACATACATACATACATACATACATACATACATACATACATACATACATACATACATACATACATACATACATACATATTCGTATTGATTGATTTTTGTAGCTGAAGAAATATTGAAAAGAGCGCAAAATTCGTAAAAGTTGCTGCCAAAGCATGCGCGCACTTCAGATCGCGAAGTGTGCCGTAAGCTGAACTGAGCTGAGCTGAGCTGTGCGTAATGTTTTTGTATGTTTTCTTACAGATTTATGTTTTTTATGTACTTTGTGCTTCACAGGGTTTTTTTTTATTTATTTAATTAAAGCTTCGGCTGTAACAACGTTCATTGATCGCTCTGATCGCTTGTCTGAACGCGCGTTAAATGGACGTGCTGCCTGCTCACCGTTTTCCACATGCGGCAGCTTGTCTAGTGATCTTTTTCTTGTAATTTATATCAACGCAGATTGTGTAAGTGACTTAAGGCAGAATGACAGACCGGTTTTTATGGTCAGTTTTGTGCTAGTGGAAGCTTAACATTTCAGACTAAAAATTACATTAGTGCAAGAAACATGATTTTATTAAATGTCTAAAAAAAATCGGGCAGCCATAACTCAGTGGGATAGTGTGTTAAGTCTGCTTAGCATGTCCAGAGTATTTGCAACCCACATTTGTATTCTACACGAAACAGAGTAAGTAATTTCAGTTTTTCGGTTCTGTCGTCATCTTGTGGAAATTTAAAAAAATAGTTATTTAATATCTTCCGAATAAACAATTTTTAAATTCCGTTTGGATTCGGCTTAGAAGTAATGATTCCGTGTGCACATACATACATACGTTCGATATGAATACAAAAGAAAATTTAGCGCAAATTAAATTAAAAGAAAAACTCCAGTTGGAATAATGTTCAAATTTTTGCTTTGAGGAAACCTTCGGTAAAATTATCGACAAATTCGTGTTAAATTAAACAAACTCAAAAATATAAAAGTTTTAATTAATGTTTTCAAACTTGTATTTAAATTTAGATCTTTAAAAGAAACTTAAAATATGGGAAGAACATTAAAGTCAATCATTAAACAATACTTAAAAAAGGTATCTAAGATCTTCTTTAACAGTATAATTAAAACATATTTCTGTATTTTCTATAGTACCCAAAAATAACATTTTAAATAAAAACGAAAGTCAAAGAAGTGATGAAACTAAATAACAGTACTTTGATTTTAAGCATGATCGTTTAAGTAGCTTCAACGCTTACTCATAAAGAAAGAACTTTCTCCCGATCACGAAGCACTTACGAGTATGCTGCCCAGCTCGTCTGCCTTCAGCATGGCGTTTTTTGAGAGACGCGTTTGTCATTATTCAAGCATCTCTATGCGCAGCCGATTAATGATGGTTGTATAGTTTTATATAGTATACACACTCGTAGCTTATCTTTATCATGTTTAGTAATTAAGCAAGTAGTTTTTTCTCTGGCTTTTGCTTTCGATTTCGGTCTGCCTTTGGGTTCGGTAGCAAACTTAACTTGTTACCGAACGTTGAAGGAAGTTCTCTTTCATTACCTACTTAACATCTTTCTATTTAAGTTGGAAGGTAGCTGCTCTCGCTCCTACTTCGAAGTATCTGGTAGACCGAGTTCGCTCGGCAGATTATTTAATCATGGTACAGTTGAATGGTTTTTTTATTTTAATATGAAGGACTCACATTATCTTGGAGAAATTGAAATAATTAAATTGTTTTGTTTTTTTTTTATTGCGTTTATTTTTTGAACGTTTGTGATTTCGCTTAAGCGAATTATAATATTTTCGAGCACATACAGAAAACATTTCATTTGTTATTTATAATTTATAATTGTCAATCTTGTCAATCAATGCAGAACTGCGAAAACCTGCAAGTTGCCTAAGGCGATACTCTTCAATAATGAGCCAAGCATAACAACAACCACAACAACCATGCATGAGTTTCGTTAATTGCAAAAGGAAAAATGGAAGAGGCCGCATAATTTTGAGTGCACAAGTGTGTAAGATTGTATTTCAATTCAATATGAAATGCAAAGAAAGTTTGTTGTTGTTATTGGCCACAGGGCATCAATTACCGCATCGCTTGCGTAACAAAGACTACATACAAGCCAGCCGCACCTTACGTCGAGTAAGTAAGCCCGACCGCGACGGACAGCTACAGATAGAGTCGAGCACAAAAGTTTCAGTTTCCCACCACACGCTAACATCAACCGCAACTTAAAAAACAACAAAAATAACAAAACACATTCATCAAACTTAAATTTATGATATGCAAATTGAGCTTTCAAATTCTATTGACTTCAAATCAAATCAAATCGAACCAAAGCCCAAAACCCAAAACCAAACCGTTGCGAAATAATTTTATGAACTTGATCAGCTGGTTGATTGCTTTGCACAAATGACCCGACTCTTTTCTTTTGCGGAATGTTTCATGTCGTGTGAACCCGATGAAATATTTCCTCTGCAAAAACCTACGTTACGTAACTTATCTAAAAACCTTTCGATGTCAAAATGCACAATGGTCCTAAGAAACATTTTTGAAATTTTACAGTGTAAACAAAAAACATTGTACTTAAGATGTAAACCAAATTAATAAATATGTCTTTTATGTATTAGCTCCTAATTTTTGTTGTGAGAAGCTGTATTTACTACGAAAAACTGTAATAAAAAAGGAATTTCGAAAAAAAATTGGTTAGGCATTTTGGCAGAAATGTTATTTTTGTTTTTGTTCATCCTAGAATCTAAACGTCGCGTGCAGAAGAAAAAATATCTAATCGGTATCTGCTCGGACGGACAGACATACAGGCATCGTTTAATCATGTCATGATTAGATTGCCACGCTTTTCCATAGGCGTTAAACAAAATTGAGTTCAGATACTCTTGGAAAAAAGTTATGACAATTTTTATTCAAAGATACAAAACTTTTTGTAATCGTACGTAACCTAAGACAAAAACATCAAATTTGTTTAACATATTCATGACAAGCTACTCTTCAAAAGTGGTCAAAACAAATTTGGTCTACTGTTGAACATTGTATTTGTATTATTAATTGAAAGCTCACGCGAATGTAGGAAATAGTTATTGAAAAATAAATTTTCCCATACAAAATTGATTTACTCAAAAAAAAAACCATTGAGTCGTGGTTAGTTGCATATTTTGTAAATGTGTTTAGTTTGTTGATTTCTCTCAATGTTGAAAACAATTAATTAAATAATCGGAAATGCGTTTTTGTTTTTGAACGGATTCGAGACGCTTGGACTGTTCGTCGCTAGTTTGTAAATCACGAATATGGATCGCTGCCACGATCAAAGCATCTCAAAGATGTGCCGCAGAGTGCAACACAACGCACCGCAACGCAATGGAAACGCAGCGCATCTGAGCTTCAACGAAGCTTTTCGATTTCATCATTTTTATTTTTTCATTTTTCTTTTAATTCGTTTCTCGCGCAGATATTTTATACGAGACTCAAAACGATTACATGAATTTTTTTCTGCAAAAGAAAAGTAAAAGTTGCAAGCGTCGCGTTGCTTCGTCGCAGTTTCAACCGTGGTTAATCGGTTTAATTTTTACTCTATAGTATTGTTTTTTGTTTTCTTTTTTTTTGATTTGGTTCATGTTAGTTTTTGTCAATCAATGTTGCTAACTTGATTACACATTTTCTTGATGTTCGATTGTTTAAAACAAAAACAACAAAACATATTGTCTTACATGGCAAAAAGTGAAACTCTAGTAGAAAAACTTTTAAATATATTTCAAAACGATGGACTGACTATTTTAGTTTCGACCTGACCTCGTATAAAAATGCTGATACGAGTACGACAAGTAAATTTATTACTACAGTTTTATTCAGCAACTCCCCTCATTGCTTCCTTTAAAGTTAAGTAGATATGTTCGCAAATGCAACAGAAGACATGTGCCCAAAACGAAATTCGATTTATCAGACATGAATAGTTGCCTTCAGAATGTTAAGTAGTGGAAAAACGTCACGAATGTTAAAAACATTTGACAAACACAAATTTTTGTTGCTTATTTAATTTTTAATTAACATCCATCCATCCATCCATCCATCCATACATACATACATACATACATACATACATACATACATACATACATACATACATACATACATACATACATACATACATACATACATACATACATACATAAATAAATAACCTCCAGTTTGCAAGTCCTTCATATGTCTAATTGTAACTGTACCTGTTTACTTACATGCAAAATGCGTACGAGCATAACCGACAAGTTGCATAATTACGAAACGACAGGCAGCTCAGCTCGTTGAAATCATGTCAACCATTTTAATGTATAGATAATTCTCACACACACGAAATTGAACGCAGCTGGACAAAAACGAACTACACCGCTAAGCGTCTGTCTGGTTTGAGCGAGACAAATAAATTTGAATTGAAAAATGCAGAGTGTGGTGGAACTACAATATTTTGCAAAGCGGTTGGTTCAATCGGTTTGGTTTCGTGGGAGAACATCTACGAAGTTATTTGCACAATCGAAAATAAAATTGTTTTATTGCATTTAAAACAGATACAAGTCATTTGAAAAATAACATTTCAATAATGGATTTGCACACACCGGTAAATAATTGTGATTGTATAGAGATATGTGAAACCATTCTTCTTCTCCTGAATCTTTAAATAGAGGAAGGAACTCAAAAACGAATTCAAGAATTTATTTCTTTTTCAATCTAACACGGACGAATGTAAGATTCATGCCGCATACAACATGTACAGTTATTTGCGGACCATAAATTTTCGTTTAAATTTAACTCGATTTAAAATTCACAAACGATTTAAAACGATCACGAGAAATGCGTGAACGAAATTCTTGTCACATTTATATTTTATTATTTTATTTATATTTAAACTAATTCAACACTTTTATTTATTTGTTTATTTCAACCACCTCACTTATTTATTTATGTACGTATGAGGAAATATTTAAAAAAAAGTTAGATCTTAAATTGTTACATCCTAGCTTCTTAAAAATCTAAATTGTTTTAAGACGGTTAAATTTATTGTCTTGCGGTTTGTGTTTTTTTAATTAAATTCCTTTAAAATTAATATACTCACTAGAAAAAACAAAACTTCATGTTATTCCAAAAAGTGGAGAGAAATCTTACCTGAAATTCAAAAAGAAAAAATTTTAGTTAAAGTTTACAAAATAGAGATACGAGTATTTATACATAAACAAGTCGTCCTAATCTTGCCCGAAAACCGAAACCGTTTTTAGTAGCAGACATAGTTATATTACAAAATATATTCCGAAGCAAACTTATCTCAATAAAGTTTGGTATCCGTCCAAAGGAATATCATATAAAATACTCGTATGTCGTTACTATGTGAACACATAATAAATTTTATTATTGTTGTTTTAATCTATATCTAATAGTATCAGGGCGTGACTTTAATCACATTTGTCTTCTTTTGGTAATGATATCAGCTCAGCAGTGGCGATAACAATTCAAAATTCTTCATCTGATTTGATGATCGGTAAAAGGATAAATAAAGTTACAGATCAATGATCCTTAGTTAAATACGACCGAAACAAATATGTATTTATTCCCAGAAATAATTTGCCAACGGCGGTTCAATGAAACGTGCGCCAGTATTAACGATATAAAAGCATTGAAATTCCCAGAAAGGTTATAAACGTGTACTACGTGATTAGCATAAAGAAAACGCAGAAAAAGAATCAATCAAGAGTTAAATTGAAAAATTTGATCAAGTATTTATCTATGTACATATTTATGTACGATACTTCGTACGTATGTATGTAATACTCAAGTGAGAAAATACACACTCGTACTAACATGCTCGTACAATACACAAACAAAAGCAGAAACAAGAAGTATTGTGCACTTATCTTGAAAATCGGTGACATAAAAATCACGTTGGAATGAATTGCGCAGATCCATCCAGCAATGATAATGATTTTGATCTTACATAATATTGTCCTATACGAGTATGTGATCGTTTATGTTCCATCTACATATATATACATATACAAATGAATTTTTCTATCTTTCTATCTTTGTACCATAAGTGCATGTATGCATGTATGTATGTATAATAGCAGAGGGCGTTTAACTGTCGTCTGAAAATATGCGTATGAGTATTAAAATATCGTTATCAATTGAAATCATTATCATTTCCACCGACTCAAGTGTACGCACTTTCGTCTTTTAAAGGCTAAAGCAAAACTTTCATTTTTAATAAAACTATTGCAATTACTTGTCTTTTCTTTCTTATGTCGGTTATTTGATTATTCACACAAGTGCATTCATACAATGCACTTGGAAAAGAAAAAACTAAACATTTTACGCATTTTTCACATTTTAAAAATTTTACGCATTTTATGCACGCATCCAAACGAAGATGCTCTCAGTATTTCCGCTCAACGAAATACTTTTTACATTTTAAGTCATACAAACATACATACATACATACATACATACATACATACATACATACATACATACATACATACATACATACATACATACATACATACATACATACATACATACATACATACATACATACATACATACATACATACATACATACATACATACATACATACATACATACATACATACATACATACATACATACATACATACATACATACATACATACATACATACATACATACATACATACATACATACATACATACATACATACATACATACATACATACATACATACATACATACATACATACATACATACATACTTTAAGTAAATTATTTATTTGAACATTGTGTATGTGTAAGTGGAGGACTTTCTACTTCAGTAAAAAAAAATTTTAATCAATTCTTTTCATTTGCTATTTAACGGTCTATAAACAATATCAGTTCATTAAATGAAATCTTAAAGAAACTGTTGAGCATAACCAAACCATAAACCAACATTTTGGCCACATGGCTGTCAGCAAAAGCAAAACAAAAAACAAAATTGTTTAACTCTTTGCTTAATTTTTAGGTTAAACAACTTTTTTCTAGATTTTAACTGTAAATTTGCGAGTAAGACGAACAAAATATTAATAACAGTATATTAACGGCAGAATATACGAAATGATTATTATTTTTGTGAAAATAAGAGCAACACTTAAAAGTAAATAATCAAAATTTGTTTAATTGAAAACAAGAAAATTATCTTTTGAATTCATAAATGGATGCATGCAAAATAAATTAGTAAATAATTTTGTATGGATGTATGCATTATGTATGTATGTTCGACTATGTATGAATAAATTCCCACTTAGAGAAGCTAAAAGAAGTGGCAATGTATGCTGTATAAGATAATGCTAAAAAGAATTTGACCAATTACAAGTTGTTTATGATTACCTTTAACTCCTGATGCCCGTCTGCCAAGTCCATTTGCAAATACAACATTTTAACGATTATATCTCACTTTAAGTTATATTAAATTAAATTAAATTTGAAAATTTGTTATGAACTTCAGATGTTATTTTCAGCACATTTTCACTTTTCTTGAAAGTGATACAATATTACAACATTTTTGTCAGTTGCGCTCTTTTGAAGCCATTGGGATCTTGTCAACATTTGCGTATGGACTTTTTATGTTTCATTGTTTTACCATTTATAAAATAATTAAATTGTTTAGTAAGCAGCAACAACAACAACACATTATGATGTTCTTCTTCTTTTCGTTCTGCGCGTCCAGCAAATGCGTAGTAATCGCATATGCAACCGCAATAACGATTATACTATTTTTTTCTTTTTTTTTTTCTTTTTTCACTGACCCCGATTGTCGCGCTTTTTTAAGCTTCGTCGGAGTTTGGCAACACTAGCGCTAAATGTGGCACATGTTTTACTACCGTTGTTGTTGTTGTTTTCTTTTTCTTCTTCTTGTTTTGTTTTGTTTTGTGGATCTGAATGGTTTGTGGTATTTTAGGGATTTTTTAGTTTTTTTCTAACTGTTCGTGCGATGTATTTATTTAATGAAAAATAATTTCAACCGTTTTCAGCAAATGAAAGAAAAAGTTCATCTAACTCATTTGCGAGAACTTTGCTACTAACGTTAGGCTGACACTTAGAAATGCGAACTAGTATGCTGGTATACTAAATAAAGACATTGGCGGATTGGAAATAATTTGCATTTGGTTTGAAAGGTTTCTTATGTTTTTTTTTTATTCTAAAGAATAAACAGAACTTGTGGTTGTATCTTTTTATACATTTTTGTAATGAGTTTTACTAAAAAATAAATAAGTTCTAATGAAAATTCGTTGGCATAATCTATTTATATATAATATAAAAATTAATTCTTCTTTCTTTGTATCTTTCGTTTTATCTTTGTACCAAATGGGTGTCTTAACCATTCATCCGATTATGATGAAATTTTGGGGAGTAGCTGTGAAAGTTCCGCTAACTAACAGGAGTATCGGGAAGTTCCGTTACTAACGGGAGTACCGCGAAGTTCTGCTAATATTTTTTTTCAAAGGGCATTGCAACGCATACCGGGCATTCGCTAGTGTTTTATAATTAAATAACAAAAACATATTTCTTAATGAAGAAACTTTTAATCAGTTAAATTGGTTTGAACACCACGGCTTAAAAAATACAACTAGAAAATCAACATCTGTGTGCAGATACATATGTATGTCACTTCCGGTTTATTAAAATTAAAAACAAAAATTCCAGTGTACTGAATTAAAGAAAATTCCAGGTGCGTTTCGATGTCGTCATTTGTTCGTTTCTATTCAATGCTAACTTCACGGAATGATGATTTTGAGAGATGCATTTGTAGGCGCGGTTTAATGACAATTCCTCCATATATTTTTTTGGGTTTTGTTTTTCAATTGTTATTTATATTCTTTTAAAATAAATTTAAAATTATATAAAAAATCTATTTTGACATATTGTTTTATAAAAAAAGAATTATGAAAAACAATTGTATTACTCTAAATACATACATACATACATACATACATACATACATACATACATACATACATACATACATACATACATACATACATACATACATGTATACATTTTATGCAAGTTGAGAGTTTACCTCCAGTTGTAAACAGTTTACCGCTCGAAGATAAATTTTGCTACCAAATTTTGTCCAAAAGCAAAACAAAACAAACAAAAAAAAACACCAAAATTTAAATTAGACTCGGGACTTGACATTTTGCACTCGTAGTATTAAAACAAATATTTAAAGACAAATTCTATTATAAAGATAAAAACAATAACTCAGAATTCGTCTCTCTTTAAATAAAGATTTTAATTAGATAACCTCCGTTTTAGTACCTGCCCGCTTTAGTGCACATCCCGCTTAAAAACCAACTTATTTGCAGGAATTATCGTATGAAATGCAAAGTCAAAAATAGTTCTTTGCAATTTTTGTTTGCAAATTTTTTTTTTAGTTGTTACGATTTTCGCTTATTTATCTGCAGAATTCAAATGAATCACACGGAACATCATTTCGCATTTTGCACACTTCAACAAATAATGAGATGTTTATATATATTGTATTTATACTAAGCGTTGTTGGTGTCTGTCTATGAGTACAAATTTGTATTTTAAAAATAATTCTTTTTATTCGCTATTGAAAAAGCTTTCGTCTTCAGACTTCGTACACACAATTAGCATTGAACTTAAACCTTAAGCTGGCAGATTTAAACACTTAACACGTTTATTTAAGTAACGAAATTAAGCCATAAGGCAAAATGTATTTTAATTAGTATTATTTTTAATTTCTGTTTTTTATAAATTTTAAATATTATTAATAATTATTTTTTTGTTGGTTTTTTTTTGTGGTTTCGACTTATTTAAGCGCGGCGGCGTTGTGCGAACGAGCATGCGCACCCAAACGTCACTGAAACTTAACTGAATCAAATGCAGAAGTCGATACGGTCGGATGCGCGAATTCACATTTGAGCTGAGTTGCTCTTAAATTTGACAAAACTGGTTTTATTTACTCTTCGGATCGATACCAACATTTCAAAAGAGAATGCAAAAAGTGGCCAGCAAACAGGTGAAATTACAACCAGCGTTGCCATTTAATATGCCGTATAATAGTTTTCTACCGGAATTGGTAGTTTTTTTTCCCCCGATTTGAATTTGGTAGTTTTTTGTTTTTTTTTTGCTCAATTTCAATTCTTGACGTTTTCTGTTTCATAAAAATTGCGAGTTTTACAATTTTCAAACCTGTTACAACAACAGTCAGTTTTCCTACAAAAAAAAATTTATTAATTTTAATAATTTTAATAATACACGACCTTCAGTCGTACCCGAAAGTTGATCAACTTTTCAACTTAGACTCAATGACGTACGCGACGTGTAAAATAACAACGGCAAAAAATATGTTCGAGATTACACACACGAAACGCAACATGCAACATGTTCTTGTGCCGGCTTTGTTCGAATTACACGCACGAAACGTTGCTTTCAAGTCCGAGTCGTCAGTTACAACATGTTCGAGTGCAACATGTCAAGTCCCGAGTCTAATTTAAATTTTGGTGTTTTTTTTGTTTGTTTTGTTTTGCTTTTGGACAAAATTTGGTAGCAAAATTTATCTTCGAGCGGTAAACTGTTTACAACTGGAGGTACACTCTCAACTTGCATAAAATGTATACATGTATGTATGTATGTATGTATGTATGTATGTATGTATGTATGAATTTGCAAATACACAGATAGAGCTGAATATTTATTATTATTTAAATTTACTAACTTACTCATTTGTATTTTATTCCTCGTATTCTTGCGAAAAAAAAGACTAGCACCAAACCTTAATTTGTAGCTGAAGTTGTTGGTAATATTATCGCTTAGCTTTTAGTTTTATGTTTGCAGAAAATCATTACAAAACAGGACTGCAAAAATTAATAGTCATATACTACTATTTATTTATGATAACCTACGAAGTGTCAACGAAGAAATGCTTAAATGCTAAGAATAACTTTCACCTTCTTTTTCCAAATCAAAGACTATGAACATTCGGCCAGAAAGACAACTTTTGAGTCCACATTTATTTGCTATTAATAGATTTGATTATCATTCAATGAAACATTTCTTATGGTTTCTGTTGATAATGGTTGAGTACGCCCACCAAAGAGTGAATATTATTTGATATGAATATTGAAAATGTTTTCAAATTTTAATTACATTTACGTAATTAGCCACAGTTCTAAATCTGTCAATACTAATGCGAGTATACTCGCAACAAATATATTTCATATGCACGAGTACTTCATTAGAACTCACCTCATTTGGATGTTGAGCCTGGCCTGATTCTTTGCTCTCCTCCATTTTAGCGGGAGTTGATTCGTTTTTCGGTTTGGCTTTGTTATTTGTTTGCTTTGGTTTATTTGTCGATTTAATCGTCGTTGTATTTTTTTGATAGATCGCATTTCTGCTTGCATTTTCATGTTTCTGTGGTTTTGTTTGAAGAATTTGCACATCTTTTTTAAGTTGCCCAATGTTACGTTCTTTGGTTTTTATTTCCTCTAGCTGCAAAATAGACGACAAGATGTAATCAACATTTGTGACACAATTTTTCAAAGTAATAGTTTTAAAAATAATAATTTAATGAAACACAATTTGTAGTCATATCTAGATTCGAATTATATATTCGAAGAAAAGTTAAAAAGTTTATATTGATGAACGAATCAATAGACGCGGCTTGACTATTTTGAAATTATTTCAAAACTCTCTTACTATACATTTAAGAAACTTTAATAAATTTTTCTACAAACTTATTTTAAGTATTTCATGTCGTCCGAGTCTCTCCACACATGGTCAATTAAATTCCAACTTACCAGTCGTGATATTTCAGTTTTAGCAGATTTTGTTAATTGAGTCAATCGGATTTCATAAGAATCTTTCAAAGTACGCATATCGGCTGCTTTGCGTCTATCAGCATCGCAATTAATCTGTAAAATGGGCAGAGCCGTTTTTATCACAATTGAGAGAAAGACTCTGTCTGTGGAAGCAATCACGGTCAAAGACCAAGGCGTGAATCAACACAATTTCGCATGCATGTTAGTACGCAGAACACAAACTTAAAGCAATATTAATTAAGCCGAAGTGGTTTCCGACACATGAAATATTTCCAACTTTTGACATATGTCAACGTTTATTACACCAAACACACCCGCTGCAATAATACACATTTGTTGCCAATATTGTGATTGCCAACAGCAAATGGAATTCATTAATCAAATTAGTGCATAATGGCATCACATTTTCCGATAACGTTCTGACATACAGATTTCGATGTAACGTTACATCGACTGGCATGCGCGTATAAAACTGATTGTGCATTGCAACAGGCTACCAGTTGCTCCTGTTTTACTTGAAGGCCGAGAACATGGCGTCAATTTTGTGGATCACAGACATATTTTTCATTTTGTGTTTGATCTTTGTTGAAGTTAGCGGAAGGGTGATTGTAAAAACGAGTACGAAGTTAGACCTGATTAAGCAAACGAGTAAGATCTTGTGCAGTTTTCATACAAAAACAATTTATGTATATTTCGAAAATGAAACTTCACTTGAGTATCCCGGTCAAATATTACAGGAGCTCACCAAATGCGATACTTCATACATATCAATGCGGTGAGTTCAAAACATATACGGGCGTATTTTGTTTAAACATTAAAAACCATTCCCTATTTTAGAAACAAATACAAAACTGCAGCCCTCGAAGATATTAAAGACGACGGCATCTTAATGTATCTGGTGATGATACAACTCGACGTTTGGCAATCTATTGAGCTTTCAATAATTAAGAAAAAATCTGCCTCCAAACATCTGTCACATGTTCTTTTATTGGTCAAGGACTCGCGGTCGATAACAGTGGAATGGTTACGTCACACATTTCAAAAGTTTTGGCGCCTGTGGGTGCTCAATGTTGTCATTGTATTTTGGCGCAACGATAAACTAAATATTTATCGTTACAATCCTTTCATGGACGACCTTCTCATTAAGGTCAACTGCACAGGGCCACAGCCGCAATTAGATGAGCTCTTTCCTAAGACTATTCCTAATATGCAGCGGAGGCCACTGCGAATATGTATGTACGCCGATGAAATTCGCGCTATCTTTGGAAAGCAAGGCCGCATTACCGGAACTGATGGACTCATGTCAAGTTATATTGCCGAACGTCTTAATGCCACAGCCATCATAGATCGTATTCGAACGTATGCACATGGAAATCGAAGTGCCGACATTTGTTTTAGAGAGGTGGCTCATGAATTGGACGATGTTGCGTTGAATATACGCTTCCTGTCTCCGCCAACATTCTATAAGCGCGTAGAAAACACCGTAGTCCATCATCGCGACGATTTATGCGTTCTAGTGCCAAAGGCCAAAACTGCCTCGACTTTCTTAAACTTATTTCGTTCTTTCCACGCAGTGGTATGGGTGGTCATCTTGATATCCGTTCCTTTAGCCTATGGATTCTGCTCTTTACTCCACCAAAGCAAACATTTTACAAAGCATCTTTTTTTACATCTTTTTGCAAGCACCATTTCGTTGCCATTTATTTTTGTACCGCGGAAATTTTCGCTGCGTTTGTTCCTTTTCTGTTGGTTTTTTTATGGCATGTTAGTTTGTGGCACATTCAAAGGCAACTTAACGACTAACTTGGTATTTCGGCACTATCTGCCAGACATTAATACTCTGCGCGATTTAGCGATCTCGCCTTATCCACTATTAATGTTTCCGCGTCACATAAAGCATCTGTATCGTTTCCTTAACGATAGCGACCGTTATGAAGCCATGGTCAAGAGAAAGATGATCGTGGTTCCGGATAATGTCCTGATGGATCATGTACTCGCCAACAACATATCAAATGCATATCTGGAGAAGGAACACGTGGCTGTTTTTCATGCAAATGCAAGACGACATACGAGATATGGGCGGCCTCTCTATCATGTCATGTCCACATGTCCAGTTCCTTACCACGCGGTATTTATTGTGCCTTATGGCTCTCCCTATCTGGGATTCATAAATTCGCTAGTTCGCAGCTCACATGAATTCGGTTTCTATGCCCACTGGGAGCGCATAATGCACACCGCATTTAGAAGTTCCGGCAAGAGTGTTGTACGCACTCAAAGAAATGGAGACGATCCGGTAGTTCTAAAATTAGCACATTTTCAGGCAGCATTTTGCCTTCTTGTTGCGGGACTACTCGCAGCCTTAGTTGTATTTGGTTTGGAGGTCTCTTGGAAAAAAAACAAAAGCAGTTGAAGGATATAAAAATCCCAACAATACTTGAAAAAGAAAGCCAAGACAATATAATTTATAAAATAAATCAAACAGAAAAAGACATGCAAAATCATTTTAAACAACAATATTGCCAGCTTACCACTTTCTTTTCCTCGTAAGTTTTGTTCGCTTCTTTAAGGGAAATTATTTCATTTGTCAGTCTTTGTATTTCATAGTTTACCAGGTTAATACCTGCAGCACCATTTGGTACTACATCACCATTTCCTTGCACTGTTTCTGAGTGCTTTTTACCAATTGTATGGTTTGGAAGCACAGCGCTGCTTTTCTTTGAAAGATCTAGAGAACTTTGCAGTTTTTTAACCTCATTTTTCCACTTCCGCGATTCAGATTCGTTTTGGGCTCTGCAAAAAATAACAACATGTAATCAAAGTTTGTTGAATTTGGAGGCTTACCTTAACACTCTCACTGCTCCACGTTCCGTTGTCAAATTCGATTTTAACTCGTTGATCTCTAATCGCAACTGATCCGTAAGTGCATTGAGCTTTTGAATGGTCTGAACGTTCTCTTGCAGCTTACGTTTTAATCGTGGCGGCGGTACTTTAGCTGCTTCCACAGTGGCTTGTTGCGGTACAGTAGTTTGTATTTGTAAAACACATTTTGCATTTGCTACTGTCGCCGGAGGTAGCGGAGGCTTTGCAACGAGCTTTTCAGTTACTTTGAATGAATCACTTCTGGAAGATATGAAATTGTGTGTTGACGTTGACGGGTCTATGTCTTTCTGTAGTAGCTTTCCGCGGCAATTAAGCTGGATACCTTCGATACGCGTGCGCTTCTCCTGATTCACTGAATCTGTGACAGAAGTAAGAGACGCCGAGAGCTTTTTCTTACGCTTAAGTTTATTTTTGGCTGAGCACACTTCTTGCCAGTCTCCACTGTTGCTGCCGCTATCGCAGTCATTTGTATGTTGACTCAAAATATTTGCTTCGATCGGTCCGTGATCACTCTTGGCGCTTAGATCGTTGTACTTTTTCTGGCGTTGCTTAACAAGTAAATAACTTTCGCTAAGATTCTGCGCAAGCTTTGTGATCATTTCGGCTTCGCCGCTTTTGGGCAACGGCGGCGAAGCTTTTTTGTCGTGCTTTTCTTCATCTAACGATTTGCTAGAGGTCGTTTGAGACAGTTTATCTGCCATTTTAATTCATAAATTTTGTTTTATATGAATTTCGTAAATGTTTCAATTAATAATTTTGGTGGTAAGTCCGACCCGCCTGAAAGTTTAATTAATATTATTTTATTTTGTTGTTGCTTTTTATAATACAGCTTATCTGTGTATATGAAAACATATATTGGATTACAATGCGTTATTTTTATTGCTCTTTAACGTGGTTTAAAGCACTTTTGTAATGGTTTCATTTATTGTCTGCTATTTCCTCTTTAATGTAAAAAAGAATGTACAACAATTGGATAAATAATAAAACCATGTATGTACGATGTACGAGTTTGTTTTTTGTTTGATTTAACTTCTTTGTCGCAATTGTTCAACTCTTTGGTAAAGCTTTTTCTTTCTACTTCAAGTAGTATGGCACTTCATTGGATTCCTTAATGACGTTTAACTGCAGAAAATAAGAAAAACAATAACAAATTAGTAAATATTGTTTAAAACATAGTTACGATTTCATATCATATTAATACTTTATTGCTTATTTTGTTCTTCCTTTTAAATGTTTTATTTATTGTATATCCTTTTAATTTCAACCATTTTTTTATTTATCTATTTATTGTATTTATATTTCTTTATTATTCCATCTGCTTGTGAGACTCCTTTCTAAGCGCTCCGTAATATCGAATTTGAGTAGAAGAAAACTAAATTTTTTTTTGTTTCGTATTTAAGTCTTATAAGGAGGGATAGCTATGGAAATACAAATTTAAAATAAACTTTTCACTTGTTCCTACTGTATTGATTTTTTTTTCTTCCAACAATAACAAAAACGAAAAAGAAGAAGAAGCTCAGCAAAACGTAAAATACTAAAGTTCAAAACAGAACAGACACTTTTCTTGCGGCCGCATTTACGAATGACGTCAATCTGGGTTCTTTTGTTTTGTTTGGTTTCTTTTTTTTTACTATTACACCCGCTGAGGTTGGGCCTTGGAACTGCTATGTACATACATGCATATTTACATATGTTAATTGTGTTTATATAGAGCCAATTGATTTTTGCTGATTAATTTATGTCTGTTAATTTTAAAATTGAATTTTATGTTAATTGGGCAATAGAGGAAATATTTTAAATTTTGCAACTGAAACAGTTTTCAAAAATTTCCTCAGAAAATATGTGTAAGAAATATTTTAATACATTTTGAATGAACAGATTTCTCTGAATTATTATATTATTATTATTTAAAAAAAGAACTAAGAGTTCAGTGCTACTTTCATACAAAGACAGCTTAAGTGTTGTTGTCATTGACAAAGGAAAGACGGATACGATTTTTTTCTTGATATTAGTGAAAATAATTAACCCAATTTAATTGAACAGCGGAAATCAAAGAAACTTGCGATATTTAAAATTTTATCCCGTTTTATTTAATTTAAAATAGCAATTAATATACTACAGTTAAGCGCTGACCTCACCCAAACAAAACCAATTTGTTGCGAAATTTTAATGTACTCGTGAGCAGTTCGTGTCCTGACGTCCTTGAATTTGTTATCACCACATGCAAACATTTCACTAATTCATATGTACACACATATGTACATGCATACGTGCAAATGAAATTGTTGTTGTCATGTTGTCTTGTATTTGTATTATGAACGCATACATATGTATGTATATGCAAGCATACACAATTAACTTTTCATACATATTTATCGCCACTTCTAGAAATAGTTAGCCACAATATATAAAGAATTTATTTAAAGGTCTCCCGCCCGATACATGAACTTGTAAATTAATTATTTCTTTGAATATTTCATAAAGTCTATAGAAATACAAACAAAAATCAAAACATTTTATTTTGAAAATTAAAACAAAAAAGTGTGCAAACGTCATGAGATGATTTAAGTTAGCAAGTTCTTGCGTCAAACAAGTTATCTGTATATACTAGCGAATGCCCGGCATACTTTGCAATGCCACTTAAAAAATATAATGTTTGCGGAACTTCCCAGTACTCTCGTTAGTTAGTTAGTTAGTTAGTTAGTTAGTTAGTTAGTTAGTTGTCGACAGTGCCTTTACAAACTCAGATACCAAATTTCAGATTTTTAGGACCAATATTAGCAAAATATTCGAATATTTTTACTTAGTTTTACAAACTGTGGGCGTTATAGGTGGACGTGGGCCAACCATCCTTGGCGTGAGCACAGCAACTTCCCAACATTTCATCGCAATCGGATGAATGGTTTAGACGCGCATATGGTACGAAGATAGAAAGATTAATTTTTATATACATATATAAATACATATGTATGTATTATTAACATGCGATTGTGTTGACCTCAGGGGTGAATAGAGTAATTTAATCTTTTCTTGATTGGCAATAATAAATAAAAATAAAAATGCAAAAATTTAAAATTTTATATTTATTCTCTCAACTCGGAACCAGTTTTTAAGAGATTAATTTTGTAATTTTGTTTAAGGAGTATGTACTTAGCCACGTTAAGAATTACTGTGAGTATTTTTCTTTTCAGTTTTTAAGTCTTTTTTTTATAATTAATCGGAAGATTTTCGTACGACCCCAATTTTTTAGACCAAGTGAGAATTTATCGTCTTGTACGAAATTTCCACTCCTGTATTTAGGCCTCAATATTTACTTCTGTCCCGAAAAGAGTAAAATTTTATACCTGAAATTTCAAATAACTAATACAGTGAGTGCGTTCATCTCTTAAGAACGGAAAAGTAACTCAAAATACAATGATTATATTTCAGGCCTGATTCCCGGCAGAAATTGTCTGCTGGGTACGTCATTGTTTATGTTCGTAGGCGTGTTTCGTTTCGTTTTTTATGAGTTGAGCAAAATTCGTCATTGCTGTCGTTAAGTTTAGTGCTTAAAAATTGAAACGCTGGATGTGCCCAATTCTTTTTTATGTATGTATGTATGTATGTATGTATGTATGTATGTATTATGGGTACTATACAAATGAACTTCATATGGAATACAACATTTAAAAGCATCAACTATTTTAGTTAAAGGCTAATTCACATGCTAACTCTCGAAGCCTCAGCAGTAGAAGGTCATAGAAGAGCGCACTGAAAAATCGCTTTCCTTCAAAACTACAGAAAAATCTGCATACAAATTACACCGGGAAAAACAATTTGTATTTAAGGTTTTTTGGAATGTCAAGAAATGGCAAATTCATACGATGTATCGTGTACACATCTCGCTCATTTGTAAAACAAAGAGCTTTTATAAATTTGCCTGAATGTTCATTATTCTCGTAAAGCTTTATTTTAATTAATATCTTAAACATTTTTTTATGCAGTTTAATTTCATTTGAATTTTTATTGTTTCCTGGACCCAAAATCAGTTTAAAATATCGTTCACTTTTCTGTATATATTTAAATACAACCTTTTCGTACAATCTTGTAATTTTGCAATGACTTGTATCGGAAAGGTATTTATAATAATTTGTAAAACATAATTTATATTAATTTTAAATATTTATGTAATTTATTTCATAAAAATCGGAGCCTATGAGCATTCAGGAGATTAAGGGGAAGGCTAAACAACTACCATATTTCTATGTGAATCGATGTCAAAGGGAAATTCTACCTTCCTCGCTAGCTCTAAATTGTTTACGGATAGATATAAGAAATTCCGAAACCTACAAATTTCATCAAGTAAAATTTAAGCTAGATAAATTGAAATTAATTAAAATAAGTTTCCTTTAAACACACCAAAACTTTTTAAATCCTTAGATTGAGATTCTCACTCTGATCTGATGATCCATCCTTTAATTTGACGATTCGCTGGATATGTAAATAAGGCACTCAAGTTGCAGCTTTTCATTAAATTAATTGTTTATTTCAATTTTGTGTTGTTTTTTTTTTAAGCTGATTTCTTCTTTAGATATTTATTTTTTTGTTTTGTTTTACAAATATAGTGACGTTTTGGAGATATGTAGATATGTATTTATTTATTTATTTATTTATTTATTTATTTATTTATTTATGTATGCATGTACATTTAAACAGTCGCCTTTAGTTGTGTTAAGCTTTGTATAAATTTTTATACATGTGTACATGTATTGTATTGTAGTATAAGAACTCTTTTACTAATGCGAATCAATTTTTACGGTGTAGTTTTCGATAATTTTTAATTTTATTTTTTTTTTTTTTGTGTTCAACTAATTTTAGACATTTTTGAGTCGCCTAAATAATTTTGTATTTAGTGAATATTGCGTTATTTTTAAAGTCAGCTTTTGTTTTTCGTACTATTTCGGTTACTCCAATACAAAACACTTTTAACTTTAGACTTAATCTTTATATCAAACTTTAATGTGTGCGGTTGTTAAAAGTCGTTAGAAAATATTCGTTGCAATATGATTTCGTTATAAAAAGCATTAATTTATCTCTCTCTCTCTCTTATTCTATTTTAACGTGGCAATTGAGAACTTTTTAGTTGCTTGTTAATTAAAAAATGTGTATTTTTCGATTTGTCACGTTTAGAAAATTTTAAAAACTCTTGTTTCGAATAATTTTGAGATCTTTCGTTTCGGCCGGACACCGATTGACTAAATTGAACAAAGCTTTTGCAGCTCGTACTCGCAGCGACAACTGAAATCTAATTAACAGCAAAAAGCTCGCTAGCATTGGGTGAAGCTTTGGGGCATGCGAGCAAGTGGACTACATTCTTTATTTATTGAGAATAATAAAATTGAAAAACCTTTTTCAAATGTTGTACATATTTCTTTTTCGTTTCGTTTCGTTCGTTTTTTCTTTCTTTCTTTCTTTCTTTCTTTCTTTCTTTCTTTCTTTCTTTCTTTATGAGTATTCTTAATTTTATGGAAATTTCCAAATATTTTGGATTGATACATTTCAAAAATCTATATTATTATTATTTTTTTTAATATTTTTATTAGGTACAGTCTTTTCTGGAATTAGTAAACTAATTATTGCAAGGCCTGTCCACAGTATTTAGGCTGTTCACTATATCAAGGTTATAATTTTTGCTCAAAAACTCGTTTTTTTATACACTTTGAGTATATAAATTCAAGAGATCATTAAAATAAATTAGTAGGAAAACATAAATCTATGCTTAATGAAAGAATTGGCGAGTGAGTAGACGTTTGATTCTTGCGTTCACAAAGTGACTTTTGAACCACAATCGGTTTGTATTTACATTTTTAATACAATTAATTTGGTTTTTTGTATCAAATGTGAGAGCTTTCAGGAGTTGTAAATTCCGTATGTTCCATTATATGTATGTATGTATGTATGTATGTATGTATGTATGTATGTATGTATGTAAGTATGTATGTATGTATGTGTGTATGTATATTCAAAATATAAATAAGTCGTAAATGAAATGTTACAATTATCTTGAGAAATACATATGTAAACATTTTATGTACTCGTATGTACGTGCGCGATTTTTAGACATTTTTATGGTTCAATAGAAATTATTATTCGTGCCGAAAGACCTTTTAACAAAAACAGTTCTTGTTATTTTTTAGCCAACAACAACAATAATTATAAATAATTGTTATCGAAAGTTTAATTTTTATTTATTTCTTCTTTTCGCACAAAACTTACATATTTGAATGTGGATCAGTTCAGCTTGCTACGATATATTAAAAGAAAAACATGTTTAAAATCGGTTTCAACTTTCCTTTCATGTGTTCGTTCTGCTTATTTGCATATCAACCATCCATTAAAATCTATTTGCAATATATTTTCGCTGCGTTTTTGTTTTCTAGTTTTCCAATTAAACTTTAGAGAATTGGATTTAGAACTTTCGTGTGTATAAGAAATTCCATCTTATTTCGAAATATTTTCAATACATTTTCACTTTTACGTTAAGCTCGCCACGCCACGCCACTTCGCACTCCACACACTACTACCCATTCCCATTCCCATTCAAAGCACGCCAACCGCGAGTCTAGGATAAAATCAAAAAAAAACAACAACAAAAAAACAACAAAAATTACAAGCGGATCAAATAAATAGGAATAGCAAGAATTTTTGGGGAAATCTTAAAAGTTATCCCAAATCGTTGTCCCCTTATATCGTATCGTCCGTCGCGTTTATTTTTAAGTTTTCGTCTCGTTCGTTGACTAGTTTTTTTAAATACTTCGAAACGTGCGTGCACAATAGGAAGGAGTAAAAAAGAAATGAAACGTAGCTGACTAAAACACAAATTCAAATATTTTTTATAAATACGAATGAAATAGAAAATAAATTCGCACTGTCAACGACAATGAAGGGCGGCTGAGTGAAGAAAGTGATTAAATCCACTTTAAAACAAAAGATAAAATTCACCAGTCTCCCAATTCAAAAACGAAATGTAATGTTTTATTATATATTATTTACAAAAATAGTTTATCTCCTATATGGAAGTTTGAGTTGGGCGCTTTTCTAATCCGACACACTAATTTTTTGTCATTGCGTTGTGTTCCTACTTGAAAGTAAAATACAATTCTCAAATAACCATGCCCAAAGTTTTTTTTTGTCGCTTATATTGCATTTATGATACACAAATGCCAAAAAAACACGCGACAGACAGGTCACGTTTTTCCACAGTGACAAGAATCGTGCAAAAAAAATTTTTGTCCAAAAAAACAAATATAAAGGTATTTTTCAAAAATTCACAATAAAAACTTAAACGAATCCTTCAATTATCGTGGATTACACTGCCGATAACTTTGAAAAACGCCACCACTAGAAAATTTTTACCACCACTAGAAAATCAAAATCACCACCACCATTACTCACGATTTCGGGCATCTTTAGTGTTTTAACATCCATTTTAACA
Organism: Suillia variegata; assembly: GCA_949127995.1. Lineage (NCBI taxonomy): Eukaryota > Metazoa > Arthropoda > Insecta > Diptera > Heleomyzidae > Suillia > Suillia variegata. The sequence continues at coordinate 749,434 of OX421843.1, read as the reverse complement.
AAAAAAAAGAAAAAAAAAGCCGCTTTCAAAGATATTAATAAGTCAAGAAAGCAAGCGCATAAAATTGAATTATCGACTTAAAAAGTGAACAAGAAAGCATGTAAGTAGGAAAAAACAACATATTAGAGTTTAAAATTAATTTTATACCGGGTGCTCTACATTTTCGCAGGGCACGCGATCGTTCACCAGCCACAGCGGAGGCGACTGAAAAAGATAGCAAGGACAACATAAAAGAGGTCGAAAAGAAGGGCACAACGACGACTAGCAGCAAGGTCAGCTCATCGTCAAACTCAAATCGTGGTAGAGAGCGAGATCGCAGGCGTCGTGGCTCGGCATCTTCAAGTAGCGAGAGCAGTGGTAGCTCTTCAGACACCAGCTCATCGCGTAGCAGTTCAGGTTCGCGTTCCAGCTCCTCGAGCTCTAGTGGCTCGTCATCATCGTCGTCATCTTCGTCGAGCGATTCTGGACGTAGTGGCAACGAGCGTCGCCATCGGGGGGGAGGTGGACGAGACGGTGCTGGTGGCACAACCCGTAAAAGTGGCTCTCGCTCTCCCCGTCGCTCTAAATCTCCGCGTGCCAGTAGCAAATCACGTAAGGACAACAAAGATTCGAAGGAACGAGGAAGCGATCGAACACGCCGTGTGAATTCAACGGAACGAGCCGGTGGAAAACGCAAAGGCATCTCTCGTTCACCACGTCGCTCTCGAAGCCATTCGCCGCCTGTAAAGCGTCGCGAACGCTCGGCATCTCCGTCAACCAAAACCGGACGCGGCATATCGCGATCTCCACGTCGTTCGCGCAATTCGCGTTCGCCCGCTAAACGTCGCGAACGTTCCCCTACACCAAAACCAGTACGCATACACATTGGCCGTATGACACGCAACGTTACAAAGGAGCACGTCGTCGAAATTTTCAGCTGTTTTGGCACAGTAAAAATAGTCGAATTTCCCAATGATCGCTTTCATCCGAATTTCGGACGTGGCGTCGCCTACGTTGAGTACGCCACTCCCGAAGAGTGCGAGGCCGCAATGAAGCAAATGGACGGCGGTCAAATTGACGGTCAGGAGATCACAGTCTCGCCGGTGCTCGCGCAAAAAGTGCGTCCTCTTGCACGTCGTCAGTCGCCCGCGATGCGTGGCCGGCCAGGCGGACGTTGGCGTTCACCACCGCCATTTAATCGCTTCAATAATCGTGGTGGAGGCGGCGGTGGAGGTGGACGACGTTCACCACCACGCAGACGTCGCTCACCACGCCGTCGTTCGCGATCACCCATACGTCGGCGCAGACGCAGCAATAGCTCAGACAGTTCTCGCTAATAGAAGCCAGAAAAAGAATTAGAAGCAGCTTAAAAGAGAAATCGAAGTCTTTTAAGAATAAGAAAATATAAAATACAGCCCCTGTTCAAAATATTAAAGCGGTTTGAATTATATTGTTAATAATACAATATTTTTCATATTCATAATGATAAGCAAAAATCAATGCACTAAAATTAATTTCTACTTGTCGCTTAAAGTGCAGAACGACCTTTCTTAACTTTTCAAAACCGACTGGCATAAAAATATCTTTCTTTACTTTACTTTACTTATGTACCCAACCAAAAAAATTTTTAATTGTATCATTTAAGAACGAAAAAAATACTTCAAATAACTTTCAAAAACTGTTTCAAAAACATTTTATAATTGTTAAATTAAAAATTTTGTGGTTTCTCCTGAAAATTATTCTGTTGGTAGATAGGCGGTTTTGAAATTGTCAGATATGTCATTCTACAGTTCAGTTCCGGTCTCTGTTTAAAAATATATTTATATTTATTTTCCTCGGCAATTTATAATTTGATCGATATAACCGACCAAGCCATTGAAAAAAAAATGAAGTAAAAACTAGGACCAACCCCTTTAAAGAATTGCACACGAAGCGATTTATTGTTACTGATTTATTTAGAGATTTATTTTTTAATGAGAAAATAATATAAAATTTTCAGTACAATTTCAACACTGCTTTTTAAGGGTTCATTTAACGTGAATTACTACGTTTTCTTAAATTATAAAATAATATTTCAAAAAATTAAGTTCCAATACTCAAATGTTGTTAACACACATTGAAATTTATTGATCTAATAATTTGAACAGTGACTGTATGTAGTTCTCTATTGTAAGTTCGGTCCTATTTTTTTAAACTGCAATTCTTTGTGTTTGTTCCCAGACATGTGCGCACGACCACACCTACGAAACGAAATGCAAACCTTAAAACAAAAATAGTTCTTAGGAATGCTTCAATTTGAATATTGAATTCATTGATGTGTAAGTTTTATGAAAATATTTTTCGTAACGCAAAACCTTTCCAATCCAATCCATAAAAACAAACAAAAAAACCTTTTCAACAATTTGTTGACCATTTTCGTTTTACAATTAATCGAATTTTTTCCAATTGTTATTTTGAAAATTCATTATTTAAATTTAATAATAACAAACTTAGAATGTAGAATTCAACAATATATTCTGTAGCGAAACCAAGATAAATTAAGATTAATAAATAATAATTCAACTTATCTTGATTAAAGTAAATATTGAAATAAACTAAATAAAAAAAATAACGATATATGTTGCATAAATTTCTTAAGCAAACATCAATAGCAATTGTGCATGTAGCGGTCGTAATTTTTGTATAGGTAAAGCGTCAATAGTTTATGCCTTAAACAAACTGAATCTGAACAGCAGGACCATTTAAAAAAAAAAGATTGAATAATCCACTTCTAATAATTTGGTGCATTTATAATAGTCGACAGAAGCAAATATAATATCCTACATTTTTTAATATCATCCCTCAAAATATATAAATTTTTTGTTCTTTATGCACACACGACTTTCAATTCTGGATCCTCACTAACTGATTGTTAAGTTTTTAATTAAATAAAACTATTCTTTTAAAAGTAAGTTTTATAAAATTTTATTTTTAAACATAGTCGAAAAATATTTGTGAATAAAAATTAAAGTAAAATTTGTTATTCAATTTAGTGTATAAAAGTGCATTGGTCAGCCGTCAGTGGACAACCCTGTGGATGATGTTGTTTAAAAAAGCATATACGCTTCTTTACGGTTTGAGGCCTGTGTAGGTTATTCCCCCTCGACGGTATCGCCTTTCGCACTTGAGGTTTGCGTATGCCAATTAGATCGTTTCCACAGAATTCAAAAATCTCATGTTTATTGCGCAGAAGAGTCTTTATGCCACCGCATTCGGCTTTGATGTGTTTTAAATCGTCGTTTGATAATCGCGATGCGATTTTACTCATACTTAGTTCGCCGCCTCGGTGCCAATCATTTATGTTCTCCTCCAACTTCTCATCTTTATTACAACCGTCTTTTGTCGACAATAAAAGCCCAAATATCTGCTGCACCAAAGCTTCAATAATGTCAGCATCGATTTTAGTGCAATTACGAACCGTCTCTATCCGCTCGCGCAGTTTAATGCCCCTAGAACCGTTAGTGTTTGCCACCTCAGCCGTTCCTGTAGAACATGTGTACCTTTGACGCTCATCGGTAACGAATTCTTCAATTTCACGACGTTTTGCATTGTACACAGCCTGTCCGTGCGTTCGGTCAATGCCGAGTAGTGCTAGGCGCTTTGTGCTTGGAATTTTTAGTCGATCTTCCAGCGTACGAAAACCACATTTTTGCGAAAGTTTCGCCGCATAAGCATAAAAATCCTGATAAACACTCGCAGCGGAATTACGCCGCTGAAACTTAGCGCCAGAAAGTTCGTAAGCACAGCATGGCAGCAAAAAGAAGCGCATGAAATAGTTGACGCTGGCCGCCAGTACCGGCAGCCACGGCGAAAGTTCGTCCGAATGGTTTCCGATAAGCCAAGTCACATCAGCAGGCAGTTGAAATGTGTCTGGCTCAACTGCTTGCTCAATAAGGAACTGTGCTATGTCGGCTGGATAAAAAGACCACAATTTTCGCGCTCGTATGTCGTAGCCATAACCCCTGTAGCCCTCAGAATTAAGAACGTAAACGAGCAACCCGTTACCACAGCCCAAGTCGGCGAATGCGGTTGGCGGCGGTGCCGCTGCCGGACTGCGCCACAACACAATTAAATAGGCGGCAATGGCCAAATCTTCATAAATAAATTTAAGCGGATCGGTGGATTCTTTTGCGTCAGTCCAAAACTAAAACAAAGGATTAAATATTTCAAATTTATATTACCATTACGGATAAGTTATTATATTTGCCTGAAAGACTTGTTCGGCATATTTGCGCTTGAGCTTTTTGTATAAATCATTGTAATCCTCAACATCCACCCATTGCAGTGATTTTGTTGGTTGTGATGTCTGCTTCCGCTGACTCAAAGTGTTGGCACTAAAGCACCACTTTTGCAATTTAGGTTTAAATACAAACTCAGCCCAACGTTTGCTCTTTTCCAATTCTAAACGCCGACTCAGAATTTCAACCAAAATGTTCTCATTGCAAAATCTTACACAAAAATCATCAAAAATGTCGCAGTTAAGAAATTTGCAAGAATAGACGCGTGCTACAAGATCTATAAATTAAAAATAAACTGACAATTCTCGAAAACAAAAAAATATAAATTATACAAATTTCATATCGTCTAAGGTGGATCTCACAATTAAAAAAAAAAGAAATTTTAAGATTTGATCTTCAAAACAAAAGATGTACATCTATTCTCTTCTTCCATTTACACACATTTAATAAACTTTTTTTTTTTTTTTTCAAAATGTTAATGAATGTTACAGCATGCATATAATATGTATACATATATATCTTTATACAAATTTGATATTGTAAGAATGACACCAAAGAGCATATAGAAATATGTAACTTGTATAATACAAAAATGTTTTTAACTACCCTAAACTAATGAACCATTGATAAAAAATGACTCAGACCTCGTGCCCACACCCACCAATCACTCCTACCGCACTGATATTATGTTCCAATTTTTTAGTTAGAAATTTAAGCTTCACTGTGAAACCTTCACAATTCGCGGTATCTCTAGCTGCGACATTCGACAAGGATGCCTCTAGTTGCTCGGGCGTGCAGACATTGCTTTTTACTTGCTTTGCCGCATGTTCGCCGTTCGAGTTAAGCTCCGCAGCGATACCATGAGAAACGCATCTCATTTCTCCAAGAACACAGGCAAATATCTTTTTATTTACTGCGTGATAGTTGCGCAGTAGTATCAAGATACTGTTCCAAAATTGCTGTTCGCTAAACGGTTTTGTCGACAGATCCATCAATTCCATTTTAACTTAGAGAAGTAAAATGAGTGTTCTACAATCGTAACCACATCTATCTTTTATAAAGAAAGCTGTCAACTTTTTAAAATCGCAACAAAAAAGTATAAACCCAACAAATTCTGCATATTAGCAAACATGCTTCTTATGTAGAAAACAAATTAATAATAAGTTCATTAATTCAAATCTGATCCGATTATAAAAACATTGTAACATTTTAATGCTCATTTTAATTACTCTTTACAAGTTATAATAAGCTGCTTTTCTTTAAATGAAGAATACCTCAATAAACGCAGATTATTTTCGCTTTTGCGTTATCGAACTGACAGCCCTGTTTAAAAAACTAACCACTTTTTATATAATACAACAGCTGATTTATTTTCGTGGTCTAAAGTAGTCACCGTCGTTAATATTTTTATTTTTTACGTTAATATATTTCTTTCCTTATTCCTCCTGGCCGGAACAAAATGTCCATTCTACGTCAAACAGCACAATTGCTTAAAGGCGCATTCAGTAGCAGCAAACAGGCGCGCCAATTGGTATGCATGCTTTTGTTTTTTTAGTTTTATTAAGAAAATTTTAAAAAAATACCTCGCTTCAGATTCCATTTTTAGCTAACAAGCGGTCGTTTAGTGTCAATGTCCCTGCAGATGATCATCCGTCTCAGTTTCCAGGTGCACGAGCACCTTTTATTGCGCAGCCCAGTCTAACCATGCCCAGTGACGTGGCACCCATTCCCATATATCGAGTTATGAATAGCGAGGGACGCATTAGCGATGATGGCCAAGACCCACAACTGGGTCAGGATGTCGTGCGAAAAATGTTCCGCGACATGGTGCTGCTCAACACTATGGATAAGATTCTCTATGAGTCGCAGCGTCAGGGTCGCGTCTCCTTTTATATGACAAATTTCGGTGAGGAAGCGTCGCACATTGGGAGCGCTGCTGCACTAGAAATGCGGGACCTTATCTACGGACAGTATCGCGAGGCGGGCGTACTAGTGTGGCGCGGCTTTCGCATCGACCAGTTTATAGATCAGTGTTATGGCAATGTAGACGATGTTGGACGTGGCAAGCAGATGCCAGTGCATTACGGCTCAAAGGAGCTCAACTTTGTTACCATCTCGAGTCCATTATGTAAGTGTGTAAATAAGTTATTATTCATATTTCTATACATACATAAATTATTATTATTTTTTAAATTCTTGTATTCAAATTTTAAGAAACAAGACTATCAGTTAATTTGAAATATAGATAAGTCGTGGTTGCATTTAAAAAATCAAAATAACTTTTGAATTGATTAAAAAATTGCATTCATATTATTAAATGATAAGCATAAAAGGATTGATTTGTAAAATTTTGAATCTAGTAAGAAAATTATCTTCGAAGCTCGAATACCCTCGGTTATTTAAGAGACACCAAAAAATGTGGCTAGGGATGTAAACAAAAACCGGATACATTGTTTTTAAACATCCAATATATAAAAAGAGTTTTATTCTTTTTTGAATTTAGCGACGCAAATGCCACAAGCAGTTGGAGCCGCCTATGCGATGAAACAGCGTCCTAATAACGATACTTGTGTGGTTTGTTATTTTGGAGAAGGTGCTGCGTCCGAAGGTGATGCGCACGCAGCCTTTAACTTTGCCGCTACTCTACACTGTCCAATAATTCTGTTCTGGTATGCATTACGTTAAAATTTTTGTTTATCCTTTGTTTATTGCAATTTTTGGAACAGTTAATTTGAGAATAATTTTTAATTTTTCAAACAGTCGCAATAATGGTTTTGCCATATCGACACCTTCACATGAGCAATACAAAGGTGATGGCATTGCGGGTCGTGGTCCAGCTTATGGTATTAGTACGATCCGAGTCGATGGCACTGATGTCTTTGCTGTGTACAACGCCATGAAAGTGGCACGTGAATATGTATTGCGCGAAAATAAACCCATTGTTTTTGAGGCGATGGCATATCGGTGAGTTCCTCTTTTCGCATGTGAAATTTCTTAGAAAGGTTTTTACACCGCTATAACAATTTTTAGTGTTGGCCACCACTCGACCTCTGACGATAGCACTGCATATCGCTCAGCGGAGGAAATCGAAGTTTGGAACTCGGTGGAACATCCAATTTCGAAGCTTAAACAATATATGGTACAAAAAGGTTGGTTCAACGAACAGCAAGAAAGTGAGTACGTGAAGAATGTGCGGAAACAAGTGCTTAAGCAGATTTCCGTTTCGGAGAAGAAACTGAAACCGAGCTACAAAGAAATGTTCGAAGGCGTCTATTCCGAAATGCCATTGCACTTGCAGGAACAAATGGCCGAACTGGAACAACATGTAAACGCTCATAAAGATTACTATCCCGTGAAACATTTTCAGTCCTAATTGGAGGAAAACTCAACAATCGCTACTCAGGAGACTCATCTAAAGTGCATTTATTATCTTTAATTAAAATATAAAAATTTTACTAATATAATTAATTTTTGGTTGCGCAGCGTTGTTAACTATGTTAAATGTTTAAAATAAAATTCTATGTTTTATATATTAGAAATATTTTTGTTTGAAATTGTTCTTGTATAAAAAATGTATAAAACCATCGGTATACTCAGTTTGGTGTTTTTTTTTTTAATGCATATTCAGAGGAAAAGGCACTATCCCTATTCTATATAAGTTAAAAAACTCGTCCAGCATTATGCTTGCATCGTTTTTTATTTAACTTGGAATTGATATTGGTGTAAACCTGAAATGATCTAAACGGTTTAAGATATTTACATACACATTTTTTTTATTTATCTTTAAAATAAATAAATTTGAAAGAAAATAAAAAAAACAATTAAATGTGGGTTACAAACAAAAGTGGTTTAATATAATTTTTTTAAATTCAGTTGAAGGAGTTTGGAAGTTCTAAATTCGGCAGTGAACTGTGGAACGATTCGGAAGTTTCCAAATCGGGTGAACTGTGATTCGTTTCAGCCGGCATCTCTTTCATTCTCTTCCTTTCGTTCAGTGGCGTCCTCATTCCATTCATCTTCATAAAAAATACAACAATAAGAATGAGTATGTACTAAAGAAATACCGAGGAGAGGAGAGCGAGCGCAAATATATTCAGAGAGCGAATAGAAAAAAACAGCTGTTTCTGTTTCCAAGCAAAAGTTTTTGCCTCGCTCGGCTTTGTGAAAAAAACGAAAAGACCTGAAAAAAACGCGAATTTCGAAAATTCCAAAAAATCGCAAGAAATTTTGAGTGCTTTTTTTGCATCCCGGTCGCCCCCAAAACGCGACCCCAGTGAAAATTCGATCTCACACACACAATTACAATTTTTATTTAATATCATTTAAAAAATATATGTTTTCTATGTCCTTGGTGGCTTAAAGTTAAAAGTAAGTGTCCATTTCTTATTGGCGAAGTTGGATAAATTTATAAGAAAAAAAAAAAACAAATAAACGTATTTCTTCTCTGGTCAACAGATCACCTTTGCTAATGGAGATGGACATAGCGAGGCTCGAGGAGGCCGTTGTAGTTTTCTACCGTTCTACATCGCAGGAGCAAGCAATAACGCACGAGTGGCTGACAAAGGCGCAGACCAGTCCGCAAGCATGGCAGTTTTCATGGCAATTGATGCAACTTGGCAAAGTATGTTTTTTTTTAACTTTTTAACAAACAAAAAATGTATCGTTATTAATAAAACCCAATCATCCATCCATCATCTCTAGAGTCAAGAGGTTCAGTTTTTCGGCGCCATCACGCTGCATTCGAAATTAATGAAATTCTGGCATGAAGTGCCTGTCGAGAATCACGAGGAGCTTAAGCAGAAGATACTCGAAAAAATTATTCAATTTGCTGCAGGTCCAAAATTAGTATTAAATCGTTTATGTATTGCGGTAAACAAATTATATTAGCTTTAAAAATTCAGTAAACAATATATAATTAACATCCTGCTTTTATGTCCCGCAGCTTAGTGCTTTCATTGTTCATATGCTCGGCGAATGGCCGACTGCCATCGAGGATGTCATCAATACGTTCCAAAACCAACAGATACCCAATGTCACCAAAGAGATGCAGCTGTGGATTATGCTTGAAGTTCTTCAGGCCATACCAGAAGAGGTATGATTCATATACCCAATTTTTAATTTAACATATTTTTCATATATGTTTATATATTACTTTCTTCAGATGCAGGCAATTTACACATCCGTCAAGCGGGCCACTCTTCGCTCTGAAGTAGCAAAGCGTGCGCCGATCGTCATGGAGACCACCGAGGCGTATCTGCAAGTTCAGTTGGAGCGCAAATGGGACAGTGAATGCTTCAGTAATATGACGCGTGCAGTCAAGTGTGTGGGCACGTGGATCAAGTAAGTCCCCAAATATGATAAAATATCATCCATCCATCGGTTTGTACAATATCAAAGCATCTTTTTTTAAATGATAATTTTCAAATCACAGATTATAGCGAAATCGTAACAAACTTAAAATGCACTTTTTTAAAACTGAAACCGTCATTCAGTTTAAACATTAAAAACAGTTTAAATAAAAAACTAGCTATGCCGAAGCTCACATACCCTCCGCCATTTCAGTAAAACCAAAAAATGTGCTTCTTTTAGCACATTAGTGATACATATCTCTATTATAAGTGAGCGTTGTTCTTATCGGATCACGCCTCTCTTTGGTTAGTAGTTCTGTGGTCTTACCAAAGTGTTAAATACCAAATTTGAAATGGTTATTTACGTTGTAGCTATTTTTAATAATATTTTTCCGCATGGAAAGGGGTGGTTTGTATGGGAGGGGGTAGTAGTTTTGGTCCGATCTTGTCCAACTTCGAACTTAGCCTCCGCTTGGAGAATAAGAGTTCATATACTATTGCTCTTAAACTACGGCTGTAATCGCTGGGACAGACAGACATACAGGCGGACGGACAGACGGTCATCATTAAATCGACTCAGAATCCGACGCTGATCATTTATATATATATACTTTGTCATACCTACCACGCCCCCTTCTGGGCGTTACAAACAGAAGAACAAACTCAATATACCATTCGGTACGTGCACTTGCACGTGGCCAAAAAATATAAATATAACAAAGCCTTACAATTTCATCTAAGATTAAATTTAAACAAATGATTCAAAACTTAAATTATGTAACTAATAACTAATCATTCGTTTTCATATATTTATTGTAAGAATTTTACATTATTAAAAAAGAATAACAAGATAAAATAAGGTTGGCTGGTTGGTTTAGGTGCTGCCCGAAGAGACACAAATTCAAGCCCAATTAGCACAATAGTGTCATTTTGATACATACACCACTTGTGGTACCACTGAGGTTAGGTCGATTCAAACCGTCTTGATTTGTTTATGAACCTACTGATGTAAAATAATGTAATAAAATAAAAAAAATTTCTTTTCTCTTTACAGAAATATTGGATTCTCAATTGAAAATTGTCAAAACCTTACTGCCGTTTTGCTGAAGGTAGTCAACAAATGTTACTGGCCATGCGTGCAAGATGCCGATGCCGACGGTTGCATGTCTGCCGATGAGAACGAACTTGCAGAGACGTGTCTCAAGACGCTGCTTAGCATTATTATTCAACCTGACTGTCATGTGTACCCGAAAACTGCGTTCGTTCTGATCAAAATGTTTCTAGATTCGCTCGGCGACATTACGAAACTAGAGTGGAAACGCGACAACAATAACGAGGATATTGTGGTCAACATTTACACGTTGTTCGTGTCTGCCGTAGAACGCCATTCACAGCTGCTGCTAAGCGGCATAACGACAACAGATTCCGAACTGTCGGCGTTGTACGGTCGCTTGGTTAGCGAAATACTTCAGTGCACCGATAAACCAGGCATTTACCCTGTAGAGGAGTCGTGCAGCAGTATGGCTATGGGCTTCTGGTATCTGCTACAGGATGAGGTGTTCGCGATGCATAACGAGCAGGAACGCATTAAATGTTGGGAGTATATAAAACCGCTTTATGCGCATCTTACACGCATTTTGGTGCGCAAATCGGAACAACCGGACGAGAGTTCAATCGACAAGTGGAATTCAGACGACTTGGAAAGCTTCCGCTGTTATCGTCAGGACATTTCTGATACTTTTGTATGCAAGTCAATTATGAAGTTTTTTTTTCCGAACTAACTATTATTTTCTTTAGATGTACTGCTACGATGTATTACACAACTATATTCTCGATATCCTAGCCGCCGTGTTAGACGAAACAATCGCCGAACTTCAGTCGCAGCCAACGCAGTGGACAAAGCTCGAGGCCTGTATTTACTCGTTCCAATCAGTAGCTGAACATTTCAGCGGCGACGAGGCCAAACAGATACCGAAACTAATGCGAGTCCTAGCTGAAATTCCATACGAGAAAATGAACGAGAAACTATTGGGAACGGCGCTAGAGACAGTTGGATCCTATTGCCAATGGTTGAAAGACAATCCCGCCTATATACCCGCAGCCATTGAACTACTTGTGCGTGGCCTTAATTCGTCGATGTCGGCGCAGGCAACGCTTGGCCTTAAGGAGCTATGTCGCGACTGCCAATTGCAGATGAAGCCATACGCCGAACCACTACTGAATGCGTGTCAAGCTTCGCTAGCTTCGGGACGCATGAAAAACTCTGATTGTGTGCGTTTAATGTACAGCGTCGGAAAACTCATGAGTCTTCTGCCATCGTCAAACATCCCTAACTATCTGGACATTATCGTGAGTCCTTGTTTTGAGGAATTGCAGGCCATTTGCCATAGTGGGAGTGTAAGTTTTAACAAAATGATTTATCCCAATAATAAATTTAATAATGCTTATCGATTTTCCTTAAAACAATTTAATAAAATTGTATTCTTTTTATGCATTATTAATTATTATAATATTCTTTACAGAAAACATCCTCTGCACGTATCCGCACAATTTTTCGCTTAAACATGATATCGACGCTTTTCTCTTCGCTGAATACGGATCTCGACGACGACGAACAAATCGAGGACTTGCAGAACGTACAACCTGTGCTTATTGTTATGCAAAAAACAATGCCAATCTTTAGACAAATCGCCGAACTTTGGGTGGAGGAATTGGACGTGCTTGAGGTAAATTTATATACAATTTAAATTTTTTTTTAAATATATTTAATCGAATCTAAGGAGTTGCAAGTTAATTATGTCGTAGCTTAAATTATTTACAAAACTTTAGAGAAATATAATATTTGGTTTTCAAAATTTTGCTCTGCAAAAATGTTTTCATTGTAGTTAGCATAATTTTTTTTATCTGTTTCTATTAACAAACAGATAGATACGTTGTTTATATGTGAACTTATTCACTTTAGTCTTTTGCTTATTTAAAACAAAATTTTTACAACTCTAATTTCTTATTTACAGACTGCATGCACTGCATTAAAACACGCTATTGTCAACTTGAAATCCAGTTTTAAGCCGATGCTGCAGGATCTTTGTTATTTTATTGTTGCCATATTTCAGACGCGCTGCTGTGCACCTACTCTAGAGATATCAAAAACCGTAATTTGAATCAACAAAGCCGATACTAACTTTCAGTAAATTTCTAACTATTCAACATTCTTTATGAATTTTCAGGCCATTGTAATTTTCTACAGGGATGAGAATTGCAAGTCGCTTATGCAACAACTGCTCGTGGAGTTTGTTTTACATAGTTTTAAGCTATTTGAGGTATGGATGAGCAATAAATTTATTGGCACATAAATAAAAATGTAAATAACATGTTGAACATAAAATGTATTAATTAAAAACAGGCCACACCAGAGAACGGCTTCTCTAATATCGCCGAAACGGTCGAAATGTTCTACGCTTGTCTAATGCAGATCATAAAGAAAATTCCGCAATCGCTCGACGACAAATCGATCGCCTACGATCGCTTAATTTTTTATGCGCTCAAAGCGATGACGCTGCCCGAAAACGGTCCTATACGAACAAGCGTCCAATTTCTTTCGCACTTCATTATGCAGTCGCGAAATTATCCCGTAATGACGCAAGCCGTTCACAATGCGGGCGAGGAAATCGTTCGCACCGCCATCCTGTGCGTCAGCTGTGTTACGCCCCGCCAACAAATTGATAAATTTGCCGACATCTTTCTGGCAATCAACAAGAAATATCCCTCAGAGTTGGTGACTTGGCTGAAGACAGCAATGCAGATGGCAAATTTTACTACGTTGAAGGATGATGCAGAAAATGCAAAATTTATAACACAAATCGTGCGGTAAGTTGACTTTTTTTGTTTTGACATCGTATTTCGAGATTTAACTTAAACTTTTTCGTTTTTGGTTGTCACAGCGAAAAAGTCAATAAACGGCTGCTCCAAAAACATCTCAATGACTTTGCCGTGAAAGCGCGCGGTCTAACTGATAAATTTCAATAAAGCGGGATCGGATCAGCCAAACTTCCATTATATCCACTTGACACATGAGATCATTCATCAACACCCGCAAATCATGCAGAAACGGCGAAACATGCCGTACATGCATATATCCTCCCCCCCCCCATTAAGCCAAAATACTTAAATTTAGATTTGTGAAATGTAAAACGTATTTTAACCGCCAATAGTCGTAATTAGCTTTTGTCGTCGCAGCTTATTTTGTCTGTCTGTACATTTATTTATAATTATTTTAATTGACAATTTGTGCGATTGCCCGCTGCGAGTAAATAATTTAAATGTACCAATAACCACTCAAATGATACATATTTAATTTTAAAAAATTATAACTTAACATATTTAAAAAGCAATTCATATGGCAGTTAAAGTGCATTTACATCAGTAGACATGTTTACTTGCATCGTTCAACAACAAAAAACCAATTTTCAAAATTAAAAATATATGTATGTATTTTTTAAATAAGTTGAAATTTATTTCCTTTGCAACCAACTAAACTATATCAATTTCCAATCTGTATATGTATTTATTTTTTTTTTTTTTATAAACTTTCATAACAAAATTAATGCAATTAATTTAATTATGTAATGGTTCACAATAAACGTTCACATTTAAAAAAGTGTAAGAGTAAAAATTCAAGGCGGGCGTTGTATATCTCTTAAGCGATGTCTAAGCAGTTAACCAACCGTGGAAACATCTCATTGATTGACCTTGTTAAATAATGAAGTTTTCAAATTGTTTAAAAAATTCTTCGTTATTCAAAAAGTTTGTAAGTTTCTTTTTCTCAAAATGTAAGTTTATTTTAATATTTTGCATGCTCGACATTAGTTTTCAGTACCATCATATGAAAAATAACAATTACAAAAAATACACCAAATTAAAATAAGTATAACGTTGAATTTAAGACTTATAAATAGTAGTTGTTGTTATTATTACATTACTAACTGAAGCATTAGCGCAAGGACAAACAAATTTTGTCTAATAAATGTTAATTAATCAAAAATTAATTTCAAAGCTTAAAAAAAAAATTGTTCTTAATGTTTTGAACATTTTTGGCTTTGCGTTTTGGCCAATATATTCTTGTTTTTTTTTTGTGTCGACGTTATCTGTGATTATGCTCCAACTAATTGCACAAACTTTTGACTGCTTTTTTCTTTCTGCGTGCCCGTTTTTCTTTTTATAATTTATTATAAAATGAAACAGTAAAGTTTAAAAAAAACTCACTATTTGGTTTATCAACATTTATATGTATGTAGTTTAGAAGTTAGTAGTTTTACATAAATCTCATATCCCGTATGTATGTATGTATGTATGTGTCTCAATAAATGTGGATTTGTGTTGACTTATTGTTCAATATCATACACGAATATATGGCGGTGTTTCATTACTATAAATATAGTACACATCTAGTCATAGCAAAAAATTAATATATGTGCATATGTTAATGTATCCTTACCAATGTAATTTTTATAGAAATTTTTCAATATCAAATCTATATATTTATTAGCTTACTTTTAGTACAAAAACTTCCAGATATCAAGTTGTCTGTTGCCGTCTTCGTTTTTTGCAAAATTCGAAATCGCTATCATATTATTTTGTAAGTTGGCGTGTTTGTTAAAAATGTTAAATTGTTCTTAAATTTATTTACATGGTGTTTAGAAACGGCTTTAAGCATTTTGATATTATTATTTTTTAATAAATCCATTTACATTAAACTGCACCTTTCTGTTTTTTAATGTTCTTGGTAAAATATTGTATTGTATCATATATGTATGTATATTATTTGTACATTTCGTCGCTTAAATTTCAAAGTAGGCTATCTGAATTTTCAAATACTCACTTTAAGTGACGATATGTATATATTGTATGTATTTCTTAAACAATTTACAAAATTATTTGTATATACTATATATATTGGCGAAATGCTGTCTCTATATGCATACTCGTATGTACGTATTACTATTAAAACAATTTTTTGATTTTGTATCTTGCTTAAGAAATATTATGTAAAAATCATCGATATGACAAAACATAGTTAGTTCTTTCTGCGTGTTTTTATTTAATCCAATCCACATCTGCACTCAGTGAGTAGTAATAATTGCTTGTTCCTTTCTTTAAACATCAGTTGAAATTAAAAGCAGAGTTAGATTGCGCACAGATCTAATTTCTTAAAGCCACCACGTTTCTTTTCTTATCTACTTTATATTTATCACGACAACAACAACGAACTCTAATTTGTTATTTTTATAGTCTTGTAAGCGCAATTATGTACAACAAATCAGACCAAAATAAACGTCGACAACCAAAGACAATGACAGGCGATACAGATCAATTTCTGTGAATGTTTTTTTTTATTTAGTAATAATTAAAAAATGTTTTTTTTTCTTCTTAAAAAATATGATGAATTTGGAAATGGTATAAAACTTATCAAGGAAACAAAACGAAATCTACATAATTTTTTGTTTAGTTTTATGTAGAAGGCTCTTTTTAAAGTAATTTTAACGTTGTTGTTTTTTAAGCACTTTTTTTATATATATAAAAGTTAATATATTTAATATTTTTTACAGCTGTTTTCTTAATAAAACCAACAATGTTTTTAAAAGTATGATAAGGAAAACAAACATTTTATCAAAAGAAGTGGAATAATAAATATTCACGATTTTTATTTTAGCATTTGGCGACTTTTCAACGCCGATAAGTTTTACTCTACACTTTCGGAGATACAATCTTCATTTTGGCAATAACTAAACAAACTGCTTTTTAAAGATTTCTCTTGATAAAAGAGTAAGAATATTAAACAAAAACTACAATTTTATTAAGAATACAGAGTAATTATTTGCAAAAGTGCCTCAATGTTAATAATGGTCAACTTCCAAAGTGAGTTTTGTTCTATTTATCTCCTATTATCAATGTAGAAGTAAAGGAAACCCTCTTTAAATTAAATAATTTCTACTGAACGCTTTTTAAGAAATAATTAAAACGTTAATTTAATACGAAAAATAACACATATCAAAGGATTTTTCCAACATTCTGTAGATATACTTTAAATGTAAATTTTTACACAGTACTTTCATTTTTTAACTAATAACTAATAATTTATAGTTGTTGTTTTTTTTTATAGTTTAAGAGAATAATTTTTCCTTGCGATTATCGTAAAGTTTTTTCTTTTCTTCTCACGGTCTGGTCTGTGTTTGGTTCCAAGTTGTCATCATCCGCAGTTCGGTTAGTTTCATTAATGATCTTTGTTTGTATTTGTTTTGTTTGCTGTTGTTGATTTGTTTGTGGTTTTGTTCATTTACAGAGTAAATTAGTTCATAAATTAACTATGTTCGTAGCTAGAAATCCTTAAGTAATATTTAAAAACTACAATATGGGTTCACTGCAATAGAAAAAAAGAAAATAATTACGATTTTATTTGTATCAGTATCAGTTGTTTTACAATCAGAGGAGGATGCCTTTACATAATGCAAAATAAATTAATAAGATATGTATTAAAATTTAGCGTTCAATTATGTCACAAGTACATTTCGTTTAAGCTCTTCAATATACATATGTATCTTGTGAAACCATTCATTCCAGATCTCAAATAAAAAACTTATTTATGGTTATCGTATATCGTACATTTGCACTAAATGCTGCGACCTTTAAAATCTCAGCGAGCAGGTAGTTCATTCAGTAGACAAAAATAAGTCCGAACACGGAAAAACTTGATATATCAACTTGTACGAGTATATGATAGAAGGTTGAAGCAAACAAACTCTCTTCCTAAACTAAATATTGAACAGGATGATGTCTTTTTTTAAACGACATTAATATCGCAAAATACAGACAAATTTCTTTACGAGGCTAAGACAGAGACCCCAAAATTTCAGATCAATATCTACATCTATCGTGTGGTGTGACTGTGTAAAGATGACGGAAATACAAATAGACATGGAACAAAGGTAAATAATTGTTTTTGCTCTTATTACTTGTATAGCTGGACTTTCCCTAATAGGTTTCAAGTAGTAGCTTTTTTTAAATCAAAGAAATTTAACGTTAATGGCTTTGGAGCAAGTAAAAATTAAGTGTTAATGGTTTTGGAGAATAAAAAACTCCACGAATATCTCATGCAGATGTTTAGGGTAAGAAAATTCCTAAAATTGTATAAACATAAATAAAACACAAAACAAAAAAACTAAATGAGGGAATTTCTTTATTGATTTACTGTGAAGGTGTTTTTGCTTTAACATTATTCTTTAAAATATATTATTGTTGTAGGTATGTAGGTATTTATAAAAAAAATAAGAATAGGTTTCTATTTATATCGAATATATTGATTTTAGAAGCTTAACAACAAAAAACCATTAAAGAAGAAAACAAATATCTATATATGTAGATGTTATATATAAGTTTTTTACCTTCCTATAAAAAATGTGTGTTAAGTCATAATTAGGCAAACATTAAATTCAAAAAAAAAAATACAAAATTTGTTTAGTGACATAATTTATATTTAAAGCAAATTTAAAAAACATTTGAATTTTTTTTTAAGTAAATTTTTCAATTCTGAACTAAAAAACGAATTTTTTACTGACAGTAATTGCAATTATTTTAAATAAATAAATATTAATTTGTGAACTTCGTCAACACTGGCAAAAATTATACTACAGACAAAATTTCACTCAAATAACACCATAGCCATTTTTTTTTTATTGAACTTTGTTAAACTTCCGACCGTCGTACCTGGGCTCTGTAGCCCATAATGCGAGATTAAGTGATTCATATGAACAACAACAATAGAATAAAGTGATATTTCTCTTAGTAAGTTGAAACACGGTGGAACAAAATATTTTTCTGTACACAGATTTTCGTAGTAAAATGTTGTTCTTCCATTTTTTTCTAAATAAATGTTCGCTTTAAAAAAAATGAGATACTAGTGTTTGCTTCTTACAATTGCCAGATATTATTTTAAAAATTATATCCGATCTATTTATGAAAATCAATAAATGGTTTAATTTTATCCTTTTTTATTATAGCTTTAAATTATATCTTTTGTGCTTCAAATTATCCTTTCCGGAGATACCGTAAGATAAATAAGTGTGATCTCATTCAAACGAAAAAATAAATAAATCCATTCATTTGTACGTCCAATGTTTAAAAATGTTGTTTTTTTTTTTTGACACAAAATATATCCGTGAAATATTTTAAATATGTAAATATGATCGTATATGTATGTAAGTTAATATTGATAAATATTGTAATATAACCAGATTGTGTAATAAACAAAGTCTATTCGCATATAAGGCCTTTTAGAGCGTATCGTTTTATTATTGTTATTGTAAAATCTGAATTCCTCGTAACATTTCTCTTCTTTAATTATATTTTATTATTTAATTTCATTCAATGCTGCAAATGCATGCAACCTAAATCTAAATTATTTGTTTGTATTTGTTTTTTCTGATTGTGTGTTGGTATGTGTAACGCCAGCGTTTGCTTCCGTTTCCGTTTTGTGTGTTGTGGATCGTCAGTCATGTTTAACACTTGTTGACATCTGGCGGCGTTTTTAGATATTCATCCGGCCTTTTGTGTTCGATGAGGGCGCGCACAGTGCCGCTATCCGCCGGCAAATCGGACTTCCGTCGCAGCAGTGGCTTCTCCTTGTTGCGCTCGCCGCGTATCTAAATATTAAGTTGGTAGTGATTTTGTTTTTGTTTTTTTTTTTTCAATAAGTATATTTATTTTTGTACGCAGGTGTAAAATGTGACGTTAAGCATAGGTTTACAGGAAATTTAGATTAAAAGGTTTTTAAAATCAAATTAATATATACCTCAACCAAAAACACAGTAAATAAGGAAACAAATTTTAAGAATAAAAGTTTAACTAAAGATAGTTTTAGTTTTAAAGATTTCGTTTTTACAAAGCCTTTGTTTGATTTAAGAGCTTAAGTAGTTGAATATTTACTTCCGCGAAAGATTTAGAGAAATGATATGAATTTATATTAATAGTTTGGGGAAGTCAAAACTCTTATAATTTCGTATGCCTAATATTTTAAATGTGTTAATAAAACTCAATAGTATAAATATAAATTTATTGGTTAATAAAATATTCTGCTAAGGGTATATTTCGATTTACACAACTTAAAACTTAAAATAATAACTAACACATAACATTTTTCCATAAACAAATTTTCATGTATTCTGAAAGGATGATACAATTAACACAAACTTTATTTGACAAATTAAGTACGAGGACTTGGAAATTGGATGATTTCAATTACGGGTTTATTGAAATACATAAAAAAAAATTTATAAAAAAACAACAAATTTCAAAAAATAAAAAAGTATTAATTAAAAATATGATCTCGACTCAGAATTTGACGCTGATCAATAATATATGTATATTGTCATACCTACAACGTCTTTTTCTGGGCGTTACAAATGGAAGAACAAACTCAATATACCCGATACGAGTTTGCGTCTGGCGAAGGGTGTATTTAAGAAAATAGTGTAAGAAATATAAATTTACAAAATGAGATGCATTTAAGGTATATTTTTTTAATTTCATAATCAAAACAAATACCAATCAAATCTTTCCATTTGTAAATATGTTATTAGAATAAACATCAATATAATATACAACATGAATTTAATACATTTAATTTATATCCTCGTGGTGTATAAAATGGTTAAAAAACTTAAGTACAAACAACTTAAGAGATTCATAAATACGATTTAAAAACAATCACACAAAATTTGAACTAAGATCAAATTAGAATGTAAATTAGAAGAGAGACAAACACCAAGCAAAAATACAAACTAAATAGCCATTACAAAGTGTTAGCAATCTAGTTTAGTATAAAATGTAAATAGAAGTAGACAAGTGATCATGTGGGTGTGTACTTAGTAATAAAATGGAAATAATGGAAATTTGTATTATATCTACCATTGTTGAAGAATAATGTTTACACTCACCTCTCGAACTTCTTGTGGCGCCTGTTGTGGTTGCTGTCTAGTTTCTTGTTCCAATTTATCGTAGGTTAAATCACAATTTTCATTATTATATTGATCGAATTCATTTTGACTACTTGAAATACTTAAGCTTTCCATCTGACCGCATAACTTTGGCCACTCGGGATTACCTTTGGCCAAAGATTCCACTTGTTGCCACAGTTCTTCACGTTGTGTGATTTTTTCTCGCTCCCTGAAAATGAAGTGATTAAAATTGTATCAGTAACAAATGACTCCTCACTTTTAAACTAAGAAACGATCTTTATGAATTTAGATACCCATTAAATAGTAATGTATAAATAGAATGAAATAATTAATATTTTAGCAACCCATACAAAAACAACACTTTATACGAAACATAATAGTAAATTATAAACTATTCAATAAAAAATCATAAATCTAAGCCTAAAATTTACTACATTATTTTAGATATAAATAGGTAAAGAAAATCAATTTAGGACCATCATACATTTGTTTTTCCTGCCGATAGTTTTTACTGCACTCATCGAAAAGGCGCTGATTCATTTCCATGAACAACTTCAGCGCATTGTAAATCAGTCCGTGTATGGTTTTATTCCAATGCGTCTTGCTGTTGCGATTAAGCGCAGGAAACATAATGGGTAGAATCACTTGTGAATTGTCCGCAATCAGTGACATTATATACTCATTGTTCCAGTAGTATAGAGCTCGCTCGGCCACCTGGAAGTGGGGCGACGAGACACATTTGGCTATCTGGCGAAACAGCGGCACCATAACCTTTTGGAACTCCGCAGGTTCGATGACATCAAGCAGCTCTTCAAGTTCGTTTAAAAACATCACCTCTTTGGGGCTGTGTGTTTTAGGCCAAAATTTTAAAAGGCTTCTGAGTAAAAACGGGATAAACAAAAAGGTAATTATAATTAGATCTACTAAAAACTCAACACGATTGTATATTTATATTTAATATTTAATTTTACTATTTTACTTTTCCATAAATAAAATAAACTCTAGTTTAATACTTACTTAATAACTGGCTCAGACAAACTCGGATCCTTCTCTAAGAATTGGACAACGCAATAGGTCAATTGAGGATGATAAACTGACAGGCTTTTGGCTTTATGCAGCGGCAACAGAACCTTGAGCAGGAATTGCTTATGCTCTTCCTTGAGAGGCAAAGCAAATCCATTGATAATACTGCCCAAAATTTCCAAAAGTTCAGCAATGCCATTATGATGCTCGGTCTCGTATATAAATCTAAGTAAAAAATTGCAAAAATAAAAACAAACAAATATGTATTTAAAACAATCAGTTACCTGTAAAAAACGTTATTGATCTGCTTTCTAATAAATGCCCTTAAACCCAAAAATTTTCCATAGATCCGATGCAAGACAGTCTTTAGGAAATCACGTTCACGCGGATCTTCCGAATCAAAAAGTTCTAGCAGATTCAAAACGAATTGATGATCAATGTAGCGTTTGGCGATATTAGGCTGAAAATCTGGTGACTCAAGAAAACGCAAAAACAACTCGTAAACAAATTGCAAATGCGGCCATGATGACTCCAAAGTTGGCTCATCCTCTTCAGGGTCGAATTCAGCGCCATTCGGATTTGACGAGGGTGGCAGCGTACGAAATAGGTTGACAGCAAACTGTTATAAAAAAAAGATTGAATGAGATCTGTGAATGAATGGTATAAATTAATTTAAACTGTGAGCTTATTTTTGTGTCCATAATTTGGTACAAACAACATTTTTAATTATTTTAAATAATTGATGTTTTTCAAATGAAAAACTATTAAGACAATTTATCTTTGACTATGCCATAGTCTAAATCTACGCAATAATAAGAAATTTAATTAACATTAATGTTTAACTAAAAAAATTTAAACAAAGAATTGTCATCGAATATACAATATTTACCATATTGATTGCTTCCGGATAGATCGTTTCGGTAATGACGCCATTTTGATTTGAAAGATACTCGACCATTTCGTGCAGCGCGGCACGTTTCACTTCCTTCCATTTTAGGTCGCTTAATGGCTCGGAAAAATCGAAGAGTGTACAGCATTGCCTTAGTTTCTGTATAAACAGCTCTTCGCGCTCATTACCAGGTGTCTCTGCGCAAAAAAAATACATGAAAATCGAATTTAGAATTGGAATTTATAAAATCATATTAAAAAATACTAGTAAGAAAATGTTTCTTTAGTAACGTAAAAATTCATATTTTTACCTACTCCATTTTACGAGTAGGATCAACTATTTATTTGTTTCATTTCCCTGAGAAGTGTCGTTCCCAAATGTTAACTTCGCAATACAATTGTGGTGAACAAATTTAATTTTTTATTTTTATCATTACTGTCAGTCACAGTTATTTTAATTTTGATTATTTTGTTTGATTAAGGTTTTTTTGCTTTTGTTTTGGTTTAAGAATGCAATTAGTTAAGACGGTTTAACCATTTATCCGCGACAGTGTCCTTATATGGTATAGACCTTGTCAAAATAGTGGGATTGTCAGAATTTCGACAAAATAAGTTGTTCTTTATTAAGATCGCCACTGCCAATTATTTTGAAACCCTGAGAATGCCATAAAATAATCAACTAATTGTTATGTACTAAATGTCATTAAAGTCCTTATAACCTTGGTAAAACAGTTTCCAAGTTCAAATTTTCATTCAATACAGATAATGGACGGGCTTCTTTAAAGAGATAGACGCAAAAGTAGCACAGGCCGACATGAAATTTATTCTTCAATCTCAATTTTGTTAATTTTGATTAAGGAAAAACAACAATAAATAAACCTATGAGAAAAGGTTATTTTCGTCTATGCCGAAGCTAGTAATTTATTTATATATAAAAATGTGCTATAATAAATGTATTTGCGCATTATTGTTATTGTTACTGCTGTTATTTTTATTATAATAATTAATACTGTTAACTTTATTTTAACTATTACTGTAATGTATACATATACAATATGTAATGTATTAAAATTCAACCAATAAAAATGTACACAGTTCTGATGTTATTATCCGGTTCCGCTCATTTTTGTTGATTCTTACATGTTAAATATCTCCATTATAACTTCAGCAAAAAGTTGTTGAAGTTGTTTATTACTTCGAAATTTAATGAAGAAACTTTCATTTTCATTAAACGGTTTTATATAAATGTTATTGAAATCCTAGCCTAATAATAATTGCAATGTTTGCTATACCCTTCGCTACGCGCCATTACATACCGAATGGTATATTGAGTTTTTTCTTCCATTTGTATCGCACATAAAGAGGTGTGGTAAGTATGACAATATATATATCTACAAATGATCAGCGTCGAATTTTTGTCAAACAAAAGATGTTAGTCTGTCAATAAGATAAGAGCAACGCCCAACACAGTATCCAGTATTTAACACTTTAGAAGTAACACAGAACTACTGACAAAAAATGGAAGTGATCGGATAAAAATATCGCTCACTTATAATAGATACATAGCATATATGTGCTACATGAAACACCTTTTAAGATTGTTTAGACGAAGATAATTCTCTTCCTAGTTTTTATTTCAAATACTTTTCTGCATGCAGCTAGTGTGAGGAGCTTTAAATTATGAAATTAAAACCCGATCAATCTAATAAAATCGTATTTTTTATAATTTTTAATAATTTGTTTTTCTAAGAGTAGACGTATTATTATAATTGTTAAAAATAATAATGACAATAACAATAAAATAATAACTGTAATAATAAAAATATAACAATAATAATAATTTTAATATGAAAAAAAACAACGTAAAAATACATAAAAGTACAACAAAACATAAATTGCAACAATTTAAATTTAAATTTAAAACTAAGAACCTCGCAATAGCGGCAACGAAATTGCCGCGGAATTTGTGGGCGAATGAAATAGATTGCGATCACGCGCACGTCCAGGACTTCCTGTGATTTGTTGCAGCGTCTGCGGCGATAAAATGCCACCTTCACCGACGCCGCCGATACCGACCATGATGTCATCGCCATTTTGAAAATGCGAAGACCCCAATGAATTGTTAAGTTTAGCTATTCCGCCATTGTTACAAACACCAATGCCTAGCGATATACTCATTCCGCCGACAATGTTTTGAGCAACTGAATTTGATGAGACAGCAGCAACTGATGTGTTCGTTGCATTGATTTGGCCTTGATTATTAATAGTTCCGATGGAACTGGAGGATCCGCAGTTTCCACCAACACTTTTGGTGGCATTCAAAATATTTTTAATCGCTGCTGCGGCGCTTACTTGTGACTGGATACGTTCCGAAGAGATATTGAGACCCCATGATTATTTTTGGGGTTTTTGATGATGGGTATTGTAAATTTGTTGTTGTTGTTGTTGTTGTTGTTGTTGTTGTTGTTGTTGAAATTGATGTGAATATAATGTAGGATGACATTAAGGTGCCATTGAAGTCGAGTTGAAGAAGCGAAATGAAAGCAGAAAAACAAATACAAACATGAAGACAGATGATTGTTTTGCATTTTTGAAACGCTGAACATAAACAATACTTTATCATTTATTCCAAAAATAAATTTTCAACGAATCATTTGAGAAATGTTAATTTTCGATTTTTTATTGATTTTCTCTAGACATTAGAGGATTTATTTATCGATTCATGAATTAAACATTTTTAATTTTGACAATTAAGTGTGAATTTATTTTAAGAACTTAAAAGAAAATCTCTATCTTAAAAGATTTATGGCTAAGTTGCTTTTTCGTAATAAAAATGCACGTTACAAAAATGGGTCAACTTAATCAATTAAATAACTCAAAACAAAATGTTTGGTTTTTTTTTTCTTTTTTTTTTTTTCAAAAAATGATTTTTTCGGTAAAGTTTAGATTGCATATTTTTTTTCAACATTCACACTCACAATTTCAAACCGCAATTTAACATTTCTCTGGAACATTTGTTAATGATTATTTGTAAGTAAGAAACGAAGGTACAAGTACAAACTACAATGACAACAGAAATAAAAAGCAATGTAAGTTAAATCAAACCTTATTGTTGGCACTTAGCGATGAGGAAGCGGCTGTCGTTAATAACGATGTGGCGGCCGATGAGGCCGATGCAGAAAAGTGTTGCGCCAATGTGGAAACAATTGACGTTGTGATGCCAGATGCGATTGCTGTCTGTTTACTGCTGCCGTCACTGCCAACAGATGCAGTAGTGACAGCAGGTGATTGTATTGAAAATGAGGATGAGGACGAATTGGAATTGGAATGGAACGGTTGAAAGGATGAAGATGTTGCGCCAGTCGAATGCATAACACCTCCGCCGACACTAACTGCTCCCACTGAAACACTTCCAGATGATGTTGATGTTATTGTTGCTGCTGGCGCTACTCCACCCGATGTAAGTGATGAGGAGGCAGCCTGTGACAGTGAAGAGGAAGAAGAATTTGCCGATGACGATGAAGTTGGTGACGTTGATGTGCACATCTGTTGCGTTACCGCTACATCATGCGGTGTTGGTGGCAAGAGGGGCATTTTGTTGTTGCCACTGCCGCCTTTACCAATGTCGCCAGTTGCCGAGAACTTGGCTTTAAGTATCTCAAAATTTGTAAATTTGAATTTTAGACCCAAATAGCCGCCACCGGAAACTGCGGATAAAGATTTCACTGCGGTTTTTTCGCAATCGCTGCTTTCGTCTTTGTTGTCGGCTAAAAGATCAAGGCCGCTGTGAAATGAGGGGGACTTCGGAATACCTAGACCATAGTAACCGGAAGTCGGCGGATGCACTGGCGCGGTCACTGACTTAAAACAACTGCTGTTGCTGCTATTATTGTTCAAATTATTGTTGTAGTAGTTGTGATGTTGATGGTTTAAGCAATTATTTGTAGAATTCTTGTCGATTACGGTAATGACGTTTTGCACAAGTTGTTGTTGTTGTTGTTGCTTTTGTGACGACACTTCATTTAAAGCCGCAGAATTACTGGAACTGGAAACAGATTGCACTTGCTGTTGTTGTTGTGACTGTTGTAGCTGGTGTCGCTTAAAATCGGCAATATTGCCTGTATATAACATAGCACTGAATACCATTTCATTAGCACCGCACAAGTGTTAATTAACTGTAATTGCATCTCAAATACACTCAACGACCCGGACCCGACCCGATCGATTTGTATAAATGCACGATATATGTATGAATGTTTTTATGTACGAAATTAAGGTGGATATGTTAGTAGCCAAGTTGAAGTTATTAAATTTATTTAGTTTCTTAAGGTTTGTTTTATGCGATTATTTAATACTTGTAAATTATAAATAATTACTTACTTAACTTTTACAATTTTTAACCCGCGTACGTATTGTCTAGAATATTTTTAAGTTCAACTTTACATTATTTGATATGTTTGCATTTATTGTTTTTGTTGTACTTTTTGTATTATCTTTATAAGTATGATTGGATTTGTTTCTTTTTTCAATACAAATTCGAGATGTTTATTGTTTATTTTATTGTGTGCAAAAATGTCCGACACTTTGCTTGTTCTAAAAGTTTGTTCAGTTTATGAGAAAATTAAAAACATTTAAGCATAAAAAGCACCTGTAAAGGAATTTTAAACAAAAATCATGTTTTTAATTGCGTTTGCATTTCAAATTCAACTGAACGAATGCTAAGTAAAAAAAATAAATAAATAAGAAGCTAAATAATTCTTTGAAGTAATTAAAATAAGAAATGAAAACAAAAATGTTCATTTGAAATAATTTAAATAAAAAGTTATTTCAAATAAATTTTAGTTACTCATGAAAGTATTTATACTGAGACAATATAAAAACCATAACTTAGTAATGAAAAAAAAGACAAAGAACTAAGAATTTATTGCTACTTTATTAATCACTTTAAAAATCAAATTCAAAATCAACCCGGCGAAAAGTCGATTTAATTTGATTAGAGAACGCAAATGTACACACTTGCAAATATACGACTGGATTCTGGAACGCCGACCGCAAGAAAAATGCTTTTCGAAATTTCGCAATTTTTTGTTTTTAATTACAAGCAACTACCTAATAGTTGCTTGCCAGCCACATTAACATGTAAAATTGTTGTCATAAACTTTTTCCCTAACAACTGAAAAGAAAGCTAAATCAAAGAATTGCTGAATTCTGAGACAAAACTAGTTTTACTGTTTTGAAGACTCTAATAGATGAAGAATATTTATAAAAAAAAATAAAATAACTACAAAAAACAGAAAGAGAAAAGTTTTATTAATTATTGCTTTGTACACACATCAAACACCTCCTCCATGTTTTCTAAAATGTCCATAAAAGCAGGTCATTGTAATGCTTTAAAACACCGCTTTTTGGGGTACAATCTAATTTAGCTAGAGCGAACGTTGAAATTAAAAAGCATAACGAGTGTGGTCTTAAATATACCAACAAACAAAAAATAACTTCAGCGAAAAACTCAATGAGAGCAACACTGTGCAGCGCTAACTTCAACCCACGAAAAATTTAATTAAAATTAAACTTCCACAATAAAGCTAAAGATCAAGGTACGTAGGTGGACCGGCGCTCGTTAGTTTCTATACAGTCGTAAAATTTTATATGAATTATTCTTTTTTTAAATCTTCATAGATAAAAAAGAAAAGAGGCTTTGGCTTAAGGAACTTAAAGTTTTCAAAAAAAATTTACTAAACATAAAAAAATTAACATGTAAGAATATATTTAATTTTCAATAGCACTTTATCTAAAAAAAACATTCTAAATTATATAAACCAATAAAACGTTGAACAATAAATATAATAATATAATTAAAATTGAGAACTGTTTACACGTTGCGTATCGATTTAAAAAAAGGGCCAGACTGGAAGGTTGGTCTTTTTAATTGGCCACAAACAACACAAATTCACACGCAATTGTTAATACACACAAACCCACATTTGTCCGCTTTCTCAATTTTCCTTGAACATGTACTTAATAAATAAGTTATCATTTTATACTGTCAGAAAGTATTATTTTTGAATTCAAAAAGAAAAATTCTAAATTAAATCGAACGAAGGAAAATTTTGCGTGCTGATACGACCGCGCTCTACACCTAACTTCGGGAATCTTTGTGATAAAAAAACAAAACCTGCCGGAAAAATCAATAACTTTCCCAAGTCTCCCCCAAACATACAAAAAAATACTACCACCGCTCAACCGAGCTGTCGGGTAGAAAGAAGGAAAGATAAGTTAAAACGGAATTTCTCAGTTCAATGCAAGACTGTGCTCTCCTCAATTTGAATTTGCTTTTAACAATTGCAATATAGAAACCACATTTAATAAATACATCACGATTTTATTATGTAAAACTAACTTTAATTCAATAAATAATTTAGTATTAAGATTCAATTATCGATATGAAATGTTTAATTTAATTTTAAAACATTGATTTTAAAAATGCAATTGTGATTGTCGTTAGCGACTTGCTCTTAATCATTATTTGCACTCTTTCACTTTCCCTTTCTCTCTCTTTAACTATTTATCATGTGTTAGTAAGTTTTTCTCTTCCGTAATGCACATTTAAACAGCGACCTCTGTGAACTTTTTTAATAGTCAACAAACGTTTCACATAGTTCAACAGGAAAATGAATATAGGCTTAAGCGCAGTACTAGCTCGCAGTATACAGTAGTTTAATAAGTTTGTTAGCCCTCTTCCACATGTTAGGGAGAAGTTTTTAATAGACAAAAGTTTTGTCAAGCAAAATATCACCACAGTTAATTTATTTTGTATCTGTGAAATTTATTTCCCTAGGAACGTCTGTGATGTTTTTTTTATGTCTAAGGCGAAAAGTAAAAAGTTCTTAACTAAATTGAACTGCCTCTTGTTATTTTACATATGGTATAAGTGAGCTGCCTATCCTTACTTATATTGTAAATTTATTTTATTTGGGGATAAAAGGTGACTATATCTACCAACTCACAACGGGGAGTTTTACTTTCTTGTTTGGTGTAAAATAACCAAATTAACCACATATTCATACCAATATTATTCCATAAAAAATGGGCGAGGCTTAATCAACGATTCTATAAAAAAAACCGAGCAACTCCGTGTACTTTAAGCAATATTTTATATATATATATATATATATATATATATATATATATATATATATATATATATATATATATATATATATATATATATATGTATGTATATTTGAAGTAAAAAAATATTAAAAATATTATTGTAAACAAGAATACGAAAAAATATTTAAAATAATCAAACAGATTAAAACTATTGAGATAATAATTGATAACACAAACCAATTACTTTAAATTGCACTTACTCTCATTCAAAGGACTCAACGCGTTTAATTCGCAATTTTTGGAGACGTTGTAGCGAGAACTGCTCTGACGCTTTTCCTTTTTACCGATGGGCGTTGTTGATAAATTTATGCCTTTGGTGATTGGTGTTGGCGGTGGAGCATCACGCGAAGGCGTTCCTTTGGTCTCCTTATTAGCCTGCAATTCATATTTTACAGAACAAATTTTTAAATTATATGGAATGAGTACAAAATGGTCAATTTCTATGAAAATTAAATAGCTTGACGCACAATACTCTGAAAATCTCAAAAAGAAAATTTTATTATTTTTATTTGAAATTAACATTGGAGAGACAAAACTTTTCAAATTTAAATATTTCTCTTAATTTAAGGACCTTGAGCTCCAATAATAATTTTTATTATGAAACCGTTCAGGTTGAAATTGTATAAATATTTCCTTGTCAACTCCAACAAAACAGTAAAGATAACGAAAATAATTTCATTAAATTACTTGAAGCCAAAATTTTCTTGCAGAGCAATTTTTAATATTGTGGTCACGAATCCAAATCTATTTTAATAACGTCGGGGAAAAGCGTATTCCAAAACAACAATTAATAAAAAAATATAAGTTACAAATAGTAAAAAAAAAAAAATATAAATATTATATACATTTAAAGGAGACTGCATGAAAAGACAGATTTGCATGTGGACTTTCTACAGTTTTTAATGATGAACCAAACTGATCTGGAGAAAGAAAGTTTAGCTTGGTTTTCGCAAATCCTTGACGTTTACACTTAGCTGCCTGTGGTATTTGTTCAAATTATTTTGAACGAATATTACATTTATTTAAAATAAAACAAGTACAATAAATTCAGATAACAGTTTGGAATGTAGGCTTTTTATAGATTATTTGTTTCTCATTCAAAGTTTTTAATGGATTTTTTATTTATCTCATAATTAGTTTAAAAAGGTGGATGAAAAGCTCCTTTTATCACGCAGGGTAAATGGAGTCAAGCAAAATCACAAATTATCTCGAGGGGTTTTGGGGATTTAAGTTTACTAAAAGCATATTAATTTATTAATTCAATATTAGTTATATAATGAATGTAAGAATATAGGGCAATATATATGTAAGTAATTTCTACTCGTCGTTCGATTTAAATCAATTAAAAGCACCGCAAATAAAGACATATACATTAGGATAGGTTACATGATATGAGCAAAAATTACACAAACATTTAAAATTATTAATCAGAGGTCACATCGGTGGTCGATGACACCTACACCTAAGCTTTGAAGGACCTCTAGAAGTAAGTTTTCTATATAATCTGTGACGATTTTAGAATACGAAGACAAATGAAATTTTGAATGAAAAAAATATATAAATAAAGTGATATTAAAAGAGCAAAAATGCGTAATTATCTGTAAGCTGCTGGTTTAATGCACAGAAAGACTACTGACAACACATTTTTAATTAAAAATATAAGAAATAAAAATACTGTTATAACAAAACAAAGAATCCATCGAATTTACATTTCATATATTTAATTAACATTTAACGTTATCTGTATTTTCAAGGACAAACTAGCTCTCGCTTATTTACTGTCGAAATGACATGAACAAAACAAGATATACGCATCTGGATCCATAGAAAACTTAAGTATTTTTTCTCATTCTTTAGTTTGAGATTATCTCTTTTTACAATCACACCAGCTTTTTTAAAGATAAAACTAGTTGAAAGCATCAACTTCTTTGATTATCGAGAAGCTATCAATCAAAAGCTTAATTTGAAAAATGTCTAACAACCGTCAATCCTGAATCCAATCTTCCTCTGTACATAAATATTGAAACTAAAAAATAATTGCCAATTGTACCTAATTAAAAAAAATATTTACACAACTAAGCGTTGTAATTTAAGGTTTTGATTAAACACCGGCCACGAAAAATTGCAATCTAACGCCTGCTTTTGGTTAAATACGAATAGCTAGTTAGTGGGTTGCGAACGTAACTTATCTTTTCGATTGTATAAGATTAGATAGGTTGAACGAACAGAATTTTTTTATATTAGTTTTATTGAAGAACGAAAAATATTTGCACATTTCAGAAGAAAACAAATTTTGTATTGAAATTAAAAGGAATACAAAAAGTAAATACACAAAGATTGATTTATTTTTAACTCCAATTAATTGACTTAATGCTTAAGACTTCGAACATAGTAAAAAGAATTTATGTGTTTGGCATCTTTGATAGTTATTTGGATAAGAATTACAGGTTAAATAAATTATCACATATTTTATTCAAAACCTGTATTTTTAACGTTGCACAAATACAAAATTACATTTTTTTAAATTATTAAAATACATTTTTACAATTGTTTTTAAGGCAGAATTTATATTTTCCGACAAACAAATTTCTGAAGCTCGATTAAAGTTCAAAAATTCGTTAGATTGATATTGAAAATATTGTGCCTTAAGGTTAAAAAAACGTTTTAAATATCACGAAATTTTTAAGTACAAGGTGGCGCAAAAAAAATCACCCTATTGGAAGATGCTCTCATTTTTGCAAATGGCCGCCAATGTCAAATCTGTTTTGACATTTGTGGACTAGACAGATACAGAATACAAGTGAATAAGCCATGGAGCGATACACTCCCCAAGAACGCGGAATAATTGTGTCTATTTTTTTGCGTAACAATTCGTCTGTGGTGTTGGCAAAAATCATAATGAGCGATGAGGCTCATTTTCACCTCAGCTGGTACGTGAACAAGCAAAATTATCGCTTCTGGGGAACCGAAAATCCGCGAGTGATGCACGATAAACCATTACACCCGCTCAAAGTGACTGCGTGGTGCGCTGTTCACGCTGGAGGAGTCATCGGGCCGAACGCCGCGGGTCAAACGACAACAGTGGACGGTGCGCGCTATAGGGCAATGTTGACCGAGTTTTTTCTGCCCGAACTGGACGAATTAGGACTGGTGGACATGTGGTTCCAACAGGACGGAGCAACAGCACACACTGCACGAGCCACAACCGACATTCTGAAGGCCGCGTTTCCGGGTCGCTTAATTTCGCGTTTTGGCGATTTGCACTGGCCCGCCAGATCGCCCGAATTAACGTTCCCGGACTTCTTTTTATGGGGTTTTTTGAAGTCTCGTGTTTACATCAACAAGCCTGAGACCTTGGAAGCCCTCAAGGAAAATATCCGACACGAATGCGAGAATTTATCGCCCGAAACTCTCGCCGAAGTGATGAAAAATGCCATAAAACGAGCCCGTATGGCAATCAATTGTAACAGCGCCCATTTATCCGATATCATCTTCTCGACTTAACACAATTAATTCTAAAGGTCTAAATAAACACAATCAAAAAACAGAATCGAAGTTTTTTATTTAGAAAAAAAATAAGAGCCAAACAACATCGGATGACTTCTTTTGCGCCACCTTGTATTTTAATATTTTTATGCACACATACCAGTGACGCATAAAAATCGACAACATCGCGCATAATAAACCAAACTCCAAAAACGATACTGTATCTATCTACTTTCTCGACTGAAATTGGACAAAAAAGATTATTGAGATAAAACTTTTTTGTTTTAATCCGATAAATTGCCGCGGCGACAATTCTTTTCTCTGTTTCGTTCCAAACGATACGCACTGACTAACGGCAAAATACAATTTTAACGTAAACGGCGAAAAATTAGAAAAATTTAAAATGAAAATCAGCTAACAAAACGCAAGTTTAAGAGGAAGAGGAACAATAAGAGAGAACAATAAAGGCGAAAAAAGCGACTCATAAGGCCGAAAAGCTAGCTAACCCATATAAACAATTTAGAAACAATAACAACAGCAGTGCCTAACAACAACAAAAATCAATTTACAACGTCAAGACAAACAAAAGAAGAATATTAAGAAACGAAAAAATAAAGAAACGAGTTGAATTAGAGAGGCAATATGAAAATGGAGAGATCGCAAGTGGGAAGTGAAAGAAGACAAGACAAGACAAGACAAAAAATAACCAAATGCCAAATAAATCAATAAGTAAGCAAAAAGTGGAAAACGTCAACTTAAAAGTACTCAAACACGAATAAAATGATGAAAAAAGAGTAAGTTAGGAGTCGCTGGTATAAAACGATTGGTTTGTTGTGCATATAACATACAAATGTGCATATGTACTGCCACTGTACGGAACGAACCTTAAAGTAAATTCAAAAATAGCTCAAAAATTGGCACAAAACTTAAATACATACATAATATGCAAACTAAAAACTTACTTAAGTTTTGAGTGTTACAGCTATTGCTACTAGTGTAAAATTACTAAATAAAGTTAAGTATGAAGACAAAAAAAATAAAAAATAGGCAAAACAAAAAGATGAAAGCAGAAACGAAAACATTGAACAAGGAAAAACGTCAAACGACAAACTTACCTCGCTGCTGTTGGCCGTGGCCGCTGCTGCCGTCAACAATGGCGAAGATGGATTCAATGTTGGCGATGAAGTTGGGGCAGCGGTGCCGGCCGCGCCGCTATTGGCGGATGTTACCACGATCGGTATCGCAGCGGACGTTGCTGCTACTGACGGTGTTGCAGTTGTTATATTACTGTTTTTTTCTTTAATGCCGTTAGTTGCTGCTGCTGCTGCTGCTGTTGCGGCAGCAGCTGTTGTTATAATTGTTGTTGTATTAATATTGTTATTATTGTTATTATTGTTGTTGTTATTGGAAGCCGAAGCGTTGTTGTCCGTCGCCTCAGTCGACGTTTTTGTGGCTGCTGATGTTGCTGTTGTTGTGGTTGCTATTGCCGAGTTATCCATAATACGATGACCAGCTTGCCTTGCAACGTATGTTCAATGAATTAAATAATGTCAACAACAACAATATTGTTAAGTTTTCTTCGTATAAATTTTTATGACTTCACAAATAAGAAGTTCTTTTTTAAAATAAAAAATTAAGTAAAAACTAAAAAAAAAATGGTCGAAAATATATGAATTATGTTTGAAAATGGACAAAAAAAAAAGAGTGGCATACCACGAACGAACGACTCTCTCGAAGTGATTTCAGTGAAACCAAGGAAAACTTGTTCGTTCAAAAGGAAACATCGCAGTTATTTCACTTTGACCAAAGGATGTAGGGTATTTTAATATGCGTGGTATTAAAATGTGAGGTGTTTAATGTTTGTACCGCACATCTCGTTATTTGATTCATTTTTTTAACGCGCTATTATCTTTCGGATGTACATTCAGTTGTAATCAAAAGTTATTGTATATCTTTAGATACTCATAAACTAGTTTGTAGAACGTGTGAAAAAACTGTCGTTAATCAATCCTGTTAATATATTATATTACACTAGAAGACTTAAATTTGAATATCATAACATGGGATTTTCTAATACTACTTGATAAATATTTATTAAAATTTAAAAAGATATCCTAATAAAAACAAAAACTGAAATAAAGAACAAAATGTTAATGGACAAAATTAATCTCGATAATAGGAAAAATGTCAAATTAAAAAAAGCATTAAGCTAAAATAAGTCCTGTTCCACATAAAAAATTACTTCTACAATATTTCGTTTGTGCAGCTTTAAATTGATAATGAATAAGTAATCTTATGAAGAAGTTAAGTTTTAATGGGTAATTAATTAGAAGTTGCCCTTTGTAAAAATAGTGGGATAATTATTTTTTTCATCATCTACCATTGAAAACAAATTTTAAACTTTAAAAGTTCCAAATTGAGACAACTCTTTAAGACATATAGTTTTGTATTTTGGTAGTTTGAAATTTGTATTTATATTGGGCAAGATTTGTCTGTCTGTCCGTCCAATTGCGCTTTTGCAATTTGACTTGCAGTACTAGATTTAGATACATTTTTTTACGCTATTTGTGCGTCAAGCTTATTTCAGATTTTGTTTGTCTTTTACATTCTAATATTATTATTTTTGTGTGTGCGTGTGTTTGTGCGTTTAGTGAATACATTTTTTTGTCGTTGTCTTGTTTTGCGTGGAATTAATATTAATTCATACTTTATTGAAATCGGTTTGCTGCTTAAGTTACAACATCACATCCATCACAACATCATACAAAAAAATATCCGTCTGTCTACATTTACAGTTAGGCACATTCACATTCGTTGGATTTAAATGGAGTTTTGTTTTGGATCTATTTTTATTAACTTTTATTATGTTTGTTTCTGCGAAAATGATGAAGATGTGCTGTTATTTCTGCAATAAAAATTAAAGATAAAATAGTTAGTTCATTTAAAATTGTATACAAGAAAAAACATTTTATGTAAAATCCTATTGCATCGGTCATCATATAAAAATTAAATCGACAAGATTTTGTTTAAACTTAAAATAATTAGTTACCCTGGGTGGATCTAGCTCCATTAAAGTTGGAGCTAGAATAATTGAAACAATGAGAAGTTAGGTAAGTCTTGTGATATACCAAATGAAAGTTAATTGATGGATCTTTAGCCTTAATCTATTAAAATTTGGTCATAATTAAGCATTTTTTCGAGAAATTAACCCTTGAAAGCGAAAATTCCGAAGCAAAAATATAAAAATGCTTATATCTCAAAAACTTTTTAAGATATCACAAAAAATGATATAAATCTTTTATTTAACACCTCAATTATACTGATCCAAACAAAACTCAGCGAGTATTTCAAATTAAGAAAAAACGTAATGTTCAACTTTAAAACTTCACCGCCCCCATGCCACGCCTTTCCTATCAGTTTATTTTACACTAAAAAATTCAGCTCTCACGACCACATATCTGGTAGAAAAAAATTAAAATCGGAGTCAACGGAGCACGCCTTACTTGTTCTCAGTATTCTATCCCTTGCGGTAAATTAAAATTTAAATCAAAAATTCCCTGCATGATTGTTGAATTACTTAATAGTTTTTTAGTACAAATTTATTAATGTTGTATTATTTTTGTTTGTTCTTAAGCGTATATCCTTAAAAATTAACCGATATTTTTTTTTAAATTGTCGAATGTATAGAAATATCGCTTTTTAGGTTTATGAACTTGGTCTTGTCGAACTGTGGCAATCTTAAAGCGGGAAGAGATGCTTAACCGGGAAATACTGTAATACATAAATCTGCATTTCCTTTCATCGGATTCTTTTTTCACATTTAGCAAGTGACGCCAAGCGACAAAACGACACTTGATCAACTGAGAAGAAAATTATAGCCCCGCTCAGAGTGCGAGAGAGATGCAATAAAAATGCAGAAGAGAGATAGAGAGAGCGATCAAACAGACAAGTCAAGACGCGCGCAACAAGCAAACTATTGAAATTACAGGGCGAGAGGTAAAGGGACGTACATGCAAAAGTAAATTAGTAATAATAAAATCAATACCAAGGAATTAAATTCAAAATAAATCAATTAAAGAAATAATAAAGCAAACTATTTACATCTGAATAAAATTAAAATAAAACAATAATAATACGCACCACCAGCAGCTGAAAGATTTCGTTTAATCTTTCTGTGCCTCGATTTAAATTTGACGACATCAAACTTAAATTTTTTAACCAAAAATTTTGCACAAAGTAATCATCAACACAAAAAAACGAAACAGCAAAGAAAAATAGCAAATAAATTAAATTACAGGGTGTCGTTCTTCCGCATTCACACGCACATTCGCAGTCGAGGTTATTCTTTTATTACTTTTTCTTTCTTGATGAGCTTCACTATTACAAATTTTCTTTGCTTATGCAAAAAAAAAATAAAGAAAAGCATCGACAAGTTTTTTTTACACTTCAACAAAAAGATAAAAAAAAATGGGCACAAAAAAATTTTAATTTTTTCACTTGTTTTTCCCGTTCAAATTACGTTTTTAAACGCTCCTCTTAGTTTTTAAGACTAATTTCACTTTATATTTCACCTTTTTGCTATATTTTGAAATAATTTGACACTACTTGTGCTTAAAATATTTAATTAAAAATTAGAAAATTCACTTGCGAAAATTTTACAAAACACGCAACCAAAATGAAAGACACAAATGAATGAATGATTGAAGAGGAATTCAGAAAGATGAAACATAGGAGGTACTGCTACTGTCGCGTATGCATTTCAACTGTCAAACGAAGGAAGCAATTCAAGGAAAAGTTGAAGTAAACTGACAGAAGTGATATTTTCTCCGATGGCATTCACCTTGAGTGAGTGATTTCATTCTTGGGTGTAGGCAAAATGAAAATTAAATATTAAGAGTTGCATTTCTTACCGCAAACTAAAGGAAATCATTTATCTTTGAATTTAATTATTATTAATAAACAATTTTAATCAAGTGTTTGTTTATAAAACAATACTTTCTTCAGGATTAGAAGAATTGTAAGACAAATACTTAAATTAAAATTGTCTCTGTGATTAAAAAAATACAAAAAAATACTTTGTTCAACTAATCGCAATCAACCCTGAATTTAGATTACATTTCACACACAAAAATAATTTAGCAAAATAAAAATAAATTAAATAAAAAAATTAAAATTAATAGAAAATGCAAATTACAATAAAAGTGCTAAAGGGGCAAGACTGCACATTGGATGTGAGTTGACTGCGAATAAATTCACTTTTTGAAGAAAATTTATTGTTTCAAGTTTTTGTCCGCGTCTTTCTTAGGTTAATGCAACCACGACTGTGCTAGAGATTAAACAGAAAATCGAAAAGATTCTCAAAATACCTTGCGCAAGCCAAAAACTACTTATGCTCGGACGCCCACTAAACGATGATCAAGCGCTCTCAGCCTATCCAACGGTCCGCGACGGCTCAAAGCTGATTCTAATTGAGAAGAAGCCAGATATTATGCGCGACGCCGTTCATCGATCGTTCCGACGTTTTTACAACGAACAACAAAGCGAAAAATTGCTGCAAGAGTTTATGGCGGACTTCGCCAATAAACTGAAACAGCTCAGCTATGACGATATTGAACGTTTGGCAGAGAACTTATCGTAGACAAATTAACCAACTTGCAGCAGCGACTCATTCACAAAGGCAACATACCATAATAAATTTTTTGCTATATATAAAATTAAACAAAATGGTGCACAATTCTTCATTAAAAGCTTTGTGTAAAATGGAAGGAGGATTTGTTTAAATTAATTTTTAATCAAGAATTTAGAATCATGGTCGAAATTTTAAAAATGAATTATATAAATTAAGACTTATCCCGTTCGTTCTTATCTCTGCGGATTTCTTAGAATGAATTTTTTTATGATTACGATATCTAATAAAATTAAGTTTTCATGTAAATTAAACCTCTTTTCAAATTTAAAACAGATTTTATAAATACACTTTATTTGTTTAAGTTATATCATTACCTTTCGCTCTTATTTATTTACTATGAAGAGCTCTTTATATATTGCAGGACTCAAAAATCAAATTGATTTCCCAATAGCATTACCAAATCACGTTATCGTAAAAGCAATGTAAAAGTAATGGAAATGTTTTCGATTTCGAGCAATCATATTGTTTGTTGCTCAACTCTCTTGGTTACTTTATTATATTTATGAAATAAATTTTGTTCCGGTTTTTTTCAATTGATTTGTATAAATCTTGTCTGTCATGCCCACAAAACCCATTTACTCTTCATTATTCATTACTTCTAATTTTTCATTAGTATGATTTTTTGATTAATTAAATACTCAGACTTATTAGATGTCTACTGGAGTGGTGTTTCGATCTCCGAAAAGCTTTTATCCTCCTTTGTCATAAAATCTTACCTTTTTTCAGTAATGTATACACATTAGTTTTTATGATATACAACGTTTCTCTGTCTGTCTCTGTAATTGTGCGTTGTTAATGGTAGACAGTTGAATTCAAAATAGGTAAATAAAATTAGGTGACTAAATTTTGTATGGAGGTAAATAGTGATCGTATCATACAAAAAGTGGAAGGGATTAAAAGATTAAACAAGTACCACACTCGAATTAGATACAGGAATTCTGTGGAAGAGAAAGCACGGCAAAAACCTAATTTGTATTCCATTAGCTTTGTATGGCTCCATTTAATTTAGCGGGTGAGACTACAAGGATTATCTTTATTATTATTAGTATTGCAAATTGAAACTTCGGTTTGTGTTTTAGGGTTTTTATTGGCATTTTGCATCTACCACTTAAAAAATGTTTCATTACGATTTTGAATTTTTCATTACTCTGCTCAATTTTAATAAACCATTTTACTTAGTAGCAATTTTTTACTTTGTCCTTAATATGTTTCATAATTTCGGTTCTTT
This sequence comes from Suillia variegata, assembly GCA_949127995.1. Classification (NCBI taxonomy): domain Eukaryota; kingdom Metazoa; phylum Arthropoda; class Insecta; order Diptera; family Heleomyzidae; genus Suillia; species Suillia variegata. Next base: position 709,334 of record OX421843.1, on the reverse strand, counting down.
AACGTACATATTTGTGTGTTGTTTTTCTTTCTGTTCTATAATTTTGTTATTGCTAACTGGAAAATGTTTTCCTTCTGCACAAGAAACAAATTCAATTTGAATCTCACTACCAGGATACCATCTAACCACAGCGAAACAAACGGCGATGGCGATGGTAAATTGAATTCAACGTTCAAAATAGTATTTTGATTTCGTTTTTTGTTTTAATCGTAATAATAATTTTATTAAATTATACTCTGGTATGTTCTTTATTTATGTTTTTTATTTTGTTTATTAATGCGGTATTTAATAAATTTGCAACTTGACTAAATTCTTACTGCAATCAATGTTAAGCGAAATTATGTACTTTAATTTATTTAAGTGTAGCATGTGTATTTGTAAGTGTCGATAGAATGTGATTATGAGAAAACCATGCGAACCCGTTTTTTGGTTTAAATGCTTCTTTTATTTATAATATGAAATATTTTCGGTTTTGCTTTTAATAAATGCAGTAGTTTTGTTTATTTTTTTTTACAAAAAATTAATGGAAATTATAATACAAAAGTTATTACATAATGAAAGAAAAAAGTTGTTTTTTTTTCCAAAGAGTACAATTATGATATTCTGTTTTTGGTTGCTTGCAGAGCGTGGAAATACCTCGAAGTGCAGTTTGCATATTGCATGTGCATTTAATTTATTGCATATTTGTAGAGGTATGCATTTTTATTTTAATCAAAGAAGATAATATTTAAAAAAAAAGAGTATGGATTTTTAAAAGTTGCTTATTTAAGTTAGGTTATGGGAATAATAATGAAAATGGTCGTAAATAAATTTGGTGTTTGAAAGAAGTATACAATTATACTTTAATACCCAGCTTAGTCAGAAACTACCAAACTTCATAATTTCAATTGGCATGATCGTCAATCCTTCTTCTGAGAAATAATCGTCCTTGGTTTATCTGTATGGTCTATCCAAACGTTTTAATGTTGTGGTCATCTTTTCACCAGTTTACAACACAAAATGTGAATAAAGACACAAAAACAATTGGAAATTTTTGGACATTGTTATGCTTTTATTATTAATTAAAGCGCCTAAAATCATTTTCGTTTATCCATAAAAATCCACGCTCTGTTTAATAGATGAGTTCAGTTTTCAGCACGTGGCTTTTGGACTTATTTGCATTCAAAATGTGGAAATATTCTAATGAACTATGTTAAAGCTTTTTAAACGAAATAAAAACCTTAACAATTCTTATTAAAGTACAAAAGTAAAACAATCCAATCAAGTGGTGGAGGAACCAAATTCAAATCGGCATTTAATTGTTTTTGTAGTTCTTTTGTGATGTTGCGGTGTGGGTGGCTTGGTATCTTAAAGATTTTGGAGAGAGGAAGTCAATTTTGAATTACGGTAAACTTAGCCTCTCGAAATATTTTCTCAGTTTCCGATTCAATTAAAATGTTTGCAGTTATTATTTTGCTTCGTCAGTTTATTTATTTCTGCATTTCGCTTTAAAACTGTCTAATAATTATAATTAAATGCAATATATTATAATAATTTGTTTCTTGTTGTTATTTTAAATTGATACGTATAGAAATATATTTTCATAAATTTATATAATTATAATCAATTACAATTACAAATCGTTATTTGTTCGAAAAAAATGCATTGTGTGTGTATTCGTTCGTGTGGTTGTGTATTTTGAAAAGGGACAAAAATGGGGCGAACATTTTAACGGAAATTATGTACGAATGAAATGCGAAAGTCGAATATGCTCTAGTTTATTTAGAAAATACCCTGCTTAAATTGTTCCAATCTGAGACTGCATTTTGTATTGTTTATTTTTAGTTTGTTTTTGTTTTGTTTTGTTTTCGATGAAGAAATACAAAGCAGACTTTTTTTATTCACTTGCAACCGTTACTTGCGTTGTTTGAAATAGTCCTAACTTAAATTAAATTTATGCAGGTAGATGGATGAATCCTACAAAGCTTATGCACGAGTATATTTATAACTTATTTCAAATTAAAAACCAATTTGGAGAATGAAAAACACTAAATATTAAATCTTTTAAATAAAAAAAATTGTGCAAACTCATGCGCCATTATGAAAATGCTATCAGAAAAAAAAATAAAAAAAAATTTAAAAGCATTTGTTCTTTAGTAGACGTTTTAGTTTTATTGTAAATATTCATGTAGACGGTTCGCGTATTCATGTCTTTTGCTGTTCAAAAATTACTGCAATCGTAAACGCCAAAGCCACCATCGCATCAAAATTGTTAAGTTCAACAATTTCATGTGGACCCAAATAACCAAATTAAAATCCGACTATCGGAGAGATAGTTAAGGAATGCTAAAAATGCTAAAATATTACAATATTTCAATAAACCTAATTTCTAAACTAATCAGCTTAAGTAATTGTGAGTTCCAAAGTTCTTTCTCACATTAAATACTTTGAAGGAATAGAAAAAACGTCAGTTAAGCCGAAGTATTTATGTATAAGATTTACAATTTTTACGTTACTTTGGATTTTTGTTTTTTTTTTACATTGGCATATATGAAGAGCAAAGAAACTTAAAACCTATCAGAGATTATCGCAGTGGACAAAATGCTTCCTTTTCTCTTGGAATATTACAAAAGAACTCGCATTAATACGTGAAAGTTTTGCATGATTTAAGTTCGCGTGCATATTTTGCATTTTTATATTCATTATTTATCCCTCATCAGAAGCACAACACAATAAAAATTTTAACTTAAGCCATCAGGAAGACTATCTTTTTATAACATTATTGGATTTCTAAAAACTTAAACTCTTGATGTTGACATGACAATATTAGCGCTTAACAATTTTCGGCTTGGTGGTTGGTTACATATACATTTTCTCGAGAGGTTCTTTCACAAAACTCGCTACAATATCTTAAGAACTTTAGTTTTAAGTCATTAATTAACTTTCAAATAAGACCTTTTTTATTTGTGATACTACCCTTCGTTTATTTGTTTCTTTTTTTTTTTTCGTTGCACAAGACATTCCTAATTTAGACGCTAATTTTAAATTAGCAAAAACCTCAAAATAGAAATAATAGAAAAAATTCAAAATGTTGGATGTTGTTTTTTTATTTGAAATTAATTTTGTTGTAGGATAGTTGTTGTTGCTGCTGTTGTTGTGATCCTGTTCCTGGTATCGTGTAATGTTTTGGAAGTGATTTTATAATTATGATATAAATATTTATAAGTTTTTTACGGCTAAATGCAACCAAGATGAGTAAAAATGTTTGAATGAATCTATGTAAATTATAAACCAACAAATACGTGCATAATGCGCTCATTGAAACTTTCTTTAACAATAGACTATTTGTTTAATACATTCGGTCATTTTATCGTTTTCATAATTTTGGATTACTATTTTTTGGTGTTTCTTTTTATTATTTTCTTGCATTCTAGTGTGTAATTTTGGTTTTGTTTTGACACAATTTAAGCATTTCTCAAATGTAAAAAATGCGAAAAATAAACGAAAGAAAAACTAGAAGAATGTCGCTTACAGCTTGCGATGCGAACGAGGCGCATAAAGAAATTGTTTCAATAAAAAATGGGCGTGTTCGATTAAGACAACTGTAACTTGTTGTGGGCGTGTTTTCGTGGTTTCTAATAGAAAGTAGCGACGAAACAATACACTTACAACTTAGAGCTTATGATTTTTGTGTTTTAGTTGTTCTTATTCTTCTTCAAATTCTTCTCATTTTGTTTCTTTTTATTTTAGTTTTAGATATAATTTATATTATTTGCTGTTGATTTTTAATTTTTATTATTTCAATATAGATTTCTTAAAGTTAAGTGTTTGTTTTCATTTGTGTATGTGTGTGTTTTGTGGTTTTTAAAAAGTATTTTTTATTCTGATGTATTTTGGGATTTCTTTAATATTTGTTTTTGTTTATATAATTATGTTTTGAATGCAAAAAATTTCACACGTTGAATGGGAAAGGGCGTGGTGTGTTGGTTGTTTTTGTTGTTTCGGTAGCTGTTTCTGAAGTGCTTGTTGTTTTTCATGTTGTTACTGCTGCTTTAAGTGGAAAAGGTTTATGGAGGAGAAGGAATTTAGAATTAAGTGGGGATGGGGGTTACTTAAATTACGACACATCTTGATCCTCAACATCCTGGATTTCCTGTTTTGGTTCGCCGTCACCTGAAATTTTTTAATAATTTCACAAACAAATTAAATTACGTTAACAGAAAAATTTGAAATTATAAAAAGCAAATCTCACCATCAGCTTGCATATCAGATGTCCATAATGTGAGATTGTCCCTCAGCAGCTGCATAATGAGTGTGGAGTCTTTGTAGCTCTCTTCGCTCAACGTATCCAACTCAGCGATGGCATCGTCGAAAGCTGCTTTCGCCAGGCGGCAGGCGCGATCGGGCGAATTGAGAATTTCATAGTAAAATACCTAAAACAAAAATAAGTTTTTTAGAAATACAACCATAATTGAAAAATCATTTGTCATTGATAAAATTTTTAATAAATAATAAATTAATTTCACTTACTGAGAAATTCAACGCCAAGCCCAAACGAATTGGATGCGTTGGCGGCAAATCGTTCATTGCGATATCGCTCGCTGCCTTGTAGGCGATCAGCGAATTCTCTGCCGCATCCTTGCGATCCGACCCAGTGGCAAACTCAGCCAAATAACGATGATAATCGCCCTTCATCTTATAGTAGAATACTTTGCTTTCGCCAGTGGTGGCGCATGGAATGAGATGCTTCTCGAGCACATTTAAAATGTCCGAGCAAATGTCGCGCAACTCCTTTTCGACCTGACCACGGTAAGTTTTGATCATTTCGAGCTTTTCCTCGGCGCCCTTGTTCTCTTCTTTTTGTTCGATTGAGGTGATGATGCGCCAGGAGGCCCGACGTGCGCCGATCACATTTTTGTAAGCCACTGAAAGCAGATTTCGCTCTTCGACAGTCAGTTCGACATCCATGGAGGCGACCTTCTTCATGGCCTCGACCATTTCTATATTTGTTTAAAAAAAGTGAAAATTTAAGAACACAAATTGCATTTTTATAAAATTTTAAAAAAAAATTTTAAAAATTTTTAAATTGAAACATTTTTTTTTATTAAAATACACTTCCTCTCAAAAAGTTAGAGCCTTAAGCCAAAAATGTTATAGTTAATACAAAAAATGTATATCTAATACTTTTGTTAACATTTTATGTTTTTCTCTTCTCTTGTAAAATTTCAGAAATATTGGATTGGTAATTTATAGGTGGGCACTGTTAATTAGGAATTTAACTTCGTTATTCCGATAAAAGTTATTCAAAAACTTAATTTCGTTAAGTTAAATTTGTTAACTCGTTGAAACGTTAGTCGTTAAAAATTTAACGTACAAGTTAAAATTTCAATTGCAAAAAAAAAAACAAAATTGTAACAAAAAAAAAAAAAACTCTTAGAAAAGAAAAAATATCTTTAAATACTTAGCCAATTTTTTAACAGAAACATATTGTCCATAAATCATATTCTCAATGAATGTCAATATTTTTGCCAATATAAGATCAAATGTTTTTAAAAACCAACAACCAACTGATTTGCTCTGTGACTTTTATATGGAAAATATTGTAATTATCTTTAATTTTATTAATCAGGCTAAGTTACTATATAGTATTTAAACTTTTTCCCACTCAACTGTAAATTTTTCAATATTTTTAAGCTATAAAAGTTATATTTACTTTCACTCAATATACATAATAATATTAAGTTCATTCCAACATATATGATTTAAATCAATTCAAAATTTGTCCTTTTTTGTTATTAATTTTACTTTTTGTTTTAATTTTTTTTATATTTAACTAACTTGAATTAACGCAAGTAAATTCAAACTTAATGGTTTTCGAAATAAACGGAAACGTTACGTTAATTACTTTTAAATAGGGTTAGGGCCTTAGTGCATTTTGACAGCGAAATGATGCTTACAAATCTCTACTAACCCATAATATGACGATCACACTTTACACTGCAGTATTTACTATATAAAATTCACTATCTGAAATGTGATGATTACAAAAAAAATATTTTGCTTTTACTCTAAACAAAAATTATATATGTATGTATATACTAAATATAATTTTTGTTTTTCTGCAAAACCTAAGAATAAAAATCGCAATATTTTCTTATACTCAATCAAAGTTTAACTTTATTATTGAAATATTTTATGTAATGTAAAAAAATAAAATAAATAAATTTTTATGTACTTGTATAAATGGTCACAACAGTCTATACGATTCAATATCTGTCTTTACGAGCAATTAAAGATTAAGAAATATTGTGTGTTATATGGGCTTTCTTCATATTAGTCGAAGGTTTAGCTTCCAGAGAGTAACATCAAATAGAAATTAACTACTTCTAACACAATACAATCTGTAGTTGCAGTGCAAATAACCAATTCGAAATATGTATTCCAAATTGTAGTAACAACACATTACGATCGACAAAAAATTAAAGGAAATTCTAGAAACAACACCCACTTCTAATAACTAGTACATATGAAAAGTATGTTTCAATTTATGGATTTAAATTTGCATTTTAGAATATTCAGCTGTTCATTGACCTATAGTAAAATTTGATTGATATTATTTTTTTAGAATATACTAACCCTTTAATTTGACGATTTATGAGCATTTTATGGTAAAAAAAAACAGTCGAAATAGACCCAGAAACATTATAAAGGGTTAATATGTTTCGGGAAAATGTTCCTCGTTCAATTTTACTATAAATCATCTTTAGTCTCCGATGCAAAAGTAAAACTATTTTCTTTAAGTTATATTGGGAAACATCGTGACAACTTGAAGAAGTCATAATGTGTTCTGTTCGTCTGAGGGTCAACTTTTATTTAGCGTTTTATTCATAGTCAGCTTATTTTTCGTGTTGCTTAGCTTAATGTACCTTTAATTTTTATGGTAATGGAAGTCAACGTAAGAAATCAACTTAGATAATTTTCGCGAGAGAGCTTATGAGAAGATAGGAGTGATAAACCGAGTCGCTATAGTTCATATGTGTGCGTGTATTGTCGCGTATGAGTCACTTTTCAGCCGGCTCTACATGTGAAAATTAACTGGACTGGTTGGTATTGGCTTGTAGCTTAGAGAAGTGTGCTACGGCGATTACGTTTTTTTATTTTTGTGTTCATAACAAAAAAAAAATATGAAAAAATAAGCACGAGTGTGTAGAATACTTTGTATTATTAAATTATTTCGATTCAGTGCGTATAAAATACTGCAATATACGTATTTAAAAACTTTTAATTAAATAGCGTTAAATGCTATTGAAATACAAATTTTACTCTTAACATGGACGAAATTTTATTCACAATTTCTTAATTCTTTAAATTTACGTTAATTTGTCCAAACAAACATTATTATTTCATGGCTTTTTTATACATTCATTTTATATTGGTTTACAGAAAAAGTGCGCAACCAATCAATAAAAAAAATATGAGGCACATATTACTGAAAATATTACTACGACTACCATCACCACATCATTCAATTTATAAACCCAACACACCCCAACTTAAAATTAAAGAAATTATAATAAAATTAAAAAAAAAAATAACATAATGCAATGTTAACACCTCAACTGGCCACCATAGACAAAACAAGAAAATGTTGCAGCAGACCTTAATGCGGCAGCGTAGTAACACCATTTAAGACAGCTTGTGCTAACTAATAAGAAAACAATATGTATTCTGAAAAAAAAAATCGGCGCGCGCCTTCTTTCAGATGATCCCTCTACCACTCTTCCAGTGAAATAGACAATTTAAAAAACCGCATGTTTTCTGGACGCATAATTTATTTTTATTTTTTGCACATACTGTATATTTTGTTTTTTGCAATTCACGAGCGTTCTCGGTCGACATTGACGAAAGCAGAGTGAGCAACGCGGCGCTGAATCGCCGCCTACTCACGACCTCGAAATAAACGACGCAACCCAACAAATTCAACAGAACCATGCAAACAGGGTAGGGAGGAGGTAGACAGTGCAGAGGTATCTATCCGCATTTGCACCATCAGAACCAAATATCCTAATGACCACTCCAGTGGCAAAACCCATAAACTTCGCCGCTGGTTCTGCTCTCCAAAACGCACACCTGCGTCAAAGAGTGACAAAGACAAAAACACTGCTCTGCCACTGATCAAGAGCATAAGCGAAAACAAGAAGAAAAACATGTGATACAGAAGAAACGAGCGAAGGAAGCCGACGATAAATAACTAAGAAGAATTAAATACCAAAAAAGAGACCGCCACAATACGAGCACATCTCGTTTCCCTTGTCTGACCAATGTGCTGCCTATCGTTGAAAAGCATGTGGCAGTAGCGTGCACTGGTGAAAAAAAATGCATGAACGAATTTGTCGGCTAAATAGGGGGTTGACAAATTTAGTATATGCAAAAGAATACTCTATTCTATTTTTTAAAATAGGTTTATTGAGAAGATTAAAGAAATCAGTTTTTAAAACTAAAATTTTTTCCGATTAAAATTCGTTTATAGGGGTGTGCTGTAGGTAAATGCCGACGGGTGAACGGCAAAGAACAAAGTGTTTAAAAAAAGAGCGAACGCGCGCGCGTTCTACACTGATGAGTAATTCTGAAAAATATGGAAGAGTTGCCATTGCCTATTTTTACAGATTTTTAAGTTGAAATTTCTACTATTGTGATTTTTTTTAATCTAATAAATTACATTGACCTAGTAAATTTCCTCAAGAAGACAAGGGTTTCTAAGATAGCAAGTGAGTTCAAATTTTGTGTGTTATAACTTTTTATATAATTTTAATTACAAGTATTATTTTACCGATTAACAATATCATAAAAGTTAACCGAATTATATACAAATACTCAAGTTTATGTTAAAATCATTCAAAAAATTAAATATATGTTCAAATAAATATTTATGTATTATATATTCGACATATTTAAGGTATCAATAATATAATTAAAATTTATTGTAACATACCATAACTGTACTGTTTATTTTAAAATGTCTTGTTTTTTAAAGATATCGAATTCATTTGCCAGGCCAATTGATTGCAAAATCTATTAATTTTGCCGAAATCAAAAACAAAATACTAAATTTCAGTTTATTCCCTTTCAGCTATTACGTTTTTGTGTTAGCAATGAGTAAGGTTTTATTTGTTTATGAGTTCTTTATATCTGTGTTCAAAAGATATAGGCACTTAGGCTCTTATAACTTTTTCAACGTAAAAAGTTTAAGTAAAGTTATGTTTTTATTCCTCATGAAAAAACTTATATAAATTTAAATCGTTATTTTATTTAAATTGTTTTTTTTTTTTTTTTTTGGAGAAAACGACTAAACTTGATTTAGGCAATAATGAACAAAATAACGTTTCTTAATGTTGTAATCTAAAAATAGTTAGGCAGTTAATCCAAACTAAAAAAAAAGTAGAATAAGAAAGCAATTATCTTCAGTTAGGAAATTAACATAAAATAATTATGAGTTAAGCTGTTATTTCATATTAGTAATCTTAAAACATAGACGATTGTTTTTTTTTTTTTTTTTTTTGGAGAAAACGACTAAACTTGATTTAGGCAATAATGAACAAAATAACGCTTCTTAATGTTGTAATCTAAAAATAGTTAGGCAGTTAATCCAAACTAAAAAAAAAGTAGAATAAGAAAGCAATTATCTTCAGTTAGGAAATTAACATAAAATAATTATGAGTTAAGCTGTTATTTCAAATTAGTAATCTTAAAACATAGACGATTGTATTTAATCTACAGAAAAAAAATGAAAATTTTGAAAAAGTGACTATTTATTTCCCAACATAGTCTTCCTTAGCTCGATACATTTGACGATGCGATGCTCTAACTTCTTTAACCCTTTAAAAAAAATACGTTATCTCGAGGTCTGCAAAGTAGGCCTCCATCGGACGGTGAGATTAAATACTTATTGGACCACCGTCGTATACATATATATATCTTGAGTATTTCTCTATGCTAAAAACTCCAAAACATCTCGTTGAAAAAATTTATTTTTCCAATAAGAAATTTTCGAGTTGTATTTACATTCAAACAAAATATGGTTTTGGGAATTAAAACTTGAGTCGAATATTTTATAAATAGAAAAAGCACGTCGATCAAAAATAATTAAATTTTTTATTTTAATGCATTCTTATTTGTATTAGTAGCAGACATGATCTGGCAGCACCAAATTGATTGAAGGGAACTGTAATATAATTAACTTTTCAATATTCAAAACGTAAACTTCTTTCCGTCTCTGAAAACGAAAGTTACAAAAAACGAAAAAATTATAGATAGCACATGGCAACCCCGTCTACATATTTTGTCGTTTTCGCGCATTCAATCGATCCATTCATCGATTTTTCGCGGTGCTCTAACCAACGAAGGCGAAAAACCCACGAAGATAAAGTAATATGTGAGAGAGCAGTAGAACTAGTTGAACTGTTTGCGCTCACAGGAGCAGTCCGACCTAAGAAAAGGAAAACTAGTGCGCAACAAACACCAAGGAGACACAACAGAGGGAAAGAAAAACGGAGCAATGAAAAAGACAGCCGTTCTGTAGTATAGATGACGGATTTTGGAGCACAGAAACGAAACATAAAAATTATTTTTTTGTTGTTGCAACGGAAAAAATTCCAAGTGTTGAAAATGGTCATGAAGTTGGGTTATGGATTGAAAAAGGGGGAGGCAGCAGTGGCGAAAGAGAAGTATCACAAAGAAACTTGTGTAGAGGCAGGAAAGAAAAAAAGGAAAAGGTAATAAAGCCAGTCAGCGCATAGCAACCTTGCTTGATAATCGAATTATTTTTTCTAAATAAATTTTGATCCACAAAAATCAAAGATAAAAAAATTAAATGTTAGGTGGGTACAGTTCAATGAGGTCCTCCAGCTTCACAAGCTTGCCATGAATTCAAATTCAAAACAAAACTTTACATTTTTTATTTTTTTTTTGCCAAATTTTGTTTTAAAATATTGGTTTTAACTCGGGGGAATTAAAGACACCAACCACGCGAAATTTGTTGCCGGCAAAAATCAAGTTTTTGCCATCTTTTTATTTTCGCTTTTTGTGTTTTCTCGGAATTTTACTCATTATTAGTCGCTGACGTCGGCGGCGCCGCTCACTACTTCTCTTTATCCACACCTACCACTTTTTGACTTATTCATTTTAGAGTTTCTAAAATGTTCTTTGAGAGGAAGGTAAAAAAAAATGTACGTACCCTGAATCTATCCTATATTTTTTTTTCAATCCTCGGAGCTTCCCTTCACTATTAATCATTCCCCTCCCGAGATTTTCTTTTCAACTTACCATCATAGCGCTCCGCTTGCTCGGCCAATTTTGCCTTGTAAACATTATTTTCGCGTTCAGACATTTCGGTATTCCTTTCTATCGCGTTATTTAGCAGAAAAATAAATCCTTTTTAAAATTTAGTTTTTCCCGGCGTTGTTCGTTGTCGTTTCGAGACAGCGGCGTTGGGGCTTTTTATCGTCGTCGCCTTCGTTTCCGAAATTTTTTTCTTCAATTTTTCTCTACTACGTTTTTTCTTTGACAACGCTTCGCTTCTGCTTGATTTTTCGGTCGTGTGGTTTTTTCGTCGTGCGTCTCGCTGTCGTTGCTCGCTCAAATCTGCGTTTTCGTTTTTTTTAAGTAGAGGAAGAAAAAGGAAAATTTTTGTTGCGTTTTAATCAAGGCAATATATTCTTTTGCAATTATTTTACTAACTGCAAGTGAATTTGAATTTAAAATAAAATTTATATTTTTGGCTACACACGCTCAGGAGATGTGAGAAGTCTTTCCAACGCGAAATACGAAACAGAATTAACGAATTAACGAAAGAACGACGCCCTTCGTTTAGTGATGGTGTCGATTTTTTTCGAAAAAAAATCGATAAAATATCGATAATTCTTGACGAAATTTGTTAGTTAGTTTGGAAAGACAAAAAAGTGGATGAATAAGTTCGCAAAACTTTGAAGAATATGTATTCATTCTTCTTCTTCTACCTTCTTCGTTTTTCGAAACTCTTTCATTAGTTACTTGAGATATTTTTGGAGGAGTTCGAAAAAGGGGAGCCATCTCAAGAAAGAAACACCGTGAAAAGCGAAAAGTTGTTAATGCAATCATAATTAGCCTCTCTCTCTCTAATTACTACATGGTCTTTAAAAATTAACGTATTAAAAAAGTAAAAATAAACAGTATTAACCAAAATGACAAATAATCTTAACATATTAGGAGGCTGGATTAACATATTCACAGTCACGGATACCCAGCTTCACAAGGGCGGCTACACGATTTACAAAATCACCTCAATCGTAAGGATATGTTTAAAGTTTTTTCATATACATATTTACATTCTTAAGTTCCTCTTTTGTAGGTGTTCCCGCGTTCAGTGCCGCAGGCTTTGACTTGTCTCACCGTGTGGAAGCGATTTCACGATGTCAAACGACTCCATCGTGAGTTAACACGTCGTCACAAATCGCTCAACTTACCTGGCCAACTTCCGCCAGAACCGTCGGATAGCAGCTTCTTTAAAAGGTTCGATTCAGGAGTTATACTTCGTCGTAAGGCATACATTTTGGAGTTGCTTGATTTTGCTGCGCTTCATCCGGCATTATACAAAAGCCACGTTTTTACACAGTTTTTTAGTGACGCGGTGGCTGGGCCAGTGGGTGATTCTCCCTTGCGCAAAAACAATGAACGAAATGCAGAGAAGCAAGGTGAAGGTAGAATTACGGAAAATTGCGATAAACTTAAATTGAGATACGACCCGCAGGAACCGCTCACTATATTTGATTGCAAACAAACTTTACACTCATCAGACTCTATTAGAACACAAGAAGAAGATAATGCTATATCTTTAGCAAAGGACGTGTATAAAGAAAAGGAGATGGAGAATACAATTGCATCGTCGGCCTCTACTGCCGAAAAACCATGCAAAGACTACACGCGCTTCCTGACGCCAATGATCTCGATTGAGAGCGATGATAGCGATTACATTTACGAAGCCGCTGTTGAATTTAGTCACGCCGTACAGTCAGAGGCTAGCTTAGATTACAAATATGCCCATCTGCGTTACAAGCGTGGCGTTGAAGTACTGCTGCAGGGCTCCAAAGGTTTGTAAAAAATACATATATAATAAAAAAAATTTATTATTTTGAAAATTCTAAATAGAGTTAAAAAATATTTAAAATATTTTTACTTTTTATCTAAAGAGTAAAATTTCATAACTTGTGCAAATAAAAAAATATACTCATAAACTTAAATAAATAACAAGTATTAAAGTTACTGTTACTGTTTGTCATGTAAAAAACAGTACTTAATGACCAATGTAGTTGAATATCACAGAGATTAGTACTGTATAAATAAAATCAGTTGACATTATTTGGTAGCCCTAAGACAATTTTTGTACATACATAAACATGTATATACTTATAATTATTGCCAATTAAAGAAAACCCAATAAAATTGTTTTCAACATTATATTTAATATGTAAATCTTCAAAATATTTTATCTTTCAGATGATTCCAACGCTGATAGAAAATTTATTGCCAAGACAAAAATAGTCAAATACCTTGCACGCGCAGACAACATTTATGATCGCTTTCTGCGTGAAGCAAACGAAAGCAGCAGTCCAGCAGCATCAACAATCAAAACAAATTTTCAGCTCGCAATCTCCGTCACAGACTTCAGTGGCGAATCACGTCCTACTGCCTCACTTTATCTCGAGCGTCCATGGAACCATTTGGCTAAGTAATTTTAAATTGCTGTTCTGACAGGCTATCAGTTGGACATTTTTGTGCTTTCGTTACTGACTTGCAATACCAATTTGAAAATACAAGTATTATTTTTATTTAGATATAAAGTACTAAAAGTTCTTGGGGAGCGAGTTTTGCAAGTTCAGAGCGTTACGGAGGCTGACCGCCGTCAAGCTTACGTAATGAAGGGCGTCGAAAAACCGTCTTCGAACTCTCCTACGCAGAGCGTTTTCTTACCTCAGCATGTGCCGTACATGGTCGATTTGCTCGCCTTCTTCCAGTCGGATCAAAAAATATTTCTCCTGCTCCGACAGGCGGCAGGAGGTCGTTTATGCGACTATATACGTTCATATGCGTCTACTATGGGCAACAGAACAATCGCGGACATTGCTGGAATATTTCCGGAAGTCGCCGACGGTTTGCAAGTTTATAAAGCAGAGGCAGAACCAAAAACTAGCATAGAGCAAGAGGAACAAAGTTCAATTTTAATTGCTCCATCTGAATCTACTGAATTTAGTGATTTAGTTCGTTGCTCCCAGCAGCTGCTGCAATCCGTTTCCAATACACTAAAGGCGGTACAAGATTTGGCAGAGGAGGTAGAAATGCCTTCGAATCTTAAAACCAACCGAAGTAGTCTTTCTTCAGCAACAACAACATCAGAAGCAACATTATGCCAAATTGGTGTTCTCAAAATACCCGAAGCTAGCCTTAAACAGTGGGCTCGTGAACTTCTTGTGGCAATTGACGACCTCCACTGCAAAGGTGTGATTTTGGGGTGAGTATTAATTTAATAAATATCAGAGTTCCTGTGACATGAAAATTTTGAAAAATTTGTTTTCTAAAAATTTTTTCTTGCGACCATTTTCACAAGAAAAACCTATTTCGCATTGCGCGGTTATCTTTGTATAAGTTTTACACGGAAAAAAAAACTTTAGTTTCATTTCTAATTAGTAATAATTTTCAAACCCCCTTACGACAAGATTAAAATAATAAATTAATATCTGATTTCACCTAAAACAAGTTTTCCTTTTTTGGCATATTACAGTGACCTTCACATGGAAAATCTGCTACTTGGAGCCAAAGGTCAATTACTACTTACATATTTTTATCAAAATGAAGCAGTTACAGTCTCATGCGCTGATAATTATGTACAGAAGGGCTACAGTGAACACGCTCTAGCAGGACACTTTATAGCACCAGAACGACCCCTGACTTTTAAGTCGGACTGGTGGAGTTATGGCATTGTTCTTTATCAGCTGATCTTGGGTGTTGTAAGTGATTCACTTTTTTCTTATATATCTTCGCCGCGCCAACAAACATAGTTATGGTTTTTCAGAGTAGTTCCAGTACTGCGAGCACATAAATGTTTTTGATCACTCTAAACCAAAAGAGTTTAAAAAAACGGTAAAGGCGGGCAACATATAGTGTTAATAAAACATGCAATAAGTAAAATCACAGAACTGTTTTCGTTGGCGCAGCAACGATAAGTCAATTTATTTAAAATATTTAAATTGAAATTATGGCAGCATTAGCAAAAGCAGGAAACGTCAGTGACCTGAATAATTTTTATTTGTAGTTAGAACAATTAAAATCACTGAGTGATACCTAAAATAAGAGTTATTTAAAAAATAAGGAAATACATTTCAGTCAGTGATTATAATTTAAAAAATACAAAAAAAAATCAGTTAGTTATTTTATTTAAAAGATTCCATAAAATTATCATTTTTCTCTTTACTGTTCGCTCTTATCAATTCACAATTCCGTTTTTCACAAAAAACGTAATTTGAATAATGCGTTCTACTGTTTAAAATAAATTTAGGGTACTTCCTTTAAATTAATAAACACATCAAAAACCCAATATATACTAAATAAGTATCAACATTTGTCCTGTATTTTTTATGAGAAAATGATTGTGTCCTTGCCGTCTTAAAAGGCGTGATTGTGTTGTTGACTGTGTGTTTGTGATACATAGTTAAATAAAAGTGTAAAATTAAAAATAAAAATCGGGCTTTTCAGTCCTTTAAAGCAGCTCATCCCGGCCACATTGATCTTTATGGTTGCGTTCAATATCCGGAAAATTTTGATATATCGGAGAGTGCGCGTGATTTGCTCGAGAATCTACTGCAACAGACACCAGAAGATCGGTTTGATATTGAACAAATACGCATGCACGAATTTTTCAAGGGCACCAATTGGTCAGCGGTGCAACAAAATGGCCTAAATCTACCGACATCAGAAACAGAAACTTAGAACAAAAAGTACAACAGTATTATTCCCAAAAAGTGCGAGTATATAAATATTGTTTATTTTTTACAAATCTTAGTATTTTCTTTTTAAAATATGGTTAAGTTTAAAGTTTTCTTTGTTTATTTCAAATCAATTTATTAACACCTAATAGTTTAAAATATTGTACAAATTATTTCGAAGAGTTGTAACAGAATTTATATAATTACCCGAATATAACTTAAATATTTATTTTTGTTCTTTTTGTAAGTATATACATACGTACATAAATACATACATACAAACAAAGAAACATACATGCATACATACATATTGCTAGAATTAAATAAAGTCTGTATTTTTAGAAATCATATAAAAAGTTTTTGCAATATTTTTACAACTTTACGAAAAATAAACTAAAATGTATTGTCAAATTCACAACAGTTGTAGAAATTTACTAATTATTATCAGCGATTCACTTATACGGGTATGTAAATACAATATAACTAAGAAAGTTGGCTTAATCGTAGGGAAGAATCGCCACTTATAATAAGGCACATTTGAAATGCATTTGGAGTAGCTTTTAATTACAAAAAATTCTAAATAATTAAATTTTACCTATTCCCTTTGTTAATTTATTTCTAAAAAAATTTGGCAAGACTTTGGATTTTGTTAGTTTTTGAATACATGTATCTTACATAATTTTCTAGTATCTTACTAATTTTGGAAACTCCAAAGATTTTTCTACTGAATTCATAATGCATGTTTATTAAAAATAAGAAAATACAAATATTTTTCGCAGAAATAAATATTACAATATTGAACATTAATTTCAAATAATTATTGTTAAAATTTTTATCAAACCCAATTTGGTTTCCTTTCGAATTTTTTAATATGTACATATTAAAAATTAAAAAAATGCATTAAGAGTTTTAGGAGTTGTGTTTCATTTTTACACTTTGTTTTTTTTAGGGTAGGGTATATTGAGTTTGATCTTCCAATTGTACCATTCTCAAGGAAGTGTGGTAGGTATAAGAATATGTACATATATGTGAAATATATAAAAAATTACCGTCGAATTCTGAGTCAATGAACGTCTGTCGGTCTGTCCTAAGAATTACATCTAGTTTAAGGTTAAGTGGTTAAGCTCTTTAAAACATTAATCAGAAAATCTGGCCCCACACTCCATAGAAAAATTCCCCGTTATTTAGGAGTAAAAAATAAAAAGAAAATAGTTGTAGAGCAGTTAACCTTACATTTGGTATTCAACGTTCGAGTAGTGCCTGAAGGACATTGCTTAGAAATGAGCCAGATCGAAAAAGAACAAAGTCCACCGATAAAAAAGCATATGTACTCAGAAAATAATAAAATATTAATACACATTTTGTAGGTTAAAACATGAAAAGCAAAATTTTACTCTGAAAAAGTGTAGGGTATTTAAGCTTTGGCATATCCAAAGATAATTCTCTTACCAGTTTAATGATTTAAAAAGTTTTTTTTTTTTAACTAAAAGGAACCCACCATATACAATTTGCTTGAAAATATAATTTTCATTATTTTAATGACAAATTAAATGCAAATACCAAAATGAACCTGTTACCTCAGTTTGTTAATTATCT
This sequence comes from Suillia variegata, assembly GCA_949127995.1. Classification (NCBI taxonomy): domain Eukaryota; kingdom Metazoa; phylum Arthropoda; class Insecta; order Diptera; family Heleomyzidae; genus Suillia; species Suillia variegata. Next base: position 691,746 of record OX421843.1, on the reverse strand, counting down.
GAATATGTAACAAAACTGTAAAACCAATTTAAATTAATATAAAAAGAAATGCCCTACACAGACTAACACCCAAACTAGATTAGAATGGGCGTTTGAAGAATGGCGCAGTTGCCGGTTCGCCTCTTGCATATGGCGCTACCATTGCTTTGGCGCGGTGCAGTTGGCGTCTGCGTATTTCGGCCAATGACGTTGTGGTCGGTACTTGCTGTTTTCGTTGTGAGAGCATTTCCATCAATGCAAAAAAGGCGGCAAAACATAACTGTGCGTTACATTGGTGGCGACTGCGGCGGTAGTGCCATTCTCCTCGCTTTTAATCACAGTTTGCAAGCCGCTGCCGCCTTCATTGGGATCTTCCGATGACGACGAATGCACCGACGCTGTTCCAGGGTTTGTATAGTGCTGTTGTTGTTGTTGTTGTTGATGCTGCTTTAAAACAGCTGCCTCATGGTGTTGCTGTGAATCTTGCATGTGGCACGACGATGGATCCAAATTGCCTACAGCAGGAAAAGGTATACCACTTACGTGTACATACTTAGCCTCTTCCACGGATAAATATTTCCCGTCTGCTTGCTGTTGTTGCACTACCACCCCAACGCCGCCGCTGGGATCATTCATATGTGCTGCACCGCTTCCGTCGTCCATATGTACGCCGCCGCTGCCACCGCTGCAACCGACATAGCTTCCTTCGGGTGCGTGCATCTTATGCGTACCATCATCTGCGCCACTGCCAGCTGCACTCAATTCCATACGTGGTGGACTGCCGTAATCAAAGTGGCGCATCGGAAACAGTTGGCTCTCATGCACGTAGGTGCCGTACTGACTGGAGTAAGTGCCATATGGGCTGGCCGCTGGCGACAGTAGACTAAATTGTGGACTTAGTTCGTATGGTGGCTGATAACTCGTCCAGCTATCCATACTGCCAGGCGGTGTAACGGTCGTCGTTTGTGGAAATGTCGCAAACGGTGGACCCAATGTGCCGCCGTTTTGTAGTGTAGCTGTTGGTGGTGTTCCACTGCTGGTTTTGATGTAACCGGTTTTGCGAGGTGGTTCGTGTTTGCGCCATTTAGCACGTCGATTCTGGAACCATACCTGAACGCGCGATTCGCTTAAGTTTAGCTTAATGGCAAGTTCTTCGCGTGCGAATACATCCGGATACGGAGCGCGCTCGAAGGCACGCTCAAGCTCCTCAAGTTGATAAGCAGTAAAGGTTGTTCTACAAAATAAACAAACAAAATATTTACGTTTTATTTGTTATGATGTCCTGCATTATTTTGTTTTTAAAATTCATCTAACTTAATTTCTTGTTCCAAACATTTTTGTAAGCCATATAATAAAAAAGAGTAAATGTTTAAAAAATACAAGAATACTATTCTATATAAGTGAACCCCTAATCGTTTCCTAAAACCAATATCGTCTTAAGTTTCAAAAAATTCAATCAACTAATATTTTCAATCGTAAGTTTTTTACTTAAAATCTGTTTTAAAAGAAATTCCTGTGCATAAGAGCTTTACTAAAGACTTGCAAATTTATGTGTGCACCAATCTAAAAACCTTAATTGTATGTACATTACAAAAGGATCCATTAAATAGCAGTTGGACATCAGCTCCTCACCATGATACTTTTAATTACTCAACATGACTCGTAAACGATCTCCCCTCTGAATTATTTATTGACACATAAAAAATGGGATTTCCCGTTGTTTCGAGGTACGAATATAATTGTTAATGGTGACTTGGTAACCCAACACTTGATTACTACTTACCGTGTCTTTTTCTTTTTAATTCCATTTGGATCGCCCTTCTTCTTGTCGTTTTTTTTTGGTGCCGATGTGGTTGTAGTTCCTGGAGAAGAAGTACTCCCACTACTATTTCCATTCGGATTTGAATCGCCATTTATGCTAGACATTTGACACATATCATCGGTTTTCTTGTTCTTTAAGGTTGTGGTCGCTGTAGATAAATTACAGCCATTTGAATTTAGGAGACCACTATCTGTGTTTGTAATAATGGCTCCACCACTTAACAGACCATTAGTAGGTGTTGACATACCCGACGTCGAATGTGCACCATTTACAGATTCGCCAACGCCAACTCCACCTCCGTTTAACCCAGTTACATCGTGAGCATGCGGCGACTGATGATGTGGACTACCGCTGTACATGTGCTGTTGCTGTATATGGTGAGCATGATGTTCGTACTCTAATTTGGAAGCGGAACTTGGTGAATAATCCAGTTTTCCATTGGTTTGACTGACTTGGTTAACGTGCGTATGGTAATCTCCAATTATTGGTGTTTGATGAAGGTGCAGCTGCTTGTGATGGTGATGCACAAGGGCATTAGCTGTTGAGACTGAGACAGTTGGTACCACCGATGGCGGTGGCGAATATTGTTGCTGATGTGACGTTGCAGCGTGATGGTCAGGTTTATGTGTAGCAGTCGCTGTAATGTATTCGTAGCGTTGTGTCGGCGAATAGCATCCCATCTTGTTGACTGAACTTACAAAGTCTAGCTTTTGGCTGTAGTCCTGCGTTTTATAGGGATCCATTTTAGGCGAACCACCCGGAAGCAGTGTATTACAGTCTGGTAAACGCTGCGTGCATTGCAGTTCAGCCGGACTGACATGTTGATGAATAGCAGCATTCGGCAGACCCATCATAACCGAGTGGAGACCATGAGCAACAGATGTCGGTACCGTTGATGTGGGTGCTAGTGGTTTTGCTCCCAATGGACTTAGCGGTCCAGAAAAATCATTAAACATTTGATCGTCAAATGCAGCATGTTCCATCTTAATCGATTAGCTGATTGTAGAAAAGTGTTTCAAAGTTCAGACTTTAGTTTGGTATTGGGTTTAGTTTTAGGTTCAATGGCTTTCGTAGTGTTAAGTTAAATGTTTTCCGAGTGTTTTTACATATATGTAAATACTGCACTTGTATATATGTATATTCAGATACTGTTTTTAATTACAGAAACGCTGTGATTTGTTTTGTTATTTTTTTAAATTGAAATCATTTAAGATCCGTTGGTTAAACACACTTAATTAAGATTTTTCACTATCACAGCACTTGCATGATCGTATCGCTCACACGGCCGACACTCGAGTATCCTCCGACGGAATCTCGCGCGACAGCTCATAATCCATTTTGAGTAATCAATGTGCGCGTAAAAATTAAATCAAAATCAATTAATACAATTGTAATAATTGACCGCAATTGTTTAACAAAAGCTGAAATACTATCGCGGCACACACGAAATTAAATTGTTGTAAATTAATTAATTGCATTTGCGGCCGTTGTATCAACACGTTTTTAAATTTTCCGCACACTTTTCAAATTTATGACTTGTTGAGGATATTATGTACTTTTTTTTCGTCAATTTATTTTGTCACCTAAACTGTTTAATTAAAGGAATTAAGCCAGTTTATGGTTTCCCCTCGCCCATATGTGGCGCTTTCGATTTTTAAATGATTGTTAGCTTTAAAAACGTTGTAAAACCAATTCCACTTTAAAGCGATTGAAAAGAAAATACAGATTCCGTTCGTTGTCGTCGTATTGCAAATGAGTGTGCCTCTGTCGAAGTCTATGCCCTTAATTGTGCCCACAATCGACGATGATTGTCTTTTTATACCCAATTTAGAGGTAAATTGATTCTAACCATTCATCGTCCAATCAGATTGCAGTAATGGCTGACCCCCTGCTGATCTTTGCGATACATTGTCATGTGCGCTGCAAGCGAATCGCGTAAGTTCGCCGCATCTTTCAGAGTTCGAGTACAACACTGTGCTATGTGTGATAGGGATGGATAATCATGCTGGTTCGTGAGATTTTTCGTCTCACTATGAATAGAATCGGGGTGTGGTTTTTCTGTGTAAATGTGTGTGTGTTGTTGTTATTGCTGTATGATTTTTCTCACTGTACTTCCTGCATGCATCAATATGGCATGTGAACCGCTTGCGTCTGGATTGTACTTACGCTCGTGTCTGTTATATGAGCCAAAGCGGGTTCAGAGTACACTTATTGACGGGAGCGCGCAAGCATCTTTTCGATCAGAGTGATGCATGGTGACGTCCGTCATACCAGCATTTTTGCTCAAAGTATGGGAAAAAATCGCAGGATATTTACAAAATTTTGGGTACTTAAAGGTTTAAATTAAAATAGCAAATCCGCAATACTGGTCCTCTGTGGCGTCTTAAAAAAGAGTTGCTTTTTTCAAAGCAGGTTAGGTTTTTAATATTTTGGTTTTTAGATTTTGGTAATTCAGCAAAAATTCTAATTGTATTAAATAAATATCTAACTGCAAATTTCAAACAAAATTGGTAATTAATACAATTAAATGTGTAATTGGAAAATTCTGTTTTGGGAAACTTGTCGTATATGAGACACATTTAAACAATAAAATTGTATAAATAGAAAAATAAAACATTTCTACTTAAGTTGTTGTCTTAGGTGTATTAGGTGAACGAGGAAAATTTTTTTTAGCCCAATATCTATTCGGCAACTCCACAAAGTTTTATTTTGCGCATAGGATACAAAGAAAGATAAACAGGAATAGATAGCTAGATAGATAGATAGATAGATAGATAGATAGATAGATAGATAGATAGATAGATAGATAGATAGATAGATAGATAGATAGATAGATAGATAATAAAAATAGAGATACATATATAGTTAACAAAAATTAATTTATAAATATAAAATATAGGTTAATTGTAGTGATAAAACAGAATAGTAAAACAATGTTTTAATTTTTTGTATACATTATTATTTAGTTTAATACTACATAATTTTATAAAACAGCAATTGTTGTAATGTTAGTAATAGCTTCGGAGCGCGATTTTTTTTTACATATTTTATACACACTTTTATTGGTTTTATAGTTTCTTAGGTGCATACAATTTCAACCACCAAATGATGGAGTTTCTATTCGAAATTTAATTACCTTTTCACGATCAAAAGAATGATTTGCAGTAGGGTGAAAAGGACGCGTGTCACGATTCTATGTTGGCATGCATGACTTACTTGAGTGATCGCGACCTTTTGGTATTATGCTGGTACAAAAAATACGTATACCAGCGTTAAAAAATTTCTCATGTTACCCGTAAAATTGCTTCGATTAGAAAATGTGAGCAAGATTTCTTAAGCAATAATCCTTAAATAATTTCTTTATCTAAAATATTTATTTATTAACATAAATTATTTTATTTTAATTTATTTAATTTTATTTGATTTATAAATTAAAAAAAAAACAAACATTTACCTATTCAAAATTTAATTTGGTAATATGGAATATATATTTCTCAATCGAAATGCCCGCATTTTAAATAACCAAATATTATTTTCTCTCGATCTGAAAAGTGAACAAAAAAAAAACTCACATAATCCTCAAGTTGTTTTCCCATAACATATAAAACTCACATTCCCATTGCCATTGTATTTGACTTTTTCGCGGTATTTGCTGACTTTCAGCCAACATTTTCAACATGTTACGTTATGCGGGCTGTAAGGTTGGCTTTACGCTTACAAAAGCGATATGTTTAGGTCACACGCGATCGAAAATTACCGCCAAAAGTATCCCTGATTCGCATTTGTAAAGTCTACCCATATTTTTAACCTTATTTTTAAATGTGTATCTTATCAGTTGTAAAGAGATCGTTTATTGCTCTTATAATTGCAGGCCAAGACGTTAAATGGCTCATGATTTCTTTTAAGATTTGGGAAACGTTATTATCTAAGGGCAATCTATATTTTTTATGCACCAATCAGTTTTGTATATTGGTTTTGGTCCAATGTTTGTAACGTAGAGAAATACTCAACATTTTGGAGCCAATCCGCCCATGACCACGCCCACTATTACAAGAAATGATGATAACACTATGTCTTGCGAACCAAATGAGATATTGGGTTGAAATTATGTACAACATTTTATGTTGTGCTTGGGAACAACTGATCAAATTTTAGAAACGATTGGGGTGGTCCATATTTTTTATTTTTTGTATTATACAATATGATTAAATAAATCCCTTAAAACTTTAATATAATATTTTGGTACTCAAACTATCTTAAATAAGTAGAGTAATATTTTAGTGTGGTTCATGATATATAAAACTAGGGTGGTCCAAGATATACTCATTTTCTTATTTTATTTTTTTATATATCATCATGAACCACCCAAAATAAATTGTGATATTTAACAATGTGGTGCATTTGTAATAGTCGGTTTGACCGATCATTCAAGATTAAAATTGCTAATTAGGATAACAACATTCGTTATTTCGGTACAAAAAGTTCTTCAACTATAAAAATTTAATTGAAAAGGCAGAGGTTATTTGCATAGCAGAAGATTTTATTTTACTAGTTTTTAAATGAGTTCCTTTGACATCCTATCGATATAAACTGAATTGGATAAACAATTTGGGTTCGTGGCAGATATTCAGTCTAGCCCACTTTTTGTGAGATAGTTTCTCAACTTCTTGAAACTTTAAACCAATTTTAATAATCAACAATAATAATGGGTAAACATTGGGTAAAATAGCAGTGACCGTACGTTTTAGCGTTTTCTTTCCAACTTGTGGGGTTTATAGCAATTCTTTTGTCAATACAAACCTTCCCAAAACAATAAGTTTAATAAAAAATTTGATAAACAGATTGAATTTAGAAACTACAATGCAAGCATGTGGAAATACTTTTAAGTGGTTTTGTGTTAAAATACAAAACTTTACTTGCAAAACAAGATTTTCCGATTTGTAATTGTGATATTGTGTAACCCATGCTTACATTTTTGCTTTTGTGACAATAAGTTCAAAATACGAAAGCAGACTTACGAGTATATGCTTGAAAAAACAATCATATTTTAAGTCATACATGTATGTATGTATATACAATATATATGTTCATAATAGTTTGTTTGGTTCTTGCTAAACTCGGTGACAGCGCACTAAATAAATACTTTGGAAGACATCAACGCTCACTCGTTTTTGAGTTAATATATCGGAGATCTGCACTTTGCTACAGTTACAGGAACATATTTCAACATGGCGAATAATGGCGGGCAACTTGTTGAAGTATCATACTGTACGCTGCCGCTCACACAGATAGTCTTCATCACCACTACAGACGTGATCAATTAAGCTTCGTTAAGATCAATTTAAAATCCCGCATGAAATATCAAATAGTTGTTGTTGTTTGTAATTTTCTGCTGCTTTTATCAAATTTTTATATAGTTTTGAAAATATTTTGTTTGTGTAGTTGCGGTTTATTTGGTGGGACTGATGCTTTTCCCGCCCGTACGTTCTCTAGAACTATTGCGACTGGCATCGGCAACGCACAGTAGGCTGAAAACATGCCGAATATATTTTTTTCTTGTAGAACCGTTACCTTGAAACATTTTTTTCCACCATTAGACTAATTTTTTTGAAACTAATTTTTGGTGATTAAACAATTGTAAGCCAACAAGTAATTACCAGGTGAAAGTGTTATAACTAATCCATTTTTATTACTATGAATTTCAGGAAGAACTCGTGTAAAAGGATATGCAATTTATCACTCTTTTATTTTTTGTATTTTGTATAAATTTACTTTTGTTTCAACGCTTGACTTGAAACTAACACAACAACAGAAATCTTTAAGATTATACCCGTAAATAGGTTACTAAAAACTTATTTATATTTGGCAATGAGTACTGTGCAACTTCTGTCGTTTGCTTCACAATCCACCAGCGCGAACGACCAGTTGACACCGTAAAATTCTTCTTTTTGTGACTAAACGAAACGTATAACAGATTCCAACATTTTGCGTTGTGGTGATCCCGAAAGGCGACCCCTCGTAATAATGACAATGCTATGACGAAGATGTATAGATTCTTTTTAGTCGGCTGCGCACAGAATGAATATGGGGGTTATTATGAAAGAACAGAAATCTATAAGTTTTCTACCACACCATTTCATGGAATTATTTGTTTTGTATGTATTACTTGTATTTATTTATTTATTTATTTATTTATTTATTTATTTATTTATTTATTTATTTATTTATTTATTTATTTATTTATTTATTTATTTATTTATTTATTTATTTATTTATTTATTTATTTATTTATTTATTTATTTATTTATTTATTTATTTATTTATTTATTTATTTATTTATTTATTTATTTATTTATTTATTTATTTATTTATTTATTTATTTATTTATTTATTTATTTATTTATTTATTTATTTATTTATTTATTTATTTATTTATTTATTTATTTATTTATTTATTTATTTATTTATTTATTTATTTATTTATTTATTTATTTATTTATTTATTTATTTATTTATTTATTTATTTATTTATTTATTTATTTATTTATTTATTTATTTATTTATTTATTTATTTATTTATTTATTTATTTATTTATTTATTTATTTATTTATTTATTTATTTATTTATTTATTTATTTATTTATTTATTTATTTATTTATTTATTTATTTATTTATTTATTTATTACAATAACATACAGCGGCAGGCATCACGGATGCACGTTTTAACTTACGACCCCGGCCATTCTGGGACCTTTGGCTAATGTATTGCTAACAGTAAAAGAAGGCTCTATTAATTCTAATATTTTATTTTATTGGATAAAAAGAAATTTAAAAAAAAAAAATTTCAATAAAAAATAAAAAAAAAAAAAAAATATTTACGATTAAAATACCCTCCGTGAAGGTGTCGACAGTGACCCTACAAACTCATATCACCAAATTTCAGATTTCTAGGGGCAATATTACCAAAATAATCCAATATTTTTACTTCATCTCACAATAGGTGTATTAGGTTGGCGTGGCAAAACCATCCTTAACATCAGCACAGCAACTCCCTAACATTTCATCGCAATCGAATTAATGGTTTAGACGCACAAAGGGTACAAAGAAAAATCCAAACGAACAAAAAAAAAATAAATTTTTATACTTTTATTATAATGTATACAAATGTGTTTTTATTTGGGTGTACTGCTTCTTTGCGGAACCCGTCAACATTTTAATTTTGTTTGAAGATGCTATTATCGAAATAATCTTTTTAAAGGTCCTCTTAAATAATTTTCAAAGCATCGAACTCATTTACTGATTTTGTTCTTATAAATTATTCAATTAAAAAATCGCAAAGTTTTTTACTGTATCATCCGAACGAAATTTGCATCTGCCAATGGTGCTTCTGTAGGTTTTTCATTTAAATTTTAACCATCGCTGAGGATGCATTTTCGACCTATGATTACGTTTGTTATAATTATATTTTATTATTTTTAACCATAACAATCTTTAACATCGAGTTCTAGCTAAAAATTAGAAGATTAAAAAAAAGTAGTTTTGGCCTGATATGAACGAAAAGATTCAGGCGATGTAGTATCTGTTACTTTTGCGCTGTAATTAACAGACTCGGTCAGGGAAGCTACTGCTAACTAAAATGACGACACTTTTCCCTCCACACGACAAAAATCGCTCAATTTGAAAAAGTAACACCTAACGCAAATAATTTACTAAATTTTACCGGCGTGTAATAATTATTGTTGATCCGAATGACAATTAAAAAAAAAAAAACAAATCAAATTGCATACAAGAAATCCCGTCGATCACATATCAAAATTCCAAAATCGCAACAACGCAAGTAATTCAAATTAATTGCCGACAATTGTGACTTATTTAAGCAAAGCGCCACTTTATATCAGCCACTTGATACTACTGTCAGTCTCTGACTGTCTGACTTTTTATCTGTCTGTGTGTTGGTCTGTTGCGTCCCTCCATCCGGGAATCTGTCATCCAACAATTCATCCGACTGTCTTTTGTCTACCACAAGACCATCGCTTTTTGCAGCAATTGAATTCGAATTCGAAATACGGATAAGTACCTACCTAAAATAACTTCGAATTGAATTAATAGTGCAAATACTATAAAAAGAAAAGACTACAAATACTCGTATAGTGTATTCCTATTCTAACTCTATTTAGAAAACTGTGGGTGTAAGTTCGCTGTAATGTTTACAAGTATAAATTTGTATTATATGGCCCTAAAGTTATACAATATATTGCATTTTGAGCATATTTCCACATAATAAAAATATCAACTGCAACTAACAGTATACAATATATGAAAAATAAACAAAACAAGTTTTTTTCATAACAAAGCAAGAGTTGCTCTTATCTACGCTTTTCTTCATAGGTATGAGTAAAATTTGTTTTCTTTCATACATACTTTTAGTTGCGTTTGGGATTATTGAAATTTTTAGGGGTTTTTTGTTGAAATTTAAAAAATTGCAATTAAGTTACATTTTTTAATACGTTTTAGATGCATAATAATAAACAGTTAAAACTGAAGAATATTGAGCTTTTAATAAATGTTTATTTACCAGTATATGAAATTGAAAAGTTATTCATTGTGCTCCTTCGACTTGGAAAACATTATTTTTTGTGGTATCGTCTTTCGCTACATCTAAATATTTATAAGAAAAGATAAAACATTAAGAATATTTTTTCAAGTGTTGTTTGACATTTTGCATTTAAATAAGAATTCTAATAGGCTAAACCTTCTATTATTTTTTGAAACAACAACAAATCATCAGTGCTAAGGCCAAAAGTTTAATGTGCCTTTGTGTTTTTATACTCTTCCTTAACCTTCTGTTGCTTTAGAAACAAGCCGGAATTTAAAAAATGCAAAGTAAGAATTACTTAAGGATTTAAATAAATCACTGGATATGTTATAAAAAAAAGCCAACTAAACGTCAGGAAAAAAAGATAAAATAAATTTTGTTTTTCATTTCAACATTATAAAGACTAAAGATTAAAAACATGAATTAAAGCAAATTTTACCTCAGGTGAATTTTAAAACACAATTCAAATTTCAAAAACCAAAAGCTAGTTTTATGGTACATGCCCATAATCAGGCGTTTCCAAAAAAGCTGATGCCTTTTTTTAAAGCTAATCCTTTCTCAAAAATGTTCATACTAGTTTTTAATTTAAATTTTGAGTTTTTAGGCAAATTGAAGTAAAATAAAATTTTAATTTAAGAAGCGAATTAATTTTTCAAATTCATAATCAAAAAATTGTCCATCCTACGCTGTATTTCAGACCATATTCACTGCTAAATCAGTTAAATAAAATTCCAGGCATAAATAAACGGAATTTCGTTGAATAAAAATTTGACCTCTTTTTAGGCCTAAAGAAATATTCGGGTCTGAATAGGGGTTGAATTTTCAAGACTGATTTGCCAGCACTGATTTCAGAGAAAAATTGTTTCGCGCTGTAGAAATTGTTTGCTGGGATGTTATTATTGCGTTTTGTTGTATCTTTGTTGAAAATACGTTTTTTTTAATTGTTTGTAATTAATTGAAATTGAACAAGGTCGTCATCAGTTTGATGGAATAATGAAAACAAGTGTGGTTACTTCTTGGCAAAATTGATTCCTATTACATATTTAATTTAAACTTTGCAAAAGATTTGTGAGTCTAATAGGATGCACCTTCCTTTCAATACATACATACATACATACATACATACATACATACATACATACATACATACATACATATACATACATACATACATACATACATACATACATACATACATACATACATACATACATACATACACACACATACATACCCAGTAGGCAATTTCAGGGGTAAAAAGCGCTTCTAAAAGCCCTAACTAGCAGAGAGAAGGCCTTTCTCTCCCACTTCCACACTCCTTACTTTTTTTGTATGAAATGTGCCGCTATTGAAAGCCATCCTTGAAGTGTACTCTTAGAAGCCCTCCCGAGAAGGGCTGTTACTTGGCCTTCCTTAAGGTTTACTCTTAGAAGCCCTACCGGTGAAAGAAAAAAAATAAGGCCTTTATAAGCGAGACATTTCTCTTCTCTCTGCCAGCAAGGGCTTTTAGAAGAGCTTTAAAAAGGCCTTTTAAAAGGGTTTTTTCACCCCATATATATACGTATGTACATATATATAATATGTACATATAAAATATATGTTAATAAAAGGAACTTTGATACAGTCGAATCGTTTTTTTAAAGCTAGTTGTTACAATTAGTTTCAGTTTAAAATTTTGCAAAATTTAAACGTTAAATTTATTTTATTATTAAAGCATATAAGGTTTCACAAAAAAGTATTTTGCACAAAAATAAATAAAAATTTCACTTATTTTAATTATTGCACATTTTTGCATCAGAAGCCATTTTAGTTTACACTTTCTATTACGCCTTCTCCAGAAGGCTTTAGGTCTGTGCTTCTTGAACTTCTTCTTTAGAAGGCAAGTCAGAAGGGCTTTGTCTAAGAAACGCTAAAGAAAATGCCGACCGGGTACATACATACGTGATATGAAAAGTTATCATTATCATTATCATTTAACAATTGTTTTTCGAAAAATTACTTATTATAGAGTTTTCTGATCAGCCCATTTAACGCCGCTGCAACTGAGAGTGTAGGGAATGTTTATTTTTTCGGGTTTTTCAATATGACATTTTGAGGAAAGAAAGTTGCATTTGTTTTTTAAAATAATGTTAAATAATAAAATAAATTTAAAACTTTTAGCAAAAAAACAAATCATCAATAGTTTGATTTCGAAAATTGGATTCAGATGAGGCTCAAATTCGAACTTTGGGACTGTTGCTGATCTGAACACTTGAACTTTCCATAAATTTAATGTCTTCTCTTGCAGTTTTAATCACACAAACGAATGCAAATTTTTTTATTATTTGTTTTTTTTTCTTCTTTTTTTATTAATAGTGGTATGTTAGACGTTGTCACTATTAAACACTTCAGAGTTGGATTAATGCCACATCCACAATATACGTGTATACCATTCCGTAAAAATGGACAGTATTTATTTCAGTTACCGGATAGATTAGATAGTACGCTTTCAATAAAATTGGTGTTTGGATACAAAAAAGCGGCAACACGAAGATTAACATACAGATTTCTCTGCTGTTACTAGTTCAACAACAAAAATCATAAAACACACACGTACGCAAAAACATTCTTAAAAATTCCAAAACAAATACAAAGATTTTTAACTCCAAGTAGACAGACAGACAGACTGACTGACACTTTCGCAGGCATCCTTTCATGCGGGATACTAAATTGATCTTAACGAAGCTTAATTGGTCGGTTCTGGTAACATTCACATGTACGTAAACATCCCAGCAGAAAATTTCTAGACCGCCGAGCAAATTCACCAGTGAGCTTATTGTTGGTAAATCAGGAGTTAAAATTTGTCGCTAATTTAAGCGCTGAACTTGCTAATATTAGCTAAGTTTTTTTTACAGTACTGATTCGCTAGCACTGAACTTCTTGGTGAATTGTTTAACACTCAAACAATTTTCTGCTGTTTTTTTTTATGTATTTCTTTAGCACTGAAAAATGTTTTGTTCCTGTCGTCTCAGGCTAAAGTTGGTAACACTAAAGACCTCTTAGGGTCTATGTGTGATTTTTCTTTCTTGTTAGATCAGCCAATGTCACCTTACCTGGGCTAAAGTTAAGACCAAAAATAAATTACAAAAAGTTCTCGGTGCATGATTTCGTAAACCAATTTCTTTAGGTGCTTTTAAGCTTTTAGAAATTCAGAAAGACACTAGTGTAAATTTTAAGTGAATATTTGTTTAACTACTCTATTATTATTATTATTATTATTATTATAAATTAACTGAAAATTAGCTTTTCTTCAGCTCGGAAACAATTCCATAAAAATTCAACAATTTTTTATAGTTTAAACTAGTTTACCTTTCGATTTTTTGGACCTAAAAATTGAGATAATTATTTAAAAAAAATGTGTGATTTACAGCACTTGAAAAACAAAACATGTTTAAATTTTAAGTATCTTTTTGGTTTATTGTTCATTTATGGATCAAACTTTTGACTTATTTCACACATGTTTATTTCATTTTACTTGACTGACCACTAACAACTTCAGACAGTTTTAAAAGTTGTTTTGAAAAAAAACAAACATTTTAAGTCTTCTTTTATCAATTAGCGATAATCTTTGGAAGGTGTTTTTTTTTACTGTGTCTTAAACACACCAACTTCTTCAATACAATTTAACTAGTAAAAAATAAAAAAATTATTTATGAAAACTTAATAAATAAACCTGTTAAATAAAAAAATAATTCATATCAATCATTTCGATTGCGAGCTTTTTAAGCGCTACTGTTGATATTGTTAAACAAAAATAAGGAAACTAAGGCGACCTTTTTAAGCCTTGGCAAAGTCTATGCCTTTTTGAATGTTTTTCTTAAGTTCGGGAATTGCCTCCTCCAGCAATTTCTGTTCGTATCCGTTAAGTGATGGTAAGCCTAAATTTTCCTTAATGCCATTGGGGCCCAGTAGAAGTGGTGTCGAAAAGAATGTAGCTTCTGTAACGTCTGACTGGACGTACGAGCATTCGACAACGTTTTTCTGGCCGTCAAGCCCCTTGAGAAGTGAGCCAGCGAAACGTGCACCAGCGTATGCCATCGACAGGGTGGCAGAGCCAGCACCCGCCTTTGCCTTGACGACTTCGGTGCCGGCCTCCTGAATGCGTACAGTCAATTTTTCGATAGTCTCCTTGTTGGCCTTGAAGACAGGTTGGCATTGCGAGATCACCGGCAGAATGGTGACACCCGAATGACCACCAATTACGGGGATCTGAACCTGCTGGGGATCCACCTTGAGGGCGTGACCGATAAAGGCTCGTGCCCGCACCACATCCAGAGTTGAGACGCCGAACAGACGTTTAGGATCGTACACACCAGCCTATTAAAATTAAATTTATGAATTATTTAAAGCATACTTTTAGGCAGTTAGTAATTATTTGTATATGCACTCATATTACGAAATGAATTTTATAATTAAAATAAATACAGAATTTCAATTGGTTTTCTTAGCTCAGATACTACGACTGTAATTTTCGTATTTCTAATTTTATTGAAGTATAGTTTGTAGTTTTAAATTACTACGTTTTATTTAAGAAATTATGATTTATTATTGATAAACAGCAAAACAATATTTTCCAGATCGTTAAAAAGACATCGAGAATAGGGTTACCCCTGTTTGTTTATCTCATATACAACAGAAATCAGCGCTCAGATGGACATAAGGACATTTTGCTAATGTTGACTCAGAAATCGGAGCTGATAATTTATACTTATTCCTATTTTATATTACCTTCTTTAAAATTTCAGCAGCAATTGGGACGCAAGTGTTTACTGGATTTGTTATGATGGCGACCAAAGCCTTTGGGCAGTTTTTAGCTATTTGGGTTGCAATGTCCTTGATAATACCTGCATTGACATTAAAAAGATCATCACGGGTCATGCCGGGCTTACGTGGAACACCGGCAGGGATGACAACAACATCAGCGCCTTAAATTTATATTGAAAATTTTATTAACAATGACAATGTTGATTTATTCTTAATATCTGTGTAAGAATTTTTAGTAAAAACCATGGTTGAGGTGGTTGGTAAATGGCACTAAAACTTTCTTGAGGGAGATAAGGAAAAGAAACAAGTCCTCGTCGAATTCATGATCACTTTCATAAGTACAAGGGAATTGCATTTTCGTGCATATATCACATGTAAGTTTGAAGAAAAAGAAATTATTTCGAAAATTAAAAAAAAACAATCGCTAGAAAGCGATTTAAAAAATTTATTGTTGCGTACATTTTTCATGTTTGAAAAAGTGACCCGATTATAGGTCCCAACCAGCTCAAACATTACAAAAAATAGGTTAGAGATTATTTTATTTTTAATCTCAAGTGCAATTTTAAACTTTGACCGTTTTTACAAGTTTTTTGTTTTATAATTTTATTATAAGATGGCGGGTAGCACGCTCGCCATCTTAACATAATAAGCTTTTCATCATAATTGTATCTCACATCAAATAGGAATACAATTAAAGGAGCTTTCTTATTCTAATCAACATACAAGCTTACAATTTTTTGTTTTGTTTTATCTTATCATTTATTGGTGTTGGTACTTTGTTCATAAAATTAATGATATGCCTATTGATGCAAGAGCCAATTCGTTATCAGTAAAACAAAATCAGATCTACATTTTATTACTTTTTTTAATTATGCTCATGAAATGAACAATGTTTAGCTTTTGTATTATATTTAAAATAAATTTATAAATAATAAATTATTAAATTAAAGGTGAATTTACATTTCAGCTTCACAAGTGAAATTAGAAGAAAATTTATATCGAAATTGTTGACAGAGTTTGATATGAATAGTTGTATTTAGTCGTGTGTGGGTATAGCGAACACACTATTTGAAAGTTTGTGAATAAAATTTAGCATAAAGCAACTTCAAGCAGATGCAAAACAGTTTACAACTGATCACTTGTGTTAGAGAAGTGAAGCTTTAATATAAACTCACCTTAAACTCCCTTGATTGAAGCAATTTTAGGTTTTAAAATACAAATTCAAATTGAAATATAAATGTTCAATAACCATTTTCGATTTTTACTTTTTATATGTAGAGATTTGAAAATAAAAAAATTGTTTTTCAAATATTATTTATGATAATGAAACTTGTGTATAATGGTTTAAGAGAAAAATTACAGCTCGTCTTACCTTTCAAGGCCTGGGCCAGTTGATCTGCGCCCATAAAACCCTCAGCTACGCTTTGAGTGTCGATGTGCGATAAGTCGGCAGCCACGCCAGGCGTGTGAACAATATCGAATAGAGCCAACTCAGTCACCAAAGGGTTTTGCTTCATAAGCAGCGACAGCGGCTGGCCAATGCCACCAGATGCGCCACAAACAGTTACCTTGTAATTGTTCTGCAAAAATTATAAAACCTTTCTTTTAAAAATGACCAAAAATATAATGAACAACCTTTCATAAGGGAATTTTAATTTTACTCGACGAAAACAGAAATTTTTTTACATATTAAAAACTTTTCCGCGGTTACGTAAACATGCAATTTACAGTACACCCTGTCCACCCCGCACAACATAGCTACTAGCACGCAGTTAAAGATTGTGCGTTCCTTTTCGCTTGTAAATAAATCCAGACATTTTTAGCAACACCTCACACCCACCTGTTTGCCGGTGGAGAAGCTCCTCATAGATTGGAGCACCAGCTGCTTGGATACTTGTTTCAACATTTTGCCTGCTTTTTTTGGAGATTACTACGCGCCCACCGTGTGCGAAATGTGAAAAATTCGTCTGCCGTCTGTTCTAAGTTTAATTTGCAAAAGAGAATCGACCTATCTCGACCTCTGCCAGTGATGTTACGATTCTCGAGTACCCATTTATATATTAAACTTTTTAGCACCAAATTTTATATACCTCTATTTTTTATGTTCAAACTTACATGAAACAATAATTTTAATTTGATATAAATAGGTTCGCCCGTAGCAAATTTGCAAGCTATTTGTTTTCTTGCTGAAAAATTTCATGAAAGCGCACAAAAATTTATTTCTTTGGTACCTATAAAAAATCAAGGTTCTAAAAAATTAAACTATTATTTTATTTAAATACAGACATACATATACATATATTAGCTCCGACTGAATCGCGATTGAAACAGTCCATTTGGTGCAAAAGTTAAAGAAAAATTACTTAACAACTTTTAAAAGATATGTTCATGAAACACATCGCGTAAATTTTCTTATTTACGTAAATTGTTAGCTTACGTGTTTGGATAAATACCTATAATATATTTCTCGCTCGATGGTCTAGACACTTCTTGATTTTCTAAAATAACCGGTTTATATTTGGTTATAAAGTGCATCCCTAATGCTGCTTTCAACGTGGCTAAGCAGGGATGTTGATGTTTAGTACACTCTACGTTATTGTACAGAACCATGAAACAAGTGTTTGAAATAGTGGCCAAGTGAAGAACAAAATAAATTTACTATCGGCAAGTGATGTCACATTCCCCAAACAGAATTTTTGTTATTTTAAATGTTATTATCAAAAGGTTAGAAAATTTAAAAACAAATCGCTCATAATTAGAATTAACGGGACTTTTACAGCAATATCCTTCAGAGCAAAACATAATATCAAAATGAAAATATTGCTATCATTTTGTTGTTTAACTTAATTGTTTCTATTGGAGTCGTATTCGATTTAAGTGAACGTTTGCAATTTGTTTAAAAAAATATAAAGTCCATAGAGCCGCCTTTTTAACCTAGTCAAAAGAAGTCCAGAAAATCCTAAGAAAGCATAAAATAAATAAAAACTTGGTTCTATGATAATATGGATTACTTAGGGTAATTAGACCCAAAGAAAAAGTTTACTCAAAGAATATTTGATGCTTAAAAAAAAGTTAATTAACCATTCATCCAATAAAATGTATGTACAATAAATTTTTGTATGTCTAGTGTTTATTAAATTTCACACTCATTAGATAAGGTTAGATTATGAGATATCATTTATTTGTTCGTAATACAATTAATACACATGAGTATAACAGAACTATAATTATTGAAAAAAATTTAGAGTATTAGTTCCATAATAAGGTTAAGCTGAATCTTTAATGCACGATATAACTTGTCTTTATAAAATAATATCCAGGTAGAAAAAGACAAAAAAAATGTGTTTGCTTCTTGAGTTTTGATATTGACAAAAGATAGTCACGCCATGGTAAATTTTTCTTAAACAATAATTTTGTTGTAACAAATTAAAAATTTATAACTAATGAAATGAATTTAAATTACTTCAAATCGCAAGTCATTTTTCTTTTAATTCATACTTGTTTTTTTTTTTTCAAATATTTACTGATAAATTAAAATATTAATAAAACGGCGGCCACAACTCTTTCTGCAAAATGAAAAAGACACAGGGCGATAAAGTGAGTTTAAATAGTTAAATGAGCTTATAAGTTATAACTACTTTAATTAATAAATTAATAGTATAAGAAAATAATTTCAAAATTTCTGCATTGCCAGCTCCACCTGCAGCGAGACGCATTCACGGTGCTCATCAAATATCTCCTTGGCCAGCATTAGCTTTTTGTGCTCAAGAAGCGTATTCTCTTTTAAAAAATGATCAACAATTTTTTCGTAATCGCAGTCTATGTCTTTAGCTTGAGTATCAGTTAGAGGATCAATTTCAATATTGGTGTTCCTAACTGTCAACTCTAGTTGTTGTTGGAGTTGTTTTAATCGTAATGTTTCGGCTCTTTCAGCACTAATTCGATTTTGCAATTGCGTCTTCCACGCGAACAGTTCACGATTCTCCAATTGAAGACGTATAAGTTGAGCGTAGTCATTGTGCGTCTTGGGCACCATTAACAAACCGGAATCTTCATCGACATAGAGAAGGTCCCTGTCGACGTCCTTTCCGTCGACGGTGTACTCTGATTTTTCTTCATGTTCAACTGCTGTTGTAGTCCTTGTTGTTTCATCTTGTAGAGTGTTTTGGATATCTAACGACTCAGTTGTGGTTGTGGTCACAGCCTTGCTAGTTTCATCATCGGAGCAGCTTAGTTTTTCCGATTTATTGGTGTCATTCGTTTGAATTTTGTCTCCGCCGCCGCTGTTTGATGTCGTTTCCTCCATTGATTTCTCTTGTCGCTTTTCGAAACTGCGCAACTTTCGCTTTAGCTGTGTTATAACTCGCTGCACTTCCCACAACTGCTCTTCACGTTTTTTCGACACGAAACCAGCGTTCATAGTATCATGAATCTGAGCGAGAAGGCTCTCCTGTTTTCGTAACTCGATTTGTATGTCATCGGGTGTGTCTGGCAGCTTCGGACTAGACGAGGTGAGTGGGGGCACATATCTTAAAAATATAAAAAATTCTTTAGAAAAAATTGTATTTAATTTAATTTATTAAATTACTTAATTAAAAATGTAACAAATCGCTCAAAATGTCCTTTTTTAAGACTTTTTTCCGCAGACGAAGGCGTTGACATGCTTTAATTTTAAATTTTACTCTGTTACGGCAAATTTTTAATAAAAATAAATGTTGAATGAACCTGCTATATTATATTACTGTAATATATTTTATTTTTCCGCTTCAATTTATAACATTATCAATCTTCTTCTCAACGGTACTTCCGTATATATATTTAAGAATGTCTTGTTCTAAGAATATGTAACCGATTTAAATTAGTTATGATTTTTATAAGCAGCGTGTTTTTAACTTATCTTTGTTTTTCGATTCTATTATACGGTTATCTATCTCTAAACAAAGATATCTAGATTTGTACAAGATGTTTGATAAATTCGTCACACCACACGATTCTAACTTTTAGATTAAAGTTATGTCTTTCTATGATAAATAGGTGTATGTGTATTAAAATTAATGCTTACTTGATTAACCTTATTTGATCCTCACAAAATATATTCTTGCAGTGGTGAAACAACAGCGACAACAAGCGGTGCGACATCTGAAGTGGTGGGCTCATCAACATCGCGAGCGATTGTGATGAAAACTTGTTGCTACCCTCGTTTTGTAGCACCGCATCGAAGTGCAACAGAATCCAGGCAAGCAGTTCTCGATTGCAACTGGGCAAAAGCTCGAATAATTCCTCTAGCTCCTCTTGTTGCTGTTCGGTGGCCTGAGTTTGTGCAGCGAGGTCTTCGAAGCGAGTGATTAAATCGCTAGTTAAAACGGGTTCTGGCAATTCTCTGCAAACATGTTATAAGACAATTTTACATTTTTTCCTTATAATATAACAAAAAAAAGCAATTTTAATAATATATTTTATACTAATTATATCTTACATAACATAAATTTTTGAAAACTTCATAAGAGTATATGGAAAAACAAAAAAATTAATTTATTAAAGATCACTTGAGTTAAATATTTTATTGAATTTAAAATATATTTTTTATGTGTGTCAATCATAGTAAAAACCTTAAAAACAGTTTGAGTAGTCCACACGCTGTAGGCGTATCCAGCTCGTCAGTTTCCGGCTGTCGTTCGCGATTGTTGTATAGGCGTTTGTATTGTTGCAGGCGCGTCCGCACCGGTTCTACTTTATAAATCTGTTCGCTTTTTAACGCGTGTTCTTGAAGATAGTCGATGCAATCACGTACCACCAGCGGCAAATCGACGCCATCGTGACAGCGACTGCGCTCCGTGGCAAGACTAATGGAAACGCCAAACACCGGTTGTACATCTCCCAATTCGAGAATCTCTTCAGAAACAGCGGCCACCACGCTACATCCGACGCTTGGTTGCTGTTTGAGCTTCTTATCCTTTTTATCCTTATCCTTGGATTTTTCTTTTTTATCCTTGTCTTTTCGTTCCTTGTCTTTTTTCTTATGTTCCTTTTGATCTTTATCAGATTTTTCCTTAAGTTTTGCAGTTGTTGGCGGTTCCTCCTCCTTCACATCACCGCTACCACCACCTTTTTCAGTTTTCTCAACTTTTTCCTTTTCTCTTGATTTTTCACGCTTTTCCTTGCTTTTGGAGGATGCAAATTTGAAAGCCTTGGATTTTTTCGATTTAGAAGGACTTCTAAAGTACAGAAATAAAAACCAACAGGTATAAAAATCACCAGCCAAGAGGACAATTTCAGAAGAGATATACTCATATTCCACTATTACTAATCTTAAATATCGAGAAAATTTAATTTTATGTTACCCAAGAAAAATAAGCTTGTAGCTATTAGAAAAACGAGTTGTTATCTGACTCCGTCCATTTTTGTCAGTAATATTGTTTCTTTTTTTTGTTTTATTTAGTTTTCACTGTATGAGTGACTGACAGGCAGTCAAAAAGATGGAGACAGATGGATCTAGTTTAATACATATCCTACAATAAGCTAATTTTCGTAGGTTAACACTTTTAATTACAAGTTTACTTGAAAAAGATGAAGAGTATTACTTTAAGTTACGTTTTATGGTTCGAAGCAGAAGTTATTTAGATTTCATTTGAACATACCTCGTATCGAGCTCTTCTTCCGGACTTCCAGAGCTTTCACCCTCCAATGCCGCATAGCCGCGATCTTTTTTATCCTTTTTATCCTTACGTCTGCCGATAAGCAGCTCCTTCTTACTTACTTTGTCATGCTCGCCGTCACTGTCTGCAATATTTTTTTGTCATATTCATAATTAACTTATTGATTATTTTTCTAATTTGGAATTATAATTTTTCACAAGTGTCCTTCTTTCCAAATACTTACAATCACTCTCCTCCTTACTCTTTTTCGATTTTCCATCGCCTTCTGATGCATAAAGTCCTGGAAAGTCCTTCTCGACATCTGGACTGTCAAAATCCATATTTGATCGTGCTTATTTAGTGTTTTGTATTTTAAACTTTAATTATTCGAATTATAGTTAAAAATACAATTCCATTTGTTGAACAGATTTAAAAAAAAAACAGCTGATTCTAAATGTGCTAACAATAACTGAGCGATGCGACGTACAGTGGAACTAGTTCTCCATTGAACTTTTGTGGCAATTTTTATAAAGCAGTGTTAAAACAAGATGCCTTGATAAACTTATTTTGTAAAATGACCTTATGACATAAGTTAAAAATTAAATATATAAAATTAAAAATAAAATTAACAAAGAACATAATTAATCGCAATATTTTGTAGCTTTCACAAAGTTCTGGTAAATGGAAAATTCAAGTACGAGAACGCGGCGTACAACACGAAACACAGCAGGACGTGCAAATAAAATAAAAAATTAACAGCTGATTTACTTAGTTAAAAAACAACAAAATTTGTTGTACAAATATTAAAACCATGTCATTTTACTTCCATGCCAAACAACTTGGAAATTCAAATCTCACAAATCTCCTTGCGGAACGCACTTCTAATGAGATAATAGAGCTCTGCTTCGAGTATTTGACTTGTAGTGGCCCTGATGCACAACCACAACAACTACAATGTTATAAGTTGCAAGCACAGAAGTGCAGCACAGATGTCGCACAGTGGAGACTCGCAATGGAGGCTCTAATCGCGTTGATGTTGGATGCACAGTCGGATGAAACGGAAATAAAAAAATTGCTGCTGCAGCGGAAGGGTGACTTGGGTGGATCGGTGAGCGCCAAGTTATTAGAGGTGCTAACTCATTTTGTCAATAGCAAGAAACGTTTTATCGACTTTATTCAATTGGCTAATATACGTGCTCATCGCTTGGTCAACCTTGAATGGCGACTGGAGATACGCGTTACATCGCGCAGCCTATTGAGGCAGAGCAATATTTGCGTCACGATGAAACTTTATTTGCACACAGAGCCAAAGAACGAGAATCGAGATTTACTTTCACATGATCAAGATGACGAGACCGAGTTGGACATTCATCCTGACGAACGACGCAATCGTAGGGATGTGCTGGTTCAAACCGATCTCAGCAGTTTATTGCATATTATTCAATCGCTCGAAGATGCGCTTGTTGAGTCACGGACCAGACGCATACGAAACATCGTCGATGCCATTCACTGAAGAAGGCACAAAATACTGATTATTTTATTCTTTATCCAATTCAAATATAGAAATGCAATTTATTTAAAAAAGCACTACGCAAGATCGAAAAATTTAATGAAAGGAGAAAATTTTACTTTTTAAATGTTTTATTAGTTACTAGCGAATGCCCGGCATGTGTTGCAATGCCACTTAAAAAATGGCAGCAGAACTTCCCGGTACTTCCGTTAGTAACGGAACTTCCCGGTACTCCCGTTAGTTAGCAGAACTTCCCTGTACTCACTGTTGTAGCGATTCTGAGTTACGGCGGAGAAATTATAGGTATACAAACTCAGAAACAAAATCTCAAATTTTTAGGAGCAGTATTAGCAATGTCATCGTATATTTTCACTTAATTAAACAAAATATGGGCGTAATAAGTGGGCGTGGACAGTTTTGTATATCCTGTTAATCTTCCCGGTGCATCCCGTTACATGTTTTCTATTTAGCACATCAAGTTTCTGAGCAAATGGTGGTAGGCGTAAAAATGATTCACCCTTTTTTTAAAGTGTGCGTTAAATTGATCCAACCACGCCCATTTTTGGGGTAGTTATCGACAGTGCCACTACAAATTTAGATACCAAATTTCAGATTTTTAGGAGCCACGTTATCGCATATTTTTTATTTTATTCAAAGTGGGCGTTAAATTGATCTTACCTCGCTTATTTTTGGGGAAGTTATCGACAGTGTTTATACAAACTCAGAAACCAAATTTCAGATTTTTTGGAGCAATATTAGCGAAATAATCTAGTATTTTAACTTAGTTTTACAAATTGTGGGCGTAATAGGTGGGCGTGGCAAAATTTTCTTTGCCCTAAACCTAAGTTGGCGTGAGCACAGCAACTCCCTAAAATTTCATCAAAATCGGATAAATGATTTAGACGCCCATTTGGTACAAAGGTAGAAAGAAAGATAGAAGAATTCATTTTTATATATAAAGATATAGTATCATAAATTTTGTTTTAAAATATAATAAAAAAAAAAACAAAGTTCAGTTATTCTGCTGTTGCAGCGGCATTAGCCAATGCTTCGCGTGCTGCCGTCCTTAACACTTCTTTCTTCTTTTGTCTATCAGTACGCTTTTCTTCGGGCGTCTTTTTAAGACCCTTAACGCGACGCGTCTGTATCTTGCCCACCTCCTGTCGACCTAAATGCACGCGTCCATGCGTATTGCCTAGCTCATCGCGTGAAATATTCTTCTTCTTGGTGACACGCAACTCCTTAGGCTGTTTGCGCGATTGTTTATAAAGATCTTCGGAGGCGATTTTTGTACGTCTTATCGAGAAGTCGGCACGGGGTCCAATCTCAATCAGTTCTATGCGTGGTGTTTTTTGACCAGATTTTTTAAGCGCTATCTTGTAAGAGCGCATTAAAATGGTCATGTCTTCAGTACAGGTGAAGCTCATCACATGCTCGATGCCCTGCAGCCGTATAGCCTCAACTTTGTCCTTTTGATATGTGTCGATAAGCAGATTGCGTACACGACGTAACTCTTCAGTCTGGGCCCACTTCGGTCCCTGAAAGATGAGACACGGCTTGACACATGTACCAATCTTGTCTGTCTTGAATTCAGACATTGCCGTGTAGTTCTTGATACCCAATTCGACCATGTCTAGAACTTCATTTTCAAAAATTCGTCCCAAAACAATATTATTTGGACGCTTTTTCGTTGTCGAGCCGAAAACAAAGAGTGCACAGTCGTTCTTCTGGGTCAAGCTGCAAAAAAGAAAGGGTAAATAGATAACAAAGAATGCAAGTAATAATAATATAAGATAAGCAAAATAATTTGAATTTTATAATAGATTAAGACAAAATCTTCACCACGAGCACATCACGCACACTTTTTGTCTGTAGTTTCGTGTTACTAATAAATCGTTAAACACTGAATTTCAACGCAATTATTGTTATTAATTTTTTAACCACAAAGAGGGGGCTAGATTGTAAAGAAGGTCGAGTAGTTTTTTTTTCGATTTTGCTATCTTTCAACATCCGCTTTAACTACGGCTGTAATCGCTGATACAGACATACGGATATCGTTAAATTGATTCACAATTTGACACTGATTATCTGTATTTCTATCAGGCCTCCGTTTTTAAATTGGAATAACAAAGTGAATTTTATATATTTAAACATATATAATTTGTCGCTTAAATTACCACTTACAACTCTAGTGAAGAATGATCATCAAAGGGTGTTATATCGTTATTTCTATTTAAAACCTTAACGAGCGGTTTCTTTAGTTGTTGCATGTCTTTCATACACAGTTTAACGTCTCCGCCGCATTTGCGCCCATCTAGGAAGAGCATATTGCGTGTTGATTCAATTAGCTGCGGCTCCCGGGCGAGCAAAACTTTCTTACCCTTGCGGGTCTTTGGTTTCCTAGTAAATTCAGATATCGAATTAGTTAAAATTATTTAAAATATTATATTAACCTAAAACTTGCCTTATTCTCATCAAAGACATTATATTTTCGTTTTTATAACGTTTTTAATTTTTTTTTAGTTTTTAAGTAACTTCGGCTTTTACTTTTAAAGAAATTTGTTTTGAACAGCAGCACACACGTGGATAAGTTTAACAAAATACGAATATGAGGAAGAAGTAAACCGATTTAGCTTAACCGCGCCGCCAAAATATATTAACCGCGCCGTCGCTAAAAACATCGGCTAATATCAGCTTAAGGTAAACGCATTGAAAAAATTCGATAAAGCCATCCAATACGCTGAAAATTTTATAAAAAATTTCAACAACGACTCAATGCTTGCAAATTTTGCCATCAATAATATAAGCAAGGTGACCACACTTAAAATTCCATAGTTATGTAAATACATATATTTAGTACTTCTTATTGCTACTGTTCTTAAGGAACATTATTGGAACAAAATTAAAAAAATACGGTGGCGATAATGAAAACATTTTTATTAAGTGATTACGGGATTCAACTATGCAAATCCTTAAATGAATTTTATTTATTGTCTTTTTAATTTTATTAATAATTAATATTTATTTTTTTTTAATCGCTTCTTAGACAGTTGCTTTATGTTATGTGTTACTTTATTCAAATATAAATGCAAAATTTTCGATAGAGTCTTATGATTTTAGAGTTGTTTACTTTGAGCAGATAGGTTTGTGTCAATATTATTGTATTACATATACATATGTGTAAATCAAAATGGGTTTGGAATGATTTTAAGCCGCCGACGCCGAAAATTTACAACGACATCAGCTTAAAAGTCGCCGCCAAAGAATTCCGTTTGGCTTTCTTCTGTGATATGTACTCCCATCTGCTTTTTGACCAAGAGTAGCAACCAACCAACAATTGTCTTTTTAGTGAAATTTTATCAGTAAATTTAAGCAATAATTAAAAAAGGTTTTCCAAAAAAAAGTTACTTGATAAAAGTTTTAATCAGTGCAATGGGCAAAACATCAAAAGATAAACGCGATATTTACTACCGTCTAGCCAAAGAAGAGGGCTGGCGTGCCCGAAGTGCTTTCAAATTATTGCAGATTGATGAGAAATTTAATATTTTAAATAGTAATTATTTCTTGCAAATGTTTAATTTTTCATTCGAATACATTCCTCTCTTTCGTTGAAGATGTTACTCGCGCTGTCGATTTATGCGCGGCACCCGGAAGCTGGTCGCAAGTACTCTCAAAACGTCTTTTTGAGAATCGTACCGGTGGATTCGGGGGACAAAATAACTCGTTGTCGTCGACATCGTCAGATGAGGAGGAGATAAAAATAATCGCTGTGGACTTGCAAGCCATGGCACCACTGCCAGGTGTTACGCAGTTGCAGGGCGATATCACTAAACTGAGTACGGCTAACGCTATTATAGAGCACTTTGGTGGCGAGGCAAAAAAAGCACAGCTAGTCGTTTGCGATGGAGCACCTGATGTAACCGGTTTGCACGACATCGATGAGTATATTCAGAGTCAATTGCTGTTGGCAGCACTGAGCATAACGACACACGTTCTCATGTCCGGCGGAAATTTCGTGGCTAAAATCTTTCGTGGCAAGGACACGACGCTACTCTACTCACAACTACGCATATTCTTTGAACGCGTTTCGATTGCGAAGCCTGCCAGTTCTCGCAATTCAAGCATTGAGGCATTTGTCGTCTGTCAGAATTATCGATGTCCTGTTGGGTATGTACCGCAAATGATCAACCCGATGGTGGATGATGTTCAATTAATTGTGGAAGCCACTACATCGAAGGTGAATCGAGAACTTATACCATTTGTTGTGTGCGGGGACTTGCGGGGATTCGATTCAGACATGTCGTACAGTTTAAATGTGAGTTAAAAAATGTACAAGTTAATTAAATTAATTAATTATTTCATACAACTTTGTCAGATCTGTTCTCGTAATAATTGATTTTTTTATTTAATTTTAAAATTGATTTTATTTATTTCAGCTGAACGAGGATAAGGAGTACACCTATCATGAAGTTGTACAAAAACCTATTTCTCCAGCTTATAAAGAAATATTAGACAAACTTAAAAACTGCTCTATCAAGCATTCGGCCATCACTGTAAAACATGAGCCCCATGAAACAGATAAAATAGAAGAAAAGACTAGCACCGTTGAGAAGCATTAGCAGCAAAAATAAACTCGAAATTGAAATAGCATTTATTTACTAAAAATATCCACATTATATGTAGCTAGCTGGATACGCGTTAAAGTTAAAATTATAAATTAAACTCGCAAATTATTTAATGGTTTTTGGAACCACGTATATTAACACTACGTAATATTCGTCTTATGTTCATTTTCAACGCAAGTTGCTGGCTTGACCCCGTACTTGTATACCTTATTTAAACTTTCGGGAAAATCAGGTAACAAGTTGTTAAAGTTCTCTACTTGTTGCGTGTGTTGTTCAGTCCAGATGCCATCTCCGGTAAAATGAAATTCACACTCGATTAGATAGAAAATCAAACTTAGCATTTCTTGATTGCTTAACGCATACACATTTGTGTTCAGTTGCATATCCTCTAGAAATTCAGGTGATTGCAGTATCAACAGT
This sequence comes from Suillia variegata, assembly GCA_949127995.1. NCBI lineage: Eukaryota > Metazoa > Arthropoda > Insecta > Diptera > Heleomyzidae > Suillia > Suillia variegata. The sequence continues at coordinate 663,355 of OX421843.1, read as the reverse complement.
TTCTCCTCGATGCGTTTCCTAAAAGTACAAAAAAAATGTTTTAAAATAAGAGTTAATTGGAAGCGTGTAAGTTATATACATTGGATAGAGCAAAATATGAATATTTTCATAAATATCATCGACAAGAAATTTTTTACTCAGCAGAAATTCATAGCAATGTTTAATGTGTATAACAGGTATGTGACACCAGTTGGGATGCCGTGATAATATAGCACGCAAATCATTCTCATCTTTTTCCATAATATTACTTAAAAAGACAACAATATCACGTCCTTTGGTACGATCCGAACCGTCGCGTGCAAATCTGCAATATAATCGAAAATTAAATATGAACAAAAACTGTGAGCCATATCTATTTCTTACTTGGCAAATGCCACTGAACCGCATGACAGTATATGCAAAGATGCACAACGTACTTTCAGCTGATTTAGATATTCCAAACGCAAACGGGCCTTATTTTGATAATGCACAAGTCGGAGAACACGTGGATTTGTGCCCAGCACTTGGAACTCTTCAATCTGTTGCAGATCTCGTAACCGCTCCAGCACAGTGTCGGAGCCGAGTGTGAGCACTTCAATGCAACGCAGCACTGCCGCTTCGTCTATGCCGAATGTTCGAAAGTGTTCTAGCGAACGCAAAAGGGAATCGCACGACGACATAAGAACCTTTGGACGGCGATAGACAACCTCACGCATGTCTTGTCCATCTATTGTGGGAATTTCGGTGAGAATGCGTCGCACATTGTCTACGTCGCCATGCAGCAGAAATGCATTTTTGATAATGCGCTCTTTCGAAAATTGCAATTCGTCAAGCAGCAGCTGTACCATGGCTTGAACAGAGGCATAGCTCTTGTGACGTATACGTGAATAGACGCGCCACAGCTTCTCTATGTTGGAGGTCGTCATATCGAGCCGTTGACGTAAATAACAATTAAGCAGCTCCTGTCGCAACACTTTTAGCTCCGTTTGATCGCTGTAGCGGCACTCATTTGACACATCTAATTCCAAATCGGTAAAACATGCTTTAAGTCGGGCGCCCACATCCACATCAAACGGTATATGGCCATGTGACTTGTGTAGTGTAATTGTTTTATTTATAACAGTCACGTATTTAGACAGCAATGTTATTGTGATTGCGTTAAAGCCGCACTCGCGCAACACACTGTGCCGCATTTCGAGCGTCAGTCCATTGTTGTAGAGGATCATTGGTTTTGTAAGGATCTCATCTACTGGATAGTTCAGCATTTTAAGCGATTTTGCTGCGTTGGTAATATCGAGCCTTTTTACCGACAATAGCTCTGGATGTTTTTCCAGAATACTGTGCCATTTACGATAAGATGCGCCTATGTAGTCAAAACAAAATAGCTTTCAATAGCAATTGGACAAACAATTTAAGCAACTTAGCGAACCTAGCTATCTTTTTATCTCATACAAAATGAGACGAGTGATACATACTAATCAATAGCTTGGATGATTATTGTTATCAGTATTAGTTTTAGAGTACGCTTTTTGGTTGTTATGAGTTACCTTGTGACAATTTGGGTGAATAAGGTAACTGAGGTAATTCACATATTTCACACTTAGATTTTAGGTTTCACAAATTACTTACCCACTGTACGCACCATAAATCCAGCATTTACAGGTTGTGCTGCAATAATTTCATCTTCCGGCGCCGGTTCCTTTTTTGCGAATAATTCTTTATTTTTCTGTCGTTTTGCATCGGCTATGCTTCGCGATATTAGGATTAATTGTCGCCCAATAACTTGCAAACTTATTTGATTATTTCTCAGCATCTTTTCGATTGCATTGTTTTTTACTTCTTCAATTTACACATTCCTGATTGTGCTCCCAACAAAAAAAGCCCAGCAGAAATGGTTGTGGGGCTAGCCGGCCAAAACCTTTGCGACGGCTAAAAATGTTTTTCAGCTAGTTTTTTTAACTTGCTTAAATTTCTGCGTCGCAAATATTAAGTGTTGCCACGTATTTACCTTTCAGCAGCTCAGCTGAACTGTGAGACTTTCGGTATGCTGATTAGTAGTTTTAAGCCGATATTAACGGAGACGACGCGGCTGGAAGATTTAAAAATCAGCTCAGCTGGTTTTCTTTCCAATTACTTTATTTTAAAAAAATATGAAGAATTCACATTATATCTGACAAAATTTAAATATAAGAAGAGTACATGGTGGTACCACAACCAATAGAATCGATTTTTACAAAAAAAAAAGTTCTGAAGAACATGCAAAGCTTCTTTATAAATCACAGTAAAAGTAATTATTGTAGAGCACATTGTTTTTGTTTATTTTTTAGTGTGAAAAGAACAGATTTACCTAAAAAAGTTGTGGAGGACATGGAAGTGTTTTTAAAAAAACACAGTTTTTAATCTTCTACACACTTTAGCAGAAAGGAACTCGGTTATTTTGATATGGGTGCCAGGACATGAAGGGCGTGAGGGCAATGAAATAGCGGACTCTCTCGCAAAGAAAGGTGCAGAAACTCCGTTTATAGGTCCGGAACCCTTCTGTGGGGTAAACAAAGGTTTCATAACTAACTTGATACAAGTATGGGAAAACAAAGTCTACTTGAGCATTGGAGAGCCCAAACAGGCATGCGGCAGTCAAGAAGACTCATTGACCCTGCACGTGTCAAGTTAGAAGCTATTCTCAACTTTAGCAGAAAAAACTGTAAACTTAATTACCATCTGAATAAAATAGGAGTGGTAGCAAATTATTCATGCCGACTCTGCCAAGAGAAACAGGAAAAGGCTGAACATGTTCTTTGCACTTGTCCAGCGGTGGCAAGACGCATATTTGACAACTTAGGCAACGGAATTCTAGTTCCAAGTGACATAGTAATAATTAAAAGTCTAGAATTGTGTTTGTAGGGCAACAAGGCTGCACAATAGATCTTTCAGGTCGCAGTGCATCTATAGCCTTTATTAATAATAATAAATAAGTTCTAAAGTACGCGCTTGGGTTCTGAAGAAATCTCAATAGAAAAGATTCCCCAAAAACGTATAGATTTCACCCGCTTAAAAGCTTTTCTCGAGGATGCAACATTTTGCAATCTTATTTGCTCATCGAATATAACCAAACTAAAATTTCATCATATTATACCGAAAAAAAACTGATTGCTTCTGTCTGATTAATACACTTTATTAAAAAATAAAATTAATATATATTAGCGTAAAGTAGTAACAAAAAGTCTAGTCTTGAATTAATACCGTGCTTGCTTAGTCCTTAATAGGGCGCAAGGGACAAAATATTAATATCCACCACCGTTTTGAAATTTTTTTTACAAAATTATTAGCGTAAAAGAGTTAACATTAGTGTTTAACCGCAGCGTATGGTGGGACCCAGCCACCAAACACACGTTCCAATTCCGCTGCCACTTCTAGACACAAACGGTCATTCATTTCTCCAGCGATCACTTGAATTCCCAGTGGCATTCCTTTCGCATCAAGACCCATCGGCACTTGGGTCACGGGTACTTGAAGCACATTAAAAATACTAAAATAGCTGAAGTCCATAAACTTGACGAGTGGATAGTAGTGAAACGGTGCCGTACGTGGTGAACTGTGAAAAAAGAGTACTCCGTCGTCGCCTAGGAGCTCCTTTAATGCTTGCTTACACTTTGCCGTCGCAGCCGTAATAATTTCGGCACGCTCCGCCGGAAGCATCCCATCGATAAGCGAGTATATCGCTGCCAAGGTGAATTCACTTTTACCAAGGAGTTTTTTAAATAGCTCCACAAATGGATTTAGATCAACGCCGTTACCCAGCAGCCGATTAAAATTTGCCGGTTCCTGTGTCATCCAGTAGCGCCACATTTTACTACTTAGCTCAAGTGCTGGCAATTTCGCCAAACCCACTTCTTTGCCTGTAAGAGTTGTGAAATGAGAGCGCACCTTAAACATGACCGACTGAGCGTCCGCATTAACTGGATTGCACTGTTTCATTTCATTCGAAGGCACGTAAAAATAGCGCAGACGTTTCAAATCCACAGGTGCGTCTAACTTGAGTGTCGCCGACATCTCTGGTCCAGTCATAATGCGTAAAATTGGAACCAAATCGCAGGCATGGCGAGACATTGGACCCGCTACGACCATTGTGTCCTTTTCACTGCCCGTACGAAAAGTGCAGCCGCGCATATTAACGACCAGTTTAGATGGCTTATGCCCAAAGATGCCACAATTAAATGCCGGTATGCGTATTGAGCCACCTATGTCAGTGCCGAGTCCGAAACCAGTGCAAGCCGCAGCAATGAGAGCCGCCTCGCCACCTGAAGAACCACCCACCGACCGACGATAGTCGTACGGATTGTTTGTTTGTCCGATTAGCATATTGCGTGACTCTATCCACTTGTTCACCTCGGGTACATTGGTTGTGGCCAGTATAATAGCGCCCGCTTCCTTCAGCAAACGCACACATTCAGCATCGTCCGCGGAGCGTTCGAAACGACGAGACATTAGTCCCAACGTATGCAGTTTACCAGCAACGGATGTGCTGTCTTTCGTGGTGAAGGGTACGCCGAGAAAAGGTTGTCGGACCAAATCCTCTTCAGTTATTGCGCCGTCATCTTTGTTCATCAATTTGGCATCAATAATGCTTGCCTGCTCGAGTGACTCTGAGAAAGGGCCATCAACGACAGCATTTAGCTCTGGATTAAGTGCCGCAATGCGATCGCAATACGCCTTTACAACGTCGTATGATTTTAATTTGCGCTCACGTATCAGCTGAGCAAGTTCTACGGCGCTCTTCGATACAATACACTCCTGCTTACTAGCTGGTGCTAAGCAACGTTTACGTGGTCCTAAATACCAACCAAGCCCGAACTCCAGCAGCCAGTCTGTGAACATGTGTACAAAAATGATCAGTGCCTCTAAAAAAGTTTTCCATTGAAAGGCCATTGTAAAAAAAAAATGGTTTTGGAAAAATTTTAATAGGCCCCAGAGTAAAATAGAAAACGTTACTCTGTTTGACCTCTGCCTAAAATCAAGACTGTTACTTATTTGCAATTTCTTTTTCTTTTCCTATCCACCGCAGCTACTTCACAATCTTTGCAAGCAAATCAATCACCTTTATTGTTGTTTTGTATATTGTATATTCGTTAGTTTGCATGAAGTTGCAACTTTTGTAGCCAGTAATGTCAAGCTTAAGAAAACCGGCAATATTATCAGGGACAAATAGTTTGTTGCTCCCACTTTCACTTGGTTTGTCTTTAAGTTTATGTCTATCGTCAATTTTATTTTAGTGCAATTTTTTAGTCTTGTTTAAAAACAGTTGAGAATATTAAAATAATTTGAGATTTTTAAATTATTTTTTTATGAATTACTAATTTTGTTCTTAAACTTTTAAAACACAATTATAAACAAAATATTTTAAATGCCATTAAAATCAAAAACATATAGATTTTATTAATAAACCTATAAATAAATGTCGATATATTATTGCTCAAACCTCAAACGATTTAAACGATTTAAGAACGGTCGGTCGTTCGCTGTCACTGCTGAAGCATAACAAATAACAAAAATGTCAAATCGATTTGTAAGAGAGGGAGGAAAAAACTTTTCACTCTTGCGTCGTTGCTTCAACCGTGGATACACGCAAAAGTTAGTGCTCTAAGCTAGCTTGCTTCAGACAAAAAATAAATAAACAAATTTAAATAAAGTACAAATTACTAAGCAAATATTAAGAAGATATATAAAGATAAAGAGTATGTGTTATGTGTGTGCAAAAAGGTGTTTTCCGTAATTTAATTGCAATTTCCTCTTGCACTTGCAGTCGGTCGGACGTCGGACAGTGTCTGTTTTGTCTGCTATACAGGTCGTTAGTCGTTCCAGAGAGAAGGTTTGCGCGCCTTCGGAAAGATAATAGAAATAGAAAGTTAGACATCTCTCGGGTGAGTTTTTTTTTTAATTGAAAGTCACTTTTTCATTTGCAAATAATTTTTGCATTTTAATTCAAGTTTGCGCTTTTTTTAACTTTAAATTGCAAATTATTTTGTTTTCGCATTTTCATCACTTTGGAAGGAACTCTAACGAATGCACAAAGTACATATCCACGCACTTACATTCATTCATATATACGTATGTATATGCCATGTGAACTTACTATATACTTTCATATGCGGGTAACATTAATATGTACATACTCGCAGTGTGCGAATGTTACATGACAACATTTCGTTCGCTTCTTTCTTTCTGTCCACTTCAAAGTTAATTCTAATTCTAAACGACTAAACGCCAATTGAGCTTTTATCATTTAACGGTTGCAATTGCTTTTTATTGTTTATTATTTTTTCATTATATTTAAGTTTACCTTCGCCTGAGTGTGGTGTGAAGTGGTGATATGAATAGTTCGATATGTATAGAAAAAATAAGTACATAATACATACATTAACTTGAGCAAATATGGGAAAATGCACCGCCCACCCCTTAAAACCAGCCTGAAGTACATACCTCTAAACAAAAAATAATAAATAGGATTTCTATTAAAAAAGAAATCTTTTGCCTTTAGGTGTCCTATATTTCTTCATAAACGTAATTCTCAATTTGTAATTTCAAATATCACGAACTTTTTGTATCATAGAAAAACAATTTTAATTTAACATAATTTAAACTCCTATTAATGTAACTAGAAGCTCGCAGATTCAAATCAGACCTGCAATTAATATTTTAGGCGATATGAATTTTATATCAAAGTTATGCGTAGAGAAAACACTCGAACAAAATGCAAAGGTCCATTAAGAAGGTTTAACATCGGTTCAATATCCATTCGTTGCTTTTTGAAGATTGTTTATTTTTAAAACCTTAGATAAGCAACATACTTTAACATTCTTTAAAAAATAAATAAATTAAAATGTTCTCGCAGTTATGAGAACCGAAATTCATTCTACTAAAAATAAATGCATATTTTGAATATTAAAATCATAACCAAGCATGAGTTGTAATCAAATTTTAAAATAGAAATGCAAGCGATAAAAATTAAAAAACACGTTCACCTTGTAAACTCAGAATTGTTAATATAGACATACTTGCGAATTCTAATAATCAATATTTAAAATTATGTAAAAATAATTGTACGTATTTGTAATTGTACTTTTATTTGTTCTAGTATAAATACGTGCCTGTTAAGCTCGAGATTATAATTTTTAGTTTTTAATCAAGCATTTATTTAAATCTATATATATAAAAATGAATTCTTCTTTATTTCTATCTTTCTTTTTTTATTTGTACCAAATGGGCGTCTAAACCATGCATCCGATTGCGATGAAATTTTGGGGAGTTGCTGTGCTCACGCCAACTTAGGTTTTGGGCAAAGAAAAATTTGCCACGCCCACCTATTACGCCCACAATTTGTAAAACTAAGTAAAAATGTTCGATGATTTCACTAATAATACTCCTAAAAATCTGAAATTTGGTATCTGAGTTTGTATAGGCAATGTCGACCAAACTGACAATGTTCACAAAAAAATGGGCAAGGTTAGATCAATTTAACGCCCACTTTGAAAAAAAAAAAGGAAAATATACAATTGCATGGTTAATATTGCTCCTAAAAATCTGAAATTTGGTATCTCAGGTTGTAAAGGCCCTTCAAAAAAGGGTGGATCAATTTTACGCCTATCACCATTGCTTAGAAACTTGATGCACTATATAGAAAACATGTAACGGGATGCACCGGGAAGAATAACAGGATATAAAAAATCTGCCACACCCACATATCGCTCCTAAAAATTTGAGATTTTCTTTCTGAGTTTGTATGCCGATAATTTCACTCCCGTAACTCAGAATCGTTACAACGGTGAGTACCGGGAAGTTCCGTTATTAACGGGAGTACCGGGAAGTTCTAACATATTTTTAAGTGGCATTGCAACGCATGCCGGGCATTCGCTAGTTACAGTAATAAAAACTACACAAATTTTCTTCAAAGCGTGTGCCTAAATTTTTTACTTTTTGTACATTTTTGTAAGCAGTTGAGAAAAATCATTAAAATCCTAAATTAATATAAGGTTTAAAAAAATGAAAAATATTTAAAACGTGATTAAAACTGTTTCAAAAAAAAGCACAAAAATTAATAATTACACACTTGTGGGTAGCGAAGCGCGACTTTTTAAACATTAACAGCTGATCATAAATATAGAGTAATATACTTTAATCATGCTTTGTTTTTCGTTTATATTTGTTTAATTTTAATCTATTTAAGATTAGAAAACTTTGTTGGTGGTAACTGTCGTTCTGTAAAATGGAGGCTATTTATGTTTTCTACGAGGTGATGTACGATAAGTCGCACTTGATTAAGTAAGAGGAAACTATAATGTTTAGTGAACTAATAATGATTAAATAAAATGCAAATCTAGATATGTTATTATAGGTTAGAAAGCGCAATCGCGATTTAATGTATATTTTATTTTTAATTAATATTATACTACTATTGGCGTAGAGTATACAGACATAGCGTAAAATACAAGCGTATTATTCTTTGTTTATATTAAGCTTTTGATGAGGCGTATAATTAAGAATTTTTTGATTTAAAGCAGGAACAATATGTATATATTATTTATTTTCGACTTAAAATTCTTTTTAATTTCAGCAACGTGTATAATTTAGTCGCAAGAACTACAATAAGGACCTAAAATGGAATCGGCAGGAGCATTCCCATCTACCCCACCCTCTTTAAACTTGTCCTCATTATCATCGCAAACACATAAACTCCCTACCCCTCCTTCAAACATCGATAATGTCTCATCTCCTGCAGCGGCTTACATGGCAAATTTCGAAAATATTCTCGAACCTGGACATGAACCCTCAATGACTAAAGAATACAAACCGAAAGTAGCCAATCAATTTGACAAATATTTAAATCCGGAAGGCCTTAAGTCACACGTTATGCGCAGCGAAAAAATGCGTAAAATTATCGAGCACTATGCGCGTGTCGGCAATTGTCCACCGAAACAAATTGAGCGACAAGCCAAGGAGATTATCAATGAAATAGGCCTGGATCGGAATATGGCGATCATACGTTGGTGTGGTGTAGCCATTACGGCTATCGGGAAGCGCATTTGCTCTGGCATTTTTGTAAATGCGACTAGTATGAACACTGTGAAGCAAGGACTCGGGCGCAATCCAGTACTCTATTTGCCCAGCCATCGCAGCTATATGGATTTTATACTAATGTCGTATATATGCTTTCATTATGAAATAGAGATACCGGGAATTGCAGCTGGCATGGGTGAGTCAGAATTTCATTATATAATAATCTACACCCGACTAGCAAATAAATAAATACCTTTTTAGATTTTCACTCGATGTTTGGTATGGGAACGATGCTACGGAAGACGGGTGCTTTCTTTATGCGACGTTCCTTTTCGAACGATGAACTCTATTGGGACATATTTCGCGAGTATATGTACGCGCTGGTCGCTTCCTATCACATCGGCGTCGAATTTTTTATCGAGGGAACGCGCAGTCGTAACTTTAAGGCGCTCGTGCCCAAGGTTGGCCTGCTTTCGATGGCACTGCTGCCTTATTTTACGGGAGAGGTGTCTGACGTTACCATTGTGCCAGTCAGCGTCTCATACGAGCGTGTACTCGAGGAACAACTTTTCGTTTATGAGCTGTTGGGCGTACCCAAGCCAAAAGAGTCTACAAAAGGCTTTTTCAAGGCACTTAAAATCATCGATGAGCGTTTTGGAAAAATGTATTTAGACTTTGGTGCACCAATCAGTGCGCGAGAATTTTTTGGACAATCTGGTGGGGAACGCATGCAACGTGCAGCGGTTGGTGCACATTTGCAAAAGCTAAATAGACGTGAAATTGAGCTGGTCAAGAAATTGGCCAACGAGGTAGGGCTGCATTTTATTTTCCTTAAATTTAGAATGGTTTTAAGAATTATTTTATTATATTATTTTAAATTTAAATTATTTCTTAGATAATCTACCAGCAACAGCGCCGCATTGTCATCTCCACATTTAATCTATTAAGTCTGTACTATGCCAGTCAGTTGTATGCACGGCGCTCCGTAAACATCGATGAGCTAGCACGGGGCATTTGCCAGCTGAAGTCGGTTTTCGAGGCGCTGGGTGCGCACGTCGCCACTAACATCAATTGCATTAAGCCGGAAATTATTGAAACCGTTGAGATTCATTCGAATATTGTGCATTTTAGTCAGGCCCGACTGCAATTTACGCAGGTCGCTGCTGCCGCTTTGGCACAGCAGATCGACACAAGAAGACTGAAAGCACATGCCCTAGCCCCGCAAACTATGGCCGTGGCAGTGCCGTCGCTGGCATTGCAGCTGTACATAAATCCGTGCCTGTTTTGGTTAGCACGGCCTGCCTATTTGATATTAGCCGCTTTACAGGTTCGACAAGAACAACGACAGGAAAGAGAAGACCAAACCACTACGCCAACGCCCTCACCCACAGAGTACAATGCATTGTTAGCGAATTTAGCCGCACGTGTTGCCATTTTAGATGATATTTTTAAACACGAATTTATTATTGAGTCGAATAGAGAAGTTGAGGTTTGCAAAATAGCAAAAGAACTGTTTCTGTACTCACCCAAAACAGTTCAAAATCCAAGAGCATTGAGCTATGTTGGATAAGTACAAAAACTAATATGAATTAATTGGAGGCCTTAGAATAATTCGGTTTTATCCTTTGCAGGAATTTAATAGGAATCTTGACTTTTTAAAAGTCCACGATATTCTAAGCATTTCCCCACATTCTGGTAAAATTGCAGTGCAAGAAAACGAGTGCAGTCGCATCATTCTGTCCGCTTTGGCGCCATTCCTCTGCGTTTACTATCAACTGGCAGTAACTGTGAATCAGGTTTGTACATGTTAACAAAACTCTTTGTTTTCAAAAAGATTCCTTATAAAATGTTCAATTGTCTGTTCATTTTCAATTGTTAATGTTAACAATAACAGGAGAAACCGATTAAATTTAATGATTTTTATTTTACAGCTGCCTTTTGATTTCGAATTCACAACCAAAGACGTACTCATACGTATGCAAGAGCGAATTGAAGTGCTGTTGTTACAGGAAAGCGAGAAAGAAGGCGACGGTAATAATGACAACGTAGTGCTACAGCATGTGCATCCTTACTGCTTGGCGCTGGACAATCTCAATATTGCGCTGCAGTCGTTCGTGCAAGAAGGCTACCTCATTAAATCAAAAGAAACAGGTAAACTGCATCTTGCGTCGACAGATGTGGAAAACCCAAAATCTTTGCTACCATTGGAGCGGCAATTACTGCATTATTGCCAGCTAATGCCGTTCTTACAGTATCATGAGGCAGCGAGTCATCGCACCAAGTGGATTTCGTCAAAGTTATAACTGGCAGAACAACAGCGACGTGTAGTGGGTGGAGAAGGTGGCTTAGTGGGCGGCGTTGCTAGGTTGGCGCAATCATTGCTCAAAAATTGTCGCATAGTTGGAATATTTTTAGTAGCCGTTATCTTCTTGCCAGTTTTTAATTTAATTTTAAGAATATTTTCCTCTTAGCTTTTTGTAAGTTTTTTTTCATTTGGCGGCCGCGTTGGTTGGTGTATTTTATTTCTAATCTAAACGGTATTATATTCTAGTACTAGACTAATTTTATTGTTTTTCTTTGTTTTGTTTTTATAATTATATTAATTATGCAATTACGATATTGACTATTTAAATTTAGCAAAAGTGAACTTTGAGAATTTAAAAACGGAAGATATTAAATTTAGTTTAAATACGTACTATAAAACAATGTTTTGTAGCAGTTATGTTACTTCAAAACACGACAAAATATAAAAAGTCAAATGATGCGCTTTGTTAAAATAATATATCAAATTTGTTTTAATTTTAATCAATAGTTGTTATTTGAAATAAATAAAATGTGAAAATCATTTTTATAAAATTTTAATAAGCATCTGGCACTAACCAGGCGATCAGAAACACAGGGAAGTATTTTCTCGCAGAGCAACTCCAACTTACTTTACACTATCCCAGGTTTTTAAGCAAAAAACTGTTTTAAAAAATTTTACTCTCCATATATATTTTTTTATATCATAATATTTAAATAAAAAATCATTGTTATAAATTACTCATTGTCCTGTTCCTCATCTGGTGGATCAAAGTCGCGCATTTTTACATCCGCATCCTCGCCGTATTGAATGACATTGTCTATTTGTAGCAGCAGATCCTGAATGCTCTCCTCGTCGTCAATGTTCATGGGTACAAAACGTACCAAGCTAAAATTAAAAATTAAACAATTATATTATTTGCTATTTGCAACATATACAAATAAGTAAGTGACTTAAAGCTTCTGGCAACACTAGTAACTACCAGGTCTGCAAAAACAACGTTCTTCGTTTACACTATTCAACACAAACGAAACATTACCATCATACGCAAATATGAGTGAATAGGGTAGGCATATAAATATGTTTTTAATTTTTTTTATGATTTTATTTAATTTTTTTATTTTAGGGGAAAACAAATTTGTACTATTACTTTAAATAAAAAAATAATAGACCAAGTCATATGTTAGAGTATAAAATAGAAAAATTTGTTTTACAAAACTCTGACACGAAAACAAAAACGCATCGATTTTATTGTATGCTTCTTATTTTTCTCCCTTATGCAAGTGTGAACGTTGCTATTAAACATTTAGGTGGCAACATTGACACATCTGAAAAAAGCAAAAAGATTAATTTTTGCTTCATAATTCCCACAACTCGGAATACATAAAAAACTTGAAAATTTCGGGATTTTGCATTGGAAAAAAGTGCAGATCCTTTCAAAGCAAAAAAAGTTTTTATTTTAAAAATTTAACTTTTCTGCTGCTTTTTGCAAGGAGAAAACATTTGCAACGTTGAACGTAGGCAAATAAAGAATTGCAAGAAAATGGATACGACTAAAGTGTACATGGTGCGCTCGGCCAAAGGCCAAGATATGTTGTGTGTCGACAGTTTCTTGTACCACTACGAAGATCGGGGCTTAAGCTCATATCGGTGGGTGTGCAACAAGCGTAAGGATAAACTGTTGCCCTGCCGGTCGCGCATGATGACTACAACAATCGATGGTGACGAATCCAAGCATATTGTTAAAAAGGTCGTCGGTGATCACACGCACGGTAAGCAAACAAATAAGATGCAAAATGATTATCTTGCAGTTCGAAGTTTGTATTTAAAACTTTTATTAAATTGAGTTAAAGCAGGACCGGTTACACTGGCAACAAGCCTCAATGACTCCAACGCGAAATGATAGTAGACTCTAACGAACAAAACCCATGAAGGGTTTTGGATAGTTAGCTCGTATTTTTTATGGTCTCTTAAAGTTGATATGATGTTTCGCAATATAAATTAAAAAAAAAACTGTTATATTTCTACATCTGTGACTAACATTTTCCTAAAACAAATATACCCTCTAGAACCATTTTTTTTCTTTTTTTTTTGTGAATATTTAATATCAATGTTTTTTAACGGGGATTCATTTTTTTAAAAAATATTAAATCTATATTTCGACGTTTTGTTGCTTTAATTGATTTTATTAATTCTAATAAATATTTTTTATAGTTTGGATGCAAAATTAATTTGTGCACGGCCACGTCTTGTCAATTCTTATCATTTATAATTATAATATAAATTTCTTATTATCTTGTAGATAAATGTTCAGCTGATGAGATCTTTAAAGCATTTGAGCGGAAACGTATTGCCAATTTGGCCGGCAATCCTTGCACTCTGGACAACAAATCGTTGAAACGAAAAATGAAACGTATTGAAGAATTCGAAGAGTCGTCTGGCAAAAAGCTGAAAAACGACAACGACGATTGGGACAATTTCGAAAGCGAAAACGAAGATGATAAAGAAATGGAAGATGAGCAGGATCAAGATCAGGAAGAAATGGCGACATTGACAATTAAAAAGCAGCAACCAAAATTCAATGTCGACAGAGCGCAATTCAATTTCAAAGTATTAAAACGATTTTAATTTACTTTTCGTTCTAGATTTGTCAAGTTTTAAAAATGTTTCTTTTATTTTTTATTGATTTAAACATTTTGTTTCAGACACAAACTTTGTACATGTTCAAAACATCGTACGGACGCCAAATGATATGCGTGAACGGATTTTTATATCGACTCGAAGGCAGATCGAAAACCAGTCCCACTTATCGCTGGGAATGTGTGCGTCGACGTATCGCTTGTAAAGCGCACCTGATAACCGAATGCAATCCCAATGGTCAACATGTTATGAAAGACTCGGGAAGGCGAAGGAGCGTTAAGGTTAAGATTGAACACGAACACGAACCATATACAGATGAAAAACTCTCTAAGCTGATCAACGATCGTAGTATCAACATTATAAATATTTCAGAAGAAAATAAGGTAACTTCAAGGACAAGTTGCAACATTTTCAATAAAATTTGAATGATTAATTTTTTTTTTTTTGACAATATTTAATTTATATTAGAGTTGAAGTTTTACCACTAATAATGAAAACGTTTTTTTAAGGAGGAAGAAGACAATGAAGGTAGCATTTGTGCTCTCTTCGATATCATTAGTTCAGGCGGCGAAGAAGATTTAACAGGCTCTGTTAAAGAAGCAAATAAGCACTCTGCCAAGAAAAAGAAATTTCCCAAAACTAAGCCCAACTTACGAAAGGTGCCAATCTACAAATTGACCGAAGACCCGTTGGCCTCGTTGAAAGATTCCGGCCGTCAAGATCTTAACATGTCTAAATTCAGTTTTCTGCCGTCAGCCAAAGGAAACAAGGTGCTGTGTCTAGACAACTTTATCTACCATTTCGATTCAAATAGTCCACGCAATGGGCGCTCATATTGGACGTGTGCGTTACGACGCAGTAAAGATCACAGATGCAATGGACGAGTTACGACTCAAATGACCGAGGAGGGGCCAATAATTGTAAAGGTCTCCGGCCGGCATATGCATCCGGATAGCACGTCTGACATCAAGCGACGTCTTTACAAAAGTGTCGTCGCAAAAAAGGCAAGCAATCCGAAACTGAAACCAAGCGAAGTGCTAAACAGTTCGATAAATGAATTGGGCGATGATTTTCGAGAAATTGTGGCCAAGTCAAAGGAGTCAATTGCGCGAAGAATCGGTCGGTTGCGTTGGAAGATGCGAAACAGTGCAGCTAAAAGGTAGACTATTTATTAAAATTTGGTTTTATTCATTGAAAATTGATTTCATAACTTGTAAATATACATTTATATTACATTTTTCGTTACAGCTTCGAGGAGGAATTTAATGACGACAGCAGCTCAAGTTTTTCCAGTGCGCTCGAATCTGCTGATGATAATTTCGATGAAAATCATTTAACCGATGAATATTTACCGACTAAACTCGAGGAAATGCGTGAAAAGGTCGAGCCTACTGAAAAATTTGAAATTAAATTTACGCCCAAATTTGAAACATCTTTTGAAGCCGAAGACGAAAAGATGGAGGAGGAATTTTTGGATGCACCCCCACCTTGGAATGTGGTGCCTGATACGACAAATTATGATTATGATAGTGAAGTGACAAACGACCATGACGACGACAATGACGTCAACGTCGATTACAAAGCAAAGTTAAATAGTCGTGGACGCAAGCCAAAAATCAATCAAGATGAACTTGGCCAGGTCGATATGGATGTCACCAAATTATCCAAACTTCGTTCGGCAAAGGGTGGTGAATTGCTTTGCGTTGACGGCTACATTTACCACCACAAAAGCATACAGAATCAGCGGACGTATTGGACGTGCATCAAGTGTAAGGATCGCGAGATGCCGTGCAAAAGTCGGGTTTCAACAACATTTGACGATAATGGCGTCATTTGTGTCTTTAAGGTAACCAATCGGCATTCACATCCCGTAAATGAGAATGACATAAAAAGGCGTTTATTAAACACGTACATGGGCCAGGGTGCTGATTGTCATTTAAAAAAGGAGATTCTGGAAAAACCATTAAATGAGATCAGTGAGGAATACGCAGAAATAATTTCAAATTCTATGTCGAGACAATTTAATAACAGTATAGATTACTGTGTTGCAAGGTAAGGAGTCTGACACTACTAGCAAATTAGTTAAATAGTAAAAACGATGTCTATTTAAATATTCAAGGTCATTTCAAAGCTTAAACAAGCTTTTATCGCTATATTTCTGAAGCTAACATTTGTTTTCCTTTGCTAGCGCTGTTTGATTCATAGATAGCTCAGTTAGCAAACAGCGTTGGTCAAAACAAGTTTTGTTTACCCATTAAGCATTTTAAAGTTCACACAATCTTGTTCATCTGTTTAATTGTAAGTGAAAGTGTTTGCTTGGAGGTTTATTTTTACAATTTAATAAATTTAAATTTCAACGCATTATTGTGCACCACTAATCAGTGTTCATATTGTGTATTTATTTTTTTTCCGTCCCTCCGTCATCACCCGATAACTTAATTACTTAGTTACAGATATTACTCGTATATATAGCAATACGGAAAATATATAATATAATGCACTGTTGCCTTTATTGCCTTAGACGAACTGATTAGATTGCAAAAAATAAGCAAAAACTGACATATATTTTATAAACGAGTTGCCGTTAGCTGTGTCCAATTGTAACAAAAAATTAAACGACCAAAAAATACTTCTAAAAATGTTGAACATTAAAATGTCGATAGTTTCTTAATATTTTTTTTTCTCTGCCCCTGTATCGCAAAGTATATATTTTATTTTGCGATAAATTTGAGAGTTTAAATGTTAAACATATAAATTTCCAGTATAAGAGGTAACGCATACGCTGCAAACTCATAACAAAAAAAAACAAGTTAATTGAATTGTGTAGGTTTTGTTACAAATGAAAACCACAAAGCAATGTGAAACTTAATTTTTTTACATTTATCATTAATACATTATTTCGAATTAACATGAAAAAAATAGTTGCTAAAGAGCAAATATACTTTTAGTTGTATTATTAAAACAAATGTGTTTTATAAATAAATTGTTAATAATTATTTGAAGTTCACTTAAATACAAACTCTTGCGATAATCTTGTACGTTTCAAGCTTAGCTTAAATACAGGGTACAAATAATTACCCTGCCGTAACAAGATTCAAGCTATTTTTAATTTAAGTGTTTACTTTTCTAATTAAAATTTTAGATCAACTATGAAATTGTATGCTGTTTCCGATGGACCACCGTCTTTGGCCGTTCGAATGACTTTTGCAGCATTAAAAATTCCATTTGAATTGGTTAACGTCGACTATATTGCATCAGAGCACATGACCGAGGAATATGCAAAGGTATTTTTTTTTAATTGTATTCGATACGCAAAAATGCGCCACACTGCTGGATGTTCGCTATTTTACTTATCGATATTGACTTATTTCTACAGTCATGTTTTAAAAATATTTAAGTTGACTATTTTTAATGTTAATGATATGATTAATTAAAGTTTTTTTTATTGTGCAAAGGTCTAACAAAATAAATTAACTGTTTTCCACGCTTTCGTGTAAATCGATTAATTCTAGACAGACAGACAAACAATTAGACATTTGCCAAACCACGTTCTCAAAAAACGTATGAGCACTAAATGATGCATGAAAATAATTTTCAAACTTATTTTGTTTACAGATGAATCCACAAAAGGAAATTCCTGTTCTCGACGATGATGGCTTTTATCTGTCGGAAAGTATTGCCATTCAGCAGTATCTCTGCGATAAGTACGCTGCCGACGAGGGCACTGAACTTTATCCGAAGGATGCGACCAAGCGCGCCATTGTCAATCAACGTCTGTGTTTCAACATGAGCTTTTACTACGCTAGCATTGGCGCTCACGTTATGGCACCCATTTTCTTTGACTATCAGGTAGAATAAAGTATAATGAAATTAAATGATGAAACATTTAACTAATTTCAATTTAATTCTGTGATCTTAGCGCAGCGAAATGAGCCTCAAGAAAGTAAACAACGCACTGGACGTGTTTGAAACTTATTTGAAAAGGGGCGGCTCGAAGTATGCGGCTGGAGAAGAGCTGACAATAGCCGATTTGGCTTTGGTTTCAGCTACTCTATGCCTGGAGGCAATCAACTTCAAACTTTTACCTTTTCCGCTTGTCAAGCGTTGGTATGAAACATTTAAACATGAGTACCCCACCTTATGGGAAGTCGCCAGCGGCGGTATGCAAGAGATAGCCGAGTTTGAACAGAATCCACCCGATTTATCACATATGAATCATCCATTCCACCCGACACGAAAGGCTTAAAGTTATAAAGTAAAGTATTACTATAAAAAAGAATTTATTTTAATTGTAAATTAAAAAAAATGTAATTGTACACATCTAGTTTGAATTTACACAATTCAAACCATTCAAAAACCCAGCGCGTCATTTGACATTTTTAAGTTATGCTACTCTACTAGGACTTTTCCTAATTCTTAGACAAAATATCCTTGGATATTTTGGTTCTTTTATTTCGTAAACCACGACTGAATTCAATCAAAGAGAAAGGAACACATGTAATATTATGTAATTTTTACTTAAGTAGTTCATTGAAATACTTCTTTAAATTGAATAAGTTTGCGTTCGGTTCGTTTAATAAGTTTAGATTTGCATTTAAAATATATACTGGAAAACAATATTATTACTAGGTAAGTATTGGAAACGTACCTGTAGTCTTCAATTAGGTTTCCAATTGCTTCCGATAATTTGCGATGGGACCGCCCCCAGGACGACTCGTGCGTTACATCGCCCAGTAGAGCTTTCGCATCTGGATCCAAGAATTTATCCAATTGCTTGCGTGCAGTTTTACTAAGCAAATCCATTTTTGTCAAAACATTAATGTGTGGCATCTCCAAATTTGCCATCACACTCAACGCGGCCATTGTACCTGATAAAAACTTTGCGCCATCAACCATAAACTGGGAATCCACCAAAAAAACGGTGCAAATTCGAAAATTCCATGATTCGAGCAGCTGCACCAGCTGTTTGCCCATCGACAAATGTGTGAAAAGTTCTATTTGTCCAGGCATATCGAACAATATGTAATCATCATCTGGTTCGCCGCCACCTTCGGATTCACCTCCGTTTTCTAAATCGTCGCCTCCACCACACAGCTGCGCTTTGAGCCACTCCTGATTGCTAATAAGAAACTCAAGACAAAAGACGAGACCGCCGTTCGGCCCATAATGTAATTCTTCGTCTTCCATGGCGTCATTCAGCTGGATTAAGTCGCGTATGTCCACCAGTGGCTGATAATCGAAATGCTCCGCAGCCGGATCCAAATTTACTACTTCAATTGCGCGTTTAGAGTCCTGTGCATGCTTTTGCATGAACGAGCAATAAGTGGACTGTTTTGTGGGTGAAAATGATTAATTAATGTAAATTGAGATTGCATTCTTTTATTCTCACCTTTCCACTGCCGGCAGGACCTATCACAACTTGTGCGTAACGCATTTTAAAATATCTATGCTTGCTTTCCTATTTATCGTTATATCGTTACTGTTGACTTAAAAAAACTAACAATAAACTACTTGTTGCACCATGTGAATGATCGATAACTGAGAGTTACGGAAAACTGCCACAAAACTTAAACTTTCCTTGTAAACGTAAAATTTACCTCATGATAAAAACACCTTTTTTTAGGTAGTTTCGTTGACAGATAAATTAAAATCTACAGTGTACTGTGGTTGACAGCTGATGAAAAAGGTTACAAATTAAGTGTTCTTGGCCTCTACACCAGCCACCATCTTCGTTTGTTTGGGTGGCATCACGTTTCAATGCCTCTCGATTCACAATAGAAATAAATGTAAATAGAAATGAATATAAAAAAAATTCTCAAATATCGAAATTTTTCAGGGTTACTAGTGACGTTTTAATAGTTACTAGGTTAATTTTAGGTTTAATATGTCCCACTTTCAATATTTGAGTTGGTGGTACAATTCGAAAATCATCACGTTCATGTTTTTTTTTTCAATTACAAGGTATATTCAAAATAATACACCAACATATTTGTTTTATAAAATCGCGAATTAAAAACATGATACCAAAACGGTTTTCCAACATCATCACCGCTTAAAAAATCAAAAATAAATTGTTTAAAATACACCAGAATTCATGAAATCTACTGAATCAAGATTTTTGGTGATTGGGAGGGAGCTATTGTGAACTGCGAACTGCGACCCAAAAACAAAACGCGAAAAAAAAATTTTTGTTGAGTGAGTTACAAATAATTTGCAAATAAAATATAAATATTAAGCGAACTAAAATAAATAAATTTAAAATGCAGTAAGTAAGAATTGTGTGAAATGAATTCGAGGGAGTTTTTGATTAAAAGTCATTTCATTTTAATAGCAAACCGAAGATTTTCGAGACTGCTGCGGCGTCGTCATCAACAACGCAGCAGCAACAGCAAGCATCTCCATGTCCCATGCCAACCCCTAGTGCCACGCCTTGGAACATAGACGAAATGCCGTGGAAATTGGCTAGTACCTGTAAAAACGATTTACAAATTTTTTCTTTCGTTCTTTCAATTTGTTAATAGTACGACGGATGCACAATACTGTCGCTTGAGTGAAGAATGACAATTCCAGCAAACAATCTGACTCTTTTCAGACTCCTAATTCTGAGCCTTTACCCTTATAAAGAGCTCATTTTAGAGTCCGATATGAGCGTGTTTCCGTTCCTGTAAGGGCACTCAGATATGAGTCCGAATTTGCGTCTAAAAGTGTCATATATGAGTATTTTCAGACTCTAATAAGCGTCTGAAATGATTCTTTTCTGACTCTTATTAGACTCCAAAATATGTATCTTAAAAGTGTCATAAATATGAATCTTTTCGGACTCTATTAAGCATCTAAAAAGAGTCATAAATGAGCGTTTTTCGGACATTTTACAAGAACAAAAAACGCGTTAAAATTATTTTAGTCCATTAGTTTGTTTCACTGGTGCCTGTCTTTTGATTATTTAAATAATGAATTAATTATCAAGCGTCGACTACAATTTTATCCTTATGCTGATAATGGAATTAATTAACGTTTTTTGAAATATCTGAAATTTAAAGTTTAGAAATATTTATTTGAAAAAACCAGTAGTCATATAAACAAACAATAATAGACTATCTATCTATCTATCTATCTATCTATCTATCTATCTATCTATCTATCTATATATCTATCTATCTATCTCGTGTAATAGTAAATTTATAAGCAAAAACGGCACAAGTAAAAAAAAATTATACTAAAGTAATAACTAACTGCATTAATATACATACGATTGTAAGATAAAGTGTTTCTTAGTTTTTAACTATATCAGTGAGGTTCAATAGTTTAAACAGAAGTCATTCTTATTCAAATGTTAATAACCTGCGGAAACAAATGTTTTAAATGTATTTAATCTATTATTATTACAATCAAAAACTATTTAAAACGCAAACAAAATATTGTACTATAGCAACGTGATATTTTAAAAGAGTTGTGTAATACGAGCAGCAGTTTTGATTGTCTTCATACGAAAGTTGTACGTTAAAACATAAGTTTTAAACATTAAAAAAAATTCGCATAACATATTTCCAGGACTGTTAAGTAATCCTTGATATTCTTTATTTGAAAACAAATTTGTTTTAACAACTAGATATGTGCACTTTTTTTAAATGATGTTTCTTTTCAATAGTTTACAGCTTGTAATGTGGATCAAAAGCAGTCCAAAAACCGAAATCATTCACCCACCGGCTGTATTTCAACTTTACTGTTTGTTATATGAATGACACTCGTTTAGAAAGTAAATTTTTGTAAAATATGTATACCGACAGATTTTTGTTGTTTTGTCATACATATATATATATATATATATATATATATATATATATATATATATATATATATATATATATATATATATATATATATATATATATATATATATATATATATATATCTGCATACAAACAGTTGCAAAATAACATGTGAAATAGCTTACATAAAATTAAAAACCCATAATGTCTGTCCTTTAGAATTAATTGTAAAGGACCACGATATTACCTTCAGTTAGCTAGCTGTCAGGATTGTACGTACGTCAGTCTTAAAAACAATTGAGTGAATTTGAAATAAAACCGTTTATTTCTTAAATATAAATTCAATTTTTGGCAGTTATTCCGTTTTGAACAAGTTAGAAAGGTCGTCACTTTAATCGATTATGTATGTTTTATGATGTGTTTGTAAAATTGTTGTTTTTTTTTTGTTGTTTTTAATTGAATAATCTATCCAAGTGTTTTTTATATATTTTACTTTTATTTGTATTCTATCAGCGGCACAACCTGGCGTCGTAA